>OY756361.1:4109949-5309949 GCA_963576895.1 Ceraclea dissimilis
AAAATCGCGGTTAAATGGCATGAAATAGAACTACATTAGTACAACTACTATCCTATCAAATTTACGCTATCGCGATGTATCCCAACAAAGTGAAATTTCTTTTCCAACTCTCAACCTACACACGTAACCCCATACAACCCTTGGATTGTTATCTAATGCCAGCGCCACCAGTGGATGATATCTGAGCAAACAATCAAATATTAACGGACCTAATTAACGGAAGTAAAATGTAACGGAAGTTAAATGATCCGTTAACATTATTTGGAGGTAAGAAAAGCGTTAAATCGTTAACCAAAATGTTAACTTCGTTAATTAACGATTAACGGATTAACGCTTTTCTGCCCAGCTCTGCTACTGACTATACGATTACCTTCAATTTGCACCGCCATGTAGCGTAGCATCGATCCACAAACTCCACCTTAGAAGACCTAAAACTTCCTGCTCCTTACTTATCTCATGTGGTCTTTATTTCAGATAGAAAAGTCTTTAGATATTAGTTGATTTGTTCAGTGCTGCAATTAGCCTCAAGTTAGAATGTAAAGTAACTTAATATTTATTTTTCTTCTAGTAGGGATATTTAAGAAGTCTTTCCGGGCTGTGTTGCTTGGGGGCGTCCTTCCGGCTAACTGTGAGGGCGTCTGAGTATCATTTGGCTATAAGAGGGCATAAAAAGGCGCCATCCGGAGGACGTGTTATTGGGGTGTGAGGTAGGCCTTCCTCACAGAATATAATATATGTACCATACTGATCGATTTCAATTACATATTCATAGATTGAAGTTAGTATGGTACAGCTATCTGCGTAATTTTGTTGTTAAGAGAAAAAAGGTTCCAAATAAAATTACAAATATATATATATATTTTTAAAATTATATTTAATCGACTTTATTTGTAACTTGATAAATTCAAAATAATACATCAACAACGATGTAACACAACAAGTACATCTTAACTATTATTTATTTAAGTACCTACTCAAGTTACAAGATTAAAACATTTTTTAGTCAAGCTACTAAATGAAATCAATTGACAAATAAAAACATATGTATTTATTATCAACAGATAACATATACTTGTAGCCTTTTAATTTATCAATGGATTGGATAACACATACATTCATAAATGCCGTGACCAAATTTTTCTTTAAACAATTTATGTAAAAAAAATTAAACTTTTTTAAAGGGTCCTATTTCTATAATTAAAAAGGAAAACTAGTCTGCCTAGGATAAAATATTTTATCTATAAATTATAAATATTAATTCTATTCCTACGTTTATAAATTTATTATCTAATAATAAAGTAGTAGGTATTTGAATAACATTATGAATATCACATATATTTTTATCACACTACTAATTCGAAGAAGTACATATAGGGTATAAATTATATTTCCTTTGGTCAATACTATTCAGGTAAATTTTTAGATTGTATAGTTATTTTACTAATCTCTGATATGTTAAAGAATGTAATAATCAATAATCAACCTATGAAAAACTTTTGAAAATCCAAACCAATCCTATTAAGTATAAATACATCATCCAGATATTGGGCCCTCTTACCTAAAATTATTATATAAAAATATCAGGTGGAAAGAGTCAATACATTTTTCCCTTTTTCCAAATTAAACTCCACTATCAATTTTTAGTCGTTGCTGGCAATTTATTGAATTTAATTTAAATCTAATAAATTGCACAATACCTTTACATTTGTTAAACTACACTAAAAAATGGACTAGACACTAATTAGTACCTACGACCTTTGTTGAATTAAAAAGGAAACTATATACGGAATCAAACGAAAAAACAACAAAGGGAAAATTTGCTACATTTCAAATTTTGATTAAACAAAACCCGATGTAGACAATATGAAAACTTTGAACACGATCAAACTACTTAGATTAAATCTAATAGAATATAGATTGTATTTTTGAAAAATGGGGTTAATTCTGTAACTAATAAATTGCGTACTAAGTAAAATTAGACGCTCTTTTTTAATTATTTCACAGAAAAAAATAACACAGTTATTTTAGTTTGCACAAAGAACTAATGCGTGCATTTTGTAAAGACTTTCTATTGTAACTTAGTTGCCTCTTCTGCCATTAGCGAAGTTGATTGTGAACTACGTTCTTCGGCTAAGCAATAAAAAAAAAAGATTGCGGGTGTGTTAAAAAATACCACCCTCTCCCTTTTACAGTAAGAAATGCAACAATACATAGGTACTTAATGTACATGAAATTCGACAACACAGCCGTCGCTCTTCGTGGTGTAGTGGATATGATCCCTACTAAGCGAGACGAAGGTATGGGTTCGAATCCCAGCCGGGGTGAACTGAAATGGCGAATGTTTCTCGAGTGTAAAGTGATCACTTAAGCCAGCCGAGGTCGGTCGTAAGCCCGACAATGCTCATCCTTACTTCTTCTATACTGTTGTGGGAATACTTCAATGTATTTACTTTCTATTGTACCTACAGATTAGAGCTGTAAATGTCTCTAAACAAAAAAATAAAAATATATATAGGTACACAAAACAATATTTATCATATAGGTGAATAAAAATAGCATTACAGATTTTTGTATTTACGATACACAATTCTTGCTTTCATAACATTGATTGTTTTGAAGTAGTATTTGCAAAAAATGTTTACAAAAATCATTCTCTATTGTAATAATTATCATAACCTATTTTATTTTTATCGTGCCACAAAAATATTTGGGCGGTATCATTAATACACCAACGTATTGCCAAAATTTACAAACCCATCCTCGCCATATGGTGCGATACATTAACAGCCTGATTTACTGAACATTAAAACATATTTTGTAAGTAAGTTCACAGTGTGTAATTGACAAATTCAATTAATTATGTAAGCAGATGTAAAAATGACTAAAATGATAACAATTAATTAGCTGGAAATTTATTTACTTCATTTATAATAATTTACTTTAGTTTGGTACTAAAATAGAAACTTAATACCTCAAGGATTTATCTTTTTAAACTCATTTATAAGATAAATATTTTCTTCTACTTAATTTAATAGCCTTAAATATTAATATCATGAACGAAAATTCAATTTCGTGGCAAGTGTATAAGTAATTTTTATACTACTTTTGTTTTAGCCTTTTTTAAAAACAATTGGCTAATTTGTTAGTCTCACTGTATCTATCCATATTTTTAAAAAAGGGCTCAATACTAGGTTGCCATCCATCTACCGTATTTTACAGTCTATCTGTCCCTTATTATTAAGTGTCTAATTTTTGTGAGACTTCCGCTTCAGACCAAAACGTCCCATTTTGGAAATTAGGCAGTTTTTCAAAAAACTTCAAATAAAACATTAAATTCACAAAATTATCCATTTTTGCAGACAAAATTTAATTACAAATTAATCGGCAAATATTTTTGAATGATAAAAAAAAGAATCCATTAAGTTTCATTCCACGAAATTAATTAATAAAAAATATTATAATTAAAAAAAACATAATAACTACATTATAATTAATTTTACCTCAGCAACAATAGTAACATTAGCAATGAATTGTTGGTCATTTAAAATTACTAACAATAATAAATAACTTAATTATTACTTAGTATATCTACTCTATCACCTCATGAGCGTCCATACCCATTATTAAATTAAAGGAAGACGATGTATGATTGCAGGTATGTGGCTATCAATTAAAATATATTAAGGTATGATATGACGATACATACATTCATTTGTGTGGGTAGACGCATCATTTCAAGTAAGACACAGCGGTATAATACGAGTATGTCAGTCGAATCATCAATTATTATTGTTATGTTTGTAGATATTTGTTATTACGACACAGATTATATCACCAATGTCTCAATAGTTTATCATTATCACATAAATGCAGTTGAACTATGACACTACTCACTAATGTGGTACACAATATTTTCACTCCGTTGAATTATCGAGAGTCTCCTCTGACTCTAACTCCTGCCCATAAATATTCAGCAGCTCCAATATAACACCGTTAGACCAACCGAATCCTGATTGCACAATATATTCACCACCTCCTCCATATTCTCCTGGACGTTCCGCGTCGTATTTTTCAAACATTTCCTTGTGTTTCTTGAACCCTTTGTGATTAGCCCTTACCCAAATTTGTGCCAAATCCTTAGCCATAGATCTTCCTTCTTTGGTGTTAGTATTTTTTAACGCTAAGATAAGCATGGATTGCAGTGGAGGCCATGCATTAGGGAAATCCCATTGTTCACCCGTTTGATCTAGTGACGTAGGAATTCCTCCGGGGTATTTTAAAGCCGAATTATTTTTTAAATATTTGATCACTTTAGGAGAATAAGCCGCAACATCGTCCTCATCGACGGCTTTCATCCACAGTGGAGCTACGTTTGTTGGATAAAAATGTTTTCTTCTTATTCCCAACTTCATATCATAGTCGTACCATATTCCATCCTCATCATCCCACAAAAATTCATCGATGGCTTCTCTCCAGCTTCTCGCCAATGCCCACCATTGTTTAGCTGGTCTGTTTCTACCCAAAAGAATATTCATGTTTGCCATGGATTGTAAAGCTGATGCAAACATGGCATTCAAATCAACAGGAATAATCCTTCTTGTATGAATATTTGTTAAATTTCCATCATTTGATCCATTAGCAGTAATAAACCATCTACCAGAAAAATCCCATCCACTCTCTGCGGCACTCTTAATATCAACGTACAATTCGTCTCCTGCTTCGGAGGTTTCCATTCCTGAAGCTAAAATATAATCTTCATAATAAGACTCAGGTCTTGGTCCTGATGATCTCGCGAAATAACGTAACATCATGTATTTTCTTCCATCTTTTTGAATTTCAACAGATCTGTTGTCAAGCCAAAATTTCAGTTCTGCTTCGAGTGTTTCAATATTTTCCCTAAGCCAATCTATATCCGCCGTGAAACTCATATATTTCTCTGCCATCGCTGTTAATAGAGGAGGTTGACTTCTTTGATTGTAATAAACACGGCTACCATTTGGTACGTGGCCAATTTTTTTGACTAGATGCATTAAATTTTCGATCATTCCTCTAGCTGTCTCATTCATACCACTTAACAATATACCTTCAATTATCCAATACGAGTCCCAGTAATAAATTTCCTTAAATCGTCCTCCGGGAACTATAAATCCATTCGGAAGGAAAATGAGACTGAATTGATCAGGATTCTCTTGTACTTCATCAGAAACCCTTCTGGCCAGCACTGGCCATATAGCGACTAAATCCTTTGCAAATTGTCTGAATGCCGGATCTTTGATATTTTGCAACATAGCTGGATTTGGATCGTAGTCATCTGGCGTCCACTGGACCAACTCTTGTCCTTCTTCAAAATGATTATCAACAAATCTCTGCAGATCATTCCGAGTGTAGTTAGGATTTTGATTCACCATGTTCCGAAAATCTTCCATCGTTTCATTTTCCGGTTTTAACATTCGCAGATCCACGAATGTTTTTGAGTCGTCGAACAAACGGGCGAGTTGTACGGCGTGCAGTAAGGGACCGGAGCAGTAGACGGTGCTGTTGCAAGTTAGAATTTGTTCCGCTCCTGAGCAGTATGGAGCCACACAGACGATGATGCCCAAAAACTTCAGAAACGGGGAGAATCTCCCCATCTTCAGCTCCATTGTGTTGACGTTTGCGTGAAGTAATTGTTTGATGATCCTAAACCAAAAGTAAACAATATATTAACACTTTGATAAAACACACACTTAATTTACTAACAAACCGCTGTTGTGTTTGTGTATAATGTAATACTGTCAAACCACTTTGTATGCATGTCAGTTAGTAATGATTGAATGAATACTGGTTAGCTCTGTACTGTAAGGTAGATACTTATAATAAATATTTAATTGTACTATCACGTTCAATATCGTATAATGATTATAATAATAATAAATAATAATAACAACAATATCGACAAATCATAATGAACGTACTTCAAGTGACCGATCTCACGACTGACGTACAACTGAAGTGGATATCCTCTCCAGTAGGTTTTATATAGAATTGCAATGAATATTCGACAACTATTCGGTATTCGGGTACGTTATGACTATTCGACTTTTTAGGTCACATTGTACCCATTCGGTATTCGTTCTATTCGGCCACATTTAGACATAATTACAGAATAGAAAATTACGATATTGACTATTTCTTATTTTTACTTTTTTCTTTAATTAGAATAGGAACATAATATTATTATGATAACTTTTTTTTGAAAATGCACACAATGCATTTATGGAAACAACTGCAAATGGTTTTCTGAGGTTTATTGTTTACTGCTTCTCAATCATTCACAGGCCTTACTTTTAAGGCACTTGGAATCGTCAGGACCACTCGTCTACGAGTGATCTAGGATCGAAATTAAACAAAAATCGAAATGGAATACAGGACTATAAAAACATGTGTGGTTTACAAGATTATTTTGAAAATCACAATTTTATATTTTTGTGAGACCATCGGAATTTTCTACATGTCGTAGTTGAATATAACAAGTAGTTATATCTCAACAGATTGGTGAATGTTACTTAAGTGTAAAGTGATCACATTAAGCCAGCTGACGATCAGTCATACATAAGCCTGATGGAAGGTCCATCCTTTGCTGTGTATCTGCTGAGATAAAACTACATCTGTGGTTTAGTTAAATGCATGTTTCAAAACTAACTACATTACGTCAAAAATAACATCTGGCCGCTGAATCGGCGAATTATTATGTATAAGGCCGAATAAATTATATGATACAAGCTTTTATACAAACCGCGGTAATGTACGTAGATACCTGTGACAACTACTACACTAACCAGCAAATTATAATAATAATGTACAAATATGCAGACATGGGCGTCTTCAGGGAGGGGGCGGCTGTTCCAACTAGAGATTTGAATAGGTATATACTATTTCATTCCAAATGCTAAAACATCACATTTTTATCACACGTTTTCCCATCATATCAAAAAATTTCTAAAGTGAATAAGAATAGACATTAAAATACAATTGTCTAACAAAAAAATTAACTGCGGCGCTAGTTACCTATATATAGGTACATACTACATATTCTTTATACTTCAGTAGGTACCAGGCGCGAAGCTACCTAAGAACACGATTCCCATCGAGTTACCTTTTGGATAAAATGATAGGTATAATAGTGCCTAATCTGAGGTAATCCAATAAGAAATGTTAGCCCCGGCTTCCCTTCTGCATAAATCCAATCTTCGCCACTGGTAGGTACATACGTATGTTTTCAATTTCATGAAAAATAAACTAAATAAATACCACGACCTTTGTTTAGATATACATGTTTGCCTTATGAAAAATTGGATTCGCTAGCGGCGCTATTTCTTTGTAAATTTTTACAAGAAAATAAATTTAAAACACCTAAGTACATAACGACCTTTTGCACTATCACAAATAAAATAATTCGCCTGCGGCGCTATTTACGCGTTTTCGTGCTATATCAAAGTTTTGAATTTTGATGGGCTCCTATAGTAAGTAATTTCAAAGCTGGCGACGCCTATGTGTACAAGTACACACTATACACAGGTAAGTAGTTCAGCAACAAACAAAATAATCAACCACATTAAAGTGACAAAGAATTATTATCAGTCAGTAGTAATATGTAAAGAATTATTAGGTACATTACAATATAGGGACTTACCAGGTACAGCAACGTGATATCGTTACGTCAACCAACACAAAAGTAACTACACTCCGATAATATATGAAAGATTGTCAAAAATACAATACATTTCATTATCAGGAAAGTTTTATCTATCAGCGCGACCAGAGGCGGCACTTATCAGTTGATAAGCAGAAACTTTTGTACACCGCTGATTTTAAGCGAAACATTGTTATCAAGGGACCATATAGTGAAAAGGAAGACTAGTTAGCTAATACTAAAGATATCATCCTGATGAGACTTAAAACGTGAATAAATGAGTAGGTTTAATATCTGGCAGAAGCAGGTGACAAAGTTGTGCGAGGAGAAACTGTGGTTGGAGTGTCCAGAGGTCCTGGAAGCTGCAAGTGAGAGGGACCTCTGGCGAAGATATACAAACGCTTTGACCCCCCGACCCAACCAAGGATAGAGGGGGAAGAAGATGTATGTTTGTGTTTTAGTGACTCCAGAGATTTTTAATTAGATATTTGTAAATTTTCTCGATAAAAAATTATTCTCAAGTTAACACTGAAATGAACTGAAAATTGAGATTTTCCCGTAGTTTTATCTCAATGGCGTAATTTGGTTATTTTTTAAGGTAAGACGCAGCGACTCGAGAACATTTTATTTCATATTCAGTCCTTTTTTCACTTCTCGGCCCCATTATTTCCAGAAAATGGACAATAAGAAGAATTTTGTGTATCGCTCCTCTTTATAACTGTCACAACGGTAAACTTTTTCCAATATTTCCAATTTCCGTACAAAATACTCAATAAAAATTCAGCCTAAATACCCAAATTAACATATTTGGGGTCAACTTTGGTTGTTCTGAAATCCCGTAGGGCATCATTAGAAAAGTTCTTCAAGAAAAAAATTATCTTTCAAAAAATATAGTAGATAGGTACTTTTCAAAATAGGATGCTATCTTTTTTTCTCTTTCGCATTTCTCCATGAATAGTGTTAATATAAAATACGACAAAAACCTACCTAGTACCTAAACCATATTGTTTATTGTTCTCTAATCATCCATAGACCCTATTTAAGGCACTTGGAATCGTCAGGTTTACGTATTAAACAAATATTTCAAAATCAAATGTGATAAAACAATAAACAGTTAGGTACAGCAAAAAATTATGAAATCAATAAATACACGGTGACTGGTGATAATACAAAATTATAAAAGATGTGGTTTAGTTCAATGCATGTCTGGATGTCAATTGTTCAGAACTGCATTACGTCAATGACAACAGAATTTGAGAATGAAATTATATCTCTGGCCAAACGTTATCAAGTAAAACTGATAAAATTTTGCAGAGATATGATAACATGACCACAAAATTTTACATACCTTACTAAATATGTGTTTTTTTACTAATCTCATGAGTACACAGTACTCACAGTTTTGTAAGTAGTTCAAACATTAACGATAAAGAAACCAGTGCTGAATCAAGAATTACCCAAATAGAGTTCGACTGGGAAGTTAAAACTTATTCAAAATTCATAACAATACAAATAAGAAACAAAAGAATCTACAACCAAAACAGAATAACACACATGGGCATATATGAAACAAAAAGACAATAGGTATTTTTTTACGATCTCTACTCAATGTCAAATGACTTTAAAATATAGGCACGATTTAGTCTTATATCGATATCTTCTTTTAGGGATTACAAAAAGACAGGTACCTACATCAGCTGATGTGCCTAAGTAGTATACCTAGAACAGGTACATAATATTACGTCACAAACTGTCAATAGCAAGATGACAATCGGTTCAATCAGGTTTCGCATGACTGAATCATTAATTTTTTATACATTTATCGCAATCAATAAACAATTTCTCTTTTAGTCTGACAACCCAGATATTGATATCTCGATCGAAAGCCTCGTTTATTACTTGATTCTATAAAATAAAGTTGGTAGAGATGTCACCAAAAAACTATGACCAAAAATTGAATACCTAACTCATATTTTTTAAATCATAGTTCAAAAACAGTCTATCACCCCTTCGAATATTTGCTATATTGAAGACAACACACCTTATAATATATTTTTGAAAAATACTCGTATCTATCTAAACTACAGGATATAAAATATACCTAGAACATAAAAAATGATACTATGAAATATTTTTAAATTGCAAAATAAACAACATTCAAAAATTACCCACCATTAAGATCAAATTACGATTTAATTTATTTACACGTAAAACGAACAAAATAGAGGAATATATGTTAACATTACAAGTAATTGATACATAACATTTATTCACCAGCCACCTGATGCCAGCTAGTTAGCTAATTTTTTAATTTAAATATTTATTTAAAAAATGATTTTGTTCAAAAGGAAGTGTGTGTATGATTGTCTGTAATAATCTTCCGTATGATCGGGAAATTCCTGTATCGATTTGTATTCAATAATGAGTCTACAATGTATTCTTCGGTTACGTCTTAGTACCTACTAAGTAAAACTTCTTCCTATGTATACAATATCAAACCTAACAGTATCTACTGACAAGGACATTACTGCGGACGGTAGATTTCCTTGAGAAAACATAATACGAGGACCGGCAAACAAGATCACGTCGGTATTCCTGAAACCCAAAAGAACTCCAAACTGTATAGTGCCAGGAACCATTGTGTTGCTTTCATCCCCTAGTCACCCCACATAGAATATCTAGCGTAAATGGGTGTCAAATTTTTAATACCTCTAGCCCAAACATTTCACTTTTTTTAAACCATATTCATCCTTCGAACTTCCATCATGTTTTCTGATTCTATCGGGGTACAATTTATCTTTTATGAAGCTCGTACTATGTCAACTATTCTCCATAAGTTTTCAAATATGTACCTAATCTGCCTGAATGCAAAATCAGGAAATGTGTGCTTTTCATATTTTGTTACATGTTTATGAATATTTAGATTTTGACTTGTATTAGATACGCTGTGCGCACCTGTAATACGCATTTATGTACACCTTGCGTTGTCTCATACTTTTCTCGTTTTTTCATGTACCTATTCATTGTTTGGGAGTGCCTTCTGTAATTAAATAAAGGCTTGTTCATATTATTACCAGATATTTTTATGATTTTCTTTCTATTTCTTATAACGAAAACAAAACAAACATTTGATGTACATAATTATTATTACTTGGCCAATTTTTTCTTGTATTTTTTACTCAATTACCTAAGTGAAAATTTAAAAAATCTTCAGGGATTTTTTTACAGGAATAATAAATTAATTGTATTTTTTGTAACAGCTTCTACCTAGAGAACTCGCAAAAGACGTCATAGATTTTAAAATAGTTCTAAATTTAAAATAGGCACATAAAAAAATCCATTGCCTCCAGTGACAAATTTCAGTTAAGTAATTTCAAAGGTGTATTATTATTGAAGTAAAAAATTAAATTGCTAATTAAAATTGTTATTTTAATTAGCATAGCCCAGACAAAGATTGGGAGAGGGGGTAATTGTTAATTAAAACGGAGATGGGGTAATAAAAACTAAAAAGTAAGTAACGTAAATAGAGTTCAACGACAGGGTATACCACAGATATTGAAAATTATTATGCCCACGCCACACGCTTGACAAGCACCGGTCCGAGCGAGTGTTCATAAGTAAAAAGGCGTGTGGATGGATCGTTTGTCTTGGCTCGTGTAGGTAACCAACAGTTCACGCCTTTTTACTCGTGAGCACCCGCTTGGCCAGGATGAGGCCTTACGATTCCATTTCCCACAGATATTTCATAATTTAACTGTTTCAATACAAGTCGATACAAACTCTGCAAGACGTCAATTTATAAGCACAATACTCTAAAAAACGTCAGATTTTTATATCTCTCATTTCACCAACTGTCAAACATTGGTTCTAATTTTATTGTTATCATAATAGTGTTAAAGAACATATTTTTACATCTCGTACATTAAAAATAATATTGCTATATCTTTAAATGTCACATAATCGTACCAAAGCACAAATTATTTCATGCTTCTACTTTTTCCATGGTTCACCTCCAGATATTAGGGCGTTAAATGTAGGTAGGTCCTTTATAGGGTATACGATATAAAATATCTTCGAAAAATCTAAATTTTGAATGTAAGAATACATATTTAAAAATAAGAACGTTGGCTTTTGTTCATCCGTGCGATAAATCAGCGTAATAGAACAATTTGCTAACAAAATAAGAGTACCTACTCTTTTTGACAGAGTAGGTACCTACTTCTCAATTTAAGAATAGGTACCAGTTTAAAAAAAAACAATAATTCCGCCTATAGGACGTATTATTAAACAATTAAACAAGAGCAAAAAACGTTTGTCAAATGACAGATTAATTTTCCGCCATTTTCACATAGACAATCAAGACAGCGACCATAGATAACATCTTTTCAAAGATGATCATTATAATAATAATAATGTCACGTGATATTATTGGACACTGTCACAGATAATTTATTTCATGCCGGTGGTACATGAAAAAACTGAAATATTGCTATATAATGGTGTTAATATTAACATAAATGCCACATGAATTATTATAACCACGTGTAGAATAGGTTTTTTTATACGCGAGGGCAGGACTTGCCAACACACTTCTCAGTTTTATTAGGATGAAGAAGTCGAAACCACGATTCTGAACCAGGAGACCAATATAAATATCGTTTTAAAAAAAATTAAATTGAATTTTTCTGATTACTATTATCATACGTACTGTACTGAAAGTTTCGAAAATGTTCGTCATATACTTTTTCAGAAGATCACAACTCTATTTTATAGTTGTTCCAAGATAAAAATATTTGACATCAAACTTATTGGAAATTGAACGATCTACAACATTCACTTATACCTACCTAAACTCATCAGTCTAATACTGGGAAACAGTCACCATCATCCAGATATCCCGGATATCAAAGGATTAACCAATATTAGGCCATTCAATTTTACGAAATAATTCTCAGTCAAAAGTGAAACCATCCTATGTGAACTGTCTAAACGCAAAAGTGATGCGATCACCATACGAATTTACGTGTGTGTATTTAGGAATGGGGGGATCCCTGATTTATAATACAGGTGATCCATAAAAAAGAGAAGCATGCAATATTACCGGATGCGCGGGAATAATACAAGCATTGTGCCGTTACTAAAAAATCTTCTTACAATATTGCATGTGTTACCCAAAATCGCTAATAAGTTAATTTTAAAAAATATATATGTCGGAAAATTTGTACATAATAATGCAAAAATCGGTTTTCATTAGAACTTGCAATATTGTTGGACGACTTCTAAACACTGATATTTCAAGCACAATGCTTGTATTTTAGGCCCCGCGCTCAGCCTAATCCTGTAATATCTGTGATATCTGGATAGGAGAATTTTTCCCAGTATTATTAGGCTGATGAGATGTCAATCATGAATGATAATATGTAGGCTCTTCTGACTGATAATATTGAGAAGTGTGTTGGCAAAGTCATGGCTCCGCATTAAAAATATTTACCGATTTTTTAGTTTTTATGGACTGATTTACCGGTAAATTAATTAGCGATTTTAACACTGTAGTGTAGTTTATATACTGATGAGATTATGTATTCCGACCTAGAACGCTAAATGTATTTTTTTATTTCGCCTACTAACTCTGAATATTATCAATATCAGTCGTAGACAGTCCGCCAAAATTTGACAGACACAGAAATATGTAATGCCATGGACAAATTTAAGTTATTCATAGACACATTTTAGACATAAAACGTTTCATTGATTCTATTGAGAGTATATAAAAAGAATTTTGCAAACTCATTTGACCTTAACATTTGTAAATGAAACAGGGTTAATTATTACAATGACCTGTCTAACTCGTGTATACTAGTTCTGAACCATAGAGTCTGGTGTAGACGATAAAATGTAAAAGTCCAATCTGTTGTAAGATTTTTGTGTTAATCAATCCGTAATATCAACCTTTATAAAAAACATCCCAATTTCATTTCCCTAACTACGACGTCACAGTCATTTCCCACGGCATTAAGTTCAAAATCGCATGAGAAAATGGTAGAAATAGCGATTTTTTTACTTTTTGGGGTTAATTTCGCTTCAATCAAAAAACTACGGTTTTTCCCTAGATTTCCATGCATATTATCAATACAAAAAAGGGTCTGTCTTTCGGAAAAAAAATCAGAGGTGTTTTACACATTTTTTTGAGAAATACTCCTATATACGAGATATATAAAATATTTTACGGTCAATTACTAGATACAGGTTCAATGTATCTACCCTATTTTTTCCAAAGCATATTTAGTAAGGTTGTTGAGATCTAAGGTCTCCTGTTTTTTGAAATTTCTTAAATGTCGGGACGCCTAGCTTTAATAATGTTTCACTGATTTAGAGGAAACCCGGCGTTATAATACTGATACTGTATTTTTCGCATGCAATATTCGTTTTTAGTTAGTTAGACCAAAAATACTACATTTTAGTAGTCTATCACATACGTTGTTTTTGCTCTAATAAATTGTAGATGTATGCATCATATTTTTTATAGCATGATATAAGGAAACCCATTGATTAAATTTTTATTCTAAAAATACTAAAAATAAAATTACAATAAAAAACTTGAAAATCTGATGTGAATCATTTGAGTATAATAATTTCGGTTACTGAAAATATCATTTTTTGTATACGACGTATAATTTTTCAGTTCAAAACGCGGTTCTCACTGAGAACGTTTAATAATGCTACAAACATTAACGTAAGTGCTAAATTATTAGCATGTTGACTTTGTTAAAAAAACATAACATAATTATATTATATTTTTATAATTCATCAGTATTACAATACTATAATATTAAATGATAAAATACCTACTAGCATAAAATAATTTGTTATTCATAATCTGAGACCGGATTACATGCATTTGCATATTTTCATATTCATTTGCATATTTTAGCAATTTATTCAGTATTTTACATATTTCGGCTAAAATCTCCTGTTCGTGCATATTTGGGTATATTTTCTAAAATTTTAACTCTATTTTTTTGTAAAATATTAACGTCTTCAAAAACAAAAATGTTGATATCTAGTTGAAAATTTAGGAAATAAAGTAATATAATTAAAATAGGAAATAATCGTATTTAAAAAAAAAAAACAGGTGTAAACATATACAAGATTATTACATCCTTGAACTGTTTTTCACTGTCTTCCAAACGTTGAAAAATCGATTGCAAAATTTGTTCACAGACAAAAAAAAACGCCACACGCAATGAAGTTAAATAAAATCTTGTAATAACGTTATTTTGTAGTATTTATTTAAATTCATGCTGCATATTTTGGAAATTTTTGGTGATGTTGTTGCATATTTCGGGTATTTATGACGCATATTTGCATGCATATTTCAACTATTTCAAGTTTCATATAATCCGGTCCTATTATAATCATACAACGTATTATTTAGTACCCACTATATCTACGTCATACGTAGACATTAGTAGGTATATAACCTATTATGGATGACTAAACTGCACATACAAGTATAAAACACACAACAAGACAATCACACGCGAATAACCTCATTATTTTGCGATTATTTTAAGATTAAGGTAACAGATAAACGTAATGACACATAAATTCAATTGAATATTTACCATCTTTGCAGAATAAACGTAATTTTGAACGTTAAAAATGCGAAGAAACGACTGACAGACGCGGTATCGTATTGAGAATACTATACAGTATTGGTGTAGTACTGCAAAGAGAAAATTTCATAACACAGTAAATATTATACCTATTAACCAGTTGCTAATGTATTATAGCGATACTTCATCGTAATATAATATTGAATGTTCATTTATACATACTTAGCAATACGAGTATATCTATCTTATAGCAGCATTTACTTTAGTCTGCCGTACTAAATATAGAATCGACTAGCGATACCGTCAATCGTCATACCGTATTTCCGATGAAGAAATCTTATGCGGCCGCTTCACGCTCGGCATCCCTCCACGAGTTTTGTGTGAATGAGTAAAAGGACGTACGGACGAGGTGATTGTCTTGAACTGTATACGTAACCGACGGTTAACGCCTTTTTACTCATTCGCGCGGGACTCGTGGAAGGTCGGACAGCATGTGGATGAGGCATTACGGTTATAAATTTAACGTATTATAACGTATATCAGTCAGTTTTCATGCACCTAACTAAATAGTATTCACGATGGACCAAGAAGATTATGGAATGGGGACCAATTACAGGACAAGAAATCGTCGGCAAAGTAGTCTGATAATATAAATAAATGTGCCGGAGGGAGATGGATGCAGTGTGCCCAGGACAGGAGGCCTGTACGAGTATATGGCAATGGATCTGAGAGGTTGAGACTTATTGATATTATTCTGAAATTCTTTGGAAATCTTGTACAAATAACTTTTTTTCGAATTTTATATGAAATTAGCCACATTTGTATTTTTTTTACAGCAGTTCACACGCGCAGTAAACATTTTATTATGTATAGATTCTACAGCATTGTATCGATATTGGTATCGAATGTATATATTGTATATACCCATCATGTACCTACATTAGATATCAGTTATTGAGTAGTAATAGTATGTACCAACTAAATTGTATTGTAAATGCATAGCAGATATGTGTATTGCAGATCTATGCATGAATCTATAATATATTATATGCATGCATTTACTTCGTGAAACAAAAAGAGGAAGATAATCCACAACCGAAGCATTATAATAAATATCACGAATCTATTTTAAGTGGCGAGATGAGGAATTACAATGACATTTATACTATACTATACCCTCACGCCACCTCCCTTACGGGGTAGACAGAGAGAACGGATTTCCAAACTTTCCTATCCTTACACATACTTCGGGCTTCCGTCACATTCATGCAATTTCTCATACACATTCTACGACTACTTTTACTCAAAACACGTCCGTCCTTGAGTATCTGGCCAACATGGTCCAGCCGTGTGGTTCTTGGACGGCCGCGTTTCCTTACACCTCTTCTTTCACCCAGGTAAATTTTCCTTTCATCGTTCATTCTCTCCACATGTCCCAACCATTGAAATGACATTTATGTTTTGACATAATACAACAATCTATTTCAATGAAAGAAATCTTGAATTGTACAGTCTGTCAAGAAAGATATGGTTTTCAATGAGGACGCTACTTGTGGGTATATTTACCATAATAGCAACACTTGTAGAATTTCAATAGAAATGTCATCGCGGTTGCCAGCAAACAAAATTGTAGTTCTCAAATAATATGAGACTATCTCATTCTTATAGACTGTAATGTTTGCGAATAATTACACGATAATGAAAAAACATAATAAGTTTAGTATGCACCAAGAGGAATAAAAAAATACATTTACGAAAATTTATATGCGAGTCAGCAGTGTCTAATTATATTTCGTGTAAAACAAACAACACACACAACAATGTATGTGGTTTTCTGAGTGAATTCTTCATACGTAGGTGTATACGTGGATTATTCTGGTTCAGGTATTTTATCATTATTACCTACCCTGGAATTCTCGAAACTGATTCTTATTTTAAACACGGCACGTTTAGGGATTTTTGAATACAAACAATATGGCCGTTCGAAAACAATCAGCTGATCGCTTCCTGATTTGAATAAAGAACAATCTTGTTTTTCGCTTTGTGCCGGGAATATTGTTAACGTAATATATTGATGACATACTTTATATTTTGTCTTTATCATTTTCCAAGTAATTAATTACAAATGTAAGACATCATGTTGTGTTTGATAGATTCAACTATTACATTTTATTGGAGTCTTATCTGTTTTATTGATAACACAACACTTAAAAACCTATGTATCCAGTGTTTACAATTTGACCCATTAAAATAGTAATTATTTTATTGTGTTGTTATCGATAGGGTCAAAAACCACATAATGCCTAAATAGCGGTATGTTTAAAAAAACGCTATTTACTTTATATAGATGTAAAGAATTCTCTAGTTTTTTTTTTTAACATTCAGTTGCACAATAACGGACCTGAACATCATGGATGCAAATAGGTCAAGATCGTTTGGTATGGAAATGGACAGAGTAGGCCTACGGTCAGGAATGAACGGCTACAGGCTGAAGAAGAAGATAAATAATACTCAATATTATCTACCTATCCAAAAAGGTTGACTTTCCTACCGACTCAACTGAAAATCACTATTTTTTTAGTAAAAATGAAAAACTAAAGCCCCCCCCCCCCCCCCCCCCCCGATGATATTTTATAGGCAGGAATGAAGTTTTTTTACAATGTGTTTCCACATTTTTACGTTCAACTACTTACGTTTACAATGATTTATAAAAACTAGGTACCAATAGGTTTTTTTTCACAAACGAATAAAATATATTATACGTGAATATAATTTTTGAAAATCAGAATTTATATTTTACGAGAACATCGGATTTTCTACACGTCTTGGTGGAATCATGAATACTTATTTATTGCGTCTTTTTTAATCACTTCCATATCTATTATTTCCTATTTATAAGCTTGTACCAATTTTTCCGAATGTCCTCAATTGAGTGTTGTACACTTACAAGCGCCAAATAGGACGCCGTACACGTCATCTATATTCATGTTCGTATCCCAAATGCATATTGAGAACAATGTCAATGCTCCTTCTATTATACATACTCTGAAATTCGATGTAGATCAAAGCCGAAAATGAAAATTTAATTGATTCTACAATTACCAATAGGTCTACGAGTATATGGCTTGGCTTCACCACAAAGGGGCGACTACCTTAGAAGAGAAAAATTGATTTCAGTCAATCCCAAGACTCAAGAGGTCATAGAGATCACCATGGATACGAGATTTGACGATAGAGTCCCGGACTCAACTGACAAATTATAACAGGTAGTCCTTACCTACCGAAAAATTCCGAAAGACTCGTGCACACTCGTCACCATTTGTAATGTATAGCGTCAAACGTATTTTTAACAAAAAAATTCGGAAGCAATAGATGGTGCTTTATTTGCATTTTGACTGTGCTGAAAAATATTGGCCAATGTTGACACCTGGATAGGAGGCTTTTTGGCCCTAGTATAAAATAATACCTACACTAGCGGATCTAGGGGAGGGGCTAGGGGGCTGAACCCCCCCCCCCAAAAACCATGAGTGACAGTACTTTATATACAACAAATCTAGAGGTTTCAGCCCCTTAGCCCCCCCCCTCAAAACGTTGAGTGACAGTACTTTTTACCATGTGACGACAATCAGCCCCCCCCAAAATTGATTCCTGGATCCGCCACTGAATACATATGTACGTCGATGTACTGATTTGATACATAAGAACATATTCTTGAGAGATCTTGAACATCCTGCGTAATAATACACGTGTATTTTCAGCAACTAATTGCGTATTGTTCTAAATTCTTCGATATGAAAATACTTCATTATAATTGGGATCTTTAGGTATTGATATCTTCTTGATATTTACCATATACCTCCAGTGGGTGTAATTATCAAATATATCAACTTCATACGTCTATTTTCATATTCCTAGGATTCTCTATAAATAAATGAATATCTTATTGTTATATCGCGCACCCAGGGCCGAATTTAGGGGAGGGCAGCCGGGGCTACTGCCCGGGGCCCCCACAAAAGAGGGGCCCCCACAATAGAGAATTCGGAAAAAAACAGATTCAAACTAGTATACAACTTTTCCTTTGATATTTTTTTTCGCGCTTGTGATCACAGTCACAAATCATTATTGTTTCCCATTATATGTATATGTTTGTTAAATAATAAAATAATCTATACTTGGTTTCACAATATGTATATTATTTATTGGGAAATTGATCATTTTTTTTGGAAAATGCCATTCCACTCCTTTGTTGCCCCGGGGCCCCCACACCTTTAAATCCGGCCCTGCGCGCACCTAAGAGTAAATATTGAGTAGTACATGAATGCATGAATCTACCTGTGTGATATTCGTATGTGGGTGCTGTGAAGTTTGCGATATTTTAGTTACTAATTATAGCAAATACGAATATATAAATAAGGGATCTGGGTATATTGAAACTAGACAAAGTAACTATAAATAACTATAAACATAACAAAACTAACCATATAGAAACTCGAATACTTTCAGGCACACTTTACAAGTGTATTAAAGTATACCTACTAAATATCAAAAAAACTTTAGTTAAAAAAAATAGGAGAAACCTAAATAAAAGCTATATTTTATTTTTATTTATTTATTTATTTATTGGGGACACACACAGAAAGTTAACAAACATACATAATGACATACACAAAATATATAATTCACGTTAACCTCCCAATTAAGAGTGTCCACAGCATGCACGCATGGTAGGTACATTACAAATCAATCAAGTGAATATAAAACAATCAAATATACCAACACGTAGGCAAACACATATATATGTGTGTGCAGGTAAGTATTCTATTAGCAACAAGTAGGTACCAATACACCAATAAAATAATAATTCAATGCACTCATGAAAATAATAAATTGATGGCACCCACAAATAATATCAAAAACAAAATAATATTAAAACATGAAAAGTGACAAATTTTTAATCTAAGTTGTCCTGCAAAAGGCTAAAAAAGACATCACTGCTAAACCATGTTCGCCGACTCGTAAGCGTCGGAACACCCATCCTGCTTTCTCCCCAAGGCATTTCACATAACGCTAGATGTGAATAATGATACCTCTTGTTTCTGTTGAGGAAAAAACTGTAATGTATTTCCATCTGTGCAATGCAGATAAATCCAGTTCAATACCTAAAATAATTTAGGTACATACATATATCTCAAATCAATTTATACATACATTTATGCAATACAGAATGCACGAGTGCAATAATATTAAAAGTGTTAAATTAAAATGTACCATAAAAATTACTAAATTAAACGCGGAATTAATCGAAGCAAAATAATCTGTTGGAAGCACCGATCACATTAAATATCTCATTCGAGTCATTATTTGTTGTATTACAATACACCATACCTAACTATGACATGTCATCAAGTGTAAAGATATAATTGTAATTTTGTATTAATTTAAACCAGTTATTAATACAATAATTTAATTTAATCAATAGCGGATAATATCCGTATTTAACACAATTAATTTTAAATACTGGGTAATTAAATAATTAGATACAATTATCACCATGTTATATTCACATCGGATATACTGCGTGCAATATATGTACATATGTATGTACATTAGCACTTTCAGCATGTACAATGTACATACATACACGAGTACAATATTAAAAGTACCTATGCAATGGAATACGAATATCCAAGGAATCTTTTACGCTTTATTAGTACAGTAATATGAGGAAATTGGATGGCATTTCTAGGAAAAAACTATAGACATTTATTTCTCCATCATACTTTACGTATTTGGGGGCGCTGAATCCGAATTTTAACTTTGCCACCTCGTAAATGTGATGCGTTCTGGGATATCTCAGAAAGAAATAGAAAAAAATGACTTTTTTGCAGACTTTGACTGATAATTCAAAAAGTATTCATTTTAGAGAAAAGAAGATCAGTACAAGAATAAACTTCACCAAATTTCCTACAAAATGGCATATAAATCTTTTTTGTGGCATAAACCGTTCAGGCGTCAGAGTGAGCTAAAATAGGGGCTTAATTTTCACCCTACAGCACAAACTATATTTGTTTGTATTTTTGCTCCCATAACTCAGAACTTGCACACTTTTTAGCAAACATATCTAGTACAGAAATAAAGCGCATTATTTTTTCTTTAATTCATGTTGCCATTGTTTCGTCGACAGGTAAACGGTCTAGGCGCTAGAGCGCATTGAAGTTCAGTATAGTACATTAGAAGCAGTTTTGACCATTATTTAAACTGATATATAACGATCAAAAAATACTTAATTGTACTAAATGCACTCGAAAATAAAAGGACAAAGGCTGTAATATTTATATTTTAAGGTTTGCCACCGCTTAATAGTGCTGTGTTGATAGAAATATCAGAATAACTCAGAAACAATAGTTTTTATTTTGTTTTTTTGACTATATTTTGAAAACTGAAAACTATAAAGGAATTATTTTATTGAAAAAGTAAATTTAATTTAATTATTTATGAATCACGCCTACAACTTTTTTTAATCCCATGAACCATTCAAGAGCCAGAGCGCATTCAAATTTAACCAAAATTGAAAAATCGTCCAAATACTGTACTTTCTTTTATTTTCCGCCTACAAATTAGAAGGTAGGTACTTCTTATATACAAAATATAAAAGAAAATTAAATTTTCTACAAATTATGTCTCTTACAATTTTTCACTCAGACGAACGGATTCGAAGTTACAGGGCATTCAAATTTGTTGTAGTATATCAGAGAGAACTATATTCATGTACGTCGTATTAATATCTGTATTTAATTTTGAATTGTAAATTTGGATGCGCTATAACTTCAAACCCGTTCGTCTGAGTGAA
Source organism: Ceraclea dissimilis (assembly GCA_963576895.1). Classification (NCBI taxonomy): domain Eukaryota; kingdom Metazoa; phylum Arthropoda; class Insecta; order Trichoptera; family Leptoceridae; genus Ceraclea; species Ceraclea dissimilis. The sequence goes on from OY756361.1 coordinate 4,132,088, forward strand.
AAATTGTAAGAGACATAATTTGTAGAAAATTTAATTTTCTTTTATATTTTGTATATAAGAAGTACCTACCTTCTAATTTGTAGGCGGAAAATAAAAGAAAGTACAGTATTTGGACGATTTTTCAATTTTGGTTAAATTTGAATGCGCTCTGGCTCTTGAATGGTTCATCGGATTAAAAAAAGTTGTATGCGTGATTCATAGATAATTAAATTAAATTTACTTTTTCAATAAAATAATTCCTTTATAGTTTTCAGTTTTTAAAATATGGTCAAAAAAACAAAATAATAACTATTGTTTCTGAGTTATTCTGATATTTCTATCAACACAGCACTATTAAGTGGTGGCAAATCTTAAAATATAAATATTACAGCCTTTGTCCTTGTATTTTCGAGTGCATTTAGTACAATTAAGTATTTTTTTATCGTTATATATCAGTTTAAATAATGGTCAAAACTGCTTCTAATGTACTATACTGAACTTCAATGCGCTCTAGCGCCTAGACTGTTTACCTGTCGACGAAACAATGGTAGCATAAATTAAAGAAAAAATAATGCGCTTTATTTCTGTACTAGATATTTTTGCTAAAAAGTGTGCCAGTTCTGAGTTATGGGAGCAAAAATACAAACAAATATAGTTTGTGCTGTAGGGTGAAAATTAAGCCCCTATTTTAGCTCACTCTGACGCCTGAACGGTTTATGCCACAAAAAAGATTTATATGCCATTTTGTAGGAAATTTGGTGAAGTTTATTCTTGTTCTGAGCTTCTTTTCTCTAAAATGAATACTTTTTGAATGTCTGTAAAAAAGGCATTTTTTTCTATTTCCTTCTGAGATATCTCAGAACGCATCACATTTACGAGGTGGCAAAGTTGAAATTCAGATTCAGCGCCCCCAAATACGTAAAGTATGATGGAGAAATAAATGTCTATAGTTTTTTCTCCGCGAAAACACCATATTATTGCACTATATAGAGTTCTCAGATCAAATAATCTTGTCAACCATTCATATATTTGTATTTTAGATATTTAAATCAGATGGGGGAAGCAAAGGAGAAGGTACTGGAGGGATCACGTGGAGCGAATGAACTCCCAGAGATTGCTACACCTAGCCCTACATGGAAATCCAGAGGGAAGGAGATTACCTGGAAGGCCCCCCAAAAGATGGAAGGACAGCTGCGAGTCCACATCGCAAGAGGCGGCAGAATCTGCACAAACAGGCCCAATTGGCCTTAGGCCAGTTTGAGAAGAAGAAGAAAAGATGATATTATTACAGATTATGGAGTAATCTTTCACTTCCTATCAGACTTGCTCCAACTATTATTTCTTTCAAAAGTAAACTGAGGCATCATTACCTTTCCATGATCCATCCATCTAACTGACAATCCCTTATTTTCATTCCTTGTCTTTCATCCCATCCACCTATTTATTTATGTACGTATATTTTTATTTTTTAGCTGTTATTTTTTCTTCTTCATTCACATATATGTTTGTATTGAATATATCTCAAATGTAATGTCACAAGTAGTTGGCTGGCAGACATTGCCTACGGCAATAAAACCGCCATTTGTAAATGGTTTCTTTTTTCAATAAATTTTAATTATTGATTTATTTAAAAGTGCCAAATCCTTCAAAAACTTTTCTTCTTTCCTTTTAGATTTATAAAAGCTTGGAAAACCTAAAACTGAACTTTTTTGTAGTACAGTAAGTATTTTGAAAAGGAAATAATACAGTGAAAGGTAGTTATATTCCAATTTTCTAAATGACTCATTCACGCGAAAATTTTAAGATGATTTCAGAACAAAGTTTCATTTCCAATATTGGCCCACCCCACTTTCTTTTTATTTAGAAAATTCGAGACAGACGTGAATATAGTTTATATAGGCCTCTACACAGTAACATAAGAAAGTGATGACGTCAACTTTTACGGAGTAGGCAGGTACGACATTTTCACAAAAAAATATTTTAGATTACTTTTTGTACAAGAAATACCGCTTTTCGTGTGATTTTAATAAACATTTTTCCTACACTGTTGCATAAATGCGAAGCACATTTATTATTTCTTGAACAAACTGTATATGAATCAAGAAAAATACGTTAATGAATATAAAAATACGTAAATGAATGTAAAAATACGTAAATGAATGTAAACTAACAACACAGAGAAACATATTCAGCGCTTTTTTATTTATTACTGATTTGATTCACATAAACAGATTACTTTTTTATTTATCTTTTTATAGAGTATACACACAACCATTTATATTTTTATTTATGTTTCATAACATTTCATTGTTTCGTACGATATTAAGAAACAGTGAAAGAAGGAAAATAAATATGTGATTTTACAAAAGCATACGTATATAAATTATTACTAAAACGCATCGCCGGTTGTGGCTATATTAGCTTTTCAGTTTGTAGGCCTATATGAACTATACATTCGCGTCGTTTTCAGAAAATTTAGTCAAAGTTTCCAAACGGGTTCGGTAATAATGGCCTCTCCGTCGTAAACTTCAAATAAACGCTTTCTTTATTCATAAATTCATGAACCCTTATCAAACTCCTTCACAGTGACAACAGCGACACTCATTAAGGGACCCAATATTCTTGTTAAAACAACTTTTTACTAACAATACATTATCCTTATTATTAACAAGTAGACATCGTTGAAACAAAACTTTCGACAATATTTTAGACTAATTTTAGTTGACATTCTTTTGAATATAAAACTTTACATATTTTATTCCTTGAGTATCCCTATAAAGTTACCCAACATAAACTCGGTCCAACAAAACGAGTAAGAAGTTTGTTATACTGTTCCAAAAATGTCATGTCGCCCGCAGCTCAGACACCAGATGGAAAAAACGTCTCCTGTGCTGGCGTCCTAGGACTACCACAAGAAACCCCGGACGACCACAGTTCCGATGGAGATATGACATCGTGAAGTATGCCGATGCAACGTGGATGCAAGTGGCCCAAGATCGTTTGGCATGGAATTGGATGGAGGAGGCCTACGTCCATGAGTGCATGGCTACGGGCTAAAGAAGAAGAAGAAAATTCCAAAAACCAAATGCAGTAAAATTCTGCCAAATAAGATTATTGTGATTCTTTTAATTCAAGTAGGAAGACCACCACTACGATGGACAGATGACCTTGCTAAACATTTCCAGGGTCGGAGGGATCCATAAAACCCAAGATAGAGAATCGTGGAAGAGAGTGGAGCCTTCGTCCACGCATCGAAATTACAGTGACATTTAGGAACATCAGTGAAAAAAAGTCATATGGATAAAAAGAAGTCATTTTTTGAACTGAATGTCACCTCCCAGGATTATAGGTAATTTCTTTTACAAAATTCTAGCATTTCGTCGAAAATTAAATATATTTATCAAAGAGCTACGTCTTCCCTTGAAATTTATCACCATTCAAAAACTTAATTTCTTCAGGCAGTTTGTTAAACAAGCGCAAACCGAGACAAACAAAACTTAGAAACATTTCACCAATCGCCTACGAAATCCTCCGATATTGAAACCCATAAAAAGAACGAAGTAAGAAGGAGAATTTCAAACATATTATGATGATCATGAACCGAATAAGAAGCATAATTTCTACACATTCATAACAACTGGTAACGATTCTTTTGTCGAAGAAAGGAAATAATGTGACTTTTTTGTGCTAAACCACTCTGTAAAATACTGACCGCGTGCTATCACCCCTTAACGATACCTTTGAATTACCTGGGGTGGCAAACGACAGTGGCAAACGGTTTTATCTGCCAGTTTTTTACGCTCAGTTTCCTCTCCAGTACCCAATTCCTCTAAGGCCATGAATGATGGTTGTTAAAATGGACTTGTATTATAGAACCGAGTATGAAAAGAATAACAATTAATATTAACTGTTCCCAATGGTCGTTGTTTGTAGTGAACATAAAAATTCCACTATGGATAATAATTATCCTCATAAAAGAAGTTAGTTGTTTCAACTAAGCCTAATTACTCTAATTTATTATTTCCTTTCAAAAAACATCAAATTTACATGAAAATGAAATACTCGTACATTGTTGCCAAATATATACTAATACAACTGGACACGCCAGGGTTTAGGTACTTACCTCGCGTGGTTTAGAAATCTTAATATAATATTCAAAATTTGATTGTTCTTTCACACAAGATTTGAACTCTATTTGACCCCTTGAAAAAACAATACTTCAGTGACAAATTCGCCTTCGTGTTGCTCATACCGTCTGTCAAAAATAGTTAATCTTCATCTTGTCGGACTATTTCGTGGCAGATAATAGTGTTATATAGTGACAATCTACACCTTGGTTCGCTCTTATCGTTGTCGTAGTAATTACCTAAATAATATTTTTGTGTTTTGATTTTAAATATTGTACATTGTTTGTGTTTGATCTGTTTTGTGTTAAACATTTGATTTCCCTGGTGATGATATGATCATATCTTAAACATTTTTGTGGTGAACATTATCGGACTAACATATAGAACTTCCACCGTGGGATAAAAGGTTTGTCGTAGTTATTCTTTTCTTGTGTGACCTTTTTCCCATATAAATTCTTATTTTTCTTAAATTATTCCGTCGGGCAAAATTTCGTTGAACCAGCCACCTTTTCGATCTTTACGCTGGATAGCTGGCGTTTCCAAAACCAACAACCTCCAAGTCTCAAGTCGTTCATTGGCAACATAGACTTCACAAATGATAAAACTATGATACTGTAACTGAATATACTCGTATTATTAAAGTAAATATTCTCTTTAAGGGCTTGGCACCAAGAATGACGTCACAGTCTTTTCCCACGGCATTAAGTTTCAAAATCGCGTGACAATCGCATGATAAAATGGTAAAAATAGCGTTTTTTCAATTTTTTTGGGGTTAATTTTGCGTCTATCAAAAAACTTTTACGGTTATTCCCTAGATTTTAATGCATATTATCAGTACAAAAAAAATTACTCTGCGACGTTCGGGAAACGAGTTTCCGTCTTTCGGAAAAAATCCGAGGTGTTTTTAATAAATTTTATTGAGAAATCTATGCAAGATAAAAAAAATCTTTAACGGTTATTCCCTAGATATAGGTTCAATGCATCTACCCTATTTTGTTCCAAAGCACATTTAGTAAAGGTTGTTGAGATATAAGGTCTCCCGTTTATAGAAATTTTTTAATGTCGGTATGCATACTCTTAATAATATCATTTTCTCTTCAACGTGTTGTTTTAATTTTTTTTTTGCTTTCGTTTCGTCCTCCGACGTTCTTATCTGCCAATCACAGCAATGCAGCAAAGATAAAAAACTAGAACAAAAATAAATAAACATGCAAATATACATACCAGAATACCTTGGAAAATATATGCACGAGTTTACACAAACATTTTTCAAAGTACCAATTTTTTTTTCTCGTATATCAGAAATAAACGAATTGTAAAAGAAACTCTCTAAAATCCACATTAGTCGTCTGGAAATTACGAGGATTAAAAATTTTGACTTTTTGCGTAAAAATGTATCTAGGTGACATAATTATTTTATGAGTAGGTGTAATAATTAACAAAATTACCCCAAAATGGGGTAGCTTTGTAAATAGATTATGTATGCCAAGAAAATTGGCTGAACGTATCCGTATTTTCCCCCTCTCTCCATACCATTCTTACCAAAAGGAAACGACAGGACTTTTTCACTATTTTGAATTTCATGCATATTCTATCAATTGTAATGATTCTACGGTATAACCAATTCCCATGTCATTCCTATTACTCCTTTCATTGTCAAAATAGTTACACATCTTTCCTGATGGGCCATGATATCACTAACCATGACACCAAAATATTACAAAAATCATGTTGTGTATTGATCGTGTTGTATTTTTAAAGCTCGCGATCCAACTATGACGTCGCGGTCATTTCCCGCGGCATTGAGGTTCAAAATCGCACGAACAATCGCATGGCATAATGGTAAAAATAGCTTTTTTTACATTTTTTGGGGTTAATTTCGCTTCAATCAAAAAACTTTTACGGTCATTCCCTAGGTTTTAATGCATATTATCAATACAAAAAAAAATCTCCGCAGCTTTCGGGAAACGAGTAGCTATCTTTTGGAAAAAAGATCAGAGGTGATTTTCACATTTTGTTTTGAGAAATCTATACAAGTTATAAAAAATCTTTTACGGTCAATGTATCTACTCTGTTTTTTACAAAGCATAATTAAGGTTATCGAGATGTAAAGTCTCCCATTTTTAGAAATTTTTGAATTGTCAATATGCCTACTATTAATATAATATGTGGTTTTCACGGTTTCCTGAACACTCATCTACCAATTTTACTGTGGGAATTTTCATATTTTTGTCGGTACATTAATGAAAAGATATGACTGTAACAAATTACGTAAAATACGTAAATGTCATGAAAAATATCCATAAAGTTCTATAGAAATATATTTGAATATTAAGAGTGTGCATACCGACATTTCAAAAATTTCTAAAAACGGGAGACCTTCTATCTCGACAACCGTTTCTAAATATGCCTTGAAACAAAATAGGGTAGATGCATTGAACTTTTATCTAGGGAATAACTGTAAAAGATTTTTTATATCTTGTATAGGTTTCTCAAAAAAATTAATTAAAAACACCTCTGACCTTTTTTTCCGAAAGACGGAAACTCGTTTCCCGAAAGTCGCGGAGTATTTTTTTTTTCTTGTACTGATAATATGCATTAAAATCTAGGGAATAACCGTAAAAGTTTTTTGATAGACGCAAAATTAACCCCAAAAAATTGAAAAAAACGCTATTTTTACCATTTTATCATGCGATTGTCACGGAATTTTGAAACTTAATGCCGTGGGAAAAGACTGTGACGTCATTCCTGGTGCCATGCCCTTAATACATTTATTTTCATAGAGTTTTTTGTGAAATTCGTATGGACGAATTAACCCATGACTTGCATTTCAATACAACTCTATAACACCTATGCGTGTCTGAACAATTTTATCGGACATCGTAGGGGTGTGAACTTTGTTACTATCTGCCTGTGATGTATTTTATTTCATGACTATCAATTTAATCCATTTGGGCATTCAGAATACTTAGAATAGGCTATATTGTGTATTTATTGATATGTTCGAAGTGTCGGACACGAGATGCTATTTTTTTTCGATAATGTATGGAAGTGCGCGTAAAATTCAACTGTAAGCCAATAATTTAGACAGCTGGATGTGGTGCAATGGGTATCCTTGCACTGGACATGAAGTGATCACATAAACCAGCCGAAACCAACTCATAAACGTCGAATCAACAATATCAATCGCCTCAAAGATTTTGAAATGTGCTTTCAAGTTCTCAGAATCCTACGTTGAAACTTTATAATATCTTGGACGAACACTAACTAACATTAACTAATGACTATCCATTTATTGAATATTGATGTTTTTATATTAATTACTATTATTTTATTTTTAACAAATTTGCATCCATCATTGACTATTCATATTTAGATAACTATTTTTTATTCTTTTTTGACTATTTTTTTGTTGACTATTTGTACTCTCTCCCCGTGTTAAACATTAACTATTGTATTGTTAAAGGCACACTGGTGCCGTATATTATGTAATAAAGAAATAAATAAATCACCAACGTAGAGCAAATGTAAGTCGAAAACCATTCACCATCTTTAAGCTCCGTAAGATTTCATATTATTTTGTCCACGTATTATATTTCAGTCAGTCATCCATGGTTAGATCGATGCCCGCAGATAAGCGAATGAAAACAGCTTCCGTGATTTCATAACATTCGTGAATACCTGTGCATTGAGGTGTTTTCTGAAGTGGGTAGAAGGTTTACGGTAAGTTCGTCTAAAATCAATTCGTCTAAAATCAATTCGTCTAAAATCAATTCGTCTAAAATCAATTCGTCTAAAATCAATTCGTCTAAAATCAATTTGCCTAAAATTAATTCGTCGATTTTAGACGAATTGATAACTAGACGAATTGATTTTAGACAAATTGATTTAAGACGAATTGATTTTAGACCAATTTATATTAGACCGATTTGTTTTAGACCAATTAATTTTAGACCAATTGATTTTAGGCCAATTTATTTTAGACGAATTGATTTTAGACGAACTTACCAGACACCTTTCTAAAGTGGGTAGAAAGACCTCTGACAAATGGCACTCAAAGAAGAAATGAAACGTAGGGCTAAGTGTGGGATGTTCCCACTGACCTGGTTGTGGACATTTCAACGTTTACATCCATGGGAAAAAGCAACGGAAAACAAAAATGTTTATTTTCTTATGGTAATATGTTCTATTGTGTATTGTCCTTCATGAAAAATTACGTAATTAGTAATGGCATTTCTAGAGAACGTTATGTATAGAGCCTACATATTTTACATACTTTCTTGTTGAAATTGAAACCCCTGTCTTAGTAATCAACTATATAATAATGTTTTAAGTCCTTATGATTTGTTATTTCGAATGATGTCTTATTTATTTATTGGCAATCAAGGAAGACACTTTTGAGGTTATTTTACTTGAAATATTTACCTATGTACAATAAATTCACATTGACTTTAAAAGTGGCCAAAACTGGTGCAACTTCGCTAGCAAACGTAATAATTTATTTCACTACTAATGTATTTACATGTGGAAAGCTAAATGTTTGAACAACATACTGAGATATAAAAAAAATCAATAAGTTGAAACATATTTGTATGATACACTTGCAAAGATGAAAAAAACTTCAAAGTGGGCAAAGCCCACACATTAACCCTCTACTAAGATGAATTTGGGTTGTTTTCAAAATAATCCAAAATACGAGTATATCCTTCCAAAAACAACTAAATTTCAGAACGGACAGTGTGTCAGTGAAAAAAACTATGGTTATAGCCGACCAAATAATTTAGAAAGGTTTTGCCCGGGATGCGTGACCCTTCACACCATGTTTGCCACAATTCGGTGCGTTTGTATAATAATATCTCATCCAAAGGTCGGTACAAGTCACAGAATGATAATATAAAATCTTTCAGGTCTGAAATCTTATTAGGATGGGACACAGAGAACAAAATAGTGATATCTATTCAATAGGACGTATGTATGGTGGGAAAATATCCATCTGTAAACCTGCGTTACATTCATGGACGTCGCCACTGTCGCCAGCCTCAGAGCTAGGGGGGGGCAACAAAAATTTAAAAATTGATATAGCACAAAAAACGAGTAAATAGCGTAGTAGTGAAACGATGTGGTTTGTTTATTTGAAAATGTACGCGGGTTATTTTTTAATCAAGTTCCGTTTGTGCTTCTTAGTAAGCGCGAAATACGAAAGAGCAAGATCTGCACATCTCGGGATTGCGCAACTCTTCCACCACAACCTCTGCCATTTTCAGATCGATTGCGTAACTCGCAGCCGAGTTACAGGCAATTTAACATGGCCGCCTCGATCGGTGCTCCCGCCAAATTTGAGTTGCGACTTGTAATCCGTTTTCTGCCAACAAATGGACGAAGTTCTGCTGAAACCCATTGCAGAATGGCAAAAAAATGCGGTAAACACTTCATGAGTGATGATAGTGTAGATAGGTATGAGACTGGTGCACAAAATTTAAAGAAAAGCAAGCTGACGTACGTGATGAAGATATGGTCAAGGGTGCAAGTCTGCCCTTAGTGTAGGCCTCGTGCAACCTCGCGGACCTGGGGTAGACCTGATCACATAATTAGGTGGTTAGAGGCAAACGAGCACACACCTTCCCGATCTTAGGGTTTTGCTGATAATTGTTTGCAAAGAGGACTTTTTTCTGGAAATTTTCTTTAAGGCGGACCTTCAAATCAGAATGATCTCTGATTGAAAACCTTCGTAAACTCACATTAGACGGGAGCATCGATCGTACCGGTCATGTTTAATTGCCTGTAACTCGACTGCGAGTGACGCATCCGATCTGAAAATGGCAGAGGTTGTGGTGGAAGAGTTGCGCAATCCCGAGATGTGCAGATCTTGCTCTTTCGTATTTCGTGCTTACTTAGAAGCACAAACGGAACTTGATAAAAAAATAGCCCTCGTATATAATACTTTGCACAATAATATGCATGAAAAATATTTATTTTGTTAAAAAGAAATAAAAATGCGACGCAGGCAATTTTTTTTATGAAACTGATATGTTTTCATACAAATTTTAGAAAATTTATGATATGATGAGAAAATGTGTTGTAGTGATGTGATTTTTTGTGAGGTTTTACTATTCAGTATGAAAAAATAAATACCTATTCTAATCTCTAGGGGGGGCAAGGGGGCAACTGCCCCCCCCCCCCCCTGACGATGCCCATGGTTCCATTATTACACGAGTAATGTATAACTTGGTGTAGAGAATAGATAATACATAACACATCTAGACTAAACAATAGTACCAGGTAATCTGTAACGTATGAAGAAACAATATAATGCCTACGTATTTCCATTTCAATGAACGTGAATTGAATATTATTACATCTATATATTTCTATCTACGTATCTCTACAAAATACGTGTGAATGTTTGTACCAGAGGTGGGCACCGTTAATCAAAAAGTTAACTTCGTTAATCGATAATCCGTTAACTAAAAAGTTAACTTCGTTAATCGTTAAAGCGTTACATTTTGAAAAATGTAACGGAAGTTAACGTTAATCCGTTAAAGCGTTAATGTATAAAAATCGCGTTTAAATGGCAAGAAATAGAACTACATTAGTACAACAACTATCACATTATCGCGATGTATCCCAAATTCCCAACAAAGTGAAATTTCTTTTCCAACTCCCAACCAACATACGATACCACACATAACCCCATACATCCCTTGGATTATCTAATGCCAGCGCCGCTACTGGATGATGTCTATGCAAACAATCAAATATTAACGGACTTAATTAACGGAAGTAAAATGTAACGGAAGTTAAATAATCCGTTAACAATTTTTGGAGGTGAGAAAAGCGTTAAATCGTTAACCAAAATGTTAACTTCGTTAATTAACGATTAACGGATTAACGCTTTTCTGCCCAGCTCTGGTTTGTACATATGTTGAGAACTATATATTATTATAACTACCACTATTTCTCCTTTTAACGCTACTCGTAAGAACACAGAGGGATCACAACGTTTTGCACTATATATTACCTTCTGATTTGGAGTCCCAAAGCGTTAATGCATAGTTTGGAATGTATTAGTCCAAGAACCCGCTGCTAAAATTATGAAGTCTCTGTTATTTGATCGAAATGTTGTTTAAATGATAGCTTACCAATAGGGTAATACATCGCACTAGGGTTGCCTATCAAAATCTTGCCGCAACCCCCCCTGCCCCCCCCCCCCCCCCGAAAAGGTCCCGATTCGCGGTTTTCCGCATTTTTTTAGGAATATTGTGATCATTCGTTCTTTATGGGTGGAATGCCGATAATAAAAAAAGTACTATACCTACCAATAGGTCACTCGTGGACACACTTATATAGAACAAAAAATCGCATATAAATGACATGTAGGTGACTGATATAAAACTAAACAAGTCTTATATTGGTCGTAGACATGTCTGATTTATTAGTCTTATGACTTCGATACACGCCTATTATAGGACTTAAACTCTTATATGTATGCACCTATGAAATAATTTTGCCTGTTGGGGTGTCATAGGGGTAAATCGTTCACACTCAAACCTCCTGGCCTGCCCAATGGCTCCTGGGCGGTGCACATGGGAGAGCCTCGCGGATCACTCCCCCTTGGACGATGACGTGGGAGAGGTTGTGGCTTTCTGGAAGCGGAGGGGAATCTAATAGTCCAAGAGCCCACTGCTTAATTTATGACGTATCTGTTTTTTGATCGAAATGTGGCATAAACGATAGCTTACCAATAGGGTATTACATCGCACTAGGGTTGCCTATCAAAAACTTGCCGCAACCCCCCCTGCCCCCCCCCCCGAAAAGGTCTCTCTTCGCGGTTATTATTATTTATATATATTATTATTTTTGTCATTGACTACTTTCTCCTATCTCTTACCATATTCCTATAAAATGCGAAAAACCTTTGAATAGGGACCTTTTCGGGGGGGGCAGGGGGGGTTGCGGCAAGATTTTGATAGGCAACCCTAGTGCGATGTAATACCCTATTGGTAAGCTATCGTTTATACCACATTTCGATCAAAAAACAGATACGTCATAAATTAAGCAGCGGGCTCTTGGACTAATAGAACAAAAAATCACGTAAATGACGTGTAGGTGACTGATATAAAACTGAACAAGTCTTATATTGGTCGTAGACATGTTAACGTTGGGGTTAACTGGAAGAAATCGCAGTTCTGCGATAAGTTCGCCCTAGTGAACAACGTTTTATAATCTGTACTATGTCCATTTTTTATATTTATATGTGTTTGTTGTTTACTTTAAGTTTAAATAAATAAATAAACATGTCTGATTTATTAGTCTTATGACTTCGATACACGCCTATTATAGGACTTAAACTCTTATATGTAAGCAGCTATGAAATAATTTTGCCTGTTGGGGTGTCATAGGGGTAAATCGTTCACACTCAATCCTCTTGGCCTGCCCAAATGGCTCCTGGGCGGTGCACATGGGAGAGCCTCGCGGATCGCTCCCCCTTGGACGATGACGCGGCAGAGGTTGTGGCTTTCTGGGAGCGGAGGGGAATCTAATGAGAGCTGACCGACACGATAAGAAGAAGAAGACTCAATTCCATAGTTCCTTTGTGGTTCCATTTATAAATCGCTATATTAAGAGTGTGCATACCGACATTTCAAAAATTTCTAAAAACGGGAGACCTTCTATCTCGACAACCGTTACTAAATATGCTTTGGAACAAAATAGGGTAGATCCATTGAACCTTTGTCTAGGGAATAACCGTAAAAGATTTTTTATATCTTGTATAGATTTCTCAAAAACAATTTTTAAAAACACCTCTGTACTTTTTTCCGAAAGACGGAAACTCGTTTCCCGAAAGTCGCGGAGTAAAAATTTTTTTTTCTACTGATAATATGCATCAAAATCTAGGGAATAACCGTAAAAGTTTTTTGATAGACGCAAAATTAACCCCAAAAAATGGAAAAAACGCTATTTTTACCATTTTATCACGCGATTGTCACGCGATTTTGAACCTTAATGCCGTGGGAAATGTCTGTGACGTCATTCCTGGTGCCATGCCCTTAATTAGTCACTATTTATATCTGAGCTACGCAGCCCATTAAAGGTATGGTTATTAATATTCTCCGGCAGACTTGTGAGTGAATAGGTAATTGTAATTCGAAGTTCATCAGGACTTGATAACAACGATTATTAATAATGTTATCAACGTTCCAAATCAGAAATGAATCACTGATGGGAAATAGTATAATTAATATAGTAGGATGATTCACACTTCCGTATGTTAACGAGTGGGTATCGTAAATTGCGATTACAAAGACGTATTGAACATTATAGTCCGAGAGCCCGCTGCTTAATTTATGACGTATCTGTTTTTTGATCGAAATGTGGTATAAACGATAGCTTACCAATAGGGTATTACATCGCACTAGGGTTGCCTATCAAAATCTTGCCGCAACCCCCCCTGCCCCCCCCGAAAAGGTCCCTCTTCGCGGTTTTTTGCATTTTATAGGAATATGGTAAGATATAGGAGAAAGTAGTCAATGACAAAAATAATCCTTGCTAAATTCTCTACAAAAAACGTTAAATCAATTTTTTCATATGACTAGTAGTTTACCCGTAATGGCCGGTCAAAAAACAGGATATTTTTTGGAAAAATAAAAAAAAAGTGTGATTTTTTTTCTTTCACATTCTACCACCCATTATTACTAACATTTTATGGAAAAAAAAATTTTACCTGCGGCGCTATATCTCTGGTTATTTTATGAAAAACTAAATTTTAAGAATTTTCGTCACTGAGTTTTATTGTAATAACTCCGAAATTATTAGATGTATGAAAATAAATTATAGCTCGTTTTGTAGCTAAGACTATGGTAATTAATTCGTTCTCTGACTATTTTCCTGTAGCTCTTATCAATTTTCAACCAATTTAGTTTAAATACATTTTTTTAGTATATTAAATCGGTTTTGGACCGGCCATTGCGGGTAAACTGCTAGTTCTACGAAAAGATTGACTTAACATTTTTTGTAGAGAATTTAGCAAGAATTATTTTTGTCATTGACTACTTTCTCCTATCTCTCACCATATTCCTATAAAATGCGAAAAACCGCGAAGAGGGACCTTTTCGGGGGGGGCAGGGGGGGTTGCGGCAAGATTTTGATAGGCAACCCTAGTGCGATGTAATACCCTATTGGTAAGCTATCGTTTATACCACATTTCGATCAAAAAACAGATACGTCATAAATTAAGCAGCGGGCTCTTGGACTATTATCAATGATCAATTTATTATACACTATACAGATTGTCTAGTAGCTACAGACAAATATATTGTTTTTGATTCACACTCAGAGTAACATATTAGGTTGCAAGTTGACACTTGTTTTTTGGACGACTAAATGAAGATGTATAATATGTTTTTGTATTTATAATATATGAATTGTATTTATGCGTTCAATTATAGTTAAGTTAAGGTACCCTTTTGGTACCAAGTTTATAATTAGTTTTGTCTCATTGTCGTTTCTGTTATGGGTTGGCTGGTAGAAATTGCCATTTGGCAATAAACCCGCCATTTGTATGTTTCTGTGTACAATAAAGATTATTTCACTTATTTATTTATTTAAGAAGGTCAAGATGTAGTCTATTTTAAATACGGAAACCACAGTACTTAAATAGCGCCTCAGGTGAAATTTTTTAATCAAACAATTGCATTTTAATACATTTTCACGTGTTAATAATATCATTTTTTGTCAGTTTTTATCATTAAGTATGACGAGTTATACCTAATCACTAGGGAGGGCAGCTCCCCTCCCCCTGACAACGGCGATGTGTATGTAATTGAATGGATTAAATTAGCATTATATTTGTAAAAGTAGGTACTACCCTCTTGTATTACTCTTGGGAGTAATTCGGGGAACGTCTTTCATTAAATTTATTCTTCTTACAATATGATATGATATGGAAGATATTAGGTATAATCAAACCCTCATCCTTGTTATTATTTGTTGGGAATATTATTTCATAATGAAATTGTTAATTTTTACCCACAATTTCATTCATATAACAATCGTATTTTGGTTCATCACAATAAAGAGACGGCTCTAGGACTCGCACCGCGCTTTCTTCATTTTTTGCTTTATCACTCACTGGGGTTTGGAGTCGAATTAACAACAGCATGCAGATACATACCTATATTTTTTGTAATATTGGAAATTTTACTAATTCAACGAAAAATTCGACCTATAACTCGATGCTCCTACATTTATGAGACATGTCATCCTAATTACTACTACCATACCATGACGGTACGAGTATATCCTAATAATGGGTGATTAATAAATTACAAGATTATTTTTTGAAAGAATATCGGAATTTCCTATATTAAGTAGTTATCTCAAGCTCAACAGATATCTATATCTGTTTTACCTATATCTGTTGAGATAACTACTTGATCAGTAAATGCTGAGTATGTAAAAAAAACATTACAATGTGGCATTCAGTACAGATTCTCATTGCTGAGAAACGCGCTCATGGAAATTTTATGAACACCTGAATACTATGAGACACTAGAAATCTATATCAGCCTTGATGTTATAACTTTCATACCTAGTGTAAACCATTTTGGGGATTCGATTAGAAATTTACAATCTCAAATGTATTTTACTAATCTTTTATTGTAATTATACTTAATAAATAATAATAATAAATAAAAATAAAAATTGCTTTATTTCAGTTTAAGAAACATTACAATTCAATATAAACAATACAGGTCAAATCACAATTAAATACGATATACCTTCCTTCTAAAGCTATTGCTTGTGCGAAGGAAGGGCGATCGTCTCAACTTCACAAAAACAACATAAAATATATATGTAACACAATATACTGAATGAATAAATATATTTTTCCTTATTCGTTGATAATGCAGACTTTAAAAAAGTAGGTACCTCAATTATTTGGTTCGAAATACAGGAAATTTGAAAATTACTGAATCCCGAGGCATTAACGACGTTTTATATTACCTACCCCCGGCCCCGTGTACCCCCAAGCTATCTCTAATTTATGCTACTTGTTGTACAGACAGAAACCACAGAATTGGAAGAGAATTATAGAAAGAGGAATGCAAAATAATTCTCATGAATTCATTGAATAATGAAAATATATTCTTGTAACTTAACTTGCTTATTCATAATACACAATCTGATATATTAAATCCTTAGTGTATGCATGCCCTGTTGCGAAAATTTTCAATAAGTCTCTTTTGCTATATTCAAAATTTTATTAATTGATTATGTTTCAGGTTGGAGGTTCTGGATTCGAATCCCGGCCGCAGCAAATGAATGAACTGGTATTCATGAATATTTGAGCCACATTAAAGGCCGCAGCCGACCGCGCCGATCAGCCTGGTAGATAATTCATCGTTCCTCTTTTTCATATATGTGAAGATAACTAAGATTACCTATAGTTACGTATCATGATTTTTACACTTTCTAGCAATAAAATATTGTTTCCTGAATTTTAGACCTCATGATTAAAATTTCAATTATATTATTTCTATCTTTCTTCATATTTTTAGTTTAGAAATTCTCACACCTATCCTTGGGAACACATTCTCATTATATTGGTATGAGTTTCAATATCGATTCACGCAAACGAGTTGTTAAAATTACGAAAGTTTAGAATACGTACCTATCGTCGTAATATTAAAGTTTTACCCTTCCTAATGTCTACTTTCCGTGATTTTTTAGCAGAATATTAGTTCAATATTAATATTACCACCAAGTGATCGTACCATTCAAATATTAAAATTTTCTCTAGACATAGATGTGGGCGAAATGATTGGAACTGTGTATGTTACAGTTTTCAAACAATTTAAAGAAGAATTTAACCGAACTATGTGAGCCCAACGAATCCTATTAAACTGGTAAATATATCAACCGGAAAATATGATTGGATAATGTTAACAGTCTTCGAGTCTTTGAGGACATGACCCGAGTCTAAACTACTTGAGACTTTGTAGTATTATAACTAGTGTCCGACCGAATGTTCGGTTTCGGTTTCGGTTTCGGTCGAGTTTCGGCAAAAAAACGGGTTTCGGTTTAGTTTCGGTTTCGGTGGCAAACCTGCCGAAACTACGACCGAAACCGAAACTGCATTCGGGAGTTTTCGCGCTGTGATCGGTCATGTTCGGCGCGTTGTGACGCGATGAAGTGTATTCATGTCGCGACTGGCAAGCGTTTGCAGGTCGTTTTGTTTTGTTTGTGTTTGTGACGTTTTGTTTGTGTCGTGGGATTTATTTTGAATTTGGTAAGTTTTATTACGTGATATAGGCTATACCATATACATTCATAAGAATAGGTAGCAAACATAAAAAATAATTCAATATAACAACAAACTAATGCATAGATTATAGTAGAATCAAGTTTAAGAGGGGTTTTCACGAAATAGGGGGTTTTTACAAGATAAATATCTGCTCACCGGTACACAATAGGCTAGTAAGATGTTAGCAGAATATTTAGTTTGTACCTTTGTCTAGTGGATCCCTTTTTGATTATGCTCGTAATTAAGTCGTTTGTTTTTTGTTTTTTCTTACTGAAGAAGTGTCATACAAAATGACGAATTAAGTTTATTAATTATTGTTAATTTGTTCTTAAGATACAAGTGATTTATTTTGTTTTGTTAATAATTCAAATATTAAAGTACATATACGTATTGTGATGTTAGGTAACAACTTAAATAAGTAATTTTATGTTTAATATTAAAAAAAAAAAAAGAATAATATTCAAAGGATGAATCTACCTACTCAAATAAACACCTCACCTATTTTAAGTATTTTTAAGGCGCAATCAATAATATTTTCTTAAAAAAGGGGTTGTTATGTTGATTATCAATAAGTGAAAATATCGAAGACTGCATAGTTATGTGATTTAAAAGTAAAAAAGTAAAGTCTGACTGATTATAATAACGTTTTCTTTATTTTTCCCTCAAAACATGTTCTTGTAAGAAAGTTTCGGTTTCGGTTTCGGTTTCGGCCGAAACTGAGACCGTTGCCGAAATTCGGTTTCGGTTTCGGTTTCGGTCATAAAAACCAGTTTCGGTCGGACACTAATTATAACTATTAAGGTGACCAAATTTTTATAAATAAAAAGGAGGACAAAAAAAGCGTGAATAGCGCCGCAGGCGAACTTTTTTTTGGGACAGTAAAAAAGGTCGCTATGTTTGATTTATTTTCTTGAAAACGTTTTCCATAAAGAATGTATCAAAAAATAGCGCCGCAGGTGAAATATTTGTCATAAAACGTACCAAATTACATATGCATACACAGAAGGTAAAGGGAATTAGCGCCGCAGGTAATTTTTTTTAGCAAACAATTGCATTTTAATGGATTTTTATACTATAGTACTAGCTATTATTCATGGTATGATGAAAAAACGTGTGGTTTTGAGATTAACAGATTAGTTTTAAAATGTTAAAAAGTAGAAAAGAAGGACAAAAAGGAGGACACCTTTGGAGGGAGGGCAGAATCTAGAAAAGGAGGACTGTCCTTCCAAAAGGAGGACGGTTGGTCACCTTATAACTATATAATATCGAAGTTTAAAAAAAAGTGCAAGCACACTTCTCTCCGTGGAGAAGTCCTAGCTAAGGTGGCTCGGAGACGTTATCCGAATCCGAATGCTAGGCTTCTTAAAGACTCAAAAGCCGTGAGAGTAGTCGGAAAATCGGTGGGCCACCCAAAAATAGCTGCCAGAAACACAGCAAAGGATGGACCTTCCATTAGGCTTATGACTGATCGTCAGCAATCGGTGAATGTTACTTAAGTGCAAAGCGATCACATTAAGCCAGCCGACGATCAGTCTTAAGCCCGATGGAAGGTCCATCCTTTTCTGTGTATCTGCTGAGATGTAACTACTTGTTATATTCAACTACGACATGTAAAAAATTCCGATGGTCTCACAAAACATAAAAAATGTGATTTTCAAAATAAAAGTTTGTATAACGGATCTGTAACATAAATACCTTTCACAAGTACAGCAACACAGAATATAGCAGCACTGTTTATTATATTTTCTATTAACTTCAATTATATTATTTTACTGTTTTTTAGAAAGCTGCACTTCGTGCGAAAGACTGTTAAACTATAAGCGATGGTTGTAACGTGGTTTTATATAGGACAGTTATCGAGTAATTGTATTTTGCATGGATTAATCCACTTGTCAGTTGGAGTTATCAATACAATCGCTTGATGATATGCACTCCTGCCTACACAATTTAAAAATGGTGTAATTGCTCCGTCAATCGTGACGAATTTCCTATTCTAACTTGATGATTTGAAAGAGGCTGTTTATTTAAACGAACAGTGATATAATTTTGGGTAAAATAATATTTAGTACTTATACAAAGCGCCAGTGGCGTATAAAGGTTTTCATTTCGGGGGGGGGGGCGATACAGTATTTGAGGAGGGGATGAGGGGTATGAAAACTAAACCTGACCATTCAATCTGAACAATAGCGCCGCAGACGAAATAAAATGGTCGTGTTTTTTGGTGTTAAAATTGTGAAATAAAGGTAAGTGTATTGTAATTCTGGTGTACAAAAACTACAAAAAAATTGCGCGGCAGGCAATTTTTTTTCAAATGGGTGAAGTGATGAAACTGGATGTCTTTCTAAATGTTTTAAAATAACGATTTTCATATAATTGTTTTACATTTCGGGGGGGCGTCCCCCACCCCACCCCCAATATACTCCACTGCAAAGCGCTAAGCATATACCTTACTCTGCAACAAAAAAATATCTTGCTTCCGAATTTACCAAATGACGAATGTATTGTATGAGCATCAACATATAATATGTTCGCCCTAGTGAACAGTTCTGTATATATTGTCTGATTCAGAACTTATATATTTGTAACATAAATACCTGATGTATTCCTACCAACTCAAGACCTAAACGTCATTTCAACTGACGCTTCTTGTAAAATAACCGTAAATTAAACATTACAAATGGACAATCTTAATTATTATGTTGTATTAAGTAATAGTTCTGAAAACTAGTTTGGTATGAAAGTACTTATATTATTGCTATCTTCTAGTATGTTCATTTACCTGGGCTTTAAACATATACCTAATAGTCTTTCATTTTTATCTTATAGGGGAATTATTCTGTAGTAATTAGTAAAAAAAGGAAAACTTTTACATAGTTTTTTTATTAGATAAGTGGAAATAAAACAGTTTGTACTAGTTTCCCTATTTATTAATTACTGTAGATAATGAATTTCCACAGTGTTAATGGCTTGGTACCAAGAATGACGTAGTTTCCCAGGGCATTAAGGTTCAAAATCGCGTGAACAATCAATGGTAAAAATAGCGTTTTTTCAATTTTTGGGGGTTAATTGTGCGTCTATTATAAAACTTTTACGGTTATTCCCTAGATTTTAATGCATATCATCAGTACAAAAAAAAATTACTCCGCGACTTTCGGGAAACGAGTTTCCGTCTTTCGGAAAAAAGATCAGAGGTGTTTTTAAATTTTTTTTAGAGATCTATACAAGATGTAAAAAATCTTGTACGGTTATTCCCTAGATAAATGTTCAATGTACCTACCCTATTTTGTTCCAAAGCATATTTAGTAACGGTTGTAGAGATATAAGGTCTCCCATTTTTCGACATTTTAGAAATGTCGGTATGCATACTCCTAACACAAAAAGCATTAATTAGAGTTGTTCTGTATATCTTGTAGAGTACTCATTACATATTAATTTATTATTTCTTAGTATTGCTACTTGGGTTGATATCCAAACACTTCATAGAAAACCAATCGAATAAAATTATTCAGCTGATACCTACGCATCAATTATTACGTAAGGGATTCTATACGAATATAGTGACGTTACTTAGAAAGTAAGGAAAACTTTGTTAAGTGTGTGCATACCGACATTTCAAAAATTTCTAAAAACGGGAGACCTTCTATCTCGAAAACCGTTACTAAATATACTTTGGAACAAAATAGGGTTGATGCATTAAATCTTTGTCTAGGGAATAACCGTAAAAGATTTTTTATATCTTGTATAGATTTCTCAAAAAAAAAATAAAAAAACACCTCTGGATTTTTTTCCGAAAGACGGAAACTCGTTTCCCGAAAGTCACGGAGCAATTTTTTTTTTGTACTGATAATATGCATTAAAATCTAGGGAATAACCGTAAAAGTTTTTTGATAGACGCAAAATTAACCCCAAAAAATGGAAAAAACACTATTTTTACCATTTTTTCATGCGAATGTTCACGCGATTTTGAACCTTAATGCCGTGGGAAATGACTGTGACGTCATTCCTGGTGCCATGTCCTTAAAAGCATACTAAAATAAAATCTCACGCCTACGAACTGTGAACAATCAAAATACTCGTATGTTATTCCGTTACCTTCTGATGAGGAAGTTATCACAAAATAATACCCAAACAGAAATCTTTTAAGACTATAAATGGAATTAATTATAACTGTCGAACGCAGTAATAAAAATGTGACCGACAAGGGACGACTACCTGCTTTATTCACACTTACGACAGAGCCATAAGGTGCGAATAAAGCAGGTAGTCGTCCCGTCTCGGTCTAATTTTATGACTGCGTTTGACACTTTATAATAATTTTGCCTAAGCATATAGACATTTAAAAAAGATCTACAAACTGGAGACCTTAGATCTTGACAATCTTACAAAATTTGCTTTAAAAAAAATAGGCTATGATACATTGAACTTTTACGAGTATCTCGGGAATAACCCTAAAAGATTTTTTATACTCGTTTCTTGTATAGTTGCTCAAAAATGTGAAAAATACCTCAGATCTTTTTCCCTAAAAACAAAAACTCGTTTCCCGAAAGTTGCGGATATTTTTTTTTTAATAAAATTCAATGACCGCAAAAGTTTTTTGAATGGAAATTAACCCTAAAAAATAAAAACGTTATTTTTTACATTTTTCATGTGATTTTGGATCTTAATGCCGCGGGAAATGACCGTGACGTCATAGTTAGGTCCCTAGCTTCAGCTAAAATAAGAGAGAAAAAAATTACTAGAAATTGAAAAAAAACTAATGGATAGACCTACATAGTGTTTTTAACCTGCCTAAAAAATGATCCTTGAAAACAAGGTATAGTTTTTTCGCAATCCGCCAGACGACTCGCCTACAATATGAACGTGCTTATTTTATTTAAAAAAAACTGGCCTACTTAAGAGTCAAGATCAAACCAGTTCAATAATCATTGATAAACTTATTTAATTACCCTGTTCTATATAATCGAGACTTGGTGACATAATAGAAAAACTCTTGTTGTTATGTAAGCGTAATTAAAATACTTCATTTAATAATCCTCCAACCTGCGTACTTAATTATTAAAAAAACCTTTTATTGCGGTATGTGAAGAACACAATAATCGATTAAACTTATATCAAACACTATTAAGGTCCTATATGCTGTCATTGGGCTTCGGCGCCCTGAATGGTACTTAACCAAAACTGAGGGAATGGTCTTGAAACTGAAGGATAGATAAAAGTATGGACTACAGATCGGCTATATTCTTCCTTTAAGGTTATTCGGGCGTGGCCGCGTGTCTTTTGATCTTCTCTAGCTTTCGGCAGCGATACTTCTGCCATCTTCAGGATGAAGTGATGGCAGAAGTATCGCTGCCGAAAGCTAGAGAAGATCAAAAGACACGCGGCCAACACCCGAATAACCTTAAAGGAAGAATATATATACCATGCTGCGAAAACCTACAACATCATTTTACAGATCGGCTGTTTTAGATTTGGAAATTCCTTGAATAAAAAAAAAATCTTACGTACCCCTAAAATTCACGGGATCTGAAGATTTTCCGTTCAGTTTTTCAGATATAAAAGTATAATTTAGCCAAAATACTGATAATTATAATCTTAACAAATCGGCTCTTTTAGTTTTTTTAATTTCTTCCCAGGTTTCTTTTAAAAAAGTATAATTCACTTTGTCGCTTACGTTATTCTTTTTTCGCGCTAACATTCTCATACAAAATTTGAAAAAGTTGAAGCAAAAATAGAACGATTTTTGCTCAGTGTATATGTCCCCTTAAGTACAAGATTATTACGAACAGCTGATTATTATCTTTATATAATTTTATGTGGGTCAGCAGACTAGTACGACACCTATATTATGAAGATTGTGACAATATTATGACAATATTATGACAGGTGTTACTACTAGCAACGTTAAAAATTGTCATCTTTCAGAACTACTATATAAATTATACCAAGTACACCATATATAAAATTAGTAAATAGAGCCGCATGCGAATTTTATATATTTGTTCAGACTGAATGGGGAAGATCGTGATGTATATCTAGTTTGTTTCTTGATTTTCGGGTAAACCGTGTGACTGTGGAGGAAGACACCAGTAGTAGTGTCGAAACGTCGATCAAGTTTATCTTCACACGGTTTACCCGAAAATCAAGAAACAATGTCAATCGCACACCGTGAAAACCTTCAACACGTATATCTAGTTTATTTTCTTTAAATAAAAATAATAAAGAAAATGTTACATAGATTTTGTCTGTGAACCAACTCTTGCAGACTTAGGCCGGGTTTCCACCTGCAAGAAGTGCCTGTTCGGACACTTAAAATAAAATAAATAAAATAAAATAATCTTTATTGTTTACTTCTTGCAGAAGTTTTCTTACAGGTGAAAACCCGCCTTAGATAGCTTGTTAATTTTTTTTATCAGACGGATATGTAATGTGAGGCCTAGACGGATATGTAATGTGAGGCCTAGACGGATATGTAATGTGAGTACCTACTTGGTGACAATCTACAGAAAGTCTGTATTGAATATTTTGCTATAACTTACGACACAGACAGTGCCCTGAATAGTCGCAGTGCTTCAATAATATGGAAGGATATTGCTCTCCACTTGACCTAAATTTTGTAGGAAAAAAATATAATTATGATATGAAAATACAATAATAATAGTTAAGTACTCTTAAAGAATGTGAGTATTTATTTTTATCACCATACAGCAGGTTAATTATAAAAGTACTTATAGTTACATAATCACCCAATGCATTAATTTAAAAATTACGAGACATTGAAATACTAATTAAACATAAACTAAGTATGTATTAATTGTTTTATTGATATTTTACTATCAACGGTAATGACCTTAAAATTACTAAATATGACAGCATATTTTTTTTAGATGGTTCGATAATGGTTAAGGGAGGATATGCTCCGAGTAAAAATACGTTCTATTTTCAAATACGTTCTATAAATCGTTCTATTTTTCAAATACTGTATGAGGGTGTATAAGCGCAAAATAGGAATAATGTAAGCGACAAAATAGATTTTAGATTATTTGTAAAAAGGGGGCAAATATCAACAAAATATCTGCTAGAGTCACTACGTCTTACCTTAAACATTTTATTATCAAAATTACAGTATTATATCTAACAAACTACGGGAATAATATCGAGTTTCAGATAATTTCATAGATAAATTTGGAATTATTTTTTGTCGAGAGAATTTACAAAAATCAATTTTAAACTGCTAGAGTCATTAAAACATATTCTCATTTATCCATGTTTTGAGTCTTGGGATGATATCTTCAGTATTAGCTGAGTAATCTTACTTTTCCTGACGCAATTTTTCGCATGCTCAATTACCAACCCCAAGGAAATGGAAAATATCATATAAGAATCTACCTACTTTTTTATTCTAATGTTTAACAATATCTTTAGCCCTTCAGCCTGCTACATAAAAGTATCCACCTATCTCATAACATACACAATCTACTTTCTTTGCATATGAAAACTACGGGACGGGAAGCGAAGCTATTATGAAAGAGGAAATTCGAAATTTAAAATTTTAAGGAATTTTTCAACGAATGGAGTCGAGAATGCGGGAAAGAAAATCACAATGAATTTGAAAATAGAATGTTACATATTTAAAATGAGAAAACTTGTACGGCAAACAAAAAGAAACTTGAATTAATTTAAATGTGAAGTGAAATTCATATACCTACAAAAAACATTTCATGGAATATTTTTTTACGGATATGGGTTTGTATTCTTGATCCGCGCCCCAACCTTTTTCTTCTTTTCAACCCTGGTCTTTCCACTGCTGGATATAGGCTTCTTCTGGATATAGGTTTCCATTATTTTCTTTCATTCGCCTTTCTCACACACTTTCTCACAGGTACCATCGTCTACCCACATTCTTCTGTGGTCTTCCGACACCTCTTTTTTTTACCCATGGTCTCAATTGAACCAATCTTGTACTACTCTAATATATTTCGATAGGTTTCGCTATCGAGGGCGGTCGTTCCTTAAGGTCCTATATGCTGTCATTCGGCTGCTTGGCAATACTTGAAACTGAAGACAGTGATAGATGAAAGTATGAACTATAGAGTGCCTGCCTATTTTAGAACTACAATATTTGGAAATTCCTTGAATAAAAAAATATTCCGAAAGTACCCCTGAAATTTACGAGGTCTGAGGATTTTCCATATAGTTTTTCAGATATAAAAATATAATTTAGCCGAAATACTGGTAATTATAATCTTAACAAATTGGCTGTTTAAGATTTTTTTATTTATTTCCAGGCTCTTGTTAAAAAGGTAAAATTCATATTGTCGCTTACGTTATTCTTGTTTCGCGCTAACATTCTCATACAAAATTTGAAAAAGTTGAAGCGAAAATGGAACGATTTTTGCTCATTAAGTAACGAAATTCAAAAACGAAAATTCTATTACAGATTAAGCAATTATAAATTGAAACTATAATAAGCTTATTATAATTAATTTTAAATTAGGTACTTCCATTCCTTGTAACTAAACAATAGGTAGTCAAATTATTTTCCGGGTACTTTTTGCACGCTCTCAGTTTAACAAAAACTTAAAAAATTGTGCGAATTATTAGTCTCTTAAATAATTATCTGCCTGCTTCCTGCAATATTTACCTGTTATACAATTACCTACCAAATAAAACAATTGTGAGGTTTTTTGTATTAATTCGGATGGAAGCACGTACTTAAGTAAAAAACACAATTTTAACTATGTAATCCTGTCACTTTAAGTACCTATTCATGTGGCTTACAATAAAATTGTGCAAAATTATGATTAATGTCCTTGACTATTTAAACACTTAAATCTTTTCTTAAACGTAGGCATATTGACATTTGAAAAAAAAAACCTCGACAACCTTACTACATATAAAACCTTTATCTAGGGAATGACTGTAAAATATTTTTTATGTCTTGTAAAGATTTATCAAAAGAAAAGTGAAAACCATCTATGATCTTTTTTCAGAAAGATAGCAACTCGTTTCCCGAAAGTCGCGGAGAGTTTTTTTTGTATTATCAATATGCATTAAAATCTAGGGAATGACCGTAAAAGTCATTTGATTGAAGCGAAATTAAGCCCAAAAAATGTAAAACCCTATTTTAACATATTATCATGCGATTTTGAACCTTAATGCTGCAGGAAATTACCGTGACGTCATAGTTGGGTCCGCAGCCTTAATCTGTGTGAATTGTCCAGTTGTGTGTATTTAATTGCCGTCTCTCTGGGTTTGTTATACTTACTGCTTTGTAATTGAACACCGGCCGACGAAAAAGCAAGCTGTTAAGCCGACGACTGGTGCTATAGTTATTTTATTACATTTAAATAAATAAATAATAAATCACTCGATTTCGAGTGGATTGCCGAAGTGGAGATACAATAGAATAAATAAATAAATTGTGCAGATGGAGTGCTTGAAAACGTTGTTTTTTGTGGAATACGCAGATTTCTCATTTCGTAGTTCCAAAAGGTTGCAAAATGTACCTTGGCATTGAAAGTAAATACATAGTATAATTCCAGGTGTTGATGTGGAAATTTCAGTTTTCGAAATACACTTAAATTATTCAAAAACAAAGATATGGTTATAGGCAGAGACATATCTTCCACAAGTATCCAAAAGATTTGCTCTGTGAAACAATATTTTCCAAACAAACGACTGCAAAGTGTCTTTAACATACATCACAAATAGTAGGTTATAAATGTTACATCCACTCCTCAATAGATGGCGCTGGTATCGGAAAATTGGTTCATTGTGAAATAATTTCGATCTGTAGTATAGTATAAATAACTCCCAAAAATACACAATTGACAGCAGGATGTGGTGGAATAGATGAATGTTGCCCCGGGCACAAAGTGGCCACTTAAGAGGATAGCCGGGCTGAGCGAAAATTGAGAAATAGGTATTTGAAATAAATATCGCCATCGCGCTGGTCCCAATCAGCCGAGCTATGGTGCGACAGGGACAACTGCAGCTCAGACCGATCAGACCTACAAATACCTTGCCAAATCGACGTTTCGTAGTCCCCCGTTTTCTCCTCCAAAATTTAACGTATCAATTATTTTTTGGTATCAAAATTTAAAGCAAGAGTAGGTCTATGTCCCTATGTTTTTATTTTATCTTAAAACTTTTTCAAATTTGTCTGGCAGTCGCCTGAACACGGCGGTAGAAACGGTGATTTTTCAAGGTTTTAGGAAGGTCATATTTTTTTTCTTAATTACTATTTGAATAAAAACGAAACATAGGGACATGGCTACAGTAGTCCTTAATTTTATGTAAAAAAAATTATTGCTCTAGAGGCATTATCCAGGAAGGAAACAGGGGACTACAAGGGGACTACATTTGTATGGAGAAAGTGCCGCCCGGCTACGGTCCCACTTAAGTCAGCCAAAGACAACATCCATCCTGCTTCCTCCACAGGGGAGTTCACATAAAGCTACATTATGTGAATGTAGATACCTCCTCGCTTCTGTTGAGGAAAATCTGTAGTGTATGTACCTACTTTAAATTTTTCCATGGAACAGGCTTACATAACATAATCCCAGGTATATCACATATTGATGGCTATTGTATCCCAGATAGAATGTTACTGACACATCACAGGGTGGAGTGAAAATAAAAATACATAATTAAAAACGTATAGAGGTACTTATTTATTTTGTGACTCGGATTACAATAAAAATTATTATACTTACATACATATTATGGATAGCTACTATAAATAATTAGTCCACAGATTAAAGAACAATCTACAAAAATGTTTTACAGATCTTTTTGTTTTTATTATTGATATCTTGTTAATAGTGTGAGTTTTGCGACTCTAAAATACCAAAAAGTGCCGAGCATGAAATTGCGTCACTTCCATTTTATTGAAAATACATAGTCAGACTTCTAGTACTTAATATATTATTGCCCAATCCCACCAACTACCATCTAGGAAGCAGACCCCTAAGGAATTTCCATACAAAAACACAGATAATTTCAGTGAATAAATAATGATGTACAGAGTAGGGAGCAATAAATCCATACAAAATACAACATGCTGCACTACTTAGTTAGGTGCCCAAATATCTCCGCCCAGAGTCTCCCTAACTTAAGTAGCTGCATGTTGTATTTTGTATGGATTTATTGCTCCCTACTCTGTACATCATTATTTATTCACTGAAATTATCTGTGTTTTTGTATGGAAATTCCTTAGGGGTCTGCTTCCTAGGTGGTAGTTGTTGGGATCGGGCATATGTCTTTGAGATATACTGTACCAGAAAACATAAAGAAATATTATAATATAGGTACATTGATATACAGTCGAACATGGATATAGCGATCACGGGTATAGTGAATTCTCGGCAATAACGAACAAATGCTCGACATTCGTTTGGTTTTTTGCATTTTGTACGTAAATCGTCAAGGTTATAGCGAAGACGCTTCACGGGTATAGTGAACAAATCTTGAATACTCGAACATTATTCTCATTCAAAAAACCCAAAAATTCCTACGTTCGGTTATTTTTGTCTCAGTATGATACTATGTACGTTAAAACGATTATTGGGATTCTTGGAAGGGCAGAAAACTACATTATCCTAATATTTATTTCAAGTGTCGAAATCATAAGATACCTACCAGGTACCTACCATTGTCTTCAAATGCGGCACTAAATTATTGCACGGAAAAGAACAACGCATCCTAACTCTATTGTGGGATTATGTTTCGTAAGCTTAAACATCGTAAACTGTTAGGGACCATTGTTTTTATAATGTGGGAATTATCCTATATTAGAAGACAATACAACCTTATAGTCATTATTGTTTACTTTACGATGTTTATGAGGTGGCAATAAAAATGAAAGTTTTCTTTAAATCTAATCCTTTCTCTAAGCTCCGCCCATTGTTTTGGTAAACTCCACCTTTTTTCAACTCTTCCGTCCAATAATGGACATTAGGTATTCAAAAGTTCAAGGACGTTTTTTCTCAATGTTTTCAAAACACCGATTGAATACAATACCTGGACTATTTATTGGCTGTTGCATTGTACCTATCTACAGTGCAACAGCCAATAGCAGAATTTAATGTTTTGGGTAATTGTAATGTAATCTTTCTACAACACCCCACTTCCTCATTTTGTTTTTACTAATGGACTCGATTTTAGACACTCAATCATATCAGTTCAATTATCGATTCGTACCTTTGAAACCCGAAAAAGGCGTCTACGTAACATTGAATATGGAGCGAAAAATGTTGATGCGTGCAACAGTTTACTACCCTCCACTATCTAATTTATCTCCTCACGTTGCGTTTCTTGCGGGGTAGGCAAAGATAACGGTGCGCCAGACCGCCCTATACTCTCACACACTCCTTGCCTTCGTCACATTAATGCCGTATCATTCACGTTCTCCAATTCATCTTACTCACAAACGTAAATTCTTGAAGATCTGGTCGACATGGTCGATCCAGGTTAGCCTCTGACGACCTCGCAGACAAAACCGTTTCAGGCGTAGGTAATAATGATTGGCTTTAACAATTTAGAAATTATCACAATCTTTTATATTAGCACATAATGCGTAGGCATATAACCAGGGTAAGTACCTAAACGATGTACCTACATACTATACCTATTCACGGGTATAGCGTTTCACGGGTATAGTGAACAAATATACGCGGTCCCTTCGTGTTCGCTTTAACCAAGTTCGACTGTATCAACAAAAATCAATTGAAAAAATCATGTGGACTAAATTTCTTAAAATATTAGTAAGTAAGTATATTTATAAGTTAATGAAAAGTAATTTGTTATTTGGCAGTTTAATATCTACCTAACATCGTTGCATAATAAAATATTATAAATTAATTACCTTTACCATTTAAATAAATAAATATTGATAAAACACAATCATACTTTGGTAAATATTAAAGAAATAATTATTATATGACTAACACAGTTTGGTTGTGCGAGATCTTTGGTTAGTAAAATAAAGCATAAATCAATTGTTAATGTTTCACAGTGAAATTTTTGAGCAAGTACTACCCCGTGCGTTAAATATAACTTTATAGTTTCAGTAAAATCTTTGATTTCCTTATACATAAAGTAGTTTCATTTCTCATCTGAGAAGTTAGAAGTCCTTTTTACAATGGTAATTAATTGCACAAAAGTCTTATTTAAAAAGTATAAAAAATATATCAATCAGCTGTTGAAACTAAGAATCACAATATGAAAAGGATGACGATAAGTGATGTGCCGAATCGTTAAAAAAATAAATCCGCAGATACGATTACAAATATGGATCACCGGTGTTTAGATCTGCGAATACAGATACTTACAAATTCTTTTAATAAGCATATATTATAAAGACCTTTAAGTACCTTATGACTGCAAACCCTTTGAGGAATTAGCAGTAACTCAGTACAAATAATGTTTAGATATTTGATTTTTGCAAATATGTAATCAACTATGTTTAGAATTTCGTATATGTAATGAAATTTAATAATATAAAAGATCCGTTCGAGATCCACCTAAAAAGTAATGGATACAGATCTTTCTCCTGCCTCGGATATCCGCAGATACGGATATCCGCGAATACGGATAGAGACACGAAGCGAAGAATAATGATATTTAAGTTAAGTGAAATGGTTAACATTATAATTCTGTAAATGTGAATGGTGAGAGATGAAAATGTATTAATGAAATGAATTCACTAGTAATGAATGTTACAAACGAATGAATGAATGAGAATCTCATTATATTATTACAATATTTATAAAACATCACCATTTAAAAATAAACATTTTCTGACTAGCGTATATTTGAGGTAAGCATGTTTGTCGAACATTAGACGAGTATTTGTAAACAAATATGTCGCATTTTGTGTGCACAAGCATTTAAATTAACAAACAGTACATTCATAATTTTTCTAACAAATCTCAAAATTTATCGACGACAATTATAAGTAATACAATAAGTAGACGACTAAAAAGAAGGCGCAGAGTTTTACTAAGAAGAAAAAGTTGTGGTATAAATATTGTTGTCTAAATTAATGTTTCTTATTCCAGTTGCTATCTGACAACATGGTGGTCCAATGTTGAAAAGGAGCTGGCGGCGCAGAGAATCCCAACAGTGACGACCCAGGACAGGAGATCCTGGCGCCTACATACGAGGAGATCCGACCCTGGATGAATGGGGACAGAAGGGCAGGACAAAGAAAGAAGAAGATTCCAGTTACTATTGCTTGGAATAAGATCTGACTTTTGTTGTAAGTGTGTAAGTATTTAATTCCACAGAATAATGATAGGTTTTTCACCAACTTTTTTCTTGTTAGTAAAACTGATAGAGCCTCTAACATAATTTGATTACATTTGACACAATGTGTTACTATATTCCTAAACTAAGTACTACACACTAATAATAAACTAGATACCAGAAAACTTCAACCAAATAGAAATAATCCTATATGACAGGTTACAGCTGGTTACACCCCACAACAATGTACTATTCAGGGGAATTAGGGAATGGTGGATTTCACCAACTTTATAGGTGGGGAATAGCGGAGATAGGAGCCACTTATCATTATTTTTTATACAAAATTTGTGCTATGTAGCTCCTATCTCCGCTATTCCTCACCTAAAAAGTTGGTGAAATCCAGTGTTAATGTGCTATGGTATGTTTTTAAATGACTAACATATCATTGAAGTTTTTTTTCACCTGAGGAATCTGATTGGACCATGTCAGGCAATGTTTTTTTTTAGCGCTAAAAAGGTTCTTTCTTGCACCTGTTACCTATAGCACTCTTAAAAAATATCAAACTAACAGGCCAAATGTCGGCTGTCATTTCATTGGCTGATATGGTATTTCCATAGAAATATCACTGTTACCAGAACATTAAGTTGTAGTTACAGATTAATCTGAGACCGTCTCTTTCTTAAAACACTGTAGATATCTAACAGAAAAAGGTATTATCTTTGTTCAACAATTACATGAATCTGACATATCGATTATCAACACAATACATAACAATATAACGCCACTCAAATATTGACACAATCTGATTATATCATAAATCTCATCAGATAAAAAAAGTCTAATTGTTTGCAAATTACAGGTCAAGTACAGAGAATAAGTATACATATCTCTTTGATTGTATTGGCTTGATCAATCATAATGCAAGACAATATGTTTACAATTCATATTAATTATAGGACAATCTTCTTATTAGTAATTTATCTTCATTTGGAAGCAGAGTTATCATATCCAGCCGCACTCAGTCCTTTGGAGATAAGTCGGAACTTTGTATCCACACATCCATATGATTTTGTACAGAGCACTGCAACATAAAACAATTAACATTAAATACAATTTACGATCTCATAGTCACATTAAAAATCTTGAAAGTCAGTACCTATGGGTTGATTGGCAGAAATCGCTAATAAGCGATAAATCCGTCCTTTGTATGTAAATTTATATGCAATAAAGTTTTTATTTATTTATTTATTTACCTACCTAGCTCTATATAATAAAATGAAGAATTATAAAAAAGAGAAAGGTTACAGGACGCTCCTTTTGCATTAGTCATTAATAGTACGCATATTGACATTTCAAAATTTTCTAAAAACGGGAGACCTTAGATCTCAACAACCGTTACTAAATATGCCTTGGAAAAAATAGAGTAAATACATTGAACCTTTATTTAGGGAATGACTGTAAAAGATTTTTTATATCTTGTATAGATTTCTCAAAAAAAAATGTGAAAAACACCTCTGATTTTTTTTCCGAAAGACAGAAACTCGTTTCCCGAAAGTCGCGGAGTTTTTTTTTTAGTATTGATAATATCCATTAAAATCTAGGGCAGCGGTTCCTAAATTGTGTGCGGGACCCTTCCGCGGAACCCTGGGGTTCCGCGGAAGGGTCCCAGGGGTTCCGTGAGTTAGAGCGTATTGTCGTAGTAAATCCTGAAATTTTATTCTTCACACTAAATACCTACGTACAAAACCATGAGTGACAGTACTTTATATACAACTAGTTTTCGAAGAATCACAGTATTACTACATAATTTTGTCATCAGGTCATGAATTTTCTAAAACTACTACATTGTTTGGTAAAAAAATTCACCTGCGGCGCTAATTTATTATGTTTATCTTCTCACTTCACCATTTTTCTAAAAAAAATTCGCCTGCGGCGCATTATTCTAACCCTGGTAGTCAGTCTAAAATTGTATTTTACTTGCGGCCCGTCGCTCTTTTATAATTTCAAATGGCCCTTCATCCAAAAAGTTTGCCCAGAGGCCTGCTATATAATTTCTTTTTTCTGTTTTTTCCTATATTTTTGTTCAACTCCTTTTTTTCTGTTTTGTCCTGGGATTAACTGGAAGAAATCGCAGTTCTGCGAAGTGTGCGCGTAGTGTTGGACACTATGTATGTATCGGTGTCTCTATGTTTGTGTGTGACTAAAAATATTTGATGTATATTGTTGTATTGTGACTGATGATATTGTTGAGTTGTTTAATGTTTTGGTTGTTGTATAAAAATGTATTGAAATGTGATTTAATGGCGTTTCGCCGTATATGGATTAATAAATAAATAAATAAATAAATAAGTTCGCCCTAGTAAACAACGTTTTATAATCTGTACTATGTCCATTTTGTATATTTATATGTGTTTGTTGTTTACTTTAAGTTTAAATAAATAAATAAATAAATAAAGGCAAGCAGGTTCATTATTTCACATACTATCAAAAAAAATTCGCCTGCGGCGCTATTTTTTTTTTATATTTCTTTTTATTTATAGAAAATAAATTAAAGGATAAGTATGGGAATCATGACCTTCTTCACTCAGGCTCAAAAAAAGTCGCCTGCGGCGCTGTTTACATTTTTTATACCTCAAGGTCTAATTTCCATGTGACAACCTTCACCCCCCTCAAAATTGAATACTGGATCCGCCACTGTGTTAAAATGTAATTTTTGTCAATTTGCTTTTTTGCTGTCGAATGGGGTTCCACGAAAAAAAGGTAGATCATTTAGGGTTCCGTAGCCAAAAATAATTGGGAACCGCTGATCTAGGGAGTAACCCCTAATCAACCCCTAAAAATGGAAAAAATGCTATTTTTACTATTTTATCATATAGCGATTGTTCATGCGATTTTGAACCTTATCGCTGTGGGAAATTACTATGACGTCATAGTTCAGCCGGAAGTCTTTAGGTAAAAACAAATTTAAAGATTACACTTCAAATCTAGTTACTCAACATGTTTATGAAAAACAAATTAAAGAATCTAATAAAAAACACATCAATTTAAAGATTAATTAATTACCAGCAAGGCATTATAATTTACATGGTAATCCAATTAGAAACTATTAAGATTTTGCTAGGTAATTAAGTGTTGTGTACAACACACTATAAAATTTCTCATGCGTTAAAATAAAAATATTACTATGATGGTCTATAAATATTTTATAAAAAATCATTCATGCAAAAATTAATTACGTAATAAAACAATGTACAGTTAGGTATAATTAATTAAGAGTGGAAAATAGCTTGAGATATTCAAACACTTGGGGACGAGTTACATATAAATAAATAAATCTTTATTGGCCACAGAAAAATATACATAGCTACAAAAAACAAGACAATGGTAGTGTACCAAAAGGCGGACTTGTTGCAGAAGCAATATCTTACTTACAATATCTTAGAGAATATTCAAGCATGGGTTTGGGAGTTAAATGAAGTTTATTTATTTATTTATTATTATTTATTAACAGTTTAAACGGCCATAGGCCTTTAGATAAAATAAATTAGAAATACAGTAGAACTGATAAATACAAATTAATACAAGCAAACATGATCAAACCCAATACAAACTACAATAGTAAAAAAGAAAAACGAAAACAAAATCACATGGGTATAAATCAAAGTAACATATCATATGAATGTACTACGACACAAAATCGATCCTATCAATCAAACAAAGACAAATCAATTTCCTCATAATATATCTATCTATCTATACCCTCACGCCACGTCCCTTGCGGGGTAGGCAGAGAGGACAGAGCGCCAGACATCCCTATCCTTACACACACTCTTAGCTTCCGTCACACTCATGCAGTTTGTCATACACGCTCTCCGATTCCTTTTACTCTCCTCCTCATAATATACTCTTTTACTCTACTCCTCATAATATACTGTATAGAAAAAAGTCAAAACAATAGAAAAAAAATAAAATGTTGATAAAGAGTCAGCTAATACAAAAAGAGATTTCACAACAGAAAGAAAACAATAAATCTTAAAATAAAAGCAAAATAAAAGAAACAAACACATTGATTAATGGTCAATGGATAAAATTAATATTAGCAGATGAGAACAAAGTTGCTCACAATAGCAAAAACAACATCACACAAAATTAGGAGACAATAATAATAGATAGATACAGATTTATAAGTTGGGAACCAATCTGAACATTTGGGCACCTTTTAATCCTAATGAAATCGAAGAACTATTTAAAATTTTCTAGGTGATATCTCAACTGCCCTCAAAATTTTGTCATGCATTAAAAGAAAAGAACTAGAAGTATTCCTAAAAAACAAACTTACAGTAGTTATTTTTCCCATCAGCTAGTATTCTAGGATTCACCAATTCGGGTTTACGTCCAGTGAACCATGAAAGAACTTCAGAAAACTTGGTAGCAGGTCGTGGCGTAACCAAATGAACTAAATCATGACGTTCACCAGCCGTAGTTGGAAGATTGACCCTGCCGTAGCCTCTGATGGTCTCCGCACCCCAAGAATTTATCCCATAAACAGATAAAACCAACTGGGGCCCTGGAAGAGATGAGAATTAGTACAAGAAATGCAACTATGTGTTTAAAATAAGTGATAATTGAGTAATAAACATAATATGTAAGTAAAAATTATAAATATTAATGACATACAACAATGTTTTAAACAAAAACTAGGCAAGTACATAAACTTACACCCAAAGGGGCTTCTTGTCTTGTATGATATTTCAACTGGCATATTGAACACAATGTCGTCTGTAGAGGAACCACGCTTGGCTGTTTGTGTGAGGCCGCCCTCGACACCTCCTATGACCTCCCATTCTGATCCGCTAACTATGTCATATCTCAAATAAAATTCATCATCTTCATCGCCTCCTTCAAACTTTGCACACAAGATTTGTCCACTAAAACTTATCAAAAAGTGACTTTCATCTCCGTCTGACATATCAATTACATATTTCAATCACTCAAAAAACGTTTATTATTGTGTACTTCGAGGAAAATTAAAATAAACAGCTCAAGTAAACAATACGACCCCGCTTTCACTTTTACAACCAAGCCAAAAACAAATGTCAAATGTATCTGTCAAACTTATTTCAAGACTTCTTTTATCTATGGTTTGATCTGAAAAATAAAAAGGTTGTAAGCAAAATAATATGGGAAATTAATATCCTGATTCAAATAATATCCAACGTAGGTACAAAACCGCGAATATAGTATACCTACTCAAACGTTTTAATTAATGTTCCAATTTATGCTTGCGGCCCATGCCATCTTTGGGCTGGGCAAGCCTAATTTTGTAAAAAAAAAATCAAAATTGTAGGTACCTTCCTCAAGTACCTCTTTGTAAACAACTCTATAACAATAATTTTCTTCAATACCGACCGTCCCCACAAGTTCCCAAAGTGTATGTTAGATGGCGCTGTTGTACTAAAGCCACCATTATGGAAAATCGGCCTGCTGTTTCTCGCTGACTCTCAAAAACTGAAATTATTTGTGTTTTTAAACATTATATAGTGACTTTTAGTGAAACATTTGGAAGACGTGAATCGCCTTAAATGTGATAAATGCGGAACACTATATTTGAAGTGTAAATATTTAGTATTTATTTACAAAAACGTGTCTCATCCAAGCATCGATTCGGACTGACCACTCTCTCATCCATTAAATTTTCGTGTGCGTTTCTTGGACATCCTAAACTAATTAATGCTCCAGTGTTTGTTTGATACGTTTATTTGTATCTATAATCGTTAAAAATCATGAATAGATAAGTGTGGGCATTTTGCATTTCAGTGAATGTACGTTTTAGATCTGCAGTTGAGGATGTTAAATTGAAGGATGGACATCCTCGTGAAATCGCCGGCTTTGCTATCGGCGGTTGACTGATCTTTCTTTACATTAAATCCTGCATCAAACTGCATAGAATATCCTTTTTATGAGGATTCTGGGTGTTGAATTCAGTAAAAAGTTGAAAAATGTCTGGAGGACCTCATCAACATCCTCATGGAAGACAAGGGCAGCCCAACCCTGGATGGAATCCCATTCAAGTAAAAATTTCAAACTGTTATTTTTTTTAAATTTAGTAATTCAGTCTCCCTGATTTGCGAATTAATTTGTGATATTGTTAGCTATTCACAATTGATGCTCTGTCATCTGCATAATCATTCTACTAAAATTGTGGCTATCCTCTAAATTTTGTGGAAATTCATGACTATTATTCTTTGTTTTCCATGTGCGGAACAGTCCCTGATAGTCGTTTACATATCATACGTGAAAATACAATTTGATTACCAGCAAATATCACATAATTCCATACAAATCCAAATAACAGATGCATTGATAAATGCATTAAAAGGCATGAATTTCAGGTGCGTTCCATGGAGTCATGGGTTTTTTAGAAAAAATCTCAAAATACAGCAATATGAATTACTAGAATGTGTTGCTGCTTAATTCTGTTTATCTAGGTGTCAGTGTTTTCATGTCGAATCGAGGATTCAGTCGAATTTTTAGAAATTATGTGAACTTTTGTTTACATTCATATCTGTCTAGATTAGAAAGATACATATACAGATTTATATGGTCTTAGGCGTATATTTAGACGTGTCACGGTACACCTGTTTTTGTGTTTTTAGTATGTAATTTTCCTAAATTACACTATCTGCTTAGGGGTACAAATTCCTATAATAATAATCCAAATTCTTGGAAAGTATTTTGGTATTTACAATCTCTTATCAACTAATTAATGAGTAATTAAATGTATCAAGATAATTCTATCACTCATTGTTATAATGTATTTGGAAATTTTCAGTTACCTAACTACTTTCCTGGTCGACCTCAAGTTGCTCACATGTCATCTGATCGCCCCATGTCGCATTCGCCGCTAACATGGCACACTCCTACTCCTCCCGAGCATCAGAAAGGTGCTCCTAATCCCTACCGTCACACCCCCACCCCTCCGGATGTGCAGGCCCTCAAAGCTGCATCCACTCTTCCTTACAGACACACTCCCACACCACCTGACCTTAAGTCCTTCCGTCACACTCCAACCCCTCCTGATGTGGCCCACAGCATGAAGACGTCTGGAGTCCTCCATTACAGACATACTCCTCCACCTCCTGATGTGCATAAGGGAGCCCCTAGTCCTTTATTCAACCTACAGCAGATGATATCCGATACAAGAGGCCCTCCACGAGATAATATCAGAGGTGAGTCACGTCTCAAAACTACAATATTTTTTTTCACAAATGTATAATTAAGAATTTAATGAAACTAATAAATTTTTCTTTTTTCCAGATAACATGGGTTTTTCTCGCCATTCACCAGGTCTAACACACGGCTCTATGGATTTATCTGTGTCAAGATCACCTAGGAATGGCAGTCAGAATGGAGAAACTACCACTGCACCCATCAGTCTCTCCGTAAGGGATGCGACAAAGATCAATAGTTTAGACTCCACAGAAATATCCAAAATACATCAACCCTTAATTTACTCGGGAAAACCTTTAGAAACAAAGCCCTCCAGTCCTACAGTAAACTCTATGAGTCAGAGATCTAATAGTCCTAAGTCTCCACTCTCCAACAGTAAGAGACCTGTGAAGAAAGTGGATTCAATATTAGAACGTTTGAATAGTGGTGGTGATGGTGTGGTGATTACTCCAGTGCAACATACTCCTTCTCCACAATCTGTGATAGTGAGTGCTCACTCCTTAGAGGACAGCAACAGTAGGGGCTCCTCTTCTTCTGTGAACATTACCCATATGGTGGGCATCACCCCCTACTACATGTGCGAGGCAGCCAACATGGAGCGAGTTACACCACCCGCCCCACATCCCTTCACTCATCTTCCCTTACCACACAATGAACCTCCCTCTGTCTCACTAATACATCTTCCTACTTCTTTGGAAAATGCCTCAAAGACACCCACACATCCCATCCCTCAGTCCGTCATAAAAGAAAGTACCATCACGCACAAAGATGACCATATTGCCCCACCGAACTGTTCTAATGAGGATTCTAATGGATCTTCAAGCGACAGTGGTAGAACAAGAAGAAAAAGAAAGATATCTAAAACATTGAAAGCTGGAGAAGAAGACAATA
Source organism: Ceraclea dissimilis (assembly GCA_963576895.1). NCBI lineage: Eukaryota > Metazoa > Arthropoda > Insecta > Trichoptera > Leptoceridae > Ceraclea > Ceraclea dissimilis. The sequence continues at coordinate 4,171,865 of OY756361.1, forward strand.
CTTCACACATCATGTCTGCTGTTAGTGAAACCATACAAAGTGTTGACAGTGAAAATATAAACACTGCACCTTTGAAAAATAATACAGAGGAAGAGACAACACCTTCTGATGCATTCTCTAACAGGTTAGTAGAACAGTTACCTGTGAAGGATGATCCACCTGCAGTCAGCTGCAATGATACTGGAGCCACTCCCAATGGAATACCTTCCTTAGGAGACAAGGAGGAGAAAGATGAATCAGTGCCTGTTGTATCAAAAACTAGGAGAAAAAATAGTTCAGAATCAGAAACTATTGATAATATTGCAGCCATGATTGCCTCAACTGAGAATCCCACTAGTATTTGTTTACAAAACAAACCTGTTAGTAATGTTTGTACTGAACTGAATGATTCTACTCACACAACTATGCATGATGATCAACTGAAGGAAGTATTAGGTAGTCCAGAGCCTGAACGTGAAGCCGAATCAATTAGTGTAGAAAAAACAGATGTTGTATCTCAACCAGATACAACACCAAATAGTAAATTACAAAAGAGAAAACGAAATAGTAGGTCACAATCAACAGAGTTGTCTCAGACCAATATTAAGCCTCCGTCGGATGTTGCTGATACATCAAACACACCACTTAAACCTAAACCCAACTTTGTTGAAGTTGAAAATGAATTGGAAAAGATGTTTGCTGGAATAGAAAAAGATGATGCAGCTTCCCTCAACCAACCATCACTTCCCTCAACAGACCTTACGACTGATAGTTTAGTACCGGAGAACAGTAATAAAAATCATAAGAAGAAAGCTACGCAAAGGAACAAGAGGGTGGCCGGAAGAGCATCACAGGCCTTGGCGTGTGATGACTCTCCACCCAAGAAGAAGGAGAAGGGCTCAAAGAAAAGAGAATCATTAGAATCTGTAGCGAGTGGAAGTGGAAAGAAAAAGAGATCTAAAAATTCAGTTCTAATGTCAAACAAAAAGATGAAAAGGGACAAATCTAGTGATAAGTCTAAATTAGAATTACTCTCACATAAAGATGCTTATGATTCTGGTAGCAATGCGAGTTCTAGTAAGTCTCGTGGTCCCTATGTGCAAATCAAGGGACCAAGAGATTCACCATTGTCAGTTAGTGTGATCAATACTCCCATTCAAGATGAGGACGGTGACAAGCCTGTACAAAAGGTTAAAACTTTAAAAACTAAATCCTCTCTAAATAGTGATAGTGACTTTAAAAATAAAGTTAAATCAAAAGGTTTGCACTCTAGTACTCTCAGTATGAAGTATGATGCCACGACCATAGATACCAGTTGGATATGTGTGTTCTGTAAGAAGGGCCCTCACAAGGGAGGGGCGTGTGGCCCTGACAGTGGCAATGCTAAGCAGATGGGGGATTTATTTGGGCCTTATATTATTACAACTGACTGCTCTGATTTTAACAGTATGATTAGTGATCCACAAGACAGTTTATTTAAGAACAAAGTTAAGACGGGTACTTTTTCACAAAACAGACAAGCTAAGCCTCCCGGGAGGAGAAGTAAAGCAGAAACGGAATCGGCAAATATCAAACCTTCGAAAGAAGAATTGTACTTTGGAATGACGGAGGCGGGTAGTAACTCTTACGAAGTGTGGTTCCACGAAGACTGCGCAGTGTGGGCTCCAGGATTGTATCTAGTGGGGGCTAAGATAGCCGGACTAGACAGTGCAGTGTGGGGGAGTTGTACGGTGAAGTGTGAGCGCTGCAAGATGACTGGAGCCAATGTGGCTTGCATCAAGAGAGGGTGTAATAAGAGTATGCACGTCAACTGTGCCAGGACTGAGGTGTGGAATCTGAATGAAGAGACATTCAGAGTATATTGTAAAGAGCATGTGACACCATGATAATGACGCTACACACTCAGGTGTACTAGTGATAGACTAGCTGTAGAGTAGTGGACTAATCTCATTCCTTACTTAAGTATCTAATATTGTGTACCTTACAATGTGGAAGCACTCTTCCCTCCTGAGCCTAGTGTTGTATGTATGTAGTGATTAATCTTGTTTAGCTTACAGGGGCGGGGGATGCTACTTGCGATTTATATACAACATGCTACTTGTAATACATATTATATTAATAATATACCTACATAATACATATTATATGTACATAGAAATATTATTTAAATAAATTATGATCCTGACAAACAAACATTATCTTTATACATTAGTGAGTGAACATTCAACGACGTTATATTATTAATAATCAAATAATTTACATTGTATGTGCGTATTTAGTTATTGTGACATTGATTGTTTAGAATGGTGGAAATCTTTTTTTTTGTAATATATATTTTGGGTTACCCTAATTTTATTAATCTTGTACAATAACAACTATGGAATAGTTTAATCTCCAGTGTGATATTCATGTGTCTCGGTACAGCTCTCTTATTTCTAGTGATGTTGTATTCTGTTACTGTGAAATACTTTTGTATGTTCTTTTTCCCATAGGCAATCGGTCACCCATGTTGGGCAAAATGATTCAAACTGTAATCTTCATACTGTTATAACTAAGGAACCTATATAAAGGTGGGAAGAACTGTAGAACATTGAGCCCCTTCTATATCTATGACAAATCTATGGTGGACGCTGAGAGGAAGATACCTAAATCATTTAGGTATTACTGGCTTTTCATGTCTGCATCTCGCAGATGGCATATGTTGAGAATTTTCTCAACGAAAGGCGGCAGATATCAACATTCACATAATAACTTATGCGAACTCCCTTGGGGAGGGGAGCAGGATGGATGTTCCGACGCTTACGAGTCGGCTTTGGCTGGCTGGTCACAGTAACCAAAAAGGTGGAAGCTGTAATGCTCCCGGCGCCTATAGAAGTGGGTAGATCTCACTATAATATAGGTTGCTAAATGTTACACCGCTCCTCAACGGATGGCGGTAGTATCTGAAATTGGGTGCATATGAAATAGGTTGTTGAGTATTATATACTCAACGGCCAAAAATTTCATTTTGGTAGCAGGATGTGGTGGAATGGGTGAACGTTGCCCTGGGCATAAAGTGATCACTTAAGCCAGCCAAAGCCGACTCGTAAGCGTCGGAACATCCATCCTGCTCCCCTCCCCAAGGGAGTTCGCATAAGTTATTATGTGAATGTTGATATCTGCCGCCTTTCGTTGAGAAAATTCTCAACTATGGTGGACGCCATTATCACTGCAAACATATGATTGCGTGTCATATTGGTTCTCCACAATTGCGTGAAACCTGATGATATTTCAGTGATTCTTGCGACTCATTATGTATAATCAGTGTGGAAATTACCTTTGGAATATAACCTATGTATTATATTATATGGTAAATTAGTGTACTTTCCATCGAGAAAGAATGGCGTATACCTAGCGGAAGTGCTAAGTTCATATATGGCGGCGGTCTTGTTTTGTCTATGGCTATATCCTTTAAGTCTTCCTACCTTTATACAGGTTTCCTAGTTATAACATTATAGGACAGGTTCCTGACTTTACGGCCACAATGACAGTTACTGTAGATCGTTAGAAATAAGAGAGTTGTACGCCACGAAGATATTATTGATATTTTTATACACGATGTTGTGCTTTATACCACTGATAGTACCGTACACCAGCTTAATATTATTTTAATAAATCAATGTAAATAGACAACAAATACGTATTATTATTTTACAAAACGAATCTATGTTAGATTCCGTGGACGAAATCTATTGTTATAATCTGTCTGTCTCCAATATTTGATTTTTATTTTCCTTAATTTATTTCCAGTTTATTTGTTATGTGGCTACCACACGCTCGCCTACGCTCGTGTGAATGAGTAAAAAGACGTGTGGATGGGGTGATTGCCTTGGAGCGTATACGTAATCGACGGTTAACGTCTTTTTACTCATTCACACAAAAAACGTCGAGGGTCGGTGAGCATGTGGATGAGGCATATGACATACAATTATGTTGTGTACTTATGTTATATAAGTATGAAATACCTTTTTTTCTCTATGAACTGTTGTGTATGTATGTACGCATATTATTCTGATACTATGTGATGTAATACTCTTGATCGGATTATATAATAATAAGTACTATGCATCTTGTGATGTATGTGTCACACTCTAACCACAATACTATTAAATATTACTATGGTCGCCGCTTAATGTAATCACGGATTAGCTGGCAAAAATCGCAGCACTACGATGTATTGTATTTTGTTCACTTAAAAGTGTAAATAAATAATCTTCCCAGGCGGATGCTGGTTTCGTATATCCTCATGACTGAGGGTCGCGACTCTCATTCCCGCAGTTGATGATCCTCCTCCACGAGTCTCTATCCATGGCCAGATGTGCGGCCTCGTGTAGAGTGGTGTTTGTGGCTGCCCTTACTTGGTCGCTCCAACGCATCGGCGATCTGCCTCGGTCTCCTGCCTTGTACACTGCCTAGCATTACCGTATCCCAGGCGGATAATGTTTACAATTTTGATTGGTTCCAAAACAATCCATATAAAATTGCAGAAAGAACGTCAGTCATTGTGATCAAACTCCTTTTATTGTTCATACAAAATGCACAAAGACCTCCCAAAATAATCTTTTCGTTTTTTAATCGTTATCTAAGCTCGCTAGTCCCATAGTGATCACATTAATTGGTGTCCACTAGAATTGTTTTGAATAGAGACAGTGATACGTGATTATTATACATCGGGAATTTCGATGCCACTAATCTCCTGAGGTGCAATAAAACTTTACTAATCTTTAAATTCCATAGATGGCTCAGCTCATGACCAAAAGTATTATTTCTCTTCGAATTTAAATTGCGGGGGTTTCCATCTTTCCCTGAATTTTATACAACCATCAATATCTATAGGGCAATAAAACAATAAGTGAAGTGTAAACAATAAATTCCACGTAACTTGTATCAGCGTGCATTATACAGGTACTATTAACTAAATTTGCCAAGTAAATAAACTGTATAATATTTTTGTTCACTCTATGTCCCTGCACATCTCTTAGTCCCAGGTACCTAGGGCATTGAATCTCCCGATGTATATACATGAAAATATGTTAAAAGATTAAATCGCACTTGTTTTTTTTTATATTCAGTATTTGTAAAACAGTATTCATTATTTATATCTCATTTCCAAATGAATGTATGAATAGTTTTCCTAAAACACTTTTATTTCTACTTTTAAAGTTATTAATGTCAGATGAATAGTACTAATAAGTAGTACTACAAAGCACCGTGGTCGTGTTTTGTTTGACTCTTGAATGCATGGCACTGAAGTCTAGCTTCTGTTTTACAGTGGGGTTTAAAAATATGAAATTATCAATATTTACACTCCATCAAGAAAGAAATGGTTTTCGATGAGAGCGCCCCATGTAGCTTGTGGAATTTCAATAGAAATGTCAGTGTTTCCAGCAAACCAATTAGAAGTTCCAATTTAATCCGAGATCATCCGTTTCTTGACAAATGTAAGCCTGTGATTACACATTGTTTTGTGTGTCGTCGTCAAGTCCATTTTTAATCACATAGACACGTTATATATACGTCGTGTCTGTACTTGTTTCGTAAATTTTTCTTTCAGGCTTGCGTAACGCGGACATAAAATGTTCAAAAGCATCTCACAATACTCATCTAAATTTTTATGCATAGCATAAGTAAAATGGCAGTAATCAGGTTAAGAATTTAAGTTCATTTGCATAACTGTACTATTAAAATTTATTGTTTAAACAATGTTAGATATTATTATCAATGAATTCTACAGCAATAAACTTTGACCATAAAATTTGCATGGTGTGTACATATCTATACTTGTATTTATAATTAGAAATTGATCTAGAAGTACATTATGTACATATATTTTACATGTGTATATTATGTATGAACAATAATTTTAAATTAATCGGTACCTCCTACTTTCCATATACGTAGATACTTGTGAATGCAGCATACCAAAATATGAGACAATTTCTTGCCTTGTTTTTGACGAAATGAAAATATACCACAGGGGTAAAAACCTGTAAATTATTCCAATACTTACCCAAAATTCTTATCTAATCTGGAATCCCGACCCTTACAGGACACTTGAAAGAAATATATTCAACAACCCGCAGATCTCTCAGGGAAGGTATATCATTACCAACAATTATTTCTGTAAAAAATGGTGCCATTTCTAAATAATATGTTCCCTTAAAATCTATGGTTGTTCTTGTCACAAATTTGTATGTACTTTTTTTCTGTATTTATTATCTATGGATCCACGAATCTTATCTAAAAAAAATGCAAACAGTCAAATAGTAATTGCATTTCTATTAATTTATATGATAAATCCTCACAATTATACCTATATTGCTATGTACTTATCGTTTCCAATATTTTAACTATGCATTTTATTTAAGCGTAGTTCGCATGTACCTTAATCCCGTTATTGTTAATCAAATTAACAGCTGTTGACAGGGATGTAAATGGTTGTGTCCCTACCCTTTTTTTTTAATACTCATTACCTACTTTTTTTACAATAATCTTCCAGTAAAGATAAACCAAGTGACTGCATGCTTAACACATACATACATAGCATGGTGTACGGTGTTCCACAAATGATGCTACATTTGTTAATTCTTTCTTATTTATTTATTTTATACAAAACGTTATAAAAGTATTTTGCTGAAATCAATTTTTGACATTTCACACCTAAGAACTGAACCCAAAATATAATTGTGTATAAAAATTTATACATAAATACAAATACATAATTTGCTGTTCGCTACGAGTTTTTAGATATGAAACTACCAAATGTCGAGCGACGTATCATACAAGCCAAAGAAGTTGTGGTTTTTCGTGAATGCTTACAGATTTCGCCATACGTTTCCATTGTTCATTGTAAAGTTTGACGTATAAATTAAATGTAACATAGTCATTGTTTACAGGATTATGAAATTGTAATTTACCTTGTGACTAATACATGAGAAGGTGTGCTTTTATGACAAGTCGCAGGCGACATATTTTCTAACAGTTGTGTGCGTTAAGTAATTAAAAAGTAAATGCGCACAATGAGTCTTAAGCGTACTCTTACAGCTCTAGTGCAGTCATAATTAAGAAACTATTACGTAGTAATAAGTATTTATGAAATAAAAAACCGCTCCTTTGATTTGTACAGTAAAAAATATTTGTATGTATAGAATTAGATCATTCCTAATAAAAATGGCTAATCGTCTCAAGTGATTTTGTATATGGTGAAATAATTTTTAAATAAATTGTATTAAATCATATAATATTATGTATTATTGTAATTATTATATAAAAGAAATATTTGTCATAATTTGTAGCAAAGTAAAAACCATTTTCAAAAATAATTCTCGAATGCTGTATAAATACAAGATTTTCAAATTATTAAAAATATCAAAAATGTTTTTAAAAAGATCAGTATTTTATTTTTACCACATCAAGTTTACAATCATAAAAGGAACAAGTTGATATTATACGGTGAAACTCTCCTTCGTCCGAATCATCTCGGAAGAGACTCGTATCATAGCACCAGTCAGATCCATAAGCGAGGGATTTATGTTCATTATATTCAGCGATAATTTTTGGTGTGGAACTATTTTTACAATCAACGATTCTAAATCCACCATACATACATGCAGCCAATAATATGTCTTGTTGGAAGGGTTCCCATTTCAGTCTCCATATTCCTCCACCAAGAGATTCTTCTGACAATGGACTATTAAGTTTTCTTGAATCCCAAAGACGTAGATTTTCATCATAGCTTTAAACAGAAGACATGGGATAATCTTTTATGCAAAATTGTCTTCAAAGAACATTTGAAGTGTATAGGAATTTTACAAAAGTATTAAATTACCTGCCAGAAGCAAATAAGTGTTCTATTTTAGTGTTGAAATGTAAACTGGTAACACCGGCTTGGTGACTTTTATTTACTCTTCTCACAGAATTATCGCAGCGTAGATCAAATGCTTTCATGGTACAATCGTCACCACCTTGAAAAATTGTAGAGCAAAATTTATTAAAGGTTTTGACTTCTACTGCACTGTATTTTAAAGGCAAAATCAAGAGTGTTTTCTTTATACAAGATAGTCTTCAAAGGTAACTTTTATCGCCATGAAATATTTTTAGTATTTACCTGTGATGACTGTGGAAGTTTCCCAACAATTGAACGCACAAATCCATGCAGCATGATCGTGAGCATTCCACGATGTATCTTTAGCTATCTTCCCTCCAGATTCAAAACTACACACAGTGATGTTGCCGTTCGAATCGCTCACAACTATCTTAGGTGTTTCCGACGTATGGATTCTAGTAGACCAATCTAAGGAAAGCGCTAGAGCCTTTACCTCTGGGTCCAGTTTGAAATCGACCACCAATTCAAGACGGTAACTGTCTTCATTTATAAGCTTATAAATCTGCAGGGATCCTACTGAGTTCACGACAGCTAAATAAGGAACACCTTCAATAGTGTTATCGCACCATTTTTGATCCAGAATTGCAGATGTTTCTATAGTTTGTATTGGTTTTAAACTTGTTGTTTCGGATGTTATGTGAAACAAATAAAGCTCACCCAATCTCTTTTGATCCTTGCTAGTTTCTCCTTCAACATCTAGAGATAAAAATAATATTAAAGTGTTTTAAATCACCAATCCTAACATAAAGAGGATACTGCATTTTTTTATTAACCCATGCCTCTTAACTAAGACAGTAAACAAAAGGAACGAGTGTCGTAAGTTCCAGTACTTACGACCTTTGTTTTATCACATGACACGGATATGGTGATACAGCTACCAGTATCGATTTGTCTATCTCTATTTAAAAACGAAATAAAATATAAATAATCTAGCCTTTTTTCGTCTCCTCTTCTTCATTCAGTAGTTGATAAGTTCCGCACACAAATATATTACAATATCCCTCAATGGGACACCACTCCACCGAATCTGCAGTATATTTTGTAGTCCAATTCAACAGTGTCTCAGTTTGTGCCATGTTTGTTATAAGGAACCTGTAGTACATAAAGTTATGCCACGTAGTAAAGAAGAAGTTGTCGGAATGAAGAAAGCAAAGCTAATGCAATATATTCACCATGTTCCTTAAATTATACACAACAAAACTCTCAACACCTGAGACTTCAGAAGGAGTTTGTTTGTAATAACCATGCCAAGATTTGAAAATATGTCGTTTGTTTCATTAATAGTACTGGAAAATTTGAATTCAGGAGCCAAATCGTGGGTCAAAAGCACAAATGAAGAGTATGTATTTTATTTTAAAGTCTGTGGCACACCTCAAGGAAGAACAGTTTTCCTAGAAACTCAGAGTAGTTTCGGACAGTTATTGTTACCTCTGAAATCTCAATATAATGAGCGGATGTTTGTAATGATTATAAATTAGTATGTATGTAGAAGAAATAAAATAAAGTGAATACTGAATAATAATTGGTTTAATATATTTAAAAAAATACACTGTAAAAAGTATAATATTAATTAATAGTTTCACTAAGTAACAATATTTAACATCAGTAAACCATTCCTTCTAAGTGGGAAATTATTATCAATACATAATAATAGTTGTACAAAATGTTGGATTGGAAAATATTTCGTTATTATTAACCAACTGTAAGTATTGTATTTAATATTGTCCAAACGCTGACAAATTTACTGTTTTTATTTTTTAAGTTTTATTAAGCGTTTATAACAAAATATTGCATTTTATTTAACAATAATGTCACCACAAAGTAGTGCGTGAAAAATCAAAAAAATAGTTATGTACTGTGTTAAAATATAAATAAGAAGACTTTTACGAATGACTTGCCGCATTGTGTAGTCAATAAGAAAGCAAACTGTGGTGAAACAGCAAACAGTAGTTTTATGTAATAAGAAAGCAAAAACAATATAAAACCGCATTTTAAACTTTTTTATTTGCCGATCTTTAAAAGGGTATTTTTCACAGGTACATATTTGAGACAGTATTTTACCATTACGTTGTATAAAATCTATCTCCGAAGTATGTTTCTTACGAGAGTAGTACAAATATTTTTTAGCAACAATTACAATACAGATGTTTTAGTAGTCAACTTTAAATATCCAATCAAAAATTACAAATCATATTATTTAAAATACAATACCTGCATGATACAAAACAGAAATATTACAAAAATAAACTACAAAAGTATATTCTTAATACAGACATGTTTAAAGACAAGAAAAAAAATATTCATCACAATTTTAAAAAGTTTTCTAACATTAAAAAACAATTTGTACTTACATAATAATAATATATTTAAAAACCTGTAATTACTTTGTACTTTATTGGACAGATTTATGCAACAGAAAATACTATGTATAAATATTATAATACACTATTACGTAATAAATATTTGTTATGTGTAAAACATCTTTGTATTAAATTGGTAACATTAAACATGTACATTTTGGTATGAGATGAATATTCACAGCCCCTGATAACATTATTATACGCAGACGAAAAAACTCGGGCCGTGTTTTTTACTTATTTTTTAAAGAAAACTATAATTTTACTAATTTCTGCTATTTCAATACTAGTTAATCTCAGAGCTAATAAAATAAATCCAAGCAATCCTCGTTCGTTGCTAAAAATTACATTATTAACATACGAAGTACCGTTCTCCGATTTAAAGTTATTCACGAATTAACATTATTAAAAAGTATGATTAACATAATAAAATCAGGGACTGCAAAACAAAGCGGAATATTGTATACTTATATTACTCCAATGGAACAAAAGCTCGACAAGAGAATTGTGAACATTTCACCTATACCTACAAAATGTTTCTAGTGATTGAAGGCTCTCAATTTGTTCATAATGATGGACCATAAAATGTCATACGTAAACTTATAAACAGAATTAGATAAAATAATATACTATATTAAATGTTTTAGATTGTTGACCTGAATATATATAACTTTCGATAATAAAATCCAAAAATTAGAAGAAATCATTACTTAATGACTAGAAATTATAAATGCAAAATAACAAATTTTATTAAACCAATAAATTCAGAAATAAATTTAAACCGAGATATAATTATTATCTTAACATTTGGGTTCATATTCGAAAACAATACACAATGTATGCTCGTAATTTAGAAATTCGGCAGTTCGCTTGTTTAATGCCACCAACCTTATCTTAAAAATATTTTAGTAGTCCAACACGAATGAAATTACTCTCCGAAAAACTGTTTTTTCGGTTCCAATGAATAACCTAAATGTATCGGCAGTCAATAAGTTGATGACATTACACCATGTGTTGTTTAGCTTTACTGATTGTACAAAATTTAACCATAAAAAAACCACAATCCATATTCTGTTCATAAGATGTTGTGTTTGAAAACATTTTACAAAAAATTCAAAAACTTCTTGTTCAAATTTACTGTGCATAATTGTAGAGTTCAAAATGGCGCACAAATAACATAAACCCATTAAACTTAAACTAAAAAAAATAATCATACATACACCTAAGTACAATCAAATTATACTAATAATAATATATACAATGTCTTTAAATAAAAGGTAACGCCACTGATCAAATTGTCCATCAGAATCAAACTAAACATAAAGTATTAATATTAAACCAATTACAAAAATAATTATAGACACACCAGTTGATTAAAAACTAAAATAAAATCATTCAAAAAATATATTACAAAAATATTCTATCACTTTGCGTACCTTCTCCGGGAAGAAATAAAATTACAAAAAACTCATTCACTTAGGCTTGGTTGCTCGATGAATAGTTTCGTTTGCGCACGTAACAAAAGCGAAAGGGCAAACGAGATAGCAATATTACTAGCAGACAATACTATTCGTTGAGCAACCGAGCCTTAGAGCAGATACGTGCTCTTACTTAAACACCTGCTATTTCCAATATCCACATCTTGCACCCAATTACTTTCTCAGATGCATTTAGAACCTTTCAACTTGTAAGAAATAGAAATGTAACAATAGTTCAACTAACACACTTACTGCTACGTATATCAATGTAGAACTTATCAAAATAACTTGGGTAGAATTGACATAATAAATATATAGAGGCAATGTTTGTTTTAGGGATGCAAAGATTATCAATTCATTTTCCCTATTTAGTTCTATCTTAATTGGGAAACAGTTGGGAATTCCAATTAATCGGTTAAATGACAATTATTAGAACTGGAACCGGTCGCATCCCTAGTTATTTTATCACTATTATTATACAACGTACCTATTATAGTATTTTGTACTTGGAAAGCTCAAACATTTACATATTGTATACGTACAATAATAAATTGGTCTAATTATTGATTAGGAGGTAACTTGTTTCATTAGTGAACCACATTTGATTTCATGTTTCATTATTTTTTGCCTAAGTCTACAAACCTCTTGTTTAAACAGCTACATATTTTATTTAAGCTTCAATTGAACAAAATATAAAAACGATTGAAACTTCAATTAGATACCGCGACATTTGTTAAATTATCGCAATGGTGAGATCTCTTCCAGCTAACCCCAGCACTTTATTATTGAGTAGTAATAAATTAACATTATTCAACATTACACGAAATTCATCAAGTGTAGGTGTAATCTGTAATGGTATAAAATATTCTATATTCTTCCTTCCAGGTTATTCGGGTATTGGCTGCGTGTCTGTTAATTTTCTCTACTCTTAATCTACTTCATCCTGAAGATGGCAGCAGTATCGCTGCCGAAAGCTAGAGAAAATCAACAGACACGCAGCCAACACCCGAATAACCTGGAAGGAAGAATATATATATCATGCTGCGAAAACCTACAACATCAAAATATTCTATGTTAGAAACAGATCGCAGAAAATTCAAAGTCTATAAACTCTGTATTGATGATTCCAATTATAGGGCCAGTTTGCGATTGTGTAAGAAGCAAGCTTACAGACAATATAATAGAAAATCCGTATGGACTTTAATGCACAATATATGACTTAACAAACGATCGACAAATAAGGACAGTTAATGTTGATAAACGCACAAAATCTCCTGTAAGTAATGGACATTTATGGAAAAGAAAGATAATTTGGCTGTTACGAAAAGTGGCGAACGGAGTAAAAGTAAAAATTTGCAAAATGTAAATACTTAAGTATTACCCATCAATATAGTAATAGTAATTGAGACGTTCGTATAATCGTATACAGATAATATAACTATATATATAAGACTGTAACATTTATAAATTCAATATATCAATAAATAGTTATAATTTTTCATCCATAATATTAATCATAAAATACATCTTCATTCGTACAACGTCTAATGTTTAGTAATTATTGTAGGTACTGTATTGTAAATCAAAGAGAGTTCACCAGCTGAAACAAAATATTATTATCTAATTGTATTGACGAGCAGAAAGTTATACAGTAGTCCCTCGACAGTCACGGATCAAAAGTTTGCTGGATTTCTTCTAAGGTATTAAAAAAGTGGAAGTCAAACTCACCACCGAATGTTTGAGAGAGCTTTTTGCTTTGACCAGCACAGAGCACACTGCCAACCCGACCCCATAATCAAATGGAAACTATTGATAGTTTACCTAGGGGTTCACAAAGAGAAATGTATTAAAAAAAAACTTTAGTCTGCAATTTCATTAAAATTACGCAGAATTGTTTTTTTATTTTTTCTTGTTTGTGCAGTTCTACAGCATTAATTGAAAATAAAGCAAATTAATTTTTTTAGTAATTTTCGGTTTTCATTTTTTTAATATATAGCGTGTTTCCCCCTGATCTCATTTGTTTATATAGGTATAGGTAGTATCAATATTTGCGATTTCGACATTGTGGCCTTTTTCAAGAACGTAACTCCCGCTAATATCGAAAGACTACTGTAATCATTACAATATTAATATAAATAATTATGTTTATATGTCAACAATGAGGTAGATACAACAACATCAGTAGTATACATGTGTTAATTCTTAAGTTGTACATTTAAGTATACATTTGTAGTTATAATAATTACACTTATATGATAACATACATAATATTAAAACTAGACACTTATACATTATGTGGATATTACATTCCTATTCAAGTTACCGTGTGATCAAAGGCATATTTGTGATGAGAATCACGGGCCATTCCATCATTTAGTTTGAACATTCTAATATTTCAGTCTAGGATACAACTACCTAGAAGTAAATCAAGTCAACTACTACGAGATGCACGATAATAATACGAAGTTTGTTATGTTGTTTTATTTTTTATTATTTGACTTGGTATATCTATAATTTGTAATTAATAGGTTAATAGACAAGTTTTTGAAAAAATAGTTATGAGAATTTAATTTAGATTAGGAAGTTTTTTTTATATTTTCAACAAGTATTTGTCCCCATAATATGATTTATCTGTGTACACTTTGTGTTTCTCTGGGCTTTGAATGAAATATATTTAATGTAATGTTTTTCTTTAGTCTAATTTGTGTTCAATGTCTGTAAGTGTGCCTTGTTAATAAATAAATAAACAATTTCCATGACCCGCACATTCTCATGTGAACATTCTGTATTAAGAAAACATCCACATAACACATAAATGTCTAGTAGTGATAACTCTAAACCATTTTAATTCACTTGAAATCATTCACGAGCATTCAATGTTCACACAAAGATTGAATACTGTAACAAAATATTGTTTATTACTAATATGACGATGTTACATCCTACTGTCTAGCCGATCTCTCAGTCTCCATTAGACATTCCCTGACCAATATCCTGGCGTTGACAATCCCCCTCTTCAGCCTCTCTGCAGAGGTCCTGCTCCCGGAGTAACTGGGGCGAACGTCCTTCCCCATCTCTTCAATGACTGCTAACAGTTGTGCATATTTAGATACCCCATTGTCTTTATCCTTACTGGTAACTAAATTAATACTATTGCAATTTACATTATTTGTATTGGTGGTTCCATTTGCTGTGTAATTATTATTAACCTTTTGTGTAGTCATAGGAATGGCAGTCACCGTTACATCACTCAATTTCGATTCAACTGCTTGAATATCCATTGCATCCATTTTCAATGATCAATCAAATCTTATTCGAATATCTTCAGTGCTGATGAGGAATCATGAAAAAAATATTGCACTGTGAATACACATGGAGTTTCTCTGATAAATCAATGATAAATAACATGATATTTACATCTCGTAACAAATCTATACAATATACCTATTGGCATTTAACATTCATACGCACACAAGGACAAATCTCAGCTGATCAAAGTTATGTTTGCATAATTTAAGGATACCGGTGATAAGGCTAATTACAATAATATAATTAAACAGTGTTTAATTATATACGCTTATCATTATGCTACTTATAATAGAGTAACTCAATTCTACAAACGAAAATATGTAAATGCATAACGTGGATAGGGAAATAAAGAACAGAAATGTCCATCAGCCAGCAATAAAGCAATGTCCAATACCTGAAATCCTCGATGAAAAACGACACAACGAGAAATAATCGACTTTCCTTTTTCTGTAGAGTGAATGAGACTTTGTAAATTTTTCACCAATATTCCCACAACTACAAAAACCGACAAACAAAACTCCGCGTCGACAACGAAGCCACAAACCACAGCAGACACAGAATGACAGCAAGAAAATAAATGGAAAATAAAAAAAGTCAAAGACAACGCGAAGAACCAACGAAGAACCCATAAACAAAATGTCAAAACAGGCTGTTCGTAAAATCAAAAATATGATCTACAGTAATGATCAAATTTATAATAACAATGATTTATACGGGTGTAAAGTGTGACGTCACAAACGATTTGCGTTCCAACTGTCAAGTTTGACAGCGATTTTCTATACTAAACGCGCAACTTTATAGCCAAATATCTATGTATTTTACTTTGTAATTTCACCTAAAAGTGTGGCACAATATCATTATTTTATAAGGGGAACATAAATTAGCATTAAAATGTAAGAAAATTTGAATTAAATAAATCATAACCTAATTCAACGAAAATTTGTATGAAACTGTCGGAGCTTTTTGGAACGCACCGCTAGGGGCGCTGCATCCACTTTACACCCGTATTAATTATTAGGAAACCTTTAGGTACCTATTATCCTTTTGGAGAAGATAGGCAAAGGCATCTACCTACATCTTTAGGTACCTATTGTATTGTAGCAACGCCTCCTAGAGTAGGTACTCTAGCCATGCTGTAATAGTTGGCAACATAGCAAAATGATCAAATCGGACCACCTCTCCTGTCAAATTCCATAATAGAATATATGTAATGCGTGGTCCTATGAAAATAAGTAATGAAGTCGCAAATATACGTACTTATATAATGCAAATATTTCTTATCAAATTTCACCTCCTAAGATATCATTATTACAAAGTTCTTTTCAAGTAAAATAATCATATTTACATAAAGATTGAAATAGGTAGGTAGGTATAGAATATTTTCATAGTTAAAAAACCCTCTCATTAGCAGTTCTGTCAAACCTCGTAACGCAACAGAGTAGGCAATAGGTATATGGTCTGCGCCGGTGTAAATATAGTCACAGAATGTAATGAAATTCTCATCAAATTAAACTCCAACAA
Source organism: Ceraclea dissimilis (assembly GCA_963576895.1). Classification (NCBI taxonomy): domain Eukaryota; kingdom Metazoa; phylum Arthropoda; class Insecta; order Trichoptera; family Leptoceridae; genus Ceraclea; species Ceraclea dissimilis. The sequence continues at coordinate 4,188,433 of OY756361.1, forward strand.
AGGTATCATTCAAAACAAAGGTTTTTTCAAGTAAAATAATCATATTTATTTATTAAACTCATAATGTATAACAAAAGGAATTAATAAAATAGAAAAATGCACAAATTATGCTATGTATTTCATGGGATCCGGACAAACGGCCGACAAGACATATGGCAGACAGGACAAATGGCCGACACGGACAAATAGCCGACATGACCAATGGCCGACTGGTACAAATGGCCGAAAGACGAAAGGCCGAAATCCAAACGGCCGACATGGACATATGGCCGACAAGTACAATAGGCCGACATCCAATAGGCCGACACGGACAACTGGCCGACAAGGACGAATGGCCGACACAAAAAAAAGATAGAAATAACGATCACATCACAAGTTTGAAAAACAAAGTTGCCAGTTTATTCTAACAATCCAAAATTTGGCTAGTTTTTTAAACAACAGTTCTGAAATATAATTTGAAAGTAGCATAAAATGTAACCATATCATACTATCACATCAAGCAACACTAAACCAAATTAGCTCCGTGAGACTTTTGAAAAAAAAAATAGACAGTAACAATGGTAACACTGTTTTTACCAATAGCACCTATTCCTAAATTTATGTAACCACTGTATACTTAATAAGTATGAAAGACATGAAAGAATTACTAGCGTCGCGCGTGGTCAATTTTGAACTAGGAGCATTTTGCATTTTAAAATCTCGCTTTTACCATAGATTAGCCGCTACCAGGAATTAGATCACCACCACCAAGCAGATATGGGACATTACTTTTTCAACTTTCCAGCGAACATGCAGGTTCACAATTTTTAGGCGTTAAAAACGGTTTTTCATTTGTTTCAACTGCAGGTGTCTTTTAGCGCTCAATTAAACCTTACTAGCACAAATAAAAAACAACCTAACCGGTCAACATTATTTTTTTACAGTAATGTCCCATGTCTGCTGGGCGATGCTTGTTAACTATTATCTTGATTGAAAACGTCATTGTAGGCCATTTTTTTGGATTTTTGGATAAATATTGGATTGTTAGAATAAACTGGCAACTTTGTTTTTCAAACTTGTGATGTGATCATTATTTCAATCTTTTTTTGTGTCGGCCATTTGTCCTGTCGGCCATTTGTCCTGTCGGCCATTCGTCCTTGTCGGCCAGTTGTCCGTGTCGGCCTATTGGATGTCGGCCTATTGTACTTGTCGGCCATATGTCCATGTCGGCCGTTTGGATTTCGGCCTTTCGTCTTTCGGCCATTTGTACCAGTCGGCCAGTTGGTCATGTCGGCCGTTTGTATCTGTCGGCCGTTTGTCCGTGTCGGCCGTTTGGCATTCGGCCATTTGTAGTAGACTCGTATTTCATATACGCAAGAAGAAGGGATATACTTTTTAACCAGCCCACTAATTTGCTATTGGTGAAGGAATGTAGCTTCAGGATATATTCCTTGTCTTTCAGTTGTGTAAGCTGTAAAACCATGTGACACTGGCTTCACAATATAAATTGGGATTGGAAGTTACATTTTATCGTCATGATTTGATTGCCACCACCATCTGACATCTGGAAAAATATATACATATTACTTGTTAATTGTGGAGTGGATATGATAAGTAGGTACAGGTGATTTCGATTGACCTTAAATATTCTGATAAAAGTGCTCTGGAAAGTCGCACAAACCGGAGAGAAGTACACCACAATAAATAAAATGAAAATATCCGGCCCCGGACCGGAGGTTGAAATCACTGATCACACATTCAATCAACTCGAACAAAATGTCATTTGGTTGGTTTTGGTAAGGTAGAGAAAAAGATAAGCTGGTTAAAAACCCTGCCTTTCTTCAGTTATATCCCTATTTATGTATATTTTTTTATAATTATAATAGTTAATAATTCAGTCAAACAAGTTAAAACTCACACGACTTCAGCTACACATCATAACATATAGTATACGAATAAATACCTTAATAGAGATCTTACCTTTATCTTAACTCGATTGGGAAATATAGAAATTGCATTTATTATAATATTGTAAAATATATTTATATTAATATACATTTATTTTAAATATTGTAAAATAACACGGCAGATTCAAATTGCATGACATTAGACTTTTTTATACGTTGTTAAGCAGTTGTTATTTTCTGTCATTATGATATATCCTTAGCAACGAAAATGGCAACGCCGCAACGAACTGGTGGTCCTAAATTTCTACAGCATGGCTAGAGAAAGACTATCTAGGTGGCAGTGATTGTAGGTAAGTTGGTTGATTGTTGATTGAAAAATTTCGAGTGTTATTACGAGTATACACGTTCTGAGGTCATTACGAACACCCACATACTAATTTTCGTTTCGTCTACATTGGGTAGGGTTATCAACTCTCAGCTTCTGTCATTCGATAAATTTTGCCTATTGTTTTGGATATTTGCTAACTATAATTCAATTCAGTTATTTGTTCCGCGTTCCGCTTTATTTAGGACTAACTTACTATTGTGTTTTGTTCAGTGGTTTACTCCTCAAATAGCGGTATGACTGGTTGTATATATTAATTTTCACTGTTACGATAATTGTTATTTTGTATTGCATTGTTTGAATATTTTGCACAACAAATTACAATAATATTATGGCAATCGATGTGCCACTTTACATTTGGTATATAACATAATTGAGGTTTAGAGTTGCACAGTTATCCATATAGTTTGTTGTTCCTCATTCCTTTTAGGCAGCAATGCAAGTAATTGTTTTAAACACTTCTTTACACAGCATACCCCTCAGGTATTAGTATTGTAAGACTCCTCAGAATTGACTACTTATAAGTTGCACTTTTCATTAATTGTAGCTTCAATTACCTGAGATCTTGTTGCCATTCTTATAACTTGGTATTCTTTTGTTTTAGATGATGTTCTGTGAGATGTTTTCATTGTTGTGATTGAGAATTGAAGGAAAGAGATGTGCTTTAGACATTACATGACTTAATGAATGTTTTATAATTGTGGAAAATGAGAGGTGAACATGGGACTAACAATCCCGTGCGACCTTCGAGTATATTCAGTAGATCAGAGGGGCCCAGTGTCAGACCCAACAGTCTGTTTCCACCCGACTTGCCCCTACAGCCAGAACGTCAACCAATCAAGTTTGATGTCAACTTAGTGGGAGCCCCACCTGAAGTAGAACAGTTGGTAAACAACATAAAACAAGTTGCGGAGGAATTTCTCTATCATTGGAAAACATTTCCCATTGGTAAACATACATTCATTTGCTCTTTTTTGTACAAATAATATAAGTTTGCACGGAATCCATTATTTTTAAAAATTTTGGTAAGTTGTTATACATGTTATATGATAACCAACAGACAATAAATATTTACACAAAGCATACACTTTTAGAGAGTGAGTGTACACAATCTGTGCCTTGTGTAAATGATTGTCGTCTATTGTCTTTTAAATATTTTATGTCTTTAATTTAAATTGTGTCTTCTTGAAACATATTCTCTTAAAAAAAAAAAAATCTCAAATTTGTTAATTAATACAAATATACCTTGTTATTCTAAGAAGATATTTTTTCTCAGTTCTTCCCACAGCCGTGGGCTCGAGCGGAGATGGAAGCCGTCCAAAGAGGCCCAGTCTCCAAGACTTGTTCTTTGCGCCATCTTTTGATGAATTGGATGCAGTGGCGACTGACGTCCGCGGGGAACCCAGGAGACTGAGTCACAAGCAGCTGGAGTGTATCAGAGAGAGGGGGTCAGTTTATGTTAATATTTATTTGTTTGTTATTTAATTACGCAATTACGCTATTGTCTCATTATCAAAGTTATGTGGAAAACACCTTTTGTTATTTGTTAATTCAAATCAAATTCCTTGTTTACACACACTACTATTGAATTTTTTACTACAAATAAAAACAAATCTTTCTCTAATTTAAAAGTGAAACTTGTGTAAAACTTTGCAAGACCAAAGGAAACGAGTAGGTACCTAGGAAAACAGATATTTGCTTTTTATTAATACATAAAATAAATTATGCTATTCTCTGTTATCTTCCTGATTCAGGAGAGGTGATTTTCCTACCTGGGCTATGTTGTGAGAATGCCAGATGATTATTTGATGATAAGTGTGTTGTTTTTCAACCAACAAAGACTCCTTTTAGATATACCTACATTGTTCCCATTACAACGTATCGGTAGTAATGTTGGAAGAGGTGATACACAATAATCGTTCTGGAGAGACAAAACCTTGTAATTTCCCCGTGTTTCTTAAGAGGAACGGCGAGACATAGCAGTGTATTTATTGTTCCTTCAGTCACACGTCAAATAAATTTCTAATTCAAAAAACAAAATAAATAAATAAATCTTTGTTGGCCGAAGAAAAATATGCACAGTTACAAAAACAAGACAATGGTAGTGTGCCGAAAGGCAGTTGTTGTCACGTAACATCTTTGATTGTGTGATATGTATGAGTCTAAGAAATGCTTGCTATAGAGCAATACATATAACGCAGTAATGTTTTATTTTTACAAATGTTTATTATTGTCTCATTTCCATATTAACCTAGTACATTTATCATACTATAATTTCACTAGGTTAAAGTTTAATTTTTATTTGTGTGATACACAATTTTCAGTTGATAACAATAATATTCACAGTCCTTTCATTGAATTAGCGATGCCTTTTTACAGTTAGTTAAACTGAATTGTAAATTGAATGTGATTGAATGACAAATTTGTCTATTCAATACACAATGCAACACAATGTAATTTATTAGATGTATGATATCAATATCTACTAAGTACCTATTATATTTTCCTAATATCAATCTGATACGTCAATAATGAACGGGCCCTTAAGTTAATTTGAGTCGCATTATTACTCTTATTGAAGAATCTAGAATTAAATTCATATCTCTTATTGTAGATACTGTTTATCTTTGAAAACAACAGTATTATTAAATCTTAAGTTGAGAGAATGAACGATAACAGGAAAGAAGAGGTGTGAGGATGCATGGCCATCCAGGATAGATTTGGACCAATCTTGGCGACCAGATCCTCAAGGACTGGAGCATTTTGAGTAAAAGAAATTGGATAATGTGTATGACAAATTTAACGAATGTGACTAAAGCAAGGAAAGTGTGTGAGCGTAGGGTGGTTTGGTGTCCTATTTTCTCCGTGTTCTGCAACGGACATAACGCAAGGGAATTGATTAATGTTCTCGAGCTTGCATTTTTTTTCGATTTATATCGTCTCCAGTAAATGAATTTATGAAATATGTGTTATTATTGCAAAAAATATTCTCCTCAAATCATGTCATGAATCATGTGTGTTATTTATTTGTTTATTATAGTCAATTTTATATTTAATAAAACATTTGCAAAATTAATTTGCCAATTTTCCTCATGACAAAATTTTATTTTTATTTTATATCTCATGATTTTCAATATCATGATAGATTTATGATTTATTATATACACCTAGGTGTGAACATCATATTCACAATATTTCTGGTTCATTTTTGGTTTTGTATAGTAAAGCATTATTATAATATACTAACTATAAAATATTAACAGCACGCTATAATGGACTGGCAACATTGGATAAAATTAGTGGTGTTTACATCCACACTTCATTGTTATTTGTGATACTGCGTTGAATGCTCTTTATTAGACCAAATATTTGTGAATTCTTTGTGATTGCAATTGCAAAATACAAACCATAAATAACATTGACTTCCAGTAAGAATAGAATGGCAAAGTGCATACACTGTTTAATGTTTATTGCTTTGCAACTACAGCAATGTACACAAACAAGAAGTCACTTTCCTCTATCACCGTTTCCCACCTATGGTCCATTGTGTGTACATATGATGTTTTACAATGTATATACTAATAACATAATGGTTTATATTTGTTTGTATGTGTGTCCTATTGTAAAATATTTCAAATGAATAGAACATGAACTCATTGTACTTGACATCCCTTGAAGCCCGCACAAGGATAAGTATGGCAAAGCGAAGATGCTAAATACGATACAATTGGAATCAATACGGCGGAGGGGGTACGTCTCGCTCCCAGATGTTTTCAAATTTATTCCATTTCATTTCACCTTTGTTTCACATTCTTCTCTCTGTTCATTTTTTTTATTTATTTATTCGTTTGTGTCATGTGATCGTGTTATTTTATTTTTTTGCTTTTATTGCACATATCAAAATCATTGATGCCTTCATCAATTACTATTGTGTATCAAAGTTGTTGTGATTAAATCTTATTATCACATGACATTTACTATTACGAACTTGTATGTAGTAGACATAATGTATTTAGTGAATTAGCGTTGTTTTTGATGAAGGTAATGAGTAAATACATGAACTGTATTGTATCTGAATACACATTCTAACTTCCTACATAATATGTTGGAAACGTAGTATATGGAGCATGATCTTTCAGGTATTTAGAGTATTTTCGTGCTATAATAACAGATTTGCATGATTGTACCGTGACTATGTATTAACTCTATTATTTTACAATCCATCCTTGGAGGCTGTCTTTAACTTTCAGTTGATTACTGAAATGATCCGTTATGGATTAAAACAATTTATTTATTTTCCTTCCCGTTAAACTTCATATATTTTTCTCTCTCTGTGTATACTATTGAAATCTATTAGACAAATATTACTTCAACCTATATTATGAGATTTAGTACCTAATACTAAAAATAAACTTCGGAACACTGAAGTTGTATTTTTTATACTATTGTTGTTATTGGTTTCAATGTTTCCGTAAAACGTTATATGTCTCGTAGCTCTAAAACATTTGTGAAATCTAATATTCTGCCTAATACCTGCAGGGAATTCGAAGTGGCCTCGTTGAACTTCCCCGGTCAGGTGCATCGATGGAGGCTGTCCCTTCTTCTACAAAGAGGTGCAGAGAGATCGCACGAGGCTCTCCTACAAGATGCCGCTCGAGCTCTGACTTTACTCATAATCACCGGCCGAGCGAGAATCACATCGGATCAGTTTTCAGTCATGCAAAGCTTGAAGGCTCTGTTGCTGGGACTAACAAGGTATCATCAACACATTTGGTTAGAGAATTATGACCATGGATTGTTATTATTTCTATGAGGAAAATATAAGAAACTAAATGATTGAAATATATGAATTGTTACGGTTTCAGACTCTTGGATATTGTGTTGGGAATGCCGTCATTGTTGGCCCATAATTTGGACAATAAAATAAAGGAAGAAAGGTGCCGATATCTAGTTGCCGAATTAGTCTGCAGGGTGAGTTTAATATTTTCAAATATTACTTTAAAAAAACCCTTTTTTCCACATATTTTGCTGCGATATGTTAAAATTGATTATTTGTTCCAGTCTGAATATTCTTCATCATTGAATATGCTTTGTAATTTCGTCCGGAGACAATTAAGACGAGCCACAACTGAGAAGTTTGAAGTGGAGAGAGAATGCTCGAGGCCGCCGTGTGCTGTACCGTATCTTTACCAAACACCACAAGGAGGACATATTGACCTACGGTAAAGAACAACAAAATTGATTGAATATTAACTTAAATAAAATTGTTCAAATGTCTGAATTATGACCTTAATTATATTTTCAGACTGTTCAAGCGTGATACAATGAGAAAAGCCCTTCCGATCTTAATTAATATTTTAGAAAAAGAGACTAGAGGGTGGTTCCTGCACTTCAGAGAGAGACTAATAGCTGAACTCAGAGCCCAGAAAATGCCGGATCAAGATATTGAAAGAGTAAGTTGCGTTTATCTAAAAATAAATACACTCACATTTTTTTTGTCTTCTCATTTTTTTTTTTAATATTCTGTAATTTCAGGAAGTGAAAGAGGCGGTGATGAAAGAATACTTGCAGCGTGTATTTAACAGTGTCTTATCGCATCCCGGTCTCGCCACCCTCGGTTCTGGTATTCCCGATCTGTTTGTCAGACAAGCTCAAGCCACCGTCATGATGCACAGGTGAAAATATAAATTCTGGCGCAGTAATCAGCAGTAATTTTTATTTGTTAGTGTTTCTTTAAATAATTGTCTCGTCTGTTGCAGAGCTGTGGATAATGTGCAAAGAAAGTTAGACCGTACTAAAGATAGTTTACGAGAGAGATTGGAACATACACACCCTGTACTTTCCAGAATAGAGCCCTGGATTGAGGCTAAACTCAGGTACGTTTTCATCACTACGATATTTTAGTTTTTCACTATGTAGTTTTCTGGACAGTCGTTTAATTGAATAGTACAATCTTATACTTTCTCAGGGCTTCCGAGGAAATATTCATCCAGCAGAATGCCTGGAATGCTCATCAAGAAGCTGTGGCGCTCTGCACGGCACACGGATTGACACAAGCTGCGTACTTTATTCAACGAGATCTTGCATTCATGAAGGAGGTACATATGTTATGTTACTTTAACAACATTTGAGAACTTAGCTAGACCAGTCAGAGGGACCTATAGTTAAGAAATATTATTAATATTATGATTCAATGTTTACAGAGAGAACCAGTACTGTTGAAAGAACTCCGTAAAGTAAAAACCCCCACCCGCAGTTTCCAATGGTTGACGCAGATTTGGTTCCCTGCAAACTGGATTATACGGAGGAGCTTTCAAGGACAATCGGAGGTCATCCCGACGGTCCTGTCTAATCAGAGCACTAGCATAGTCACGCCGCGATCGGATCCCAGTCAGCCTGTGTTCCTCATCGAGAAGGAAAATGTCAGGACCACAACTACCAGGTGGCCAATGTGGAGATGGATTAATTATTGCCACAGGTAAAAATAATGACAATTGATATTTTTTCTTGTGGCAATACTTTCGAAAAGATTGAAATGTACTTTTTCTTTTACCAGAACATGGTCTTGGAGTTGGAATGCAATGTTTCTGCTCGGTGTTATCATTCCTTGGTGCTCTCCCGTTTCTCTCCGAGCTCTTTTCTTTATGGAACCTTTCATGCCCGACTTGGAGTTATCGCAGGTATGTCAAACATTTCAAAAACCTTTGCTGTCTTTGTTTAATGATCAACATTATATCACTGCATATATTTACTTCAGGTGAATGGGACACTATTTCCTCGCAAGAGCAGTGTGACGCCGACAGCTTGTTCGAGATTAATATCATTGTGGAGGCATATATCCAAATCTAGAACACATTTTGAAACTAAACCGGACACAGGTATGATCATATATCGAGTCTTTGTGAACCGATATAATTTTTTCATTTTGAATTAAAAGGTGGCATAAGACAGAGACAAGTTCGCTTAAGTAATCGCCAACGTTGGGGTGACCCGACAGGGCACATGAAGAAGAAGAAGATAATATTTGTTTTATTTAAAAAAACTGAACATCAAAAGAAAATGTGAGAATATCGGATGCCATAGCCGAATAACAAGTATGTAGTTATCTTCGATCACCTTCATGACACAGCGGATAGAATACTGGTGTGTTAGGCTGGAGGTCTCGGTTCAATTCCCGGCTGCGGCGAATAGATGGACTGGAATTGGCTAATGTTACTTAAGTGTAAAGTGATCACATTAAATCGGCCGTCGATCACTCATTGGCCTGATGGAAAGTCCATCCTTTTTTGTATATCTCTTGAGATAACTACTAATAGTTTTTTTTGTCTTCAGGCTTCATTGGAAAAGGTTTGACGCGACACATAAACAGAGTGTGGAACTATTTGATAAAGGGAACGTTGGGAACGCTTGGTATTCTGGTTCTGTTCCCGCTCATCTGCATACTCACTGCCACTGTTAGTTTGCTAGTCGCCGCCACTACTTTCCTGTGGATGCCAATACTCACTCTCATATTACACATCTTCATGGTTACTGTATACGATTTGGATAGCCCGGATCCACTTAGAAGAAATAGGTAACTATGTTACATATTATTATTTATTAGAGGCAGTGATTAGAGAGGTAAATGGCTCTAAGACAGATATTAAATGAAATGAAAGTGAACAAGAAACCGACAGTAGATTGTTAAACAATGAAAGTATCGCCAATCAATATGCTATTTATAAAAGGATATTGAGTCTAGCATTCTGTTCTCTCTGCCTATCCTGCAAAGGATGTGGTGTAAGGGGATAGCATAGAATAGAGTACAGTCTATCAAGAAAGAGACATTTATAGCTACAATTTTGTATGCCGGCAACAGTGACATTCATATTAAAATTCTACAAGTGTTGGCCAAAATTTTTCCAGAAAGTAATTGAAAACCATCATTTTCTTGACAGACTGTTGAACATATTTGTTTTGAAGCATTGCGTTCCATCTGTTTATAAAATGTTGTATGTTCCTTACAGATTCTTCATCATTATGGAAGCGGTGATATGGAATATATTAATACAAGGATGTATTCAACCTATTATAGCTGTGTTCATGGCTGTTATACTGTGTCCCATCGCTGCTTTTATATTATTTACAGGTAACTTCAGAAAAACACAAAACTCTCATTTTGTTTTCACTTTTTATCATGAGAAGAAGATTGTATTACACCATTTTGTACGTTATTTTAGTTGGAGTGCTGAGATATTGGATCAGGCTGGCCTGGGACGCCACAATGTTCCAGTGCGTAATTAAGAAACGTGGTAGGGTACCTTCGTGTGACAGTGCCTTCGTAAAGAGAATAGCAGGCCCTGGACTAGCGCAGGATTACTTCTTCCAAATAAGGTTTGTAATCAAAAGACTAAGGACTATCCCACACGTCCAGAAGTTCAGTTAACTGAATCGACCGTTCGCAAAAAAGCTCTGACCAAAACCTCTCTCTGAATTCAGTGCTACCCTGATTTTGAATTCAGAAAGAGGTCGATTCAGTTAACTGAACTTCCAGACGTGTGTGTTAGCCCTTATACATTCTTAGCACAAATAACATACTTTTAAGAAATACTTCAAGTTTTTATTGTTTTGCAGACCAGAGCAAGCTTTGGCTGCGATTGAATCTCGAATGGAATTAGATGAGCTCACGGCATTCCAGCAAATGACTGAGATGGCAATCACACAACCACAAAGAGATTTTGCTCAATTCGTTGAAGCGTGCTTCGGTCCATTCTCTGTGCAACTTGCTAAGGTAATTCCTTCATTATTAAATTGTACACAAAAATTATAAAATTGTCTCGTAAACATTTGTGAATTAAAAATATGTGTATTTTATTTAGACTGGTCCATACAAGCAACTGGAGAAAGAGGGGAGCGATCTCATAGCTTCACTGCACGAGAAACTTGAACGCAGAAGAAGAGATCTGAATCTCGGGCTCACTACATCCATCCGCTCCAAGATTAAGTTGAACACCGTGGACTTAAAAGTTTGTTTATTATTTCAATCATATTCGTCGTATTATTGTTGAGGATTGTCACATTATATTATTGACTTGTTCTTTTGATAGATTGCAATTCAACAAGGTGCTCTGATGCTGTCGCAGTTTTATCCATCCAACGTAGTGCCTCGTCTCGGTATTTCCGACGAAGAGTTTTGGGACAGTAGAGGACTCAGTACGGGAGACTGGGCAGGTTTAGCTGCACTGCTTTACGCCGATCTGTTTGGGTTGGATTTCCTCACTCCCTTGGGAGATGGAGACACAAGATTCAGATTGGAACCGCATCAACAAGCTGATCTCTCAAGATATGCCGACTTGGTTCATACTACAGAAATTAGTAAGAGTTACACTTTCGTTATTGATTTATGTAATTTGTTTTTCTTCTTTAACTGTCTGGTAACATTTTATTTACTTCGTATATTTTACAGCCGAAGGAGGTCCAGACCTCTTGGGTACAGTCTACAGTCCGAGAGGTAATATCTCTGTACAACCACCTTGTTTGGACGTGTCTGCTTTCAATCCTCGTTCCAGATTATTGACTAGTCCTAAGGAAAAGCCAAGGTAATTTATAAACCATACATAACGGCTGGTGTTTGCTCTGGTCAATGCCAAAACATATTACAGATGTTTGATTTTTATTTTAGTGACGCTAATCGCACTCTCTCGTGGGTACGCGGTACATTACCACGTCCATCGCACAGACGCTGGCCATTTTGGGTGAGAACGCATCTGTTCATTCCTCGTAGACCTCCACGTACGCCAGTCATCGCACCGCGACCCCCACACCCCCCTGTTCCGCTCCCTGTTCCCCATCCCGTCACCGTGGCTCTCATTATATACAACAGAGACGCCGACACTCCCATACCTCTGGATTCGGAGATCTGTGCAGATATTCTAAGGAGTATTGAAGAGGCTACTTCAGATTCTGATCACACCCATGGTGAGTAATGTATCTGTGTATACAAAATAATATATTTCCTCTCCCAACGATGTCATTAAATCTAATGCTCTTTCAGAATCTGTTTCGAGATTCCGTGGCGGAGCTGGGACAACTGGAGAATCTTCTATAGACTCCCTGGACACCTCCGGCACCATGAGCGACGGGGAAGGCGAGAGGGGCACTGAGGGTGGCGAAGGGGATGGGGAGGAAGGAACCCCCTCCCAAGAGGGAATCACTGGAGGGGAAGAGTGTCAGAGGGAGACTCTGCCCTGTGCAGACACTGGCTTCCAATGGACGCTCACTAACTGGGGGCAAGGTGAGAGTTTAGGATATTAAATTTATATGTACTGTATATACTTATGTGTTTAAATGTTTTTCTCATCCATATAATGTATAGGTGTCGGGAGAAAACGCAAGCAGTCTGGAACAGTGAGAGTGGACTTGGCCAGTCCGGAGGATGTCACCCTTGATACTGACTCCACCCGAGTTGTCTTTACCACTTACGGCACTTCAGTCTAGCAGAGTTTATTCTCATCACAAACCTCGTAGCACATAAGGTTATATGTACCTCATACATTAAACTGATTAAATATTTATTACTAAATTAAATACTACATGCATTAGTATATTGTTAACATTATCTTATTATTGCAACTAAACAACAAATGATCAATTTTAGATGCTACAAGATAGTATCCAGTTTCATTTATTACCCAAGTATGTATTTTGAGAGCTGTGGGAACTTTTTGTTTAATCGTTGAACAAGACTTTCATAAAGTAATAGGGGTATATTGTGTAAGCATTCTCACGCGAAAAGCGCTTCAAAAATGTTCACACAAACATTATTGAAACGTCATTGTTTCTTGATTTTCGGGTAAACCGTGTGAAGATAAACTTGATCGACGTTTCGACACTCCTACTGGTGTCTTCCTCTCAAGTTTATCTTCACACGGTTTACCCGAAAATCAAGAAACAATGTCAGTCGCACACCGTGAAAACCTTCAACATTTATTATTGAAACGTGTTTAGGGTAAGAATATGTGCATACATTCTGCAGTAGCTAAGGGAAGCTGTGAATGTTATAGGAATTTAATCAGTTTTTACCAAATGTAGTAGAAATGCTAGAAAACATTATAATTAATAATTATACCGTCACTAAATGTTATTAGGTAGATATGTATTAATATTATTATAACTAATCACTCGCCAAAAAAGTGGTAATACTTTGCACATAAGATTCAATAATATTTGACTGTGCGTGTTTACATATTGCGATTAATTAGTGTAAGTGCGTAATGTTTGCATATTTCTAATGTGCGTAATATGTTATCTTGTCATGTTTGCTATTACTCTTATGTTTAGAGCGATGAGTTGTCAATTCAAATAAGACAGACTGGTGGAGTATTGTTTACACCGATTTGCTTTTCGAATCCAGAAAAAAATGATTTTCTAAATCATTTTTATTTCATACTTACCACCCTAAAGACCCCTGGCTTGTGTAATTGTTAGTAGTTATTTGAATGTCAAATGTGTACGTGCTGGTAAATGTTTTTTTTTTTTTGTAATAAATGAAATGAGATGTTATGTATTATATTGCATTTAGTAAACTTCATGCTACTTTATCTCATTGTGCTATTATTCAGTACATACATTCTACGTTTTTATTTTTACATATCAGTTCAATATGTATATTTATTTGATTCAATTCTGTGAATTCTAATCCTGTCCTGTTCTCTTAACAGGAGCTAGACTACTTTTAATTTAGTTAATATAATTGCTATTTTTTTTGTATATTTATTATATGTTTTATTGAAACATGAGCATTATCTTCTTAAAGATACTATATTTATTTTAACATTTCAGCCCTAGCTCATGTAGAACCCTGGGCGAAGCAATTTTGCGGAGCCCTTTATATGTAGGTAGACAGATACCTTAATCATTAGAAAATCTCTCAGGTTTCAGTGTTTATGCAAAATGGTAATAAAATGGTGCCACAAGCAATTTTTTTTATGTATTGCCCCGTAATTTACATACTTTTTGTGTAAAATTGATTTATTTCTCGCTTTTATTACTAGTGCTAAGTATTTTACTAATATATAACATAACGTAAAGTAGATAGAATGCACAATGAATGCTCAGTATATTTCATATCAATTTTTAACTTACTTACTAATTAATTATTATTATCTAGCCAAATAAAAAGACTCACGACAAATTGGGACAGAGCGTTCGAAAATGTGGCAACACGATAACAAACTGTCATTTTTTTTTCTTCTTTTTGCCACGGCGGGTCATGTTCGCTGGCTGCTATATTATATAATAATACGCCAACTGTGAATGCAATGTATGAAACTTTATATAACTGCCATAATTTACAATGTTTTCTAGACCAGCTGCTTTTGAAACAATTTCTGATATATGAGGAATGATTCACCGTTGAAGTTGGTGATGTCATAATTATCGATGAAACCATTTCTTTTATACAGTAACATGTGTTGAAGCAATGCAATACTAATTTGTATCAATATTTCGACTGATTAGAAATTAATGCATATGGGTGAGGTTTAGCGTTAATAAAAGACGAATGATTATGAAACAATAGATTTTTACGACTGTCGTGGAGTGTTGAAGATGTTGCGTAATGGAATTTGATGCGAACCGAAATGCTGTTTTTTAAGATACATGTACACATTCTTCCATAATGTTATTTTGTTGCTAACTTTAAATACCAAATGTTTACATTACAATTTAATACAGAATTGCACAAAACTAACTCCACTGGATTTCTTAAGCCAGCAACTAATTACTAATTGTTTTACTTATTTATTAATTACTATTTTCCTAACCACCTTTGTTATTCTGTGCTAATAATATTGCAAAAATTGTGTATTGGATTCAGTCTTGTACACCATTTTATATTATTTTACTTATAATAAGAGATATTCCACAGGACAACAATGTTTATACCACAGTTTTTCAGAGCTAGTATACCTGTATTGAAAGTGCATTTATTTTATTTTAGTTTTAAGTCAACATTGCAGCTAGTATGTGATACAAACTGTCCAAACGTTTTTATCATAAAATACCTTTGTATTTCCGTCTCACCTATGGCCAGTACCCTCTTATGTATCACTTTATGTATTGTATTGCTTGTACATGTCAAGCAAACGTTTAACGCTTCCGTTCAATCTATCGACAATCCAAAAGCCAACGGCATACATCAATATGATATATACTTCGTCACATTTGATCCAATATTCTAACAGTTACGTAATTTGTTGTATAATTAAACGAAACTCTTTAAAATAACGTAATTCCTAATTATAGAAATAATATTAAGAATTAATTTATTAACTTAGCTAATATTAAATAGCGTGGCCTCATAGCTTTAGTAATTAAGTATGTAATCTTAAGTTTATTATTATATTGAGTTGTTAAGCAGTTTATATTACGGAACAGTTGTTTACGAGGGATGAGACCTTTTTATAATTATTTTACGATGAGAATGCAAGACTTTTTGCTCTGTACTACTCCTCAAAGACATAGGCACGTACGTCGTACGCATTACCAGTGTTGTATGAAAGTATTTAGACTAAACCTTATGCCGTTCATATTATACTGTAAGAGATTCTTAACATCTTACATATACGACCGTTGATTTGTCAAAGAAAACCTTCCTCAAACACTTATTCACTGTGTACTACTTGTGGATGAAAGTCCATTATGTATTTGTTGAATAAAACACTGATGTTTTATAAAATATTAATTTGCAACTAGTTACGGCTGTGAGTCACAAATAAATATCTTCTAATTCTTCAGTGCTTTATTTAATGAAACGTCTTACTTATTTTGTTTTCTATATTACTACGTGTAGCACTGATATAAATATTGCAATTACTACTACTATTATATAGGTATTTAAATATTGTAGATAAAACCTTTTTTTATAATTAAGTTAACGCATTGTTGTAGCAATATTTCAGCTTCTAATTGTGTTTTGTATAGGTACCACTTTTCTTGCATTTTGTTCTACTGTGCTTATAGAATGCGATGTTTCTGAAATCTATTGGGGAAAAGAGCATTTCCATATTATGAATTTATCCGCAATAAATACTAATAATAAAGAATCTCAAATACGCAATTAACACCCTGTTGAAATTATTAGATGGTGGAATGAATTATTGAATAACAAAGTACAAAATATCATATAAGAATATTAATATTAAAGTTATATGAATATAATAATCAAAATTTTTTAGCTTTTCTAGTGTATTTAAATTATAATGTCTACGTATGTATTTATTTCAGTGATATTAACAGAATCGTGATGAATTTGTCAACAGTGTGAAGAAAATATTATGTAGGTATATTTATGTTTTTTTCATGCTGAGATTTGTATTATTTTAGGTGCTAACTTTTCGCAATAAATAATGAAAACGTCACTGCCTTCATTTTCAAACTTTGTCGAGGAATATTATTAACACCGCCAATAAATTAGCGTAAGATGGGCAGCTTTCTATTTCATATCAAAGCAGTTATAAAGAAAAATAGATTATCACTTTTAAAACACATCGAATTGACGATCTTACAACAATATTGCCTTTTCATTTACGATGTTTCCAAAAAATTGCCTTTTCATTTACGGTGTTTCCAAAAAATTGCCTTTTCATTTACAATGTTTCTATGAAATTGCCTTTTCATTGACAAAGTTATCAGTAACGATTTACTTACCTTTTTATGCTTTGACAAGCATTAATAATTTATTTAGTAAAATAATTCACGTACCCTTTCATCACATACAATGAATTACCTAAAATGAGTGATTATTGCAACAGATTTTGTTCTGTTTCTACTAATATATATATTATTTCCTTCCGTTTGGAGCTTTAATTCCCATATTATCTTTGTGCGTTGTATAGATTAATTTGTATGTATATTATTTGTGTTAAGTTATTTCACTGTTTTAGTTTTGCACTGAAAGTTTTTATTCATAGTTTTTTTAAAATACATAGTTTATTTTTATTTAATAATAATACATACATGTATAAGTTTTTTAATTGCACTCCTTGTGTGAGCTCATACAGACTAGTACGTACCTCTTCACGCATATCAGTACTTGTGGGAGTTGAAAAAAATATTGCATGTTATACATGGAGTGTTCCATAAGATCCGTTCACACTACTTTCCATGTCTGAACATGGTACATATAGTTTCTTTATGTTTAGATTAATTAGTATCTATTCATGATTACTTTAGTTATTTTGAAATAAATTCAATACATCGTTTACAACTGGAATTGAGAATGAAATGTAATATAAATGTTTTATCTTACACTCCATCTGTACAATCACGACATGCCTAATCTAATGCCTCATCCACATGTTCGCCGACCCGCCGTTTTTTGTGTGAATGAGTAAAAAGACGTACGGACGGGGTGATTGTGTTGGGTTGCATACGTAATCGACGGTTTACGTCTTTTTACTCATTCACACTAAAAACGTGGAGGGTCGGCGAGCGTGAAGCGGCCGCATTACAATTCCAGATGTGCATTGATTGAATCTATTTCATAATATCAGCTATCATCTGACAGAGCCTCTCTATATAAATACCAAAGTCTAATATAATTTTTATCATGATGTATCATAAATATTTTATTTTAATTTAGAATTAGAAAGTAAAACAGTTACATAATGTATATATAATGTTATATTGATTGTATCATTGGAAACTCGAGGCGTAAAAAGTCCATATTCTGTGTCATATTATTATATTTATTTTATGCAATAATTCTTATTGTTTTACTGTTAAAAAAGAACCGATTAAACGACTCACGATTGTCATGCATGAAATGGATCAACTCTACGTGTAAATATTAGTGAGTTAAGGTTTCTATTACTAAATATTCATCCCCAATCCATAGATTATCTCGGTCAAGTCTTGCCAGTATATTTACATTGTTGACATAATAATTTCATAATATTATCTATTATAATTTGTAAGTCACAGACTTCTTATAGATCATTTAATATAAGCGCCATTAATATTATTTTATTTTTCATTTATTATTTGTGTAACTAATAGAAATCTTTTATGCGGTCAGAATTATTGTTTATAGCGCAGAATATGACGGGACCGACGTGAATATCATTCTTTTACACTGGAAATTAAAATGGCAATCACCAGAGATGCTTTTTAGAAATAATATGAATGTGATCTGTTTCAGTGAATGAATTTCTGGTATGTTGGTTTACATTTACTATTTATATATTTTTCAACAGATCAGAAGAAGCATGTATTAAAATCATACAAATAACATTATTTCAAGTACAGAAAATAAATTAATATAATCTGTTATGAATCAATCAGTAAAGCAGCATACCCAGTAAGTTGTGATGTCATCGCTTTCTGAGGCTTGCACCAACTATATTCACGTCAGTTTTGAATACTTTAACTACTTTTATATACGTACTGTGTTGAAATTAAAATAATATTATATAATGACATTAATTCTAGTCTTTTGTTGTGTCTGAAGAAAATTTATAAACATGTATTATTTTGTTATTTATAAATTTCATCCTCAGCTTTCGTGTCGAAAAATTACTTAAGAAATCTATTAAGCTGATGATTAATTTGAATGAAGTGTAGTAGTGAAACTAATCCTTTTTTTTTGTTTTAATTATCTCACTATTGTATAGAAGATTAATTTTAAGTAATTCTGAAATTATCTCGCTGCTCTTGTAGATATTATATAACGTGCTACTTATATTCATCACATAAAGAAATTTTAATGTTACGTCCAAACTTTCATGAACGCATCTTGTCTATCTTTACAATATTAATTCGTAATTGCAGAGAAATATGTTAAATATTTATATAACGTAGTTGTTAACTTGTTTGTAATACAATTCTAATTCACCATTGCTGGAATTATAATAATAGAATCATCAAATAAATAAATAAAATCCTTATTGAAAAAAAGTAATACAAATTACAAAAGGGGGGTCATTGCCGTGGGCACTCTTGCTGTTACCAAGTTACTGCGATAATTGAAGTGATCTGTTTTATAATTCACCTACGTATTAGGTTCCAGCCGAGCCCCAAACAATACAAAATCCTCCATCGCTGTCCGATCGGTGGTTTAAAAAATAACATGGTGTGTTGAGTTGAGTAGCATTATATATTATTATTTATTATAAACACATTACGTGCAGCTACTGTGTGGAATATGTTACACATGTGTTTATAATGTGTATGTATGTTCTACATCCTTATTACGTTAATTTTTATAATGACAAAGACATAAAATAAAGCTTATACATCCTGTCTTATCTTTTATTCTTGTGACACCAACACCTTAATTAAAATAAAATTGTGGAGATGACCAAATTATGAACAGTGCTCTTTCTTCATAATTTATTAATTAATCATTGGAGTTTATATAATAGGAACAATGAATGAAAATATCTGATGTGGATAAGTAACAGTGTGATGGTAAATTTAACATTTTTATTCTCAATAAATAGTACCTCTACAGCACATGAGGGTGACAGCTAATTACAGAAAACGAGGAATATATATTTACAAAATTTTACTATAATCTAGTTTATCTATAGAGATGATCTGCATGGATATTAGATGCTATCTCGCTCTCCCATTTATCTCCATTAGCCAAGAGCTTTTCTTTGTTGTAAAGCAGTTCCTCGTGTGTCTCTGTTGAGAATTCAAAATTGGGGCCTTCAACTATGGCGTCGACAGGGCAAGCCTCCTAAAAACAATACAATTGGTAAATATAATCACATACTTTACATATGGAATATGTCTACATCTCAACAGTAAATAAATTGTTTACCTGACAGAATCCACAATATATGCACTTAGTCATGTCAATGTCGTAGCGTGTTGTTCTTCTGGAACCGTCAGCACGCTCCTCAGCCTCAATGGTAATAGCCTGGAATAACATCAACTTTGCTAAAAACCTTTCGAAGTATGGACAACACATTATTAATACTTTGAGATGAGCAGGAAGGTATTAGTAAAAGCTCAGTTTATAAATATGTATGAAAGTATTCTACATACCTGTGCAGGGCAGATGGCCTCACAAAGTTTGCAAGCAATGCATCTTTCTTCGCCGCTAGGATACCGTCTCAAAGCATGTTCCCCGCGAAACCTTGGGCTCAAAGGGCCCTTTTCGAATGGATAATTAATTGTCGCTGGTTCCTAAAACCATAGTAACACATTCATTTTACGGATCGGAAGGACAAAGCTGTATTTTATGCAAGAGGAAATTTAATGGTAATCTTAATAACACTACAAATGATGATTTGGGCTTAAGAGGTTAGGCTGTATGCCCAGAATTAATAATCAACAATAATAAAAAACTTAATTGAAGAGTACAAAAAGAAACATTTAAGTAATTAATTTTTACCTTAAATATCTGAGCTAAAGTAACAGCTCCACCTCTAAATAATTCAGTCCAGAACATAGTGACGGCAGCTCTTTCAGTTATAGCACCCCAGCTCATGTCAGTCTCCGCATTATTCACATACTTGTAACCATCAGTGGGACTGGTAGGCTTAGTAGAGGTCGAGGGTGGGTTGGAGCTCATCATGCGCAAGCCCCTCAATGCCCCTAATAAAATCATTTAAATCTGTTAATCTCCAAACATTATTGAACAGATACTTCTATTTCTACAACATCCAATAATATCATTATCTTTGAGCAGACATTTTGAATGAGTGGCAAACCTCAATGGCGAAAAGTTGTGTAGGATCTATTCTAAGAACGAGATTAATCTAATCCTGATATTATATTTACTAATAAAAGTTCCCACTGTAAATATCTTGGGGATATCGAAAGCATTAAAATAGCCAGCATCGTGTAAATATATGAGACCTCAATATAATCCTGGTAACCCTTGATGGACTGCCTACCATGGTTTATGTTATTAAGTTTGCGCCTCATTTTTCTAAATGGAACTCCCTCCTAGATTGGAGTGAGTTTTCAGTGGCTCTGAACATCTTCATTACAACAAATAAGGCCCACTACACCATAATTTAAATACCTCACATAACTGGAGTAAAATGTGTTAGTAAATTAATATCGAATTGAAAACCAGTTGAGGTTAAGAGCTGCGCAGTTGTCAACAATTGCATAATACAAAAACATCGCAGAATCGAAATGCACAATGATTTAAATCGTGAATTCATGAGTAAATTATATTTTAATAGTATTTTTACCTCGGGTATTAACGTTAAACACTTTTACAAAAGACATAATTAACAGAAAACGAGCAGAATCGCGAAACCAACCAAACTTCAAAAGTCAAAACGTCAAACGACTTGAAACGACTGTCAAATGGTGATCCATAGAAAATTCTCTAATTAATATGCATAGACAATTCATGAAGGAACACCAACATGACGAAGTGAAACGTTAATTGATTTAGGGATGTGCAAAATCGCGTCGATCATCGACATCGATAATTAAACTGCTAGGAACCTCCCTACGGTAAATATTCACACACTTTACTTTGTAACAAGGTAAGTTCTATTTTTTTTGGGTGACTAAATAAAGAAGGTCGCTATTTAGGCATTTTTCGTACTATATAAATACTTAAATTTCGGTTGGCCCCCCTAGCTCTGAAGTTGGCGACGCCCATGTATATACCTATTCCAATCTCTAGGAGGGGCAGCTGCTTCCTTGCCCCCCTCCCCTGACAACGCCCATGTTACCTACAGTTCAAAGACAATCAGGTTTATAATTTCTCCCAAAAATATTCGCCTGCGGCGTTATTTTTTCGCGCTTTTTTTATATTTTATTTTATTTCGGAATGTATTTCCTAAAAAAAAGTAAACGAAACTAGTTACAACACGACCTTCTTTCTTCATCCAGTTTCATAAAAAAAAATCGGCGGGGTATATTCAGAATTCAGATGTAACTAGTAATCCTAATATACCTACCTAGATTATTATTTTTAAGAAATATTAAAATATTCATCTCGGTTACATTTTGAGTGTGATATTGTCGAATCGTTTTGTAACTTATTGAGTCTGCTATGTAATAACTCGTGTATCTTGTTGCTGATGCAATTATTTACACCTTGCTGTTACGTTACAGAATTATTTTAAACTCACAGCCCTGTGTTTGTACGATATTTTGAAAAATGAAACCTGTAAGAATATTATTTTTAAATTTGCCGGCATTGGTATTGGAGTAACGATTCATCACGATCAATGAATCAAATTCTATTGTACATGTCCAATAACAGCTCCAGTCACAATAACATTTGTGGTCTTTTTCTAATAGCATAAGCGAGAAAGAGACAACAATCAAAATAGACTATCTGTCATAATTTCGTGATGTCATCCATATTATATTGTGGTTGTTATCGCCTATTTTAAATAAAATGCACAATTTGGTGAGATAAAAATGGTACATTTAGTGCAAATTGTTGTCATTTGTAGATACATTATTATGTTAAAAATATTGCTTCAAATACGTGATATCGGCATATTGTACGAGTACGGCATACTGTGGGCATACTATAGTATGTATAATAATAAATGTGTATAGTAGGAGTCACGTGACCTGGTATTGAATTTTAATTGGCGGCCAGTAAGCGTACCCTGCGCAACCGAGGCGACGCAATAGTTTTTACAAAATGCCGTCGGAATCGAAGCCTTTGTTGACAGCTCAAACAGAAAAGCCAAATCATTACAAGTAAGAAAGTTCTTTGTGAGACCAAATATCTGTCATTGTGAAGCTGTGTTTGTGTAGTTTACGTATCAGAGTGTTAAAATCCGTGGAATGTTTGATTGTTGCAGGTATTTAAAAGAGTTTCGAGTGGAACAGTGCCCATCATTTTTGCAACACAAATGTACTCAACACAGGCCGTTCACTTGTTTTCACTGGCATTTTAATAACCAACGACGACGGAGACCCGTCAGAAAGAGAGATGGTTCCTTCAATTATAGCGCAGATAATTATTGTACTAAATATAATGAAACTTCTGGTATTTGCGAAGATGGAGACGAGTAAGTATGACACGATCGCTTTGTTATGTATTTGTATTGTATGGCGGAGTATCAGTACCTCTCGTATTTGTATAGTAGCGCCATACACTGATGCGTACCTGTCACTGTGTCGATGTTTTGTAGGCCTTTATTACAGATAAGGAGAGTTTCATTCCTTTTTTATCAAGAAACATTACATAATATCCTATCTGAGGATTAATGTATGTCTTTTATGTCTACACTTTGCGATGTACCTACTTGTCTTCCAAATGTTGGGCGAATTGAGTTGCTCACATTGACATATGTTCAACAACCCTTATAATATTGTTATTCTCATTACATTTAAAGTGTGTGAGATGTGATTATCACTTTGTTTTATTGTTAAATCTAATAACATTCTCCCAAATCAACATTATTAAACATAAGTTTACCATACACTTCCATTTGCTTCCATATAAATTTGCTCTAATAAGTAAGGACATTGTCATTTTACACTGATTGTTGGGATACTTAAGCATTATATTTGTACAAAATGTGAGTAATTACTTCCTATTAGACGAATGTTTGGGTTTTCCCACCAAAACTGAGACCTAACCTCCCTGTCAGTGGTTGAGGTAGTGTAGGTATATGCATACATACACACATGATATATTATGCACATATACTACTACCATATAATCCATTCATGTAAATTTGTCATGTGGGTAGATTATGTAAAGTATTATTGTTTTGCCAATGAAGGTTTGTTTGCAGAGTGAATGATTGACAAAGTGTATGATTTGTATTAATTACTACATTAATTTTATTTTATTTAGTGCAATATTTCTTTGGTTAGGCAGAAAGCAATAGGTACCATTTATTTTACCCCTGGACAATTTGTGGCAATAAAATAAATTGTGTAACACATAGATATTATTATATACAATTAAAACAAAAGATTCTTAGCCACTGGGTACCAGTGGCTAAGAACCCGAAGAATATGATTCCCATCTAGTTACCTTTTCAATTTAGGATGATAAAATAATAGTTCTTATCTGAAATAATTCAATAATAAAATGTTGATCCCGGCTTCCATTCAATGAATAATAATATTTTAAATTTAATACACAAAATAGTGTAACAAATAACGCATCATGTAATATTACGTTCACTCTTTTTTTACATATTGTATTTTTACGTGTCCAGTATGAATTACCAAATGTACAGAACTTGGAATTATTTGATGTATTAATTCAAGTGAGACTCATCGATGAAACAACATGTACTTATATTGTAAATCACATAATACATTGCCATGTTAATATAAAAAAAACACAATAAAGTCATTATTATATTGATAAATTAATTATTGATAAAATACATGTAAAATATGTAGGTATATAAAATTATCTTATTCACCATAGGAGTATTGGTAATTCCTAAATCCACCAGGACAGTTAGTAAAATGTGTGGTGATGCCTAAATGTTTTCTTTTTTTATTGTAACTTTGCAATGGAATTAAATACTGAAACGTGAGTTTGACTGTTTATGCGTTAGCACGCGGGCATTGTGGCTACATTTGTATTTCAGTTTAGTCAAAAATCAAGTTATGTCAGTATGAAATATTGGTAATGATTTGTGTAAAACTTGACAAGCCTAGGGATGACAGGAACACTAAGCAAAACAATATGATGAGGCCAGTGGACACTAAATGGACTGATATATGATATTATCTACCAACCACCACTTCCTTTCTTTGTTCTCTCCCTGCTCTCCCAATGTAGGGTAACCAGCGACAGGTGTGCAAGTGTACTTTGCTACTTGTAGGTAATGCCACCAAGAACAGAATATTGCCTGAGTATCCATCCAATAAGTCGAAATGTTTGTCACTTTTGAGCAGATTTCTATGTGTTTGTTGATTGATGAATGCATGTAACTTTTATTTAAATTTTGTCCGCAAAATCCATACTAGCCATTCTGTTTGTAATTTTTGATGTGTATGTACCTGATTATTTATTTTGCCATGTTTTGTTTTCAGTTGCCCATTTCTTCATCGTACCGCAGGTGACACGGAGAGAAGATATCACCTCCGTTATTATAAAACATGCATGTGCGTCCATGATACGGACGCTAGGGGATTCTGTGTTAAGAATGGTCCTCACTGTGCATTTGCACATGGGAATAATGACTTAAGACCTCCCGTATATGATATCAAAGAAATACAAGCTATTGAGAATCCCGACTCAGAAGCTAATGGGACTACGTCTAATGGCCCCAATGTTTTAGACAAAGAAAGAAATTTAATGAATGAAGATCCTAAATGGCAAGGTAATCATGTATTCACTTTACATATGGCTTTAATTCCAATCTGTCCATTGTGTTATGTTATTGTGGATGTGGGAGATTCTGCACTTCACTATAGAAGCTTGTAATGTGTAAACTCTAAACATATTGTTGAGCAGGAACCAAAATAAGTTCACTTTGATGAACACTCATATTGTATATTGAATCACTCTATTTGTATTATTCTGAGATTTGTGTTATAATTTAAAACATTGAATTCTTGTGTCAGATGTACTTACATAATAAATAAATGTGATTTTTTTTGCAGATACAAATTATGTTCTATCTTCATATAAAACTGAGGCGTGTAAACGTCCGCCACGCTTGTGTCGTCAGGGTTATGCATGTCCCCAATACCACAATAGTAAAGATAAAAGAAGATCACCAAGAAAATTTAAATACCGTAGCACTCCGTGTCCCAATGTGAAACACGGAGAGGAGTGGGGGGAGCCGGGGAACTGTGACAACGGGGATCAATGTTCATATTGTCATACACGCACGGAGCAACAGTTCCATCCTGAAATATATAAGAGTACAAAGTGTAATGACGTGCAGCAGGCGGGATATTGTCCTCGTGGGGTCTTCTGCGCCTTCGCTCATGTTGAACGTAAGTAAAGTGTCAAATGTTTATTATCCTAATAATCTTATACATGAATATAAATACGTGTAAGGGTAGGTTAATAATGGAACGATACCCTAAATAACCTAATACCATGTTGTTTCCACTTGAAGCAGAAGAGATGTCCCTGGCTCGTGAGTTAGCTGCCCCTTTGGAATGTGGAACCAACTTAGCTGACATTTTATCATCTGCTCTACCACCAGAGAAGAAAAGCTCGGAATCTAGCGTAAGTACATATACCAGTCATTGTTAGTCAACTCCTTATAATATGATTTAGTTATGTATCTCTATAAAGTAAACTCTCAGTACTTGTTGTTATTTCAGAATGGAAGTGGTGAAGTATCTGAATCAGCATCAACTAGTAGCGTTGGTTCAAATGGATCAACAAGCAAAGCTCCCGGAGCACAACTACAACACAAATTACTAAGCATACAACAGCAACCACACAACCTCATCACACATTCTCTAGGACAGGTGGGGCAAGTAGCGCAGAATGATAATTCAGGTGAACCTTTATTCTACCTTTAATAATATAAGGTCTCCAAATTTATTTTAATAAATTCACTATCGATTTATCACTGTTTATAAACTTTGAAAATACTAATGACAGTAACAAGTTCGTGTGAATGCATTGAAATACACTTTTGTGCTTATTCAAGAGCCAGTTACGTAACTGACATTATATACCATGAGTTGCATTAAATATTTATCATTAGAAAATAATAATTACTAGCCATCAATGATGCATGTAACAATTAACTAATCTAACTTCAAAATATATACATATTGCCATCCCCTGTGTGTTTGTGTGACATTTTGTATTGTTTTGTTATAGATAATTGCATGGATATAAATGGTCAATTAATGGCAATAGAGGGAGACCCAACATTATCATCTGTAGACAAGATGACACGTAAACAATCTTTATATTTAGCATGGCAACATCATCAAATACAACAACAGCAATTACATCAAGCACAGAGAGTATCTTCATATGATTCAGCTCTTATTACTGAAGTTGTTGGTGAGTTATACATTATGGAACGTAATATATTACTTAATAATGTCATTCCTTATGTTGACATGCATGATGTAATATTAATTGATATTTTCAGGTAATGCCTTGGATGATTTGCATTTAGAGGATCCTTTAAATTTAGTAGCATCTTTAGATCGAGATTTAACGGAATTGGATGATAGCCAAGGGATGAATAACTCAATAGGAGCAAGTTTATTAGGAAGTTCAGCACCAGTCAATATCCCGGGATCAACTTTAGATCGTTCAACATTACACAACTTTAGTCCTTCAACTAGTTCTCCATTACAACAAATTCAAAATAGTTTTCTATCTTCATCTAGATTTACCCATCAAGATCACGCAATAGATCCTTTACTAAACTCTCATATGCCATTAGGAACAACAAATAACAAATTAGGTAACAACTTCACCACCTCTAGTGGTCTGTTTGATTTCCAAAATACTTCCCCCGGAGGAAGGAATCACAACAGCTTAGGAAACTTTTCAATTAGTCCATCACTAAGCAATAATCTATCTGAATTAAATAGACTTAGAGAAGAATTACAATCCTCTCGCGCTCAACAAGCCTGTTGGGACGAGCGAATAGCGCAGGCACGTGGAGCGTGCGAAGCCTGGCAGAGGGAGAGCGAAGAAGCCACCCGTAAAGTAGCATTAGCAGAACAACAACGCGAAGAAGCACTGAATCGTGTAGCAAGTCTGAGACAAGAGTTGGAACAATTACAAGGAAGTCCATTCCTGCATTCTCTTAGGCATGTATCCGATTTACGTGGACTATCACTCACTACACTAAAGTCTCTGCAAGCCCAGCTACGCTCTGACCTAGAGGAGATTGAGAAAGTCTTATATTTAGAAACAGCAACCAAGTGTATGGTCTGCGAAGAACAGAATCGCTCTGTCACTTTAGGTCCCTGTAACCACTATGTAATGTGTGAAGGATGTGCATCTACACAAAAGGAATGTCCATATTGCCAAACACCCGTCAACCCACAACCTTGAATGCACTCCTTGTATAGTGTTCTTATACAATTTTTTTTATTTTTCTATTCAACGGACTGCATTTCAATTTTTTTGTGATTTTTAAAAGTTTCTATCATTAATCTGGTTGTGGTGCGCAAAACGTGAGATTGTATACTGTACTTTAATTATAGTATTACTGTGCACTAGCAAGTTGGTGTTACAATGATGTGGTACATGTTGACCGGCATTAATGACAAGTGAATAAGGAATAGTAGAGATGTATTATAAAACCTTAGTGTCTGCGTATGTTGCTACTATATTGTTTAACTTCCCTTGAAATAAAATATAGATGTGAGAAATTATCGCTGATGTAGAAGCATTTGGTGTTTTGCTGATATATATACTAATTATATATATACATTATAATATCTATTATATTATATTTACATATACACAAAATCATGCATTCTCTTCAAATAACTTGTTAGGATTATAAATCAAATTTGAATACGAGTCTATATGTATTTTTCTATTTTTCTGTATTTTTGAAAATGTCTAGTTTGGATTGGAATAATGAGAAATTCTAATATTGTATTTTGATTACTCTTTTTTAATAAAGGGAGAGAGGAGTTGGCGTTGTATCGTGATGATAGTTTTGTCTTCAATTCAGAATTAAATATTTTGGTGTTGTAGTTGTGAAAATTTAAATGTTTATTCGCTGTATTTGGGGGTCCCAACAACCAACCGAGCAGGTGACATATTGTACTTTTATATTGACAATACATAATAATTTGACAAAGTATTTATATATTGTATTACATATTATATTACATAATATTAAGCATTTAAAGCTTTCTTACATATTGAAACATTCCCATTTGTTTGTAGCTATTATGGGAGAACAGTACGGCTATTGTTGTGTTGCGCAGCACCTGACATTAACATTATTTTTATATAAAATTAACTATTTGTTTCTTGCACTTTATAAGCGTAATACTATTTAACAATCATGTGGTAAAGTAGGGGAACAATCCCATGCCTTCATCCGTATCATTAGTCCGATGGTCTTATAATAATACCGCGTACTACGCGTGTCTGTAAGCATTTGTTAGTTTGTTTAAGCTCCAGGCCATTGGGATTGTTTGAAAAACCCTTTGTATTTTTGTTTTTCGCATTGAAATAATATTTAAGATAATATACCTAATTATAGATTTAAGTCTTCAAACAAAATGTAGATTGTAAGTAGTTTTCTTTTTCAAATTGATGATTTTAAAAATGTAATATATGTATTGTATGCCACAACTGAGGGTTCAAGTATTTTCTTAAGGAGATGGTATCTCCAGTGAGTAGTACAGTCTGTACCCATTAGATTAGCCTCGTGTACTCACATTTATTTATTTATTTATTACAGCTCTATTATTATATGGTTTATATTTTGCTCTATGACGCAATAGATATTAGGTATAATGTTCATGAAATCGTGTATTAATCATTACTTTAACTAAATTATATGTATGCACTATTTTCTGTATTTAATATAGGCATCGTGAATATTAATTTTAGATAGGAGCCGATGCTGTATTTCTGTTTACCAGAGAGATGTAAATCTGTAACACTGTGTTACATTCAGTCACAAAGTAGGTTTTAATACTAATTGTATTACACTGTATTGTTACAAATAAAACATTTCATTCCTAAGGATGAGACATTTATGAAATTTATTAATTGTATTTTATTACGAGTGTACTAAGAATATCTTCAAATTGAATTGTTCAGTGTTAATAATCATGTACTATTTGATTAAAATATTTGGAGGAGTGAAGTTAATTGCCCCAAAAACATTAAATTAATGTAAGGTTAGTTAAAACCACTTCTGTCACAATCATGTTACAAAGAAACACACTACATACACAATACTACAATCACATTACCTCTCAGAACCAGACTTACTCACTACAAAGTGTATAGTGTTGACCTTTTCATATTCCAATGAAAAAAGACTAGATAGTCCCTATATTATGTGGGCAACTTAACTTGACTGAGACAAATTTGTATTTTGTATACTTACTGTAAAATTAGTAAGATATGTTATTCATGTTACGTATTATAAACAAGTGCATTTTGTAGGTACTATATTAGTGACAGGTATCCATGTTATTATGGTTTATATTCAGTGATTGCTTGAAGGAAGTGGGGAAGTGCAACATCCTATAACCTATTCATTGTAAGTAGTGCTCATTATCCAATGGGAGGCTGTGAAATTATATTTTGTACAACTTTCTATGTATTATTAATCTATTACCTACTTGTGTTACGTATATTATCTACATATATTATCTGACACAACCATTCATCCAAACTATACTAGCGAAGCACATTACATATTATACTACAAGAGTATTACATTTTGTATTTAATTTTCTATCTTTTATACGGGGAATGGGGATGTTGACACATTGGTCTTATTTATTTTGTTAAACTTCTTCCCTTGAAGTATGGCGGCGTGAAAATATTAAAGTGATTCTACGTCGTACTTTGTACAATCACACATTTTATTTTGCATAATATTACATAGCTGTACGTTGTATGTTTGGTGACTGAGTAACTTGTATTACGCGAGTGGTTTCATGAATCACTAGGTATTCCCAGTGTCTAGGGCAAAGTATCTTTATCACAAGCAATCTATATATATTTTGTATTTTTATAATATAAATCATGATATATTTATTTATATATTGTATAATGTTACTAAAATTAAATAATTATTTTTTCAATATTGCATTTATAGATTAAAAAGTAATTTGATCTAATGGGTGTTTAGAGCTCGGATCTTTTGTTGTGTAATGAATATTTGAATCTGAGGAAGTCATGTTGTCTGTAGCGAAGGGATAGCTGCATCCTGATACAAGCATGTGAAACAAATATTAATTTATGGGAATGTTTTATGTTTTGCAGCCATCTTGTCCACCCACCTTCGTACACAAATAATTACAATACATAATCATTTTTTAAATACTTTATATCATAAGTTGATTATTTAGTTAGATAGGTAGACCCAACAAATTTTTCAGATAATTATATTATTGTCATTAAATTACATATTTTAGAATTTAGAAATAAATGACGTTGGTAAAGTAGTTGGCCCGAGTGACACATTCAGTGTACCCATGATGACTATATTGCTACTACTACTAATACACACACACATAACTACACAACACACACATACATTTATATAAATATTACATATATTATATTAGAGTTGGTGGCAATATGTTGTATGAAGAATAAATTGATAGGATTATAAATCTCTCAATGGTTAACACATTAAATTATTGTGTAATAAAATTAACATATTGCATTCTTTATTTTTTGCACTTTATCAAATTATATAATAATTATTTTCTTATACCTAATAGAAACTATTTTAATATGATATTAAAATCCATGTAGACGATGTACCATTACAGTGGCAAGAACATTCAAAAATAATAAAATCATTTAAATTATGTTTAAGTAGGTAGGTTTTAATAAATTTTCAATTTTCAAAAAGTACTTTTTATTGACTGCATTGTATCCCTTTACATTTCCCTCTCCTATATATTCTGCACTGTATGCATTATTATTGCAATGTTAATATTCCTATTAAAGAGTGGTGCGTGAATGGTTGGAAAATCACGCACACTGTCTCTGACTGCCTCGCTTCAGTTACATTACGAAATATATTATACGAGCACTAAATAGCCCACTAAAGAACCAAGCTCTGAGGATGGGTCACAATTCCATATGCACTGAAATCCAATAGATCTGGGCTACATTGTGGTACAATTCCCATCGATTAATGAAGTCCTTAGGGTGCATGCCACATTGCATACTAAGATTTGAACCTTATGAGTGCAACAGAAAGGAAAATGCCGATGTTTGAAAATAGAACTTTTTGAAATTTATCAAGAGATTTTCTTTGATAAATCATGAAATTTCCAAGCAGGGATTCTGAATTGTGCATCTGCCGCAGAATTCACAGAGTAATGAGCTACATGTTGCCTTCAGAATCTTGGCTGCTCTGTGGATTAGGCGACAGGAGATGCAAAATGAAAAGCAACATTTTACAGTTAGTAGGTTGGAGCCGTATGCATAACATGTTACATGGATATCAAAGCAAGAAATCATGCCATTCCAAGATATTTGAATATCGGATATTAGGTGTTTTATCCTGAGTCCAACCCATGACAGAATTGACTTCGACAATAAAACTATTGAAGTCAACGATGAGTACATATATCTGGGACAAGAAAACCAATAATTTAAAAGAAACTCTCAGTCTAATCAGATGTGCGCCGCAGACGACTTTTTTTTTCAAAAATAGATGAACTGATAAACCTGGTTGTCTTTCAATTCGTTGTGAGGCCGTAGACGATGACCCACGTCACCTCTGCCACCGACAGTGATGTCACTACATTGTGGAGATATTGGCTAATGTAACTAGCAAAACAACTTAAATGTTTTTCTCATAAAATACTTTGTATATATGAAGAATTTTCCAATTCTAATAATGAATTTAACATGAAGGTCGGAGCTGAGGACTACACACCTTGTAACAGTACAAAAGAACCTTGGCTTATAATTAAGATGATTATTAACCAGAAAGAAATATTGAATGTACCAACAAATCAAAAAGCCATTGGCATGGTTAGTACACAGCCACAACAAAAAATATACTATACTGTTTTAAATTCAATAACCTAAAGATTATCTAAAGGTGTCTCCATAAAATTAAAAAAAAAAGTTTTAATTAGTTGAACATTTCATTGTTACTTTTCTGCCAAAAGTTATAAAAGCTAAAATTTACCTACTTAGACTTCAACAGAATTATTTTGCAGCAAAAATATTGGAATTAATTAATCCATCTGTCAAAATAAAAATTTTCTTTTCTTTTCTTAAACCCAACGCACCAATCAGAGACTTCGTTCAGTTGACAAGTCACATTGTAGATTGGTTTCAGCTCCACCAATCATCTGACTAGACATCGTAGCCAATCAGATGTGATTTGTAACGAGGCTATGAACCAATAGCGAGGTCTGAAAGTAGCGTCCATATTACCTCTCCCTTCCATTCGTCGCCATCTTGAGCATATGACCGTCTTGTTGCTTTGAAAAGCTCGTGTTTGTTGCTATATTTTGGAGGTAAATATTGTTATTTTTGAAGTATATATGTTGATTTTTATTGTATTTGGGATATGTGCATCGTTTATTAAGTAATTTCAAGGAAAGTCGCCCGTTTAGTGCCGTATTCCGTACGAATTATGTAGGACATTATTCTTTCATTGTTTTCGTGATTTCATCATAAAGATAGTAATTAGTGCATTGTTGTGTTACGGCTGTTTATTGCCACAACGTAATTTATTAATACCTACTGTAGTTTTCAGAAAAGAAATGGCCCGTACAAAGCAGACTGCCCGTAAATCCACTGGCGGGAAAGCTCCCCGCAAACAATTGGCCACAAAGGCAGCTCGTAAATCTGCCCCCAGCACTGGAGGAGTGAAGAAACCACATCGTTACCGCCCTGGTACAGTGGCTCTTCGTGAAATCAGGCGTTATCAGAAGTCCACTGAGTTGCTCATCCGTAAATTGCCTTTCCAACGTCTTGTAAGAGAAATCGCACAGGACTTCAAAACTGATCTCCGTTTCCAGTCAGCTGCCATTGGTGCCCTACAGGTAAAGTTTTGTTCAATTCTACGCTATTTGAACTTGATAAAAATATTTTTGTTACTTGGACTCAAGTAGGTAGAATGTGAAAATTCATACAAATGTGTTCCCAAATTTAAGAATTGATTTGTTCTGCATCGACAATAGTCATACAATAGCAAGATGAGTGTTTCTAGAACATGTGGTAGATTCAGGGTTAGGGTGACTCATTGTTGTTTGCTTTGATAATGTGTGATACTAATGTATTGCAAAATTTGTTTACAGGAAGCCAGTGAGGCATACCTTGTGGGTCTGTTTGAAGACACCAACTTGTGCGCCATCCACGCCAAACGTGTAACCATCATGCCCAAAGACATCCAGCTCGCCAGACGAATCCGTGGAGAGCGAGCTTAAATCCTCGCTTTCTCTTTAGTATATATTTTAAGTTATATTTGTATTGTTCAAACGACTACACTGAGGATTATTCCATTTCTTATATTATACATGTGTTGTAGTGCAAGGTGCTTGTTGTCCCGGGAGACAGTGGTTTGTGTTCTTTGTTCTCATATTCATACAAATTCATCTCGGTTGATAGTTAATCCGTAACCTGCCCGTTTACAATTGTTTCTCATCCACTGTTTATGCGCATACATAATTCAATGTGGTAACCTTTTTGTAATTGTTTTTGGTCTCCTTGTGATTGCAAGCACATTTTCTTAAGTGGGAACTGAAAATTCTTAATGAATATTTTTTTAATTATAATTTAAGTGATATCCGACCTCCCCGAGACCTCTTCTCACAGTGGGACGTAAGGAATGGTGAGAGGGTGACGCGCGCTAAGGCAAGAATAATGAGAGGTTGAGGACGGGAGGTTGTACCATTTAGGTTAAATTTTAGAGTAAAGGCGCATTTTCTTACTTCTTGGTTTATATAAAGTAGTATATATTAATATGTACTAACAGCGGATGAATGAGACATTATATTCCTAGTATTATCTGATCATAATATAGTTCAATGTTTAGAGATTCAATACATACTTTGGTTTTCATACAAATTTAGCGTGTTTGTGAGTAACTATATATTATATATAATTATATGTTATGGAATAATTAATATTAATTGTGTTTTTCTTTTTTTTGAAGTATGTACTACAATAAATTTGATGTCAATAAAGATACTATTATAATACGTATTTATTTACTTGTTTCATTGTTTATGCATCCCTTTGTACAGGACACCAGTGTGCAGTGCACTTGGCAGTTTGTTGCACAATTCGAGTATAATTTTGGGACGTGTAGGCCCACTCAGTGTTCTATTATCATTGTGGAAGTCAAGGTTCAAATCTAGGCTTTTCAATTGGCAGCCCTGTGCACTGTTGGCACCGACTAGTGACTAACTTCACAACATACACGATTTGAGGAACTTGACGGCAAAATTAATTTCTACTCGTCACACGTAAAAGGTTACCTTTTCCTGCATATAAAGAAATTCGTCTGGAGCAACAAGTACAGTAATGTCGGATTGCACATGGAATACATCGAATTCCCTGTAGTTGTTGCAAGCTCGCATCTGCTGTTTTTACTTTTAGGCCAGACTATTTTGCTAGCATTCGCTGTCACTATACATTGGCAGGTTCGATGCCACTAATCTCCTGAGGTGCAATAAATCATTTTTAATCCTCGAATCCATAGACGACTCGTGATCAAAAGTATTATTTCTATTCGAATTTAAATTACGGGGGTTTCCATCTACCTGAATTCTATACAGCCATCAATATCTATAAGGAAATACAACAACAGTGATTTGTAAACAACAAATTCCACGTAACTTGTATCAGCGTACATTATGCTGGTAGTATTAAAGTAAATAAACTGTATAATATTTTTGTTCACTCTAATCCAAATTGCCGATGTATAGCTATTACCTTGGAGCCAATCTTTAAGATAAGGTGGTAAAAATATAAATTCCATAAATTTTCAATAATATTTTAATGATTGTTAACCAAAAATATTTGTATGCAAAATACAATGCACATACAATATTTATCTACAATAAAATAAGGCAGCATGTGATTCAAGAAACAAATTACATTTCAAGGCAACAGTTACATATTATTAAAATATAATATGACACGTCTTTGTGGAAACAAGCTTTCATTAACAGTAAAATACTTATTGCACATTATGATTCAGCAATGGAGGTTATTATGAATGTATTGATCTAAATAAATAGTAAATTACGATATAACTGATGTATGAGTACATGGTTGGTTGAGGCAGTCTCAAGCTGGAGGTGCCGGGTTCAAACTCCGGCGCTGGTGATGTATTCTACACTTTGCGATACACTTTTAGCATAGTGCAAAGTTTGCAGGAAAGTATTTGGGTTTTTGTATGCAAGCCCAGATCCTTTTTATTTAAAAGAACTTCACCACCCATATACAAAAATATATTAAGTATGTATTATTTAAATTTGTGTCGGATTCTTGCAATGCTCAAAATTAAGTAATGTGAAATTACCAAGAACGTTAGAAGACTTAATATAAATTTATTCGGTTCTGGTCACAATCAGCAAATTGTAAAAAGATATTTTGAAAAACAGTAATATGTGTTTAGTGCAGTCAATGAAAATTTTTTTTTACTAGGTATGGGTTGTTGGTCACACGTGTTTTTCTGCTTATTGTGGCATTCAATGTGTTAATAGAAAAGATAGCATTGGTCACGTACCATAATATCTGCCTACCACATTACATGACTTGACACATACATATTTTTAGAAAACATTTAGGTAGTATAACAAACAATTTTGTCATGGTCGTCTAAAATCATAAGTAATTTGATGATCACAGTAATATCTAAAATATCAACATATTTTCATATAATACAAATTCATTACAATACAGTCCATAATTAAATATAATAATATGCTTATTAATAATCTATAACGGATATCACTTAATTCCTAATATTTAAATATCACATCATCACATTCAGAATACAATACAACACATAACACACAAAGATCAACAAAAACTAAGCTCTTTTTTTGTATTTTTTTAGCTTCAAGTCACTTGATATGTACGGAGTTAAACAGAAAATAGTAACAAATTGTTAGAGTAGGATTAGACATTAAGACAAGGGCAAATATTCAATTACATATATTATCAAGGCAATTAAAAGGTCATCTCCCTTTATTATTCCCTACCCCTTATAATGCCATTCATTGGGCTAGATAGGCATACCATCTGATCTCAATATCCCCTACCTATCTACATTTAGTACACCCTCAACTATGAGGGGAGTTGCCTTATCATAATATCTATCAAACAACCTACCACACGCACTCCTCAAACAATTTGTTATAAACGCTCTCCCATTCCTTTTACTCAAAACACATCTGTCCTTGAGTTTAACGAGTAGTTATATCTCAACAGATACGCAGCAAAGGGTGGACCTTCCATCAGGCTTATGACTGATCGTCAGCTGGCTTAATGTGTTCACAATTCCAGTCCATCCATCTGCCATGGCCAGGAATCGAACCCAGACCTCCAACTTGACAAGCCAGTATTCTACCGCTGTACTATGAAGGCCGGTAGTTGAGTCGAGATAAAATGTGTACATATTGTACACGGCCCTCTATTGAGATTAATTTTTGGTATTTTGGTGTACAATCCAACCATAAAAATTGTAAAAAACATTAAGCCGGTCGACCATCAGTCATAAGCTTGATGGAAGGTCCATCCTTTGCTAAGTATCTGTTGAGATATAACTACTTGTTATATTCAACTACGACACGTAGAAAAATTCCAATGATCTCACAAAACATGAATTGTT
The DNA here is from genome assembly GCA_963576895.1 of Ceraclea dissimilis. Taxonomy (NCBI): domain Eukaryota; kingdom Metazoa; phylum Arthropoda; class Insecta; order Trichoptera; family Leptoceridae; genus Ceraclea; species Ceraclea dissimilis. Next base: position 4,226,124 of record OY756361.1, read on the forward strand.
ATTTCAAAATAATCTTGTCCTTAAGTTGATCAGTCTCAGACAGACACCACACTCACACCTCTTCTTTCACCCATATCTTTTTAGTCATCCTATTGCGGTTTCATACCTGGATGGTTTATTTTTGTCCCCCAAGCGAGCTTCGTGTTAATTAACCTCTCACTTTGCCCCTGAGTGTAGATATTTGATGTTCAGTGAATTGGTAAAGGAATTGTAGAGCACAGTGTCATGAGAAATTTCTATATCTTCGGCTAAAAAGCGAGTTTTTGCAGGACCAAATACCGACGATTTTTTTTTATTAACAAATACGTACACACCTATTTTGTAAATCCATCTAGGCATTATTATATATTATAATCTTTATGATCAGTAGTAAAAAAACTATGTAGTAAAAGAACACATGCAATATAAGATAATTAATATACCCTACTTAGTTCTCTATTTGCAGATAACAAAAAATGTGGATGTTACTATAGTGAAAGTGTTCATTCAGTGACTCCATAGATTCACTAGTGAATGTGTACATTTTGCATACATACATAGTACATACTTGATGTACGCATTAAACATGTAAGTCCTAGTGAAAGTATTCGAAAGAATAATATAAATGAATTGAAATTCAATTTATCTTGCCCAATCAGTATTACATCACTTGATGTAGTGAATATTTCAACACCTTATTGAAGGGTTTTATTATAACAACTTGCTTTATGTACCTAAAATATTTAACCTATAATAGTTACAGCGACATAATATATTAAGTACTACCAATAAATACAAGTATGTACATTTTCTCATTTTGTGCGACATTATTAAAATTCTCTCCTGGCAACACTAATTTAGGTGTTAACTATATGATATTATCTGTGGAATGAAGCTCACACTATTAACAAGTTATCAATAATAAAAACTAAAACATCTTTAAAACTATCGTTTTAGTCCTAAATAATGTTAAAACCAATACAGTTTTTAACTATGAGAGCAAAATTTCGAAACCATTGCCCACAAACTATCAAAATTTTCCATACGATTTGACAGTTTGTGGGCACTAGTTTTGTTACATTTCTAGCATTGAGTACTCTGTCTAGGTAGTAGAGTCAAATTCATCCCTTTTGGCTCGCGGTGGCAAAACGGTGAACTACATTGAACTACGAAAAAAAAAAAGAAAACTATGTATGAAAAACGGTCGATCGCTGCGCTGTGACCACGCACCAAATAGGATGAATTCTACTCTACTTAATATATTATGTCGCTGGTTTATACTTTTAAGGAAACTACAGCAGCCAATATGTCAATGCGTACATTCACTAGCGATGTGAGTGTATACTGTGCAGTGTGCACTCACTGTTCTCTATGAGCTTTCACTGTAACACACACATGATGGCGAACAAAATGATTATACATAAATACAATATATTACAATAATGGTAGAGATTATTTACTTATACATAATTTATACATACAACATATAAAACACAAAAATATTATACAACGATTGTTATTATTTATAAACATTACGAGTTACTATAATATAAAAATATAATCTGTGCTAATGTAATCTTACTCCTATTATTGCAATTGGAAAATGTATTGTCTAATAGTATATAGTTATATAATACACCATAATAAATATACTACACAGTAGATGGGTTTCTAACTAAAAGCTATAATGTTCTGGATGCAGAGTATATAACATCAGGGCAATCTCCTATTAATGGGAATATAATACCTGCATGAAAAATTGATGAATAATAATATTGTTTTTTTTATTCAAATCTGCAGTAGTATGTGCTCTGGCTATGTGGTAAATAGAAAAGTGACTCAAAATGACAACAAGACAAACAGACAAGAGTGTTTTTATTACAAGTTAACTACTGTCTTTCACAAACGCATTAGAAATAAAATATATTATGGCATTTAAACTGCATACAATAATTTACACAATTATGTAGTTATCTAATCATCACTAATGTTATAAATGGACTACTAGAATTTGTTCGAGGCGATAATTAAATAGGTGTAGTAGATTTTATATTACGTATAATATGTAATGTAATTATTAATTATTATAAAGCATATTAATGACTTGTACGAAATACAGTCCACAATAGTAGGCACAATGACAATACGTGTATGGACGAGGCATACGCATACATTCACTGGTACAAGGTGTCCTAATAAATATCTAAATTTATATAGTAGTAACAACAATATGAATCGGATATGTTTTGAATAGTATGTATCCTAAAATTAGCATTTGTAACAGACCAAATGACATATTGCATTCATTCTATCATCAGGTAAAACAAGGCACGTTACATTGAACAAATTAGTTTTCTAAACAGATGTACACCCGAGGATGAAACATGGATTTTCTACAAGTTGTACATAGTATGTAGTTATACATGTCTTGCTAATGTTTCACATGAGGTTATACTCAAAATAAAACCAACACATCTACCAATCTTAAATGACGTAGGAATATGTGTTGCTGTGAAAGTGTTCATTCATGATTCCATATATACGTTCAGGGGGGCCAAAGTGTAAATCCGGCCCTGTAGTGAATGTGAAACATATTGATAATTGATTGTCATCTTCAGTCCATTTATAAAAAATTAACAGTTTACTTTTCAATTCATAATAACCAGTAAATGGACAAGATAGGGAGACAAGACTCTGACAGAAAGTATTTGTAGAGGCTATAATCCACTATACCGAGGAATAATTGAAAGATGTAATAATCATCCAAATGCTAAACAAAAATAGCAAGCTGTGTTATGTATTTCTATGTATTAGACAAACTCCCTCAATTCATACTTCAGTCATAGTTTTTAAAATTTAATTTGATATTAGTAATGTTTTAATGAATTTTATTTACTTTACTGTAAAAACAATTATGACCATAAAAAAGGATTACATTACATATGTATAGGTACTTATTATTATGAATTGTGAATTTATATATAACATACTTACTACATACATAGACCGGTGTTTTAACATTAAAAAAGGGGGTATAGCGTAGATAATTGTCGGAAAGCTGGAAACTATTTGATTCCCTTCATTAACATGCAAATAAGGTTTCTTGAAGTTTGCACCAATTTTCCGCTTGTGCTAAGTACAGGGTGACCCATAAACCGAAAAAATAATGTACTTTTTTCAGTTTTTCAGTAATAACTTCTAAACTATGCTTTCTAAGAAAATAGTGTCTTTCTATAAATTAAAGTACATAATATTCTGCGTCGTTTGAGCATGAATACTTCCTTGTACCTCAAAAATTATTGTGATACAGACACTGCCAAGTACATATTAATTTTCGGAACAAATTGAAATATTCGTATTTTTCACTTTTGTTGTTGAATAACTCCCCAACTCAGGTATTTACGGTAATATTTCAGTAAAAATATTTAATTATGGGTCAATTTTCTCTAACTTGTGATTAAAAGTTTAGACCTACGGCACACAGTTCAGGATGCACAGGTGTTTAAAGAGAGACAGGTGAAATAAAGAAATTTATTAAATGATAGATTTAGATATGTTAAAAGTAAGATAATTTAAATTTTACGATTTCATTTTATTTATGTATAGTTTTTTCAATTAAAATCTGATTTTTAATACTGTTACGCCACTGCCTAATATTTTATATCGAAAAGAGTATTTTTTTTACATTCATTGGTTTTATTAAAATATTTCCTAAACCGTTAGTGTAAGAAAAAATATTTATCTCACAATTTATCTAGAATAATTTTTCTATATTATATTTGAAAAATAATTTATCTAATTTAAATACTAAGTGAGGTAGAATTGATTAAAAATGGTATATATAAAATAAGTTCATACATGCCGTCACTTTTTGTTAAATTGCTTCTAAACCAAGCGATGTAGCGTAAATCTATTAAATTGCATTTAAAGCGAAATAAATTTTCTATAAAATGAGTATAATAAAATTAATTTGTGATTTATAATAAAAAAGTACTAGATGATCAAAGTTGATTTTGTGTAGAGGCATATTGCTAAGTAAGAACATTTTGTATGGGAAGCGTTGAATTATTTTACTAAATATTGATATTGATCATCTAGTACTTTTTTATTACAACTCCCAAATTAATTTTATTACACTTAATTTATAGGAAATTTATTTACCTTTAAATGTAATTTAATGGATTTACGCTACATCGCTTGGTTTAGAAGCAATTTAACAAAAAGTGACGGCATGTATGAACTTATTTTATATATACCATTTTTAATCAATTCTACCTCACTTAGTATTTAAATTAGATAAATTATTTTTCAAATATAATATAGAAAAATTATTCTAGATAAATTGTGAGATAAATATTTTTTCTTACACTAACGGTTTAGGAAATATTTTAATAAAACCAATGAATGTAAAAAAAATACTCTTTTCGATATAAAATATTAGGCAGTGGCGTAACAGTATTAAAAATCAGATTTTAATTGAAAAAACTATACATAAATAAAATGAAATCGTAAAATTTAAATTATCTTACTTTTAACATATCTAAATCTATCATTTAATAAATTTCTTTATTTCACCCGTCTCTCTTTAAACACCTGTGCATCCTGAACTGTGTGCCGTAGGTCTAAACTTTTAATCACAAGCTAGAGAAAATTGACCCACAATTAAATATTTTTACTGAAATATTACCGTAAATACCTGAGTTGGGGAGTTATTCAACAACAAAAGTGAAAAATACGAATATTTCAATTTGTTCCGAAAATTAATATGTACTTGGCAGTGTCTGTATCACAATAATTTTTGAGGTACAAGGAAGTATTTATGCTCAAACGACGCAGAATATTATGTACTTTAATTTATAGAAAGACACTATTTTCCTAGAAAGCATAGTTTAGAAGTTATTACTGAAAAACGGAAAAAAGTACATTATTTTTTCGGTTTATGGGTCACCCTGTACTTAGCACAAGCGGAAAATTGGTGCAAACTTTAAGAAACCTTCTTTGGATGTTAATGAAGGGATTAAAACAGTTTCCAGCTTTCCGACAATTATCTACGCTACAAAGCTAAATTTCCTGGGCTAACAGTGGATCTTTATATTATTTACAGAAAATGTACAATGTTTGGAAGATCTACAAAAATAGACAAAATTTATTGTTAGTCCCAAATAACTTTTCGGAAGGGTACAAAATTGGTATTGCTAAGTTTGGTGTCATAACAAAAAAATGCTTATACTAATTTGTTTTTATTATGTCCAGATATTCACAGAATAATTTACTAAATAAAATGAACATGGAATATCCAATGTTTTATTTTCTCAAAAATTATGGAATGCCATTGTTCTATTTTTTATCATATAAAAATGGCTTATTTTTGAAAATTGCAATTCCTGAAACTCACAAGAGTTGAAACAATTTGACAATAAGGGCTACCAACCATGCTATATTATGTCACCTGCAGATAATTTCTGAACTGTCCAATTATATGGAACTCTCATACAATATTATAATCATCCATTCACATCACTTTAAATAGCATAGGGAAGTTGCTAGACTATTGATATTAGTCCACATAGTATTTATAAGTTCATTATGTTGCAAATATTATGTCACTGTTAATTAATTTGAATTTCTAAGAATAATTAACAAAGAAAGATATTGCATTGTGAAATGTATACATGACCCAACACTGTTTTAAATGTTATATACCTATTATGTGTAGATTTGTGAATGTAAGCATTTTATGTATGTATATAATTTTGTGAGATAATTCCAAGTTGGGCAATCTCGGTGAAAAGGCAGTATATTATGCTTCAGTCTTAGCATAGTTGTTAATATTATGTACAATACATTTCATATAGATAGTACTTTGATATGTATGTATAGCTAAATTAATAAAAGTAAACAATATAAAAAAACATACACATAGTACAAAATGTTGAGCTATAATTCTTTTCTCCCTACAAATAAGATATTTTCTTAAGGTACCATACTAAATAACAAAGGGTAATTTTGTAAGCATGTACATATTATGAATAATAAATTTGGAATTAGTTTAACATACTAATATAGCAATGTGTAGCACATCCACCAGTCTCTACACGCAGTATGCAGAGTAATCACAGTATCACAACATTATCATATTTTGTAACTTTATTCCACGGCAAATCCACAAGTCTCTTCCACAGCTTGTGTCAACTTATCATGTAGCACCCTGTAGGAGGGATAAGGAGGCATGTCTATTCTGTTGAAGCAAGTGTGTGCTTTGGGGAGACTGTGCGGGGGAGCTTCCACGCAGTGAATAGTGAACAGGCGAGGTCCCGCCGCTCCCGTGGAGCCCTGCAAAGCTTTGAAACCTTGGAGAGGCACACGACTAGATCCCGTCACAAACTGCAGTAGACGAGCACGCATCTCCACTGAATATGATTCCACAGCCTGCCAAAACCACTGCACTACAGGTGTTTCCGGAGTACAATGCTTTAATCTTGTATGCTGCTTCCAATCCGCTACATCTATTGAAGATATTCCGCCGATAATCAATTCTAATTCTCTTTCGTCAAAAGGTCGTAAGAAATTTGATGGTACCAACTCAGAGAAACCTACAAAAGTTAAAACACATGTATATTAACATTCAGTGGAATGATAGAATGATCATATATGGCACCATAATAGAAAGATCAATACAATACCTTTTTGTAATGCTAAGAATTGTTGTTCAATGCCTCTCATAAACCTATAATTCACATAGAGGCGCACATATTCCCTCTTGTTGTCTTCAGTAACTGGTATGCTGCCACCTCCAGGCTTCAATTCATGCACCTTTAGCACTCCAAAGCTGTTGAATTCCACTTGAAAGGTTGTATCTATCACACCTGCTATTTTATTTTCCCTGTAATATCACATTGTTTAACAGTGCTGTCAAGTTTTTGAAATTACTAACATTATGGGGTGGAAGTCAAAAGAAACATTCGTAGCAAACTTACAGCATCCAAGTGAGACTACGATGCAGTTCTGGGTCCACTCCTTCAATATCACCTAATGTGACGGGTTTGCTTAGCAGCTGACGATAGAAAGGAGTTGTAAAACCTCCCTCTAAATGGTGACCATGGAATGTTGCAATCCCTAACACTCGCCCAGCAAAGTGGAAGTAAGATAGATGTTCTGGATTCACACCTATTTAACAAATTATAATCACATATGAATACATACAATCCCTCGTGCAGTTATTATTAATTTGGTTTGTAAGATAGATGTCGAACTGACCTGAATCAGGGTTAATCTGCAAGGTGTAGTGACTCCCACTACTGTACTGGAAAAGTCCATACTGAGGATTAAGCATTTCCCTGGAGAGCAGATGTAACCATTCCCTGGCCACCCCTCCATAGTCCAATCCTTCCTCCCCTCGGAACTTCACCATCAGTCTTCTACGTAGATCCTTGGCTCTCATTTTCATCACTAGACGATACGATTCTTCAAATATTTCTTCACGGGAAACCTACATTGACAAGCATCCACCATTTTATTACTCTATACAATTAAACAAATAACTTTTATTCAAAAGATCTTCATGTTTCATAGAAATTACCTCTAATCGGCAGTGTCCACTGGGAGGCTGCATGGCTAACAGTTCCATCCTCAGAACTTTCATCTTAGCTGCGAGATCTCTCCGATACTTGGGAAGCAAGTCACTACTATCTTGAAGGTTGGGTGGCAGGTCACCGTGTGGGGAATCAGGAATGACTGCATTCCCTCCACTATTAGAAGTATTATTTACTACAGCCACTGTTGTTACTTGTGATGTGTTGTTGTTATTGGTGGTGTGTGGGGTGGGAATGTTGTTAGTACTACTGGGTGCAGGAAGAGCAGGGACTCTATTAGTAGAGGCCTGTATGACTGCAGTGAGTAGTGTGGAGGGGGTGACTGGAGTTGGTTTAGCAGGAGTCACACAAGTGGAAGGTGAAGTTGGATTATTGTTACTACTAGCACCACTACTACTGCCACTACCTCCATTGGAAGACGTTGTTGGTTGATGTTTCTGTATTAATGTGTTCAATATTTGAGTATTGAGTCTAGGATCTGTAAACTGTGTTGTGCGATTGTTGTGATCTACAAAATATACCTGAAAATAATAATTATACAAATTTAACATCTAAATTCACATATGTCTGTTTATTGAGTTAACAAAACATATAAAACTGAGTGTGTGATTGTTTTGTAAAGATATTTGTATAAAGAGCAATTACCCTTCCAGACTGTGTTTGCCTCATTTCCCAACCGGGAGGCAGTGGTCCCAAAGTGTCGGGGGCCAGAGCAGCCGGACTGATATCACGGGGAATCCTAGGATCATGCCACGTAGACACACCCGATGCTATATGATAGAAGTACACTTGGCCCTGCTGTGTTGTACGCACCTCTGCACACACAAAAACAAAACCTCACATAAATAACATATAAGTATATCAAGCTACACGTTATCAATAACTAATAAAGGGCATACCTTTCCTGCGTTTTTTTGGATACAACTGAAACATTATATTGGTAATCACATAGTCAGTGAGATTATTGAGTACAGAAAACAAAATATAACTCAGAGTGCTGCTCATAGTGATGAGAATCAAAAATAATATAACAATTTTCACAGAGACACAACTGAAAGAGGTGACCACTAAACTTTATTGGGCCAATTGTAATATTACTTGTGTTATTACAATTTTGGCAAAACTACTTATTTGATGCATTAGAAAACCTTGAATGTATTTTTTGGCTGGCAACCATTCAAACACACAATAATATGTAATCAACAAAACATGATATACAAAAATACATTTTTATGCTTTACTGTAATATGAACTATACAGGGATGTAGTTTCTACATCAAACAATTTGGGTGATTTTCAGAAAATATGTAACGGTAAAAAGTGAAAATGATATTGGAAATTTCAAATCCAGACTTATTGCAAAAGCAATACCCTCCAGTCTCAGAATGAAATTTTTTAAAGCTGTAAACACTAATGGAAAGTGAATTTTATTGATGAAAGTTTGTGAAAACGTTTCATCAACCTTGTAGTACATTTATAACTGTCTGAAGCAGATTAAAGTATTTTACAACCCAGCACTATTAGACAACACTTCTCACTACCTCACATCACCCATGTATAAATATGAATCACCCTGTACTTGTGGATGGTATATCTTTTATAGAGTACACTATGATATTTATAAACATACCTACATGCAGAGGTGGGCACCGTTAATCAAAAAGTTAACTTCGTTAATCGATAATCCGTTAACTAAAAAGTTAACTTCGTTAATCGTTAAAGCGTTACATTTTGAAAAATGTAACGGAAGTAAACGTTAATCCGTTAAAGCGTTAATCTAAAAAATCGCGGTTAAATGGCATGAAGTAGAACTACATAAGTACTACTACTATCACACTATCGCGATGTATCCCAACAAAGTGGGTATACAAATACATACAATGAGCCTACAACAAATAAAACATACAGAATGGGTGGCGAGTCTCATTATTGAATAATAATTAAATGTCTTATATATATTTTACTAACACTTAGGTACATTTTTTATTACACTCGCCCATTGACGTCGCTAGCTTCACAGTTTGAAAGGCGCTGCAGCAGAATTTTTTTTCGACAAAATTTGACTTTCGATCTGAATTTCTTTTCCAACGCCCAACTCATATACGACACCACACATAACTCCATACAACCCTTAAATTATCTAATGCCAGTGCAGCCAGTGGTTGATGTCTATGCAAACAATCAAATATTAACGGACTTAATTAACGGAAGTAAAATGTAACGGAAGTTAAATAATCCGTTAACAAATTTTGGAGGTGAGAAAAGCGTTAAATCGTTAACCAAAATGTTAACTTCGTTAATTAACGATTAACGGTTCTGCCCAGCTCTGCCTACATGTAAATAAGGAGTGGTAATGTTTGTCATTAGTAAATGTAAATTGCTTACCATAGCCAGTGGGTAAATCTTGTGTTTGCGCAGTGTTATGTGTGGAGAAAGCTCCCCTGGCTCCGGTCTGACCTCTCGACCTCCGTCTCTCTTGCCAAGGGCCTGCATTGCCTCCCACAGGATGAGACGAGCGTCTACTCTGTTGTTGAGCTTCAGCCCTAGATGGAATCCTATACATACAACAAAAACAATGTTAAATAATAACAAAAAATACAAACTGGGTGGTATTATCCTATTCCATTCTATCCCCTCACACCTCATCCCTTGCACGGTAGGCAGAGACAACAGATCTCCAGACTTTTCCATCCTTACATACACTTCTCGCCTCCAACACGTTCATAAAATTCGTCATACACACTCTACGATTCCTTTTAATCGGAACACATCTGTCCCAGAGAATCTAGTCTACATGACGGCTGCGATATTTTGATATTTTTTTCATTATCCTTTCATCATTCTTTCTCTCTAAATGTCTCAACCATCTCAACTTGTTCACTTGCATAAAATATAAATGTAAACAAACCTAGTTTGTTGTGGAGGTTGTATGACATTGTTTTGTGGTGAAGGCAATGATACTGGTCCGCTGTTTGCTTTATTCATCCTCCATACTTCGTCTCCAGGCACGTGGCTTGTCACATCTCCCGCAGTGCTTCCAGGCAGAGGAGTTGGTGGATTACTGTTGTTTTGTATCACTATGGAATTCCTAGGTGACTTGGTATTACTCGGGGGAACACTATTCACATTTTCCAAATTCAATCCATTCTTGGGACTAGTTGGACTTATAGTATTGGAACTACTGGCACTAGATGTCGGAACTACTGACGATTCTTCTACAATCTGTCCATTCACTGCCGCTTCTATACTCGTTTTATCAGTCGATATTTTTTGTTCATTGTTATTGGTTAATTTTTCTAAACGATTTTGTAATGAATTGAGTTTGTGAATGCTCGGTGTAACTGGATTAACTGGAGGATTGGATGAGCCATTGGCAGCAACTTCTGACGGCAGCGATATGTTAAGATCAGTCTGTGAGTTATTATTGTTGGATGGAAGGGAAAGTGAATTATCTGGGTTAGTGTTGCTATGACTTCTCCTGTGCACGGGCTGTGTCGGGTTTGTACTGGGGGAAGAGGAGCGAGGGGCGGGGGTGCTCTGAGAGTTACTCCGATTGTGTCTGTTGGCCGCTGGTGAAGTCTCAGTCTCCTCTGCGGGTCTTGTAGGCCTATTCCATTGGGTAGTTCGAGTGACATGATTCACATAATAAGACCTGAAACAAATATTTTGTTTAAACAAACATAGTATACAAAACCATTTTGAATATAAAAAATAGGTGATGTTCTCATATTACCTTCCTCCATTTGTAGTTCTTTCTTCCCAGCCAGATGGAAGAGAGGGTAAGGATTCGGGGACACTCAGCTCCCCGGCAGGTCCCACCACAGCCAAGGGAGAACGCACGCACGATCCTCCATCTCTAGACAACAGGGACACTATAATCTGTCCTCTGACAGCTTCAGTATCTCCTGCGCTAGCTTTACATAGATCCAGGCATTGATCTGTATAACACACACAAACATATTACAATGGATTCCACAAACACTTCCGCCAACATAATAATATAAATATACATTGCATATGTAAATGACAAACACTAATTTTCCCTACAAATGACCACAAAATACTCAGAACACACGAGGAAAATGACATACTATCTGATTGTCATAAATGTCAAGGAAATAAATACTACCTAGTTAAAATATATAAATAGGATGTACATATAGCGGAATTAGTTTGATAATGACAAATATGTAAACATCCTAAAATTCATTGAAATATAATATTATATAGGCGAGGATATGCGTACATTGTAGGGTTGACAATTATCAAGATAATTATATTCCCTGATAATTATCCAATATTTATCCAATAATGTACCCAAAAGCAACAGTAATTGTCATCCCTCTTGTTTCAAAATTCTCTCATGATACAATGTTTAAAATATCAGTCCTTTAAAAATTTAAATGCATCAACAAAATTTAATTTTCCTCTTGAAATATTCCTTTTTTTATTTATTACTGTCAATCACCTACATGACGCCGCGTAATGCAATATCTCTTGCAGGTAGAAATGTTTTAATCATGCTAATTATTAATGCAAATATTTATCTTGAAAATTATCATTACAGTATCATGAAAGATAATTAATTAACCTTTACAACCCTAGTACATTGTAGTATAAGGAAATAGCGTAGGATTACATGAGAAGTGATGGCAATAGGAATTGTATTTTATATTATTATGCATGCACACATAACAGGAGATGATAATACTAAGTAGGGCAACTTACATCCTGTGTCCTTTAATCTCTGTACTGTGGAGGCCTGCATACGCACACATCCCAGGAAGCCGGATCCTTGTCTTTTGTGTATCTTCCTGTGGTTCCAAATGCTACATTCAACATATAAACAATTAATAACAACGGAAACTATTAACAATCAAACAATTGATTTGAGATATACCTAAATTATTTAGGTTTGGAACCGGATTTATCTGTACCTATTGCACAGACGGAAATACTTTTTCCCTTAATGAAAAAAACTTAATGTAATTCCGTCTGTTCTTAGGTACAGATAAATCCGGTTCAATACCTAAATAATTTAGGTATTATCTCAAATCAAACAATTACTCTATCTTTTATACAAAAAATCTGGACTTGCTATAATTTATTTATTCTTACAGTGAACAATCTTATACAATAATTCAGTACGAAACAGATAATCTTTAAATAATATTTGAACAGAGAAATTCTGACTAAAGGCAAGCGTATCGCGAAATCTCTTGCAGTTAACCTTAAAACGTAAGTTTGAGAAAATGATCTTGTCCGGGCATCACAAACGTTTATAAAAAAAGTGTAGTATAAACAAAAAATTAATAGTAATAACATCATGGAGTACTAATATAAATAAGTAGGTACATCCCAAAGAGGGATTGATCTAGTTCTGATTATGATTGCCAACATGGGCATTCAAACTAACTAGCTCTCCCTCTTCAAACAAATATGTGGCACTTAAACCAAGTGAGCAAAGCTAGTACTTAATGCGTCTCACCTTTAAATCTATTTATTGAGTAAATATGCCAAATTTTTACTATGTGTGTTAAATAAATGGTGAAGAAAAAGATATTACAAACTGATGTTACAAGAAGATTAGTAGTAATATCTCAACACACAAGCAATTATATTTCACTGTGGATGAACAGAAATGTATTTTGGTTTGTCACATTCTCAAAATAGCGTTAATTTATTCATTATGTGATTTGTCTTACCTGATGGTAACTCCATCACCTTTGCACAAATACAAGTCATAGTGGGAGTTCCACTTGGGGTCCAAAGAGGCCTTGACAATCTCTGTAGAATGAATCTGATTTCCTCCGTCTACTGAAATCTTCGCGAAAGGATCAGGCAAACCTAATACACAAACAAGCAGCACATCAGTAAATTAGACCTTCAACCGAAAAATCAGAAAATATTATGAGAAGTCAGCATGATTGGATATCATATTAATCCGAAACATCAACAGAATAGATACGCACACATATAAATGAAAAAATCGGAGATAAAAAGTTAAAGACGATAGGAACAAGATGTATGTTGTCAATAATTGGAAAGCATGACACTGATTAGGTAAAGATACTGAAACCACACTTACGAAATAAATCCTTCCTAACCAAATTTCTCGCGCACAGAACTGTAAAAGAAACAAGTGCACCTTTAATTATTGTCAAAAAATAAGATTTTAATTAAATGATGGATATTCAGATGCATATTATCTAAAAATATTTTAATTGGTGTATGCAGTGACAAGTGATAGAACGATGGTAATGTTTTAGATATTGCACAAACAAATTCCCTTAGATTATTTTGTATAACTTACTGGTGAGTCTAATTTTTTGAGCCCCGTATTTACGGGTGGATGGAGTATTTGACATTTTAAAATTACACTTTAAACATCTCCATCAACACAACACACCAATTAAGTCACCGCGATCCGCCATTTTATAATTTAATGAAATTATTAAACAATCAAAATATTGCAGTAGTACCAACAGTACAAACGCTACTCAAGAGTGTGGCTATATGCAAAAATTTACCAATTTAATTTCCAAGGCAGTTTTGCCAAGCGTTTTAAATTCACATTGATATGAATACCTCAATACCTAATCTCGTTGAATTGGTTTTCAAGAAAAGCTCTCGTTTTTTATAGTAGGTTGACATTGACTGTCGGATTCGCTGGTAAAATTCTTCATCTACTGTCTGCAACGACGTGTTTCTGCACAAAATGAAAATATTTTTGCGACACACAGTTTGGCAGACACTGGTATTGTCTATTGATTTTTACTGACAGCTGACATTTCTGCATGTTTTGTTGACGAATGGTGGTTTGTTTGCCGCGTCTTGTTCCTTTCCATTTTATGTTTTAGTTCGATTTTTGTATTGTAAAGCCTTTTGAGGTGCCGTCACTGTCAGTAAAAATATTATATATTGATATAAAATGTGGATATTAAAATCCAGGAACGGCGACGCTGTATTTTACGTAAAGGCCAACAGTGAAAACATTATCGGTCGAAATGTGGGAGATCTCGCATTTCCTAATGATAAATCTGTTAGCAGGAAGCATGCGACTATATACTCTGATGGTAGTAATAATGTTACAGTGGAAGATCATGGGTCCAAGTACGGAACATACATCGATGAAGGGTTACAAGATCAAAAGAGGATTGAATCCAACGTTAAAATTCCGATTAAGCATAATAGCCTTATAAGATTCGGTTTGCTGGGTAACGAATGGACGCTTGTGGAACAAAAATTTAAGAGTTGTGTGTCAACCATAAAGGAAGGTGACTTGGCATCAGTTAGAGAGCAGATGAATCAGTTAGGTGTGTCCATTAGCAAGGAGTGGTGTAAAGATTGTACTCATCTCACTATGCCTACTATAACCCTCACACTGAAAGTTGTTCTGGCTCTGGTACAAAGCAAGTCAATTGTAAAGCCTGAGTTCTGGACAGAGTGCCTCAGATGTCGTAACAGTAACCTACCCCTACCATCTGCAAACACTTACTTACCAGACATTAATGAATCTTCCATTAGTCAGCAAGCAAACTTCCATACAGATAATACGAGGATTACACTGTTCACAGGCAAGACATTCATCTTCATGTCTCGACAGCAGATGAAGAATTACGAGGAGATAATTAGCAGTGCTGGAGGACAGAGTAGCTATTTGGGTAGTGGAATCACACACGGACAACTGAGTGCACCACAGAGTATTGTAATACAGCACGCTGCTGGATACAAAAGTAGTCAAGAATCACAAGTGTTGCAAGGGAAAATTGATAACATCACAAAATATATGACATCCAAGAAAAAGAGAATTGTTCCTGAAGTAGAAATTGGCTTGGCCATTTTATACATCTCCATTGAGAAGTATTGCAATCCATCGTTTAACTTTGCCTCAGTCATAATGCAAGATAAAGTTGTAGAAATACCAGAAGACAAAAAAGTTTTGGCTCCAGAGACTCAAGAAACCGGCAGCACACCAAGTCTCCCATCTTTACCAGCGCGGTACATTGATGAAACACTGTCCAGCAGTATTGCAAAGGATAGGTCAAGTATATCACCAGCTTCGTCCGTTCACTCGTCTCGCACAACATCTAAAAGACAGGCATCAATTTCACCTGGTAACATCGAACCATTGGCAAAGAAAAGCAGTGTTCATGACAAACATAAAACTCCGCAAAAACAAAAAGAGGAGGACAATTTATTTTGTTTTGTGCAAGATGATACACAACCTTGTACTTCAAAACAAAAACCTGAGAATTTTCAACTTACCTTTCAAAGTGCCAAGAGAAGGCGTCCAGATGTATCGTGTAATGATGATAATCTATTTAATTTTGTGCCAGACACGGATAAAAAGAGTGAGACTACAGGTGCAACTTTATCTTTCCCTCAAAGTAGAGAAACAAAGAAATCAGAAGGTAATTTGTTGAATATTGGTAAAAACATGAAAAGAAAACATGATGGTTCAGACACCCCTGATGGAAAACGAATTAACATTACAAACAGTACAACTACTAACAAAACTGTTAAAAATACTACTTTGGAAGGATTAAAATACACGTGTCAAAAACAGTTTACTGGCACGGTAAAGGAAGAGGCAGACGCTGATACTCTCCAAGTTATATCTAAACTAAAAGATCTAGACATTCTGCCTGCTGTGGTTGTGATTAATAACAACTTGGTTGTTAAGAAAGATACAAGTCATTTGGAACCATCGAACGATAGCTCTAATTCAGATGGTAAAAAGAATTTTAAGAAATTTGTAAAAGTGAAACCTCGAACAACTTGCGCTCGAGTAGTGTCGGCAAACATGCTGGTAGAATACCACCCAAAGACTGGGAACAGTATTCCCGAGCAATTCCTCGCTGATAGTTCTGGAGAAGAGGAAGAGGATGATAACTTTAGGTCTTTTACATCCTTCAGCAGACAGCAGAAAGTCACTAGAGGACGGAGTCGAAGATTGTAATGACCAACAAGATGAACCAATATAAATATTTTTTGTAAACTAAGTACCTATAATTTGTGATTGCTGATTAGTTATGAAACAGTAAATTTTTATTCAAGATCTCATCCATTTGGTGAGAGCTCCTGAATAAGATGAGACCAGATTCTCTTTTCTTTATTTATATAAAATAAGTGATTAATGTATTATTTAATGCAGAGTCAATATAATAAATGAATACAACGATTTTGTAATTTGTATATTTGTTTTTTATTTGAAAAAATACAATGCATTATATATTATCTATCACATTTAGTATCAATCAACACCCTTAGAGACTACTGTTCCTCAGTCGTTACTCAATATGTGTCCAAAATGGTGAAATCACAGTCAGGTATTATCTGCCACATCTCTCGTCTTTGGAAGTTGACGCTGCAGATATGAGGAATTTATGGTTATATTCAAGGGAATCCCAAACGTCTTGCAATGGCTTGATGATCTGGATGTTGCTCTCTAGTGTCTCTTGGATGTAACAGCGAAATTTCTTTAACTTTCTTATCTTCCGACGACGCCAAACAATAATAAATAAATATTGGAATGATGGGATATAAACTATTACAGAAATATATCTGTACGGATTCAATGCAAAAATAACAGTATCAAAAATAATGTATGTTCTCCCTTAAACAATAAACACTTGACAGGTATCTGTCATTAATACCTCCAGTTTTTTAACCGAGATTTCTTCAGATTCTTTAATGCTCGAAGAGCTTCCCGTTGAGCCACAGTTTGCATCTGATGCCTCTCCTCTCTCTCGGCTAATCCGACAACCTTGTCATGTTGCAGCGCACTTTGGACTCCTTTTGCAAATAATTTCTCGAGCACATATTGATCCGTATCTTTAGGAGTTTCACTCTCTACCTTGGATTTTCTTTTTTTAACTTTTTGAACATTTTTTATTAACTCTTCATCATCCAACAAACCTTCTTCATTCAAAAAATCCTGCAAATGTTTCTTCCGTTTCTTACTCTTCTTCTTAATATTATTACTCTCACTCTTATGGCTTACAGCCGCCTTACTAGTGGATGGTGAAGGATTAATGGCTATCTTATGACTATCTTCCTTTTCTACCACCTTTTCTTGCACTTCAATTTCCTCATCGACAATTTCACCATCTTCAACACCACCATTATCTAATTTTATAAAATCGTGGGGGTCGGGTTTGGTGTACAAATTGACGAAATCAATTTCTGATAAAACCGTTGTGAAGTCAGCATCTGTTTCTTTATCGTCGATAACATTAACAGCAGGAGGGTCAGGTGGTGGAGGCGGAGGTAAACGTTTTTTCTTGTATCTTTCTCTCGGATCTTCTTGTTCTATTAAGGGCTCATTGGTAGACGGTTTGATCTTTTTACTAATTTCCTGTGCCAGTCTTCTCATTGCATCTAATTTAGTTTTAGAAAAAGAAACTCCCCCGTTCAAAATACACTCATCTTTCTGCGAATCTTTTGGTTTATCAATATTTATTTGTGTATGTTTAAAAATATTTGTTGTTTCAGTTGTTCCACTACTGCCAGGTTCTTCTAATGAAAATAGTCCTTGAAGCGAACTCGTTTTCAAGTAATTTTTTTGTTTTGGATCTAAGAACACTTTATTTCCCAGGAGATGTTTAAAAACCTGTCTTTGATAAATTTTTTCTTCGACTGTTCCAGCTGATAAAAGTCTATAAATAATGACTTCTCTGTTTTGTCCGATTCTCCATGCTCTTTCTTTAGCTTGTCCATCGATGGCTGGATTCCAATCAGGATCATAGATTATAACTCGATCTGCTCCTGTTAAGTTCACTCCCAAACCTCCAATACGTGTAGTGGCAAGGAACACTAAATAACTGCTATCCTTGTTGAATAAAGATACCAAAGGTTGTCTGTTGCCGATGCTAACTGAACCATCCATCTTCAAATATTTGTATTCATTTTGTTGTAAGAATAATTCTAGTATACAAATCATAGCTCTTGATTGAGTAAATATCAATGCACGATGTCCTTGTTTCTTCCAAATTTTAAGGAGAGAATTTATGACCACCATCTTTCCAGATTTCTTCCAATAGCCAAAGCCTTTATTAGCTGGGAGAGATTTATCATCAGGAACATCATCATCAACTTCACAAATATACAAATCTGGATGATTACAAATCTTTCTAAGTGTAGTTATTCCGACTAATATTCTCGCTCTATAAGGTACGCCATATCGAAAATCTTTATCTAGAATTCCTCGAACAGTGTCACTTAATAGAAATGATTTATAAATATCCTTTTGTTCTTCACTTAATGTGCAAAAGAGGACTTGCTCTTTTTTCTCAGGCAATTTTAAATGTTCTTTGACTTCTGCCTTGGTTCTTCTGAGCATGTATGGCGTTATGACATTTTTCAATGTTGTGGCTAATGATAAGGCAGAAGTTTCTTGGAATCGAGATGCATTAGCATAACCTCCCTGTGTTATTGGATTAGCGAAGTTGTCTACGAAGGCTGGTAGAGTACCCAAGAGACCAGGAGACATAAAATCAAATATAGACCATAGCTCTTGAAGATTATTTTGCATTGGTGAGCCCGTCACTACAATACGATGGGGAGTTCTAATCTTCCTTACTGCTTTACTCACTTGAGTGTCAAAGTTTCTAATTTTATGTCCTTCATCCAGAATGACATAATGCCATTTCCTAATTTCAAAGGATGACTTGTGTTGCACGATGCCCGAGTACGTAGTGACAAGAATACCATGATGATTATGTATGTCTCTCACAAGGGATTCTGGAGAGCCAATGTATGAGCCGGAGTTGTGAAGCACAGCCACCCTGAAAGGGGGCCACCAGTGATGGAAGTGCTCTACCCATTGGTGTAGTACAGTTGCAGGGGCTACTATCAATGTGGGGCCCAGCCCACCCCATGAACCGCCTCTGGAAATGCTGAGTCCAGCTAAAAAGGCTATTATTTGGACAGTTTTTCCCAGTCCCATTTCATCTCCAAGTAACCCACCCGATTCTATCTGATGCAATTCCCATAGCCACTTGACTCCAGTTTTTTGATACCGATACAATTTATTCCATATTACTTTTGGAATCTTTAGACCTCCATTAATTTCATGATAATCATCATCTTCACTGATAGATGCAGAATGTTCTTTTTCCCCACTATCAGAATTTCGTGCCTTCATATGTTTTTTTGCTTTCCATTCTTTAATCCTGGCCATGAAACGATCCATGTGACCATCATCAATATACTTCTTAACCACTGATTTGTTACGCTTCGCTTCACTATTACTAGGACCCGGTAAGGCATGATCTTCAACTAGCTCTTCCTGGGAAGGTTCATACTCTTCATCTGATGTGAAGTCAAAGTCATCACTCTGAGAGGTTTGCCCATCTGTTTCATCTTTATCTGCAGAATCGTTTGGGAAACCAGCAATTTCTCCATCATTATCCACAGAATCTTTTGGAATAACAGCATTTTCTTCATCATTATTGGTGTTAACTACTGCCACAGAACTTTTTGCTTTAGACTTAGAAGAGGCACCTGCATCAACTTTCTTATTTTTGGACTTCGACGAAAGTTTGTTTTGATTTTCGATAAAGGCATTTAAATCAAACATTGTGGTTCTCTATTATTATTAAAATAAAAATATGTAAATTATGTTTGTAAAATCTTTGAGTTTACCAATTAAATAATAAAATTTAAATTGCATCTAACAAGTTTATACTTGAATTTCCACTTCAATTCGCTGTTTTTCAAAGGTTTTCCACACTGTTTTCCCGTTTCTCGACAAATTTCGTATCAGACATTCCGAGTTTTGATCAGTTTTGATCACGTTTTGATCACAGAACACATACTGTTTTGATTCGACACAGTGTTGCCAACCCGACAAAGTCAAATGTCGCTAAGCGGAGGTTCAAAAGTCGCCAGAAGTCGCCAGATTCGTTTTTTTGTTTTTTTTTAATAAGTTTTGCAAGAATGCTGGTCCGGGGGGGGGGGGAATTGAATACCATAAAAAATTGAATAATAAGAACGCACGACACCGAAAAGCCAAATACCTAAGAATATTGGTTTACGTCTCGGGAATTCCCAGCATCGAAATTCGCAGGGAAAGCAGAGTGCAAGGTTACTTAACGTTGAGCATGGTGTATACAGGGACGGATATTCCTACAGGACAACTGGGGCGACGCCCACCCAAAAATATTACGTCCTCCCAAAAATATTACTCCACAAACGCATATAAAATTTAAGTATGTATGTATGTATCTACAGCATCTATACACAGTATGTATATGGAAGTATAACTACCAACCAACATTATACAACTTATGAATAAGATACCGTATTATATTACCGTAGGTAGTATCCTTCTCGAAGATACTACCTACCTATAATACGCTAAGCTGTGACTATGAGCTATATACGATATTATTATGCAATACCATCTGGTATGGGCAACGTCGAGTCTTGCCCAGGATTTCTATAGAAAACATGACCTGCTTCATTTATGGTTTCAGTACTCGGATGTAAGAGCATCGAAGGGCAAATGTTATGTCGCCCCTATGGGTCCCCAAATTTTATTATAAGGTTTAGTAGATGGCCATAAACAAAAAGAATAGATAGAATTTCTTAGCCACAATACAATGACGATACTTTTACTAATGCACGCTTACTATTAGACCGAATTCGACTCCCCGGCATAGAAAGTCGCATAGGTGCAAAAATGTGCTCACTAGACACCACCAACACATGTACGGACACCCGAAATTTCTCTATTTATCTAAATAGTTTTTTTAATTACTGTTTTTTGGACACATTTTTACCATCATTTTACAAACTTTGTTCAAACTCGATAGTTGCATAACGTTGTTACACGCGTTCGGTTAATAATTATTATATCCTATTTTATTTTCTATTTTTAGTAATATGCAATAAGTATGCAAGAGCGTTTAGTGTTGTTCTGTAATTTGTTAAGTGTTTCCCTAAATTTTAAATTTTAAAGTTCAATAGGTATAATATAATACTGTTTAGTGTTGATGGTCTTTAGTATGACACGTAAAGTTTTTCTCTAAATTATAAATTTGTTTTGTTACTATTCAATAGGAATATAAGGGAGTTTAAAGTTGTATTTGGTGTGATATACGTGTAAGTGTTTCTCCAGTGTTTAAATTTAGTAGGTAAAGTACTTTTTTGTAAGTACGTATTATTTGTGTTTATACTGGACATATAGTAAAATCGCAATTTACGCCGACCATGAATACTGTAAAGGCTTTGCTTGGAAAATCATTACCATACGAAGATAAATTGCGTGTGAAAGTTTTGGGCCCACATCGTCCTGACTTAAAGTTAAATCAGGAATATTTGTGTAAATCTAAAGTCTATTCACGCAAATTTAATCGAAATATGTATGAAAAATACTCGTGGCTCTGTGGATGCGAGGAAAAGAACGCATTCTTCTGTTTTCCTTGCCTCATTTTCGGAAACGAAGATGTTTGGGGAACTACTGGTGTTAAGGATTTAAAACATCTCTCTGAAAAAATGACCAAACACGTTTCATCCAAAAAACATATGAGTAATAATCTCAGTTTTAGTCTACTTGGAAAGATAGATATTAGAAAGCAATTAAATGATGGATACAGGCAATCAGTCATAAAGCAACATGAGGCCGTCGATAAAAATAGACATGTTCTATCCAGAATAATCGATTGCGTAAAATTTTGTGGAGTGTTCGAACTTGCACTACGAGGAAGAGATGAGACCGAAAATTCAGAGAATCCCGGCATTTTCAGAGGATTGGTCAACTTTGTTTCTTCATTAGACAATGCATTAAAAGAACATTTGGATACCTCATCTGCATTTAAAGGCACATCAAAGACAATTCAGAATGAATTGTTAGATTCGATGCTAATAGTTTGCAGAAGAGAAATTAAGAAGCAGATTAACCATGCAGACTTTATAGCGATTCAAGCAGATGAAACTACGGATGCTGCATGCATGACCCAAATGTCTGTTATTGTTAGATACTTGAAGAACTCGAAGGTTATAGAAAGATTTTGGGGATATTTTAGGCCTAGCAATCATACAGCTGAAGGATTGGCGACGGTATTAATCGACCAGTTGAAAGAGATCGGGGTTAACAATACTCCAAATAAATTGATCGCCCAGACTTATGATGGGGCTTCTGTAATGAGTGGTGTTCGCGGAGGCGTCCAAGTTTTGGTCAGAGAAGTATACCCCCAGGCAAAATTTATTCACTGTTACGCGCACCAAAGTAACCTTATCATGCAAGAAGCCTCGAATAATATAACTGCAGCAAAAATATTTTTTGCCAACATACAGGGTATATCGACTTTTTTCTCCAGATCAGCTAAACGAACGCAAATATTAGATAGCATTGTAAATAATCGTTTACCCAAATCTGCACCTACTAGGTGGAATTTTCAAAGCCGGGCTGTAAATTCTATTTACGAACATAAGGACTTGCTATTGGAGTGTATGGAACACATCTACGCGACGGAAAAAAATGATACATCGGCTATCAATCAAGCGTGTGGATTTGTTAGATTACTGAAAAATAGAGACTTTTTGTATTGGTTAAACTTTTTTCATAAGGTAATGCCAAATGTTGATATTTTATTCAATCAGATCCAAAAGGATTCAGTTAATTCCTCGGCTATGTTCGATATAATCAATAATTTTGTTAGGTCTATAAAAACAATTCGAGATGAAATTCCTGTTGAAACGCTTGATTGTATTCAATCGCAGTCATCAAAACGAAGACGGGTGGAATCTGTTGGAGAACAAAATGGGGTAATTGCGATTAATTATTGTGACAACATTATCGCAAGGTCTCAAGAGCGATTTCAATTTACGGGACACCTGTCGGCAGCTAAATTGTTTGTGGTAAGATTTTTCAAAGACTACCATAAAGTGTTTCCTACAAAAGACTTTACAACTACACTGTCGGAGTACCCAATTATTGATGGACGTAAATTTAAAACAGAATTAGAAGTTTTATACAGGGTGTCCCGTAAATCAACGTCATCCCGTGGAGGGGTGATAGACCAGCTCATAACCTACCAGAAAATCGAAATATGACCTTACTAAAAATCGCTCATTCTCGAGATATCGGCACTTTTTTGTTTTTCGTGAAATTCAACACCTTCGATCAGTTTTTTGATCGCCACGGTCACAAAATTCAATATTATGGGATTAAAATTTTTGATTCGTAATCCTGAATAATTCAGCTACTTGATTGCAGTCCAAAATAAAACCTATTAATTCACAATTTTGAAAAAAAAGAACATCGTTTCCGTTTCTCGAGTTTTTTGTTTTTTATTAGCAAATTTCGACTCCTTTACACTGTAAAAAATTAGTATGACATAAAGCTGGCAAATTATATTAAAAACTTTCTCATTTAGTGTAGTTTTTAAAAAGGTTCAAAATTAGATATAGTTCCCTTTACAAAAAAAAGATATTCCTGTTTTACTTCAAAAGGACCTAATTATAAAAAAAATCCAATGCAGGGTTATAGCTTCTTTATGTCCAATATTTGGACAAGTGATAGAGGTTGAAAAAATATGAAAAAAAGTTTAAAAAATGTATGTCGAAAAATCAACTGTTTTGGAGTTATGGTCTTTTGAAAATTGAGGAGTATGAATATTTCTCATTTGAGTTTTTTGACTATAACTCATAAACCACTGACTCGATTTTGACAAAATAAATTAAAAATCATTGTAAATAATGTAGGCTTACGATAAAGTTCCTAATTTACGGCCTTTTCTCTTAAATTTCGTGATAATTCTGTTAAGAAACATGTATTTTTGTGAAAAAATGATATTATTTTTCAGAATTTAGACTAGATTCTAAGGAAAACGCCACAAATTAACATATTTATCGAAAGCCTATTTTATTAACTATGATTTTTAGTTTATTTTGTCAAAATCGAGTTGGTGGTTTATGAGTTATAGTCAAAAAACCCAAATGAGAAAATTTTCATACTCCTCAGTTTTCAAAAGACCATAACTCCAAAACAGTTGATTTTTCGACATACATTTTTTATACTTTTTTTCATATTTTTTCATCCTCTATCACTTGTCCAAATATTGGACATAAAGAAGCTATAACCCTGCATTGGATTTTTTTTATAATTAGGTCCTTTTGAAGTAAAACAGGAATATCTTTTTTTGTAAAGGGAACTATATCCAATTTTGAACCTTTTTAAAAACTACACTAAATGAGAAAGTTTTTAATATAATTTGCCA
Source organism: Ceraclea dissimilis (assembly GCA_963576895.1). Classification (NCBI taxonomy): domain Eukaryota; kingdom Metazoa; phylum Arthropoda; class Insecta; order Trichoptera; family Leptoceridae; genus Ceraclea; species Ceraclea dissimilis. The sequence goes on from OY756361.1 coordinate 4,250,923, forward strand.
GCTTTATGTCATACTAATTTTTTACAGTGTAAAGGAGTCGAAATTTGCTAATAAAAAACAAAAAACTCGAGAAACGGAAACGATGTTCTTTTTTTTCAAAATTGTGAATTAATAGGTTTTATTTTGGACTGCAATCAAGTAGCTGAATTATTCAGGATTACGAATCAAAAATTTTAATCCCATAATATTGAATTTTGTGACCGTGGCGATCAAAAAACTGATCGAAGGTGTTGAATTTCACGAAAAACAAAAAAGTGCCGATATCTCGAGAATGAGCGATTTTTAGTAAGGTCATATTTCGATTTTCTGGTAGGTTATGAGCTGGTCTATCACCCCTCCACGGGATGACGTTGATTTACGGGACACCCTGTATAGTCGGGACGATATACATTGTGCGAGTGGAGCTGTAGCCTTACTACAATTAATAGTAGAAAATAATTTAAGTGAAATATTTTCAGAGTGCGTGAAAGTACTCTCAATAATAACGACGTTGCCAATGACGACAGTTGAGAATGAGAGATGTTTCTCAATGCTCAAAAGGATCAAAACATTTTTGAGGAACACAATGGGCCAAGACAGACTTAATGCATTAGCAATGTTATCTATAGAAAAAAGACTGATTAATTCGATGAGTGATTTTAATCAGCAAGTTATAGACGTTTTTGCTCAAGGGAAGAATCGTAGGATGGATTTTATTTATAAGTGATTGATTGAAATCTTATTTATCTAGTGTTTAGTGACTTGTTTTTATTTAATAGTACTGTTGAAAGTTTTAGTTTTAAGACAGCCCAATTAAGTGGATAAATAATAATAGATAATAAACCAAGTATTTACATAAGCGTTGTTAACCAAGCACCTGATGATGGAATGAAATTACAAGTATCCACCTTGTGACTAATTGGTAAGTCTTTTAATTTATTTTTGTTCATGTAAAAAATGAAAATAATCAATGATAAGTAACCAATTGCAGTTTTAGTCAATAACGTTTCGTTTATATCAGGTTTACTATATATTCGTGTATTGTATATTACGTACCATCTTAATGTTGCGGCTTGAAATACGTAGTGGTTTTGATCTATTTGGAAAGATAGATATTAGAAAACGAATAGGTAGATGATGGATACATCCACCATAAAATAATCGATTGCATAAAATTTTCAGAGAAGTATACCCCCAGGCAAAATTTATTTTAATTAGTATCTTCGATAAGTATCTGCCTGGTGACAAATTAGTATCTTCTAATTAGTATCTGTCTAGTGACTAATTGGTAAGTTTCTTACTTATTGTTTAAAAAAATAAAATAATCATGATAAGTAGTTCCAATTGCAGTTTTCGTCAATAGCGCTTCGTTTAGATCAGGTTTATATATAACATTACGTACCAAACTTAATGTTACAGCTTAAAATATGTATTAGGATGGGGGAAGACAGAAAAAGTCAAGGATGGCGCTGGTATTAGGTATTTATCGTTTTAGGTAGGTATATTGGATTTTAGTTTTGCCTCACATTGCCCTCCCATCCCCCCAACCCACGAGCCGCCACTGGGTGTATAGTGTATGTACGAGTATGTATTGCTATAAACAAAACACTGTTCAGGTCTATCGGAAGAAAGAGTGGATCTAGCTTTGATTAATTTGTACATTTCTATTAAAATACTACAAGCGAAACCGAAAAGCGCCATGGACCTAAAAGGCGCTAGAAAAGTCGCTAGAATATTTTGTCGCTAAATGAAAATTTAAAGTCGTTTTCCATGTCCAAATGTCGCTAGATCTGGCGACAAAGTCGCTAAGTTGGCAACACTGTTCGACATCATAGATTAATAATATATTGTTCGACATATTATCATATTATTTGACAGCATGGTCACGGAAAAAAAAGAATGGTTTATGAATTTTAAAAGTTTATTTTTCTACCAACTTGACAAAGCAAACAAAACAATTTCTTAGGGGTGCGTTCTGGATCCGTGGATCCAAACCCTCAGACTTAGGCTGGCCACACACGTCCCGAAGTTCAGTTCCGGAATCGACCGTTTTGCAAAAAAGTTCCGATCAAAACCTCTCTCTGACTTCAGCGTCACCCCGATTTTAAATTCAGAAAGAGGTTTTGGTCGGAACCTTTTTGCAAAACGGTCGATTCCGGAACTGAACTTCGGGACGTTTGTGGCCAGCCTTACTTAGGTATACAAGTACCTATAAGCAGAAATGATTGTCGTTGATGAAAGGTAGCTGTGGGGATGTGGTTTACTTGGCAACCGATAAACAACCAACTTGTTGCCGTTTGAATTGTAAAGTAAGTAAATTAAAGAAATATCTATCTATGAGTGTAAAGGTTGTTTCATAATTTTACTTGTCGAAACGAAACACATAGTTTACACACGCTTTAAAAGTATATTTGCTTAATTCTAAGTATAAAATTGAGTTAGGACTTTGACCAAGACTTTGACAGACAAACAACAACAATCCGGTTGCTAAGTGTATCCAGGGATATATGTATTATGAAGTGTTGCAGGGTGATCATTCAACGTTGAGAAGTATTTATGGTGATCACCAATCTGTTTGTAAGACGTAGGTACCTATAGTGGAGTAATTTCTATCCCTTCTCGACCAATGTTGACTCAAAATAGAAGACAGAAGATATATGTATAGTGTGTGATGTATTATTGTTTGTAAAAAGTCTAGGTATTTGTTATAATTTGTCTTAGATGAAACAGGATCAAATTAATTTAGTGACGAATAATCGAATGAAGAGTACTTAATCGATTAACGCAATAATCGAATGAGAATTCGAATCTCGAAATTTTGTCGATAGTGGGGCGGGAGGGGGGGGGGGGGGAGAAAACATATTTTTTGTCTATGAACTTTACACAAATCTTCTTTCAATCTATGGAGCAATATTTTGTGACATTTTCTCAAGCGAGTTGTGGTAATATATGGTAATGCGATACTATTTTGGTTTTTCGGTTTTATAAAACTATTGTATTAAGTCTTCGGTGGTGCAAGCCCAAGTGCAACTTATTTAAAATAATGTTTCAGTAATTTTGATTTGTATGCAGTATACTTTTAATAAATTTTATGACTTGTGGAAATGCAGTTGTAGTTTTCTTTATAGATTGTTATTTCTCAAGAAGATTACAACCTATGGGCTTAGTGAATGATCTGTTAAACATTGGATAATTCCAATATCAGATAAATACAATGGCTAACCGGAATAATAGGAAAGTGCTGAAAATAGTCGTGCCAGAGGATGCATCTCCCACACCGTAAGAAAATTGTGTTATCTCAAATAATCAAATATTTATCTCATTTATTGGTTCAGTTATCGGTATTATAATTGAAAACCATTATTTTTATAATAATCGTAAATATAGAATAGGAAAAGACTATCAAAGTAGGTTGCCAAATACAGAATAATTATTGTCAATTTATATTTTATCAGTGGTTTGTTTGTTTGCAGAACTGCTCCCAGGAACTTGGACAAACAGACAACTATCACAGTAGATGACAAGACATTTGTAGTGGTAGCTGATGACTTAGTGAAGATATGCGACCTAGGACGTGGTGCGTACGGCGTCGTTGAGAAAATGCATCACAAACCCAGTGACACAATAATGGCTGTTAAGGTGCGTATAATATTACACCGAGTAGTTACTTTGTTATATAAGGTTTGAAATATTTCATTTTTGAGGTCCACTGAAAAACTATTTGTTTACTGTGAATTACCCTTACAAAATACTCACTTTTTAATGTGCTATTGTGATTCTTTATTATTCCAGCGCATTACTGCCACAGTAAATAGTCAGGAACAAAAGAGGTTATTAATGGACTTGGATATATCAATGCGATCCAGTGCCTGTCCTTACACTGTGCACTTCTACGGGGCACTCTTCCGAGAGGGAGATGTATGGATTTGTATGGAAGTGATGGACAAAAGTCTAGATCAGTTCTATCCCAAAGTGTATGCCAATGGTAGAACAATTAAAGAAGATATTTTGGGGAAGATTGCATTCTCTGTAATCAGTGCACTCCATTATCTCTATTCACAACTAAGAGTTATACACAGAGACGTGAAACCCTCTAACATTCTCATCAATAGAAAAGGTGAAGTTAAAATGTGTGATTTTGGAATATCTGGTTACTTGGTGGACTCCATGGCAAAGACAATAGATGCCGGATGTAAACCTTATATGGCCCCAGAGAGAATAGATCCTGCGGGTAATCCCGCCCAGTATGACATAAGGAGTGACGTCTGGTCTCTAGGGATTTCTCTGTTGGAATTGTCCACAGGAAAGTTTCCTTATAAAACGTGGGGAACACCATTCGAACAACTGAAGCAAGTTGTTGTGGAAGATCCTCCCCGCCTGCCAGCCGGGAACTTCTCACCGGAATTTGAAGACCTTATAACAAAATGTTTACAGAAGGATTATACATTAAGACCTAATTACGACAAATTATTGGCTCATCCCTTTTGTATAACTCACCGGGACAAAGAGACTGACATAGCTTCCTTTGTGGAGGAGATACTGGACTTGCCTGATTAGCTTCACTTCCCCTTATAATTAAATAACAATATTGTAAATAACAAACAGTAATGAATAACAAACATTATTATTATACTAACAATCTTGTCTTATACTAAGTACTCCAAATATTATTTCTTCCTAGACATGAAACAGTGTTTATTCCCTGTTATGTTTTGTCTATAGTGAGCCATTATTTGTGTAACACTTGACAATAATATTGAAATATGTATGTACTTGTATACTATCTTGCAGTTTTTTTTAACAAAGGTTGGTTTTATTTATTGGTTACTCTTATTGTATAAAGTGTAATAGAGTAACTGCATGATTTAAAGGAATAACTCGAGTCGTATAGTACCACAAACAGCGATCTAATATCGGGTTGATCTGGTAATTGTCGAAATTGAGGTTCTTGGCTCTCATATATTGCGGATCGGTATTTGAAACTGTGTAAATTTTTATATTAAAAATCCATGTGTTATGACTGCTTTTGTTGCCAAGCTAATAGGTATCTTAAAATATGTTCTTTTTGAATAAGAACATTTCTACGTTCTTAACTCAATTTACGCAAAATCGTCAGATTGCTCTTTGTGTGTACGACTCGCTTATAATGTAATAAGAAAATAAAACAACCAATATTTTGTATATAAGTGTATTTGAGCATTAACGAGTGGTATAATAATGCAATAAGTACTATTATATCATGTTATATACAGTCACAAACAAATGTTGTAATTTAAAATCCACTGTCTATTCACTATATTACCACAAACTAGAAGACTATTGTAATTTGACTAGGAAGATTAATGTTATTAGGATTAGGACAATAAATAATACATAATCTTAATTAAAGATGTAGTTCCATGTACAGTAGGTGCCCCATAGTGTGTTCACTGGCTATTACAATCAAATGTCTAGAGATTGATTCTTGTTATCATCAGATATTAGTCATTTTATTAAAACTTAGTTATTAAAATTGAAATTTCTAAATAGATGAACAAACTAGGAACGCCATGGCAACTGTTAACTGAGATGTAAGAAAGAAGAAGGTGGCGTTCACATTGATATACTCTCTAAATAATTCCCTAAAATGAGGTTGGGGTATTTTAAATTAATGTGTTACTAATTTGTTTTACTTAATTAATACTTAATTTGTTTTTTTTTTTCGAAATACCTTATTTAAATGACAAATATCTGATTTGGTTGGCTCAGTTAACACAAGCTGTCAGCTTATTATGAAATGAACAGGAAAATATTTAGATTTCTTTTTTTTTTACATAAATGAATTTGGGCTTATCGAAATATACCCAAATAGTACATCTTTGTACACTCCACAGAAAGCGTGAAAAGCTTGCATTGAACCCGCGCCCACCGGATTTAAGGTGGAGCGCGTTACCAACCAGGCTACCTACCACCTTAAGCCCATATCTTCAACTGTCTGTCAAAACTGATGTTCAGTTATTAGAATGGATGTTTAGTTGACTTGAAACGTGTTCACAATAAGTGGGGCCTACTGTAAATTAGCAGATTTCAATTATGTTTTTAGTCCATTTGTATATAAAAATAAAAATGCTAACATTTTATATTGAAACTCCCATTAGTATTTTATTCTATGTCTTGATAATTGATTATGTGCCTAAATAATATGTGTGTTCTCCACGTCTTTACGCAAATTGTACGAAGTAATACGTAAGTACAAAATATTAGTATATCCAAATGAAATTAATCTATGAGTTTGTTAATAAAAAGATTCTTGATTTGTATAAATTATGAAATAATTTACAAAATTAAGTAAATATGGCCTTCTAAATACATACATATACTATCACATTTTTGTTATTGGCCAATTTTGTTTGAATTGAAAATTCAAATTCTCTATTAGTATCCGAAAGTAATATGTGTTTATTTAATAAATTTGTCCATCATTCAAGGGGCACGCGCCACAACAGGTTACTAAACTGCCGTATCTTTTATCTACTTCCTTATTTTTTCTCATTCATCTGCGAACACACTCATTTTTTAAAACAGAGAAGTGATTGCCACGTAATGCCTAAAGATTTTTTATACTCTACACTCATTTCAATAATTTATTATTTTATAAAGTTAATCGCTTCAAAGTTTTACTAAATAGTTAATTCTATGTTTTAAAGTCATGTTAAATTTTTAATTAATTTAAAGAGGCATACAGTCATGTTTTTCTATCTATAAATTTGTTACAATCACTTCAAACGTTTTATATGCAAAGAATCTAACAGATAAATTTAACATTAGTCAATAAATTACAAATATAAACTCAACATTGTCTCTTAAATATAATAAAATACTCACTCAGTGTCACTTAAATATAAAACAAATTGAATTAACTAAATCTAAAATTAAAAATAGTCGTGGCATCTTTGTTTTACAATCACAATCAACTAAAAATATATTGCTCTGTTGGGAAATTTGACCACTTTACAATTAAACATACCTAACTATCTTTAATTAAATCTGATTGTAAATCGAGGATATAATGTAAATATGTCAGTAAAAAAATATGCATTCAAATTTAATTTATATTCTGTCCCTACTGCTTTATACAATGTTTTTTGTGCGTAAGATAACAGTACCTACCTACATGTTTACCTACATAGTATTATTAATATTGAGAGTGTGGCAACATCTACCTGAATATGGCAACATTTGGGTGCATTAAAAATAAACGCCAGTCGGAGGGCAACCTCAAAGGAATAGATGATTGTATCAAACATCTAATTTTATAGAAGCTCGAAGATTTTGATTGAAGGTTAATGTACATTTCCCGTTGTATGTTCAGGCAGGCGGGTTGGTTGAGTTATTGGTCAATTAATAAAACATTTATGTATATCTATATGTAATATCAACAACATCACAATGATTTAAAATTATTTTGTTAAAAAATACTATTAAATAGAATTTTAACATATTTTGGCCGTTTTTTATTGTTTCTAAGTCTGTCAACAATCATTTGGTAATTAATTAAAATGGTGAATTCATTCCAAGCTTGGTGCCGAAATCCAATCTTGCTCTTCTTTGGTATCTTAGATTTACTCTGAAAAATATACACGGCCATTAATACTTAAATACCCATAGTACCAAGACATACCGATGCAGTGTTAACAAATGTTAAAACTACAAATATATAAATGGGTGCTTACTTTATTTCCTGCCACTTGATGGCTTCATTCAGGAGAGTGACAAGCAGTGGTGATGTGAATAAAACAACCAGATGTGGCAGCGGATATACAAACTTCAAATCATCCGCTAATAAACTTACTGCACACCAATACATCAACTGGATCAAAAAACTGAAACAATAGATATAATGAAGCAAATATAAATATCATTCAAATACATACAACAATTAGATGAAATGTTGTAAAACTTACAGCGTAATAATTGTTATTGTCCATGTTCTGTTTGAGAATATATTCTTCTGCCATAACGAGTAATCTCTAAATACAAATGATATGGAAATCGTCACTAAAATCAAATACAAAACATATTTTTAGAGTACCCGTATCAAGTATTAAATTTAGTCTACATCTCTAAAAATGAAGTAGTAAATGTATACTTACAAAATAAAAACGTAGTCATGAAGAACGCCATCTGCTGAGCCATCATATAACCATCATCATACTCCTTCTCCCAGGATTGCCACATCTTTTTCTCCGGAATAATATCCTCGTATTCCGATATATTATACTGCATAGGTAACTTAGGGTAGACGACATATACACACTCGGCCGTACCATTGTATGGTTGGATGATATTCTTACAAAATGATCTTAACATTGTAACGTAGGAGACTAATATAATCACTAGTGAGGGTAGGAACTTATAACCGTAACACCACATTGCGAACACGCACATCTGAAAGACAATCACAAATAATATACATACACATGTGTTATGATTTATGTTTAGTTTACGGTTGTTTGTTATTGCTAAAATGTATATTTACCCTAAAACTAATGTTTGTGTGAAGTTTATTCGTGGCATTGGCCATTACGTTGGAGTCAAGTGGTGCCAACGTAAGGGCAACACTCACAGCGGGGATAACCACGAGACTTAGCCACAGCACACAGCCAACGCTCAGGATTTGAGGGACACCACATACAAGGGCTAGCATCTGGAATTTTAGGTTAGTTGAAATTATTATCATTTCAGTCTCAAGATCAAAGTAATCTATTAAATTGATGTCGTAGTAAACCTTACTTGTAATAATACAAGACTGCATACAGAGCTCAACCAATACTGCGAAGCGTTCCCAAGACAAAGCATGAGATGGCGAGCCAAAGTCACCAGGGAAAACAGAGAGACGTCTGCTTCTCTTGTCACCTAAACCATCGTAACACAAAGTCAATATAATGTACGACATATTCCATACATCAAAGCAAGGAGGCAAACACTAATTTGAGCTGGAGCTGAGAAAGGTTGAAAAAAGAAGGAATTATCAATAGACATAGAAAATGAGATTGATAGAAATTAAGGAGATTCCATTCTACTCCATTTCATGGCCATCCATGAATGATCTACAATTGAGGGAAATGTTTGTGCTAAACCTTGTACATGTCAGTTCAGGAACACATGATCATATACTACTAGGTAGACTTTATAATAGAAATTATAAACTTTTAGATAACTCATCTACTTATTCAAAACATGCAAATGTAAAGTAATGTGGACGACACAAGTAAGACGAGTGATGCGCATGAAATCCTAAACAATAAGTTCGTGAAATTAAAATGGTGAAAGTGAAATCCGATACTAAATTTAAGAAAAAAAAAACATGTAGTGTGAGAAATACTAAAACACAAACTATTATTAGAATTCGTTACTACTTTTATAATCATGCAACATTAGTATAATAAAAACATAAAATTAAAACAAAATAAAATTCTCAATTTAGACTTAATTATTACTGAGAAGCGCTCTGTAGAAAAATATGTAAATCGATGATGTGGACAAAAAAAGTTGAAAGGAATAAATTGAATATACCTTCGTACAACTTCCCTCATCACTTAAGTGCGCCCCTTTTATCTTGTTGGCAATCTTCGGTAGCGATAATGAATTCACAAAACATAATAATGTAACTCATGAGGAACAATTCAACGGAAATACATTTCATTGTAAGATTTGTGTTGTGTTATCCTAATTGACTTTAATACAATGTGAAAACATGGCTAAATATTTACAAGACCTATTCGCATCCCTTGATTTGATACGTGGTGACAAATCGAACTCAGTCACGGATAAAATGGACACAATAAACATTGAGAATATGAAAACTTACTGATATAGAACATGGGATAGAGTTGAGAGTTCTTGCCAAGTCTATGGGTCCCATCCCTTTATCTGGTAGGATGTACGGAGGTATTTTCTGGCACACCACCGGATACAGCGGTTCTACAGCAATACTATAAGATGAAATAACAGCATTATAAGAATAGTTTCGAAGTTATTGGCTGTAAAGAAACAAGTAAAAAATTATTTAAGGATATATTTTTGCGAGAACACCGAATTTTCTACATTAATATCGAGTGGTTATCTCAATGTATATACAGCAAAGGATGGATTTTGCTCCAGCCTCATGACTGATAGTCAGGCTTAATGTGATCACTTTACACTTCAGTAACATTCGCCAATTCCAGTCCATCCACTGCGACCGGAAATCGAACCCAGACCTCCTACCTGCTACATCGGTGTTCCAACCGCTGTGGCGAGTTGGAACGTACATTACATTAAAAACATCTTAGCCATGTCTTAATATCTTCTGTGACAACTACTTGTTATTCAGTTACGATGTTCTCAGAAAAAATAAATTGTGATTTTCGAAACAAAACGAGTAAAATGTTTAATTTAATACCTGGCGTCAGCTTGCATGAATATCTCCATATTGTCTTTGTTAGCGGCTGAACCCATGACGCATACAACTTGAGCGTAGTCCTGCATAATCTCCAACATGCGGCGTGCCGTGCCAGCGGTACAGTCTGTAAACAGGCTTACCAACAGAGGCACATTGTCTACTTGCTCAATGTGGGGACGGATATTCTCTATACCACGTGGTAGTTTCGCCTAAATAAAAAAAATCACACAATATACATATGATGACAAGACCAAAATATTGAAAAAATGAGATCAAAGTTTCAAACACTCGAATCTTCTACACACAGCTTAGTTTTACACCTTATTAGTTTCGCTACTTACAAAACTACATCACTTCAGGGTGTTTTTGTTAATTATTGTACTCATTACGAAATTGGTTTGAAACATTTTTACGCAAAGGGGAATATCTAAACTTGTTAGTTGAAACCTTTTGAAATTGAAATGAGTATTCTCGTTTTTCAAGTATGATTGTCTTCAATAATTTAAAATTAACGCACCATAATAAAAGAAATGCTTGTAATAAGCGAAAACGAATGTGGATTAATTCTTGGATATTTCTGTTTAGGCATTAACAACAATAAATACATGGAAAAGAAAGTACTAGTGTAGCGAATACTTCTCATAGAAACTATTAACATTATTTTATACAAGTACGCCTTACTCTATTCCGCATATCAAAGTTGACTGGAGCTGAATGGTCGGTGGAATCTGTGAGGCAAGACAGCGAGCGACAACCCTCAGCCCCTTCTCCCCCTCCCTCCCAACCCCCCAGAAGCACAGAGTCCTGAGATATTCTTCTGTCATTCTCGTTCTGTGATGGGTTACCTTGTTGCGATGAATTCTGTAAAAAATAAAGTACGCACATCAATTATAAAGATAGGTATTCGATAGCTTAAATTACTTGGTAAGGGTAAACACACAAGTATGGCTGTGAAACCAGAAAGTCCATTCGCTGGATGCATGAGTTTGAGTGTGTATTTGTTGTATCAGTGTGAATGTCAAAAAGTAGGGTAAATAGCCATCGCCGCGCTGTATCTATGTGTGTGTTGTGTGAAGGAGATAGATATGGGAAAGTAAATAACCATCACTGCATCTTTTTTTTTGTTGTTTATTGTGTTCAATCATACGCAGGGGCGAGATGGGAACTTCTACTCGTCAATTTTTACATATCAGATACAATCAAACCATTAACACAAATTATTACACAAAGTTAAACATGGCAGAGCAAACACTTGAGCAGATTAAAGAGTTCATCAAATTTATTGACACCGATTGGAGTGTAAAGAGTTCCAATTGGCGTTTTGTCAGAGGCATACATGGCGTCTGCTTGGTACGGGCTCATTCTCAGTTAGGTAGATCATAAAAATGCTATGTTGTTCCAATACTGTTTTAATATTATATTTATAAATGAAATGAAATTCTAAATGTTTCTATATAAAGTTCAATGAGACAGTTCTGTGGGCATCTGCTGCTTGTTTCCCCATATTGTGGGGAATGCAGGATTGGTATGGATGAACTAAAGAAATGACGATTACTTACAGGAGGCTGTTGTGTCGTGGAGACTATAGAGTCATCCCTGGTGCTGTATCTCATGTGGCTCGTCTCATTGTCAAACTTTACTGTAGAATGTTCTAGATTGATGGCTCCGGGCGCCGAGTTACTCAGGGCTTTAGAAGATTCCAGAGAACTGAAAATAATATTACATACTAATGTAGTTTTCAGGATCCGATTATAATTCACGATTTACAAAATATTTACGAATTAACGGGTTCACATTCTTAAATCCCAAAAATATATGTTAACACTACTATACCCAACAACGGATCTCGAGTGGCTGAAGAAGAAGAAGTTAAAATACCAAAAATAGTTCACCAAATCGCTTTGGTTGGAAAGTCAATTCGGTTGACTAGAAGATGTTGCTTGTGCAAGTACTTATCTTTTCATTTTTTTATTTTTACATATCTTATGTTATGCAAAAAAAGATTTATTTGATAGTTTTTTATTGTCCTGCAAGAGTTGGGTGTTCATAAAACTCTCATAAGACATTTCAAATCTTTTTCACCAATCATGTTTGCCATCCACTCCAAATGTGTTGAAGCAAAGAGAATGGTGTGTTTTTAATTTTATACACAGACAGCATTCACTGGTTACCCCATTACTGGGTTATACTGTGATTTTTTAATTAAATGGGAGATTTGTTAGTCGCCATTGTCAACAAAGAGATTACGCCTTGTGCTTGAGTTTTACAATTTGTGTCATTTTAAATTAATATTCAACACATAACTACTAAAGATGCGTGGAAAACATTAAACAGAAATAAACAGTAATTGGACGTTACATATAAAAGTTCAACGTCCATGAACCATAAATAAAAAGGAGATACAGTCATTTGTAGTTTTAAGAAAACATATTACAATATGTTTAAACGACGAGGACCTCTTGACACAGATCATGCAAATAATAATTACAACATTGACATGCAAAACATTATTAATTTATGGATAAGCATTGTGACAATTATTATGATAGTTTCCAAGTAGAGCTATTCTGCAACAGAATTCCATAGCAATTGTTGTGATCTATGCAAAACATGTGGGTTCTAGGAAATACAGTCAAACCGTCATGTAAATTGGACATTAGATCAGTGATGCACAACCCTTTTACATGTTTTTATTTTTGGCGTTGCTGTCTCCAAATCTTGCATTGAGTTTTAACTCATTTCCAGACTAGCTAGAGCTCTGAAACTTTTCACAATTGTATAAACTAGATGATATTACGATTCTGTACTGCATTGGATCAGCCTTTTCCAGAAAAAAAAGTAAAGTGTTTGAGGGGATCTAAGGGTTGTGAAAGGTCATGTGTGGTATCGAACGAAAGGGTGTTGGAAAAGAAAGCCAGATTTATCCAGCTCAAGATTACTCGTGTGACCAAATTTGGGTTGTGCATCACCGAGATAAATGAATAACGTGAGTGTGAAGTTGTCTCTTATAATATAATAATAAAGTGGGTTTTCTGAATGTGGGTTTACGTTAACAACATTTCACAACGTGATAATATTACCTGCTCCCAATGATAGTTATATCGAGGTTCGTCTGTAATTGTGTAGGTACTTGGATACCTAAATAATTGTTAATTAAAGATGTTAAATATCATAACATTATGACATACATTTGGAGAGACTTAGTAACCAAGGAATCTAGCAAAAAAAAGCACTTAATAGTTGTCTTATGGACACGGAAATCTATCACACATACAAAATGTATTAAGAATATAATGCAGTGTAATATAAACAGATGTGTATTCTAGGTGTATTAAATACAAACCTATGGGGAAATGGGTGTCCTTCTTCACCGAAACTGTCTCCCCTGGTCGTGGTTTTGGGCCTGGTCCCCCCAGAGCCCCCCTTCCAGCCCTTTTCCGAACACAGGGGCGTGGGGAGGTTCTGTGATGTGGTGGGTGACACAGCTCTGATATAAAATAGCAACACACAACATGTGCAACACAATTGTTGAATTAATTAAGTTAGTTAAGCTCTACGTACGACTAAATATGAATCAAGGAAGTAACAATTCATATAATATGCTCATAAACACCAGTAGAGTTATAATAAAGAAATAATTATAACACTAATATGCTAAAGATTGCAGTGTATAGTTTTTATGATGTGTCAGTTTTTTGCATCATTATATGATACTCCCTTAATATACGTAAATACATAATAATAAATAAATATAGTGAGGTGTATTATATAGACCTATATATGTATATATTTACACTTTTTTATCAAACTTCACCAGACATATCTAATATTTTACCTACTTTTGAGTAAACCACAATCAAACGCTGAATCATTCAAACTATTTCCCAATCGCAACCAATTTCTCTACGAACACAATACAACAAATCTTGCATTAGAATTTCAACTCATTTTGAGATTAGCTACAGCTCTGAAACTTTCACCAATTGTGTAAACAAGATGACATTACGATTCTGCGCTAGAGATAAAAAAAGTGTTTGAAAGAATCCAAGAGTTGTGTGGGGCCATGTGTGGGAAGAAATTCAGATTGTAAGTCAGATTTTCTCCAGTTTAAGGTTACAAATATTATGAAAATGTGCCATAAATGTTTGTAATATGTATTATTATAGTTATATTCTCTTCCATTTGTCTGTAAACTAGAAGAGTTGTGTAATGTTTGTCTGAAATATCTAATATTGAACAACTGGAAGAATTACTAACATTTCATACACAAATTACATAACAAGTCTCAAGTAGTGGTTCTATAACATTTATACTAAGAGATTATACATCTCACATATGAGACTGATTCAACATCTAGCAAATATAGTATGGAAGGAAGGTAATATCATAATACTTGGGAGAATCTATACCACATAATATATCAAGTAGAACTATAACGGACATTGTCATTTTTTCTGTACTCTTATATTTTTGGATGGACCCACATGAGGGTATACAAGTACGTGTACATCTACCCTACTCCTTATGGATCACCCTCAACAGACTAAGAGTAAGTTTTACGCGCTGTAAAAAGAGTCTCCAATGTTGGGGGTACCTGCCTGATGACAACATCCTCTGTGATTGCGGAGCGACCCAGGACGATAGCCACCTATTAATATGTCCCCTGATGGGAGAGAGCTGCATCCCTGGGGACCTGATTCTAGGGAATGACAAGGTGATGTATGTCGCCGCATATTGGAGTGGCAGGGTATGACCCACCCAGACACGTAAAGTAAGTAGGTTTTTATATCCTTCCTTTTTTTATTAAACTAGCTAAAATAAACGTACTTTACTGTTATAGTATTTGATGCGTATGCACATGCATCACAAAGTTAAAAGCATTTAGATATCATAAGTATGATTTTATTTGAAATATAAGGAAGATATTATATTAAATGGGACACTGACTTTACTATGAGTTAAAAACGACCGTCTTTTAAAAATTATCGTAAAATTGTGATCATTCAAAAATAAATTATGAAATTGTATTTTTTATGTTTAAGAAATTGAATAGTATATATTCAAAAATGTTTTACTATTTCAATGAAAAAGGGTTTGTTTAGTTATCAACAATTAATTCAAAGTCAATGGACAGTCTTTATTGTCAGAGGCACAGAAAAAATGGCAATGTCCGATATCTAGAATAAAAATACGCAAGTTAGTGTATTATACAACAATCAACACACTTAATACAATAAAAAAATATCCACATTAAACATAAGTTGCAGTATGGACGTACCTGTCATCACTGGAGAGTGAAATGTGACAATTCCACCCACTTTCCAGGCCCATCTTCTCACTGAACACCCTGGAGCGCAGTTCATTCTCTTTACTGAAGTGCACGAAGCGAATGCATGCTTTGTCTAGACGCTCTATCAACTCCACCATGTCGCTCTGCGCTTGATACTGCATTGTCACCATACCTATGAAAACCTGAATGTCGTAATTTTGTAATGAGTATCTGTTTTTTCATATGGTTTAATATGAGTGCAGTGGGGTCTCATTTTATGCACCAAAAAGTACATTTATTTCTGAGGTGATTCAATTTTATTACGATTACTTTGTTCACCACAGCTAAGCTTTACCAATCATTTTTCAAAAATATATTGTATACTCTTTACGATGCCGTTTTCCTTGCGGGTTAAGTTACTATGTATATTATTTACTGTAGGTATTTCCAAATCACCAAACTGGTGTTAGCTGGCAGAGGGATCTTTTACTGTTATATTTTGTTAACTTCAGTGTAAACAAATAAAAAGTTTATGCACCTGATTACATTGTAAATCAAAATATCCTTCGACGTCCGTAGCATCATCTTCCTTTAGATCATTAAATAACAAAGAATCTGCAAGAAAATAATACAAGGAATTACTTAAATAACTTAAGATACATCATCTCAAAAGTACACATTGATGAATTAGACCTGTAAGACATTGATTTCCAATAAGTCCAGCTATTTCACGTTTTGTAACTAATGACTAAACCCTACGATCCATCGCGGGCAGAACACTTAGAGATAGAATCAGAAATGAGACTACACGCTCTGACTGTGATGTCAAAGATATAGTAAGGTGGGGAGAAGTAGAAGACGCTTCTGGAGGGACCATGTCGAATGGAAGACACTAGACTGGCAAAGGTAGTCAAAACGAAAAACCCCACTGGTGGAAGATTACCCGGAAGACCACCCAAGAGATGGAAGGACAGCTGGACCTCCTCATCCCAGGACAGCCCGCAGTCACAAACAGGTCACCCGACCTAATACAAGAGGAAGAATAAGAAGTAACTAATGATTATTTTCTGGCTAACAGAGATTTATTTATTTATTTACCTGTAGAATGGTAATGGCTGGTGAGAGGTGGATGCGGCTCACTCCACCCCGGAGTCGGAGGATACAAGGAGCGACAGTCTGCAGGCAACTCCAGATACAAGGCAGACAGACTGTGAGAGACTCCCCGAGTGAGCGGTCTGTAAGCAAACGCTGAACAATACGCAGTGAGGGAACTTCGTTGATAAAAATCCAACACTTTTTTCCTGTCTGATGGAGAAAGAAGGGAAAGATCTTGACCGTTCCAGAATTCTGAACACGAATCCAAAATTATATCAGCTGTGCCCTGGAATAGTAAAAATAATTAAGGTCATATATGTTGTCATTCGGCTTCGGAGTCCTGAATTGTTCTCAGCCAATACTGAGAGAATCGTCTTGAAACTGAAGACAGTGATAGATGAAAGTATAGACTACAGATTGGCTGTTTTAGAATTACAATATTTGGAAATTCCTTGAATAAAAAATTATTCCGAAAGTACCCATAAAATTTAGGGCATCTGAGGATTTTCTAATCAGTTTTTCAGGTATAAAAAAAGCATAATTTAGTCAAAATACAGGTAATTATAATCTTAACAAATTGGTTGTTTTAGATTTTTTAATTCGTTCCCAGGCTCTTCTTAAAAAGGTAAAATTCACATCGTCCCTTACGTTATTCTTATTTCGCGCTAACATTCTCATACAAAATTTGAAAAAGTTGAAGTGAAAATAAAACGATTTTTGCTCAGTGCATATAAGCCCTTAAACATCAAGCACTAAGAATGAATGTGAACAAACTAAGATGATTTGGGCATGTTGAGAGAATGGATAATTAAAACAATATATTTGGATGGGTGAAGAGGTGTGAAGTAGCCTCTGTCCTCTCTGCCTGAGGGTATGGATAGATACTAGATAGCATTGTGGAAATAGTGAATTAATTTGTCGTTGAAAGAAGGTAAATAACTAACTTGTGTGATGAGTTGTAGTCCCCCAGCCTGGTCTCTGATGACTGCTCCTAGCATGTGAGGCAGGGGCACTTTCACTCTGGTGCTCAGGTGGAGAGAGCGAGCAAACCTCGTGTCACGTCTGATCACTTCAGGAGGCTTAACAATATACAATCACATTAAACGTTAGTCTTAATGGTTTCATCTTACAACCTACAAGTACAATCACTAACCATATCAAAAATTATAACAAAATTCAGTATTTCCACCTGATAAGTTCTTCTGTGATCAAAATTGTAACAACTTTAGCTACACAGCAACCAAAATTGTAACAACTTTAGCTACACAACAACCAAAATTGTAACAATTTTAGCTACACAGCAACCAAAATTGTAACAATTTTAGCTACACAGCAACCAAAATTGTAACAACTTTAGCTACACAGCAACCAAAATTGTAACGAGTTTAGCTACACAGCAACCAAAATTGTGACAAGTTTGAGTGAAGTCAAGATTGATATTAAACTCTGACTTGCCACTTATATAAACTCAAATCAAAGGTGAAATATTTGAAGTAACAATTATTCAGAAAGAAATTTACCAAATGCCTGAAGGTAGCCAGGGGTGTTTGAAGAGTATAAATATGTTTTGCTTCATCCACAAATCCAATTTGTTTAGCCAGTTCACAAAGGCATCGCCTGTTGGTTACTGGTACTACGTCCTCGCTGAAAATATACATTAAAGTCTCAATTCTACATAATAAAAACAAATTAAAGATAAATGGGGGAGGAAGTGCTGGACCTTCTCGTGGTCTCCCCTGTGAGTAGCGCAATCAAGAAAGAGAAAAGAAACTAAGATACGAAAAAACCAAGAAGCTAAGATACGAATTTGTATGAGATAAAATGCGTGAAACGAACCAGCACGGCCGCGGCGGTCGAACGTGGAAACACTTCTCGACCAATCCGGTGCCAAAATCGGACGACCGCAACAGCGGGAAAATTAATGACTTGACAATGAATGACAAACTGCAGAAAGCAGGCAAAATTTTTAAAATTGGACAAATCAATGTAGAGGGCTTGACCAGAGCGAAGGCCGAGGTTATAGCAAAGATCATGGAAGATGTCGATGTTGTGACACTACAGGAAACGCACATAGACCTGGAACCACACAGATTAGAAATACCAGGATTTGTAGTTGTTGCGAGTAAGGGACATAAAAAACACGGAATGGCTACCTACGTCAGGACTGAACTTAAGAATGAAGCCTATATGACGGAAGAGAGTGAAAACTTCATTACCATAAAAGTATAAGACCTTACAGTAGTGAATGTATACAAACCACCATCGCGTAATTGGCCACCTGAGATACTACCAAATTATGAACATCCAGCTATAGTAATAGGAGATTTTAACTCCAGAAACACCCAATGGGGTTATACTTCTGACGATGATGATGGTGAGGCGCTGGCGGAATGGGCACAATTGGGCGACATGCATCTCATATATGACTCGAAACAGGGAGGAACCTTCACATCAGCAAGATGGGGAACAGTAACATCACCAGACTTATGTTTTGTCACAACCAACAGCACGGGAAACCCCATGATGACAAACAAGAGGATACTCAAGAGATTCCCTAAGAGCAGACATTCACCAGTAATTGTGGAAATTTGACTGCATATCCCTGTTATTAATCAGCCAAAACTATTCCGCTGGAATTTGAGAAAGGCAAATTGGGAACAGTACAAGGGGTACATAGAGAACATCATTAACCGAATAAAGCCTGAACCGGAGAACTACTTAAGGTTCGAAAAATTAATAAAAACAGCTGCAAACAAGACAATCCCTAGGGGCTTTCGTAAAGACTATGTACCGGGATGGAGCCAGAAGTGTGAGGAGGTTTTTGAGAGATACCGGAACACTGGAGATGAGGAGTCGGCGGGTGAACTGATAGATCTCTTAAACGAAGAAAGACACAGCAGATGGATTGAGACGGTCGAACAGCTGGACTTCACTCATTCCAGTCGGAAAAGCTGGTCACTCCTCCGAAAATTGGGAGCGGCACCACCCACTAAGCGAGAGAAATCTGTAAATGTGAATCAAGTGGCAAAGACAATATTCCAGACAAGCAACATCAAACCTGATAACAAACAAAAACATCTCTTAAGAAACCAGATAAGAGATGAGTTATCCGAATGCCCTTCAGAAAGCTCGCTGGTGGATGAAGTAACAACTAGTGATGTAAGAACTGCAATCAAACACATGAAAAAAGGCAAGGCGGCGGGAGCCGATGATATTCTCCCTGAATTTATAATTCACCTGGGCGATAGAGCTGTTGCATGGATTGCAAAGTACTTTTCACAGGTGCTGAACACGGGACAAATACCCAAACAATGGAAGGATGCCAAAGTTATTGCCTCCAGGACATCCATGAGGCGACCCCGGAGGCGGTGGACTGGTTGGCGAGACTGGAGCCCAGATTGTGACTCTACAGCTTATTCTCTGGACGCAATCCTCGCGGATGCAGAACATCAAACCGGAGCCAAACGAAAAGTAAAGTAAGTAAAGATAAATAACGATGAAACGATATGGCGAAGAACAGGACTAAGAGATATTGCCCAGCGTATCGCATCTCTCAAATGGCGGTGGGCAGGTCACATGGCTAAAGATCCAGACGATAAGTGGTCGAAGAGTGTCTTAACCTGGAAACCCATAACGACTACCAGGAGCGTAGGAAGACCACTACGATGGAGAGACGACCTAGTCAAGTACGTTGGTGCCAAGTCGATTCAGAGAGCCCAGGATAGAGCGGCGTGGAAGCAGATGGAGGAGGCCTTCGTCCAGGAGTGAACGGGAATAGGCTGACGAAGAAGAAGAAAAAGATAAATAAAATAATTGTGATTGATTTACCTTTGCGTAGCTTCGCACGTTAGGTGAGAACAAAAATTTGTGTAATGTTCTTGTGTATCCATGTTGCACGTGTTAACCAAGATGGCTAAACCCAATGGCTTTAGACACGATATGTGATTTTTCCACGAGTGGTCATCAAATTCTAATTTAAACGGAATATTCTGATCGTGAGTAAGATCTAGAACCTGAAATAATTTGAATAAGTTATTATTTGTAACTTGTAGATAGAGAATTTCCGGAGAATGCAAAACCGCATTGAACTTTAAATGCATATGTGATATATTATTTTGTCAGTGAAATTCAAGTCTCTATATGAAATACATATTCCCAAAGCTTCGAATCATGACAAGTAAAATATCATTATCTTATTATTTGTTATAAATACCTCGGCTACAGTAGTGGGGTTCAGGTGTGGTATTGTTGTGAGTGATCCGTGGTTCCCCTCGCCACTCCCCACGTGAGTCCCATCCCCCGTTTGCCCCCCCGAGTCTAATCCACAGCTACTCTTACTGGAAGAACGAGAGAGGCTGGAGGAATTGCGCAAGAAGAAAACCTTCTCGGCTGTTGGATTAGGCCACGACAAGATACCTTTCTTGTCTACACAACACAAAGCCTGAAACAAGAAATGTAAATGGTATATTCAAGGTGTATAACTTATCATGTATAATTTAAAATGATTATTCTTAATGCCTTACGCTGACAGAGCCCAACACATGGACGATGTTTGCCGATCTCGATACTAAATTCTCTCTTCCCAGTAAAATGTTGACAGACGTCTTCCACAGAGAAATGAAGCTCTCCATAGACGTCTTATTAGCGAGACTATAGTTCAACATCAATGGTTTGCTCAGTTCCTCGGATATGGAGCCCGATCTGTTTGACTGATGTTTGAATGAACTTTGTAAAAGATGTTTAAACCTAGAATTATAACAGACATTAGTATATGGAACATAGAATAAAACTTTGTTAATATTAGTAAGTCACATCACTAACTTTGACATGGCGTAAATATTAAGTACTGTCCACACAATGGGGTACGCCAATGAAAGCAGCGGGAGGGTTGCCGTAACTGTGGGAAGTATGAAGACTTGCCCCCACGGTATTGCACTGTGCGACCCTCGAATGTGACCCAAGTAGGCTCCAATCAACAGACATAGTATTATGCATAGTGGCAACACCACTCCCTCCATGCACTTTATAAATATCTGGAAACATTACAACACAGCAAATGATCAATGCAAACAACTATAACAGTATGGCTGGCCACACACGCACCCGAAGTTCAGGAACTAACATTCGGGAACCGGATTCCGGAAGCTCGAAAATGTATGCAATTTGGCATTCTCCACACACGTCCTGAATGTTAGTTACAAACTGAATGTCAGGGCGAACCGGGCACCCGGAGAACCCGTTTCTTTTTTTTTTTTTTTTTGTGGCCTATATTGACTGCCTTGATTGCCTTTAGCCAATACTGATGATTGATTTCCTACATTTCCAAAAAGCGAGTACACACCTTTCGTCCACACTATTGAGCTGTATAATATAATATTGAAGCAATTAATTAGTCAATTTTAGTTTATATTAATATTTTCTTTGTAAGGTGATCGATGATAAAAACATTTTTTTTAAGTTTTGGAACATAATTGTGTAGGTACTTATTAGTTTAATTAGTGTTTTCCAATGTAGGTATTTAGTTTTTTTATGAATTAAAAAAATGGCATTTTTTGTCAATTTCTGGCAAATTGAATTAAGACCAATTAATATGGCAGTTTATTGAAAAACTAAAATTTTTGAGAAAATAAAACGCTGCCTACTTGCATAAAAATAATTTATTTCTTTTTTCCGTTTAGATTTTTTTATGTTTTTAATTTGTAGCGTGGCTCATTGTTATTGCCAGTAATAAATAATGATCTGTTTTGTTGTCATAACAAGACAAAATAGTACCCACCCAATAATAGAACAACTCACCCCAATATAAAATATATAGTTTACCTATTTATTATCAAATTTTAATCATGCTCGAATGATTTTTTTTAATTAATTTTCTGATTTATCATAGACTGTCCAATTTCTAAAAATCTGTATAAAACTCACCAAACTAGAGTAAAATTTGTTAACTCTGACAATTAATAGCTTAAAATCTGTAGGTATCGATACAGATAAATCCATTGATATCCTATACTATAACTTGATGATGAATAAGTAACGTCTCTTTCCATACGTTTGGCGCGTTTAACATATTTTTCCCAGCTGTTAGGAAAACTTCATACATTTTTTTTTCCTCGGATTGCGATTTGCTGCTAAGAGAGTAGGTAATCTAGGTAGGTACTTACTAGGTAGTGAAAATGAATCAAATGACTATTGTTTATGACTACTACAATATCAGTCTTGGTGGTCTATGGTTAACTGAAGTTCAGTCGCCTAGCCACACACGTCCCGAAGTTCAGGAACTGACATTCGCCGGCTGAACTTCCGGACGTCTGTGGCCAGCCTATGGTGAAAAGTAGTGTGTAAGATTATAACATCACTAACCAGATGTCTCTGTTTGTTGTGTACAGTAACGGGACGATCTAATGCCTTCTCTAGCGCGAGCCGCAAGTTGGAGATGTAAGGAGTCTCCGTCATGACAAACATTTTGTTCTTATGCGGATGACTCACTCTGGGACTATTAAATGCATCTTTATTCTGAAAATGTTCATACAAAATGATTCAATAATGTAAGACTGTTCAGTACGTAATCACAACAATATCTTGATTAGGAATCAGGCAGTCAGCTGGGATTATGCAAACAATTATGAAAACTAATGACGGTTTCATTGGATTTGTGTGAATTTCTGCAATCTGTTTTGTTGTGAATAATATAAAGTATGATCCATTACCACAGCGGCAGGTTGATAGATTTGTCTGGGAATTAGAACCATCTGTGGATCTTCCATAGTTCTACAGTGCCCTGGAGACTCTTGCCCAGGTTTCATCATCACTACATCACCCTGAACTAACAGAGACCATGGTAGATTCACTAGTTTTCCTACAACAATACATTAGAAATTACAATCTAGATTGGAGAAATTAGTGGTTGTAAGGTGTAGCAGTGATTAGAATAGACAAATAAGTTATACAGGAGAGAGCGAGGGGTGGATTGAAGGCAAGGATATCATAAAACAACTATCTGTATTAGGGTTTCCCAAATATGTTCCGTAAAAAAAAATAGAATGATTTGAACATAGTTTGCTCTTATTTCGTAAGGATCAAAATGTGTGGATGCCTGTAAGTACCCCAAAATGAAAAGATTGTTTACGTTTATGATTTAATGATTAAATAGTATCAGGTATTCATCTTATACACGATTGACAGAAGTAGAAATCTTCCTACCGTCCCTGTAGGTCCACTGCAATGTAACACAAGGTGAGAAGGGTGCACACATATGTGGATAATTAGCTTCCTTCCAATTACATTCCTCCGCTGCCTTTTCCAATTCATCTGGAAATTAAGATTAAAGAAATAGAATAGGGCCTGAATCTCTGAGAATGGTTGTGCTACGAGTTGCCTTTGATATCTCTCAGGACTTCAAGAGACAACCTCTGCTTACACATCTTTCATAGCGGAGATATTATTAGGGCAGTCATACACACTACAACTAGAACAGATGTGATTGCAGAACATCATTAATGAGAAATTCCCACTTTCAAAAATCACTAAAAGAGCTATATGATGTGTGTAGGAATAAATTAGTAAAATATTTTGTCAATCTAATTACACATTCACTTCCACGCAGGCGGAGAGAAATATTTAATACAAATATTCTTACCCAATGCATATCTGATTCTATTTGGTATTTCTTTGATACTCAATCTATGTTCATTATAAACAAGCAGAAGGTTTAGCAACGTGAGAATCCAAAGAATGGCAACCTGGAAGGGCAGCAGATATCTGGAGTATTGGGGGCTGGTGTCATCTAACAAGATGATTATTAACAGAGCTACTCCATACAAGGCTGAAGCACACAGACTTCTCCATGTCACCAAACCATTCTGATTGGAAATACTTAAAGCTTGACAAATCCATATCCTGTAAAAAAAATAAACCTACATACATAAGTAAATATTATGACTTGTTTTACTATTTACATTGATATTGACAGTATTACTAACCTAGAAGCTGGTTTGGATTCAAAGATATTCAGTTCATCATCAATGTCCTTTTTAAGTTGTCTCAGAGCATCCTTAGTAAGAAGGCCTAACCTGGAGCTCCTCTTACCTTCATTCATATTACATACTTTCTACAGAAAGTATCTTTACACATTTAATCAATTTTATAAAATCTATTTTAAGCATCAAGCGTACGAACTCCACTATTCCCCGGTCCCCGCTTCCAGTTTCTTAATAATAATATTGACATAACAAAACGCTATCTTCTTCTTGTCTCGTCACACACAACACAACCATAATAATAATAATACGACAATTTCGTGTAACACTGACCATTAACGTCCACTATGCATGTAATCAGTCACCGAAATAAGAAATTATATCAATTAACCAAATATTAACATTCTAGGTACATTACATACGATTATACATACTACACATTGTCAATATTATATCATTGTGTAATCAATCAGCTGTTAACGTATTTGAATAAGGGTTCTCACACACATGATACCTAGGCCAAAGTTCCATCCGCTTCCGTAAACGCTTCGCCGTATTCACATTTGAGTAGGAACGTCACGATACAAGCAAATGTTATGCAACTAAGCTGGAAAAACTGGGTGACGACCACATGCCCCACATAGGGAGCGGAGTGGATATGTACGTATGCATTTATTATAACTTGACTGCTGAAGTGTTGACTACGTAGTATTTCTATTGAAAAACATATTTATGAGACAAGTTTTAATAAATGCAGTTGCAGTATAATCGTCCGCATTACACATCACATGATACTTCTTCATGGAGAATGTCGTGCCCTTTGCCTGGATATTCTCACCACTGCTAAATTCCGTATTTTGGCTAAATAGGTTTATGTCAATATCTGAATATGGGGCAAGGAGTTGATACTTTTAATGGGTACCATTGATTTGGCACCATTAAATTTGAAGCGAATTTTAACTATTTATAATAGGGAACCTGTATTAGGTTCCTTAATTTATAATGTAGAGGTGGTTTTGCCATCAGGTTTTCTCTTATGCTTCCGTTCCGCACTCCCGTTGTAAAATGTATCCATGTATTATCACAACCCTGAAACTTCCTTTTCAAAGGTGGCGGCAAAACTTTCGCAATGTTGGTACTAAGTTGGTACGTCGCAACAATTTGTAAATAGGTAGTATATTTTATTTACCTTAATGATTTTAGAAATCTTCACACCTGATGTTTCTGAAGAATTTATTCAAAGGCGTCAAAAACTTGTAACGACGACAAAAATAATTTACAAATTATAATACCTACCTAATGATTTCTTGTAAAATTGCGCAAAACAGTGGCATCAGTAGTACCAACTCAACGAAGTATTATTATAAAATATGGGACACATTTTGGGCGACATTTTTCTTAACCTTCGCCAACTTGTCGCCAACCAATGAAATAGTCATGAAGTTTGCTTCACTAGTTTCAGGTTTGCCACTCTAAGGTCGTGTTGGTGTTTTGCGAAACGTCAAACGCTTCGCGTTTTTCACTTTTTTAACCATATATCGCGTTTTGGGTGGAAATTTGTGTGCTTTTGAAGAAAGAAATACAATTATCTTCAGGTTTTAAAGGTGGTGATCAGAAAAAGGTAAATATATACATGGTTTCATCGCCTCAAACTCGCCACAGCACAATCATTATCTTTAAATTGGTACTGTTTTTGATTATCTTTCTATTGTGTAGTTGTGCACAATCGACGTCACCGCCATCTATGCAAAGGGTATGTTATGATTATTTTTACATTCGCCGAAGGCGACATTTGGAATGGCAAAATACCCTTAGTTCAAAAATTTACCACGCGCGGCGCTAGTAATTCTTTCACGTCTCACTTATTTAGTATTTGACATTTGTTTGACATCTTGCGGTTAGGTAGACCTGCGGAACGCCGTACTTCGACCTGTGGTTTCAGTTCTACACGTGTGGTAAACTAAAATTACTGCTAAAATGTCTTTCCGTTGTGCTTGTTCTGCATCATTTAGTAGAAAGTATCACTTAGAGCGGCATTGTGAAGTTACTCACGGAATAAAAGCTGCAAAAGGTAAAGCAGAACTTGCATGTCCGTTGTGTGACAAGGTATATTACCTTAAGAGTGCACTCGAAAAGCATCGTGTGAAGATGCATCCAGAAAAGAAAAACGAAGATACAGACGATACAGACACACGGAAATGTTCGGTTTCACAGGTATGTAGGCACATGTGATTAAAGGATGTTGATTTTCTCAAAAGGTTACCTCTTGCGACTTAATATTCAAAATTATTGAAAACACGCATGTGCTGCTTCTAATGTACCAGTGGTATTTTAATCTTTTTTTTAGGTTTTACCAAAGGGGTATGAGTATGAAATCTTGGAGTTTCACAATTTGCAAAAGGGCTTCAAATGTAAAATCAATTTTGATATTGATAGAATAGAAGAGTCCAACATGTTTATAGAAGAATTTAAGTCAATAAACAGTACAAGATACCGGGTAGTAGCAAGCAGAAGTACAACAGATATATTGTTAGAAGTAAGTAACAAGTAATATGTTTTGATTTATGTACTGGATAAGATAATGGCTTCAGGTTAACATATGCACTCCATGCATACCCTTTGTGATAAATTTGCTGAACGCCTATTTGAACTTTGAAATGTGTTGGTTTGCTTCAATTTAGACTTCCTGGTGTACAGTACATCATTCACTGTCACTTCTCTTCATGATGACTGATTCGATTAGACACAATTAGATTAGGTGGGATTCAAATTCCACTGCAACCTTACTTCACCTCTATATTCACAAATTTCTAGTTTCTTGTTAAGAAGAGGTTGATTTGTTGATAATTAAGGACATACACATATGTACTACACATGATTACAATTACTCATTATTTAAACTGGAGTATGCTGAGCAATAAACCTAGCGTGCGGTGGAAAATATGCAAACATGCAAATATGGAAAAATGCAACAATTGAATGCAAATATTATGGTAGACATAGAGGCATTATGATAGCTGAATTTTGTAATGGGATATTTATACATAGTATCATATTATTTGTTTTTTTTTTTAAATTTCAGAAAAGGTTTTGTTGTCACCATAATTCTCGAAAAAATCGTCCTAGCAAAAAGAACACAAATTGTTCTGCAGAGTTACTTATGGTTATAAAAAAAGGAACATTGGAAAATAAGTAAGTACGAGTACGTAAAGTTTAGTATGTCATTTAGGATACAATATGACTTGAGTGTGGCCAGACTAGAGGCAATATGTTTTGATCAATCACATGGTAGATACTTACAGAACAATAATTATTGTAATAACGTTTACACGAAGGTAGATACCATTAATCAAAATAATAAATTTGTTAACCAAGGAGTTCCACTCAAACTGCAACTGAAGTCGTCGTTAAACCGTTACTGTTAAAAATCATGGAAAATTTTAAGGGTAATTAAATTGAATGTTTGCACGTGACGCTGCAAAATTTCACTGTTTCATTGATTAATGACCAGTGACCAAGTCTACTGTATTAGAATAATATACAGCAACACATCTCCGTATGAAATGTTATAGAGTGAGCTTGTGGTTGCTTTTAATATCTTCTGTTAATTGTATCCCATCACTGTATAAAATTATTCTGATTGCAGACTACTGTGCAATGTGACAATATATAACGAACATAATCACGAAACAAATATTGCCGCAGCCGTAAAATTTTTAGACCCAAGCCCAGAAGTTGTAGAAAAATTTGAAAAAATGTTTGAAAATGGTTTATCTCCATCTATGGCTACTTTCAAACATGAAGAAGATCTGCAGTTGCAATACGGAGGAGAATTTTACAAAGTCTTGTCAAATAGAAGACTGTGCCCTCCACAAGTGTGGGCATTTACCCATTATTACAAAATATTCAGAAAAACCTATGGAGAAGCAATTGGAGAAGGAATGCTCACATCATTAAAGAATGCAATTGAGAATTTGTGTATGGAAACAAATAACCCTAAATGTGGCAAAGTTATTGTAAATGAAAATGGCACATTTACTGTCTGCATTGCCACTCCTCTAATGAAGAGAGTATCTAGCACACCTCTTGCTGGAAATATTTGCTTCTTAGACTCTACAGGTGGTCTAGATAGATTTGGCTGCCGAGTTTTCCTTATGTCGTGTTTAAGTTCAGCTGGAGGTTTGCCAATCGGTAATTTTACTTTCTATATTGTAATTAATTTATTGTCAATCAATTACTTACTTATTTGTTATTTATAGTGTGTATATTTATATATTAAATTTTTGTAGGTATCATTATTACCACCACAGAATCTGAAGAAGCAATCACTGATGGATTACAATTATTCACATCTTTGTTGGAGGACGATTCATTTGGTGGTAGGAGCAGCCAGGGACCACAAATATTTATGACTGACTGCAGCGATGCGGAGAGAAATAGTTTGAGAAAAGTATTTCCAGAGTGCACATTTCTTTTGTGCACATTTCATGTTCTACAAGCAATTTGGCGATGGCTGTCCAATGGTATCAATAAAATACCATTTGAGACTCGATCCTCATTGTTCACAATAATTAAGAAAATCATGTACGCCAAAGATGAAGGTGAGATGGACATGATAATGGAACATGAAATTAAGTCATTAGAGAACTACCCAAATTTTATAAAATATTTTAACACGTGGTATGAAAGAAGATATGATTGGGCCCTATGCTTAAGGCAAAATCATTTGACAAGAGGTCAAAACACAAACAACATATCTGAAGCAAATATCAGAGTTTTAAAAGAAAAAATTTTAAACCGAAATAGGGCCTTTTCACCAGTTCAGCTGGTAGATTTTCTAGTGAAAGATTTGCCTTTGTATTATCAAAGGAAGCTATTAAAAATTGCTTCGGGGCTACCATTAAATTATTTAAAAAATAAAAACAAATTTGAATATAATAGCGAAGAATACCAACCGCAAAAACTAACAGACTCTTCTTATATAATAAAAAATTTGAAAAATGGAAATGAGTATCTTGTAAACACCGATGTCTGTTATTGCACATGTAAAGTTGGGGAGACGGGAAACATGTGCAAGCACTATGATATTATTAAAAATGCATTTGGTGTCTCACACATTTTGGATTTTCCAGTAACACAAAGTGAGAAAGAGCAGCTACACTATATAGCCACTGGCTCAAAAACAATAGATGGTGGTTGGTATGGTAGCTTGGTGAATGGTTTGTCAGAGCCCTCAATCGTTGAGAGAACACTAAAACCTAAAACTATCGAGGTTATAACACAAGAAACAATACCGCCTGTGTTAAGCGAAGAGGGCACAGAGGCTAAAAGAGTTGCATTAAATGTTGCTAGAGAAATATTTTCCAATATTTGTGAAAGGATAGAAAATAATTCTTCAGCTTATGAAAATGCAATAGAGGCATTAGAAAAGCAATATAAAAAAATTCACACAGATGCAGGATTGATTTCGGCGCTGCATTGCTTTGGTAAATTTAATGGTTTTTCAGCCAAAAAGAAGAACGCTGGTTCTTCAAAAATTGGAGTGCAGTCCACTGCAATTGCACGAAGAAAGACAGCATGTGGTGGACGTCGTGCTTTACAAAGTGGGCGTCCAGCGAGTTGGAGCATGACCCCTGAGCACGGCTACAGCGTCCAAAAAAGGACTCCTGGACATTTACCCAAAAAGAAAAACAGGAATATTGCTCCTCATAGCCTTAGTTATTGTATAGAAAACACTCAAAATATTAGCAAACCATAGTTTTTTTTATCGTTCTTGTCAACCCGCTATTTTTTTATTTCTCTATAACCACTCAAGATAACTTTATGGTCTATATGCTGACCATTTACAGCTGTATATTCACTTTAATTTTGGCTATCAATAACACGCCGACCCCACAAGAAAATGTTATGTTTCCATGTCATGGATCTGGTGGCCATTATCAATATCTAAATGTGTAATATTTTATGAATATAATTTTATATTGTCCATATACATTGTCTATTATCAAATGATTACTATTTTTAAGTGCTTCTTTTAACTCGCTTCCTGCATTTAATCGCTGATCTATTACTCAATTTTTGAACCTCTTACTCTTATCCAATTTTTCTCAAAATTTGTACACTAGCTTCATTTCGATGAAGAATCGTGAAAATAGAGTTTTTGAAACAATATCATCTTTAGATTTAATTTGTTTAAATAATTTGGATTTTCATAGACAAAACAATAATAAAATATTAAGCAATCAACTTTGATTATTAAGGTTGCTTAGCAACATACGTATATTTCACAAAGAGATTACATTTAGAGTAGAATTCATCCTATTTGGCGCGTGGTCCCAGCGCAGCGATCGACCGTTTTTCATAGTTTTCTTTTTTTTTCGTAGTTCGATGTAGTTCACCGTTTTGCCGCCGCGAGCCAAAAGGGATGAATTTGACTCTAATATATTATGTCGATGATATTTCATAATCTTGACATTAAATAATTAATCTGTCAAATTTTCATTCATAATAAAATGGTACCATATTCCATTTTTCAAACTTGGTTCAAATTTTAACATAAACCATTGACGAGACTCTATAACAGGTCTCTCTCTCCGATGGCGCTACAGCCCATATCGGGCCTTGGCCTCCCGCAACATTCGCCTCCAACTCCCTCTGTCCTCAGCGGCTGACTTCCAGTTGGTTGACTGGAGAAGCTGTGCTGCATCCTTTCTCACTTCGTCTTCCCACCTCAGTCTGGGTCTTCCCACCTTTCTCCTTCCACCTGGGTGTCCAGTCATAATTCTTTTGGGGACGCGTGTGTCTGGCATTCTCTGTACGTGCCCGGCCCATCTCAACCTGAGTAGTCTCATATGGGTTGAGATGCTAGGGGCCTGATAGATATCGTCCTCTCTATAAAAGGTACATAGGTGTATATCTTCAGTGTTCATATCTTGGATTTCTAAGATCACTCGCAAACGAGTGGAGGGCCTTAAATAGAAAAAATAAAATAAATATCTTAGATTATTGAAGTACCTAATCAAATTATTTTTCGTCATACTGACTAGATCCGTTCAAATTCATTTGTTTCAACACAATGTTGTGAAATTATGTGTGAAGCAAATTTCCCAAATTTATATAATTTAAAAAAAAAAGTGTCAAAATGTGATTATAATTAGATATTTTAATGTTAAAATCCAATTGTTTCGCTCATCTAAGGCTGCATTTTAATAAAAAAAAAAACAATTTTACTATCCCCTAACGTGGTTCCTCGGATTGTGATTAATAGACTACTCCGATATTGTGATTTATCTTTCCACCAGTAAGCCATACGTATTTAGGCTGATATCATTATTAATTTATGCACCTTTCGACTAAAAATGCGAGAAGTAATGCTTATTTATTAATCTATCTTATTTCTTTTACCAATACAAAACAACATGTTAAAAAAAATGGTATCGATGGTATTTAACATCGATATATATCAATGTGTAAATAGAATTCAGTGTTCAAGAAAAAGATGAAAAAAGAACAGGAATCGATTTTCGAAAATAGTTCGAGGCTATGGTTGATATCGATCCTTTCTCCAAGTAGTTATATTTCAGGCAATCTTGTATTCAATTCTTATAATTCATTGATACCTTGTGTATTAGTAATATTATGCTCTAATTGTAATATGTATTACTTATTTAATATTAATTATTATTTTTTTTTATTTGTTTTGTGAGTTGGCTGTAAGACATGCTTGTAATAGCCAACCTTTTAGCACTATTGTAAAAATTAAATTATAATTTTCTTTTCGGCCAATAAAGTTTTATTTTTGATTTAATACTAAAAATGGATTAGATTAACGATTAATTAGATCTATACTCTATTAGATTACTTGGCGTGAAAAAAAAGTTAGTATTAAGAAAAATGTTACTTATAATGTAATTGGTAAAGATAAAAACATTCCTTATTGTTTCGTTTTATTTTTGGTGTTGAAAAATTCTAAACAAATTGTAGTCTGAAAATACCATAATAAAATGTTCTATTCTAAATGTGGCATTATTTTTACAATTTCCTTAAATTTCCTAACAAAACAATTTACTTGAAAGACATTGAAAGAAGAAAGTTAGCAGGTACCAGGGTGAATGGGGCAATTGGGCCAATAATAAAAAGTCGCAACGTATCGACAAAGGCAAAGTTGTTGGTGCACAACGCCATCCTAGTACCAACACTGATGTATGCAAGTGAGACATGGCTGAAGAAGGATGAATCAAGTATAAATGCTGTCGAGATGAGATCGTTGAGAAGAATGTGTGGAAAAACATTGAGAGATAGAATAAGGAAAGAAATGATTAGAGAGTTGAGTGAATGTAAAAAGGATGCTGTGACTAAAATGAAAGTGAACAAGTCGAGATGGTTGGGTCATGTGGAGAGAATCAATGATGAAAGAATAACGAAGAAAATTTATCAGGGTGAAAGAAGAGGTGTAAGGAAACGCGACCGTCCAAGAACCACATGGCTGGACCATGTTGACCAGATACTCAAGGACGGACCTGTTTTGAGTAAAAGTAATCAGAGAATATGTATGAGGAATTGCATGAATGTGATGGAAGTCCGAAGTGTGTGTCAGGATAGGAAAGTCTGGCGATCCGTTCTCTCTGCCTACCCCGCAAGGGAGGTGGCGTGAGGATATAGAATAGAACAATTTACTCTCTGCCTACCCTGCAAGGGACGTGGCGTGGGGGTATAGAATATAGATGATAGAACAATTTACTGACAATGTCATGATATAGGAGTGCGAAAGAGAGATGAAAGAATTACTAGCGCCGCGCGTGGTAAATTTTTGAACTAAGGGTATTTTGCCATTCCAAATGTCGCTCGCCGAAGTACAGTAAAACCACGATAATAGTATTTATTTTTTGTATGACGTTTCTGTACTTCACTACACAAGTTTGCTAAGGGTACAGAATGTGTCAGGGTGTGTGTACGACTGTACTTACTAAAGGACTTTTAATGTTTTACCACAACTGCCAGATTTTTTTTAGTTCTTAACGTCCTCGCCACTCTTTTTAAAATAATACTCAGCCTTTTGACAAATCCGGCTCTGCCATACTCGCTAGACATTATTGGTCACAGAGACCCTAATTATTAAGAAGAAAAATATTTTTATAAATCTTGTAATCGAAATCTAACGCGAATATGAAAATAGCATATGAATAGTATTTATGATTTATTTTGGGAAATTTTCTACTCATACATTTAAACATTGGTGTTTAAGTGTGTGGTGGACACTACAGAAGTGTTTTTTTTTTTTAGTGGTTGCAAATTAAAATTAAACTTAACTATCTGTCACTATCAGCTGAAACCTTAAAATGAAGTGTTATTCATGCAACAAGATTGTCAATACTAAAGACTCAATGACTTGTGTGGTGTGTAAGGAGGTATTTCACTGTGTCTGTGTGAATGTCTCATTAGATAAAATGCTGACCAGAACACAGATTGCTTCATGGAAGTGTTCTACATGTCATAAAAGTGCTGACACATCACCTTTGCCATCTACACCCACTCATTATGATGACATGCCGGCGCAGAGTAGAAACTTAAACCTAAACATTGATCATCTCTCAAAACTCCACATAGAACCTACCATAGATGGTGGGGGCTCACCTATCAGCCATATAGAGTCGAGGCACAATTACAATAAAGGACTCACAGACCAACTCACAAGCTACATTGATTCAAAGCTGGATCATGTAGTAAACCTAATATCATCTAGATTTGAAGAAATTATTCAGCGCTACGATGCACGTTATGATGCTCTCCAAAAGAAAATGGAAGACCTTGAAGAGAGAGTGAAGGGCGTGGAGTCATTCATGAGGGACTTCGATGCGTTGAGTGCTGAACATCGCAAGGCTGTTGCCCGACTTGAGACATTGGACAAGCTCGAGGCTGACTATGCATCTTCACTCCGGCACATGGATGACTTGGATCAAAGGGGACGTCGCATGAACCTAGAACTACAAAATATTACAGAGAGGAGAGACGAAAACCTGATCAACATCGTCAAGGCAGTCGGTGACAAAATCGGCATACAGCTGTCACAGACCGATATTGCAGGAGTGCACAGAGTGTCGCATGGTGCGGCTTCACACAACAATAGACCAAGGAATATTATATTAAAGTTTAATAATCAACATAGTAGGGACACTTTTTTAGCTGCAGCAAAGTTGAAAAGGGAGCTATCTACCCAGGATATAGGAATCACAGATGCCCAAAGAAAAATATTTGTCACGGAACACTTGACTCTAAAGAAAAAAATACTCTTCAAAGAGGCTCGAGCGAGGGCCAAGGAAAGGGGTTTCAAGTTCGTATGGACGAAAAATGCAAATATTTACCTCCGAAAATCGGAGGGCGGTCCAGTGGTTCCAATTTTTTCTACATTAGAATTATCAAAAATCATGTAAGTACCAGCTTATTCCTTTCACATCTCATCCATATCCCAATTTCCTCTTTATTTCCGAGTACCTTTCTGCGTGCCTGTTCGCCTCTCAGCGTGTGGAGGTTGCAAACCCTTATTTGCGCCATAACAAAATTTGTTCTATATAATATGTATTTATCTCTCTCAAGGGCAAGCTGAGAATATACTACCAGAATTGTGGGGGACTAAAAACGAAAACAGACACTTTTATGACTAATGCCTTGTTGAACAATTATGATCTCATAGTTTTATCTGAAACGTGGCTTAATGATGGAGTGTATGATGGTGAGTTATTTGGAGATGAATATGTTGTGTATCGTAGAGATAGGAACTTGCTATTGACTGGCAAGTGTGATGGTGGTGGTGTCCTTGTGGCTGTTCTTCGAAAATACAATTGCGTAAGGGATCCCAGCTGGGAGATGTGCGGAGAAAACTTGTTTGTGAGCATACTGTTGGGGTCTTCCGCGGGGGCTAAAATCAAACTATTACTTGGCATTGTATACATACCTCCTGCTTCACCATCTGATTTGTACGAGGGCTATTTCTCTGCTTTCTCAAAAAATGTAGTAGACACTCGACACGAGACACATCTGTGTCTACTGGGTGATTTCAATGTTCCCAAGGTGGAATGGGTGGAGGACCCAGGGGACGGAGTGGTCAAACCACGTTCCTATCGGGGCACAACAGCCCAACTACTAATCGAGTTCATATCTTTCCTTGATCTAAAGCAATATAACCGCATTTATAATAGGTATGGCAAAATATTGGATCTAGTACTTTCAGATGTGGGCTGTGTTGTTAATCACTGTGACGCGCCACTCGTGCCAGAGGGTCGGCACCACCCACCACTCTTAATAGATGTCTCCCTGGAGGTCGAAGGCTGTCTGCATATTAATGATGTTCCCAGGTACAATTTCTACAAGGCCGACTACACCAATATAAACCAGAAACTCCAGGCTATCGATTGGGAGTCACTGTTCAATGGTAAATCCACCGACGATGCCGTGAGTACTTTTCATGATGTCTTATTGAATATTATTGATACCTATGTCCCTAAGAAAAGGGTGAAATCCCAGAAATATCCGATTTGGTATTCGAACAGAACGATATCTCTGCTTAAAAATAAAAATAGATGTTGGGAGAGATGGAAAACCTATGGAAACTCACACGATTACTCAGTGTACTCGCAATACAGGGCTCACCTTAAGAGGGCACAGAGTGAGGACCATAAATTATACATTTTGAATCTGGAACAGAAGTTTAATGGAAATATCAAATCATTTTTCTCATACATCAATAGCATGAAAAAGAATAATGGCTATCCACAGAATATGCACTTCAATGATTCACACTCGAGTGACCCCGAGACCACAGCTAACCTATTTTGTTCCTTCTTTGCTTCCGTGTTTAGTGTTAACGATTCCACTCACCCCACGCACGATGTATTTGATACGCATGTAAATACCGAAATAAATACTTCTTTGTCCAGAGTACATGTGCTTAGTTCCGAAATATACGCAAAACTCACTCATTTGGATGTTAATAAGGGTGCGGGGCCGGACATGATCTCACCACTATTGCTGAAGAGGTGCGCACCTCATCTCACGAGGCCACTGCGATTGCTCTTTAACATGAGTCTTACCGAAGGTTGTTTCCCTAAACTGTGGAAGGTGGCACATGTGACGCCCATACACAAGTCAGGTAGTAGATCCGACATACAAAATTACCGTCCAATATCAATTTTGTCTCAATTTTCCAAGGTTTTTGAATCTATACTCAAGGATCACCTGCTTCACCATCTGAAGCCGTATTTGCTCGAGAGTCAGCATGGCTTCGTGAGTAAAAGATCAACTGTGACTAATCTTCTCGAATATACTGATTATTTGTATGAAGCGATGGATGAACGAGTGCAGGTGGACTCTATATATACAGATTTTCGGAAAGCGTTTGATAAGGTAGATCACGTTTTATTAATTAAAAAGTTGAATCATTATGGGGTCCATGGAAATTTGCTCCGCTGGATAGAGTCATATATATCAAATCGTTTGATGACAGTTGTACTGAACGGTTTCAGGTCTGATAGCGTTGCTGTCACGTCAGGCGTGCCCCAAGGATCTGTTCTCGGTCCTCTACTGTTTACTTTTTTCGTCAACGATATTAACAAATGTTTTAAAAACTCTAGCTTTTTGTTGTTTGCTGACGACCTTAAGATCTATCGCCGGATATACACCGACGAAGACTGCGTGAAGTTGGAAGAGGATCTGGACAGATTAAATATCTACTGCAAAGCTAATAAACTTCAACTGAACTTGAATAAATGCAATTCTATCACTTTCACAAAGAAAAGAAATATAGTGCACCACACCTACGCAATCGATGGAACTGACCTGAAATCGTTGTCCAAGATAAGAGATCTTGGAGTTATCTTCGACTCCAAGCTGCACTTTGACGAACATGTGTGTGGAACTCTGAATGAAAGTAACAGGACACTGGGCTTCATTCTGAGATCAACAAAGGCATTCAGAAGTAAGGATTCTATTATTTTATTGTATAAATGCCTGATTCGCTCAAGACTGGAGTATTGTTCCGCTGTCTGGAATCCGTTATACAAGAAATATATTGACATGATCGATAAGCTTCAAAGAAAATTCCTGCGAGTCTGCCAACGCCGCTTTCGTAGCACTGACATACCAAACCTGCCTTCTCTGACATGCAGACGCGAGCTACTTGATGCATTAACACTGCGCAAAATCTGCAATTCCGACTTGGATACCCCTGCCCTTTTATCAAAGTTGAACTTCAGTGTGCCATCTTCTACTCGTAACCATAGGCAATTTTACATGAATACACCATCTACTAACGCCGGTGTAAAAAATCCCTTATACAGAATCACCCACAATTTTGATAATAAGTTTGGTAACATTGACATATTTGGCTCATCTCTGCACGCATTCAGGAGGTCCGTGGATCAGGCACTTGCAGGGAACTAAATCCTCTCTTCTCCCTTCCCCTCCTCTCCATTCTCCTGCTTCCTTCATCCTCTGGTACATTGTTTGTTGCATTATGCTGGTATTGTTATTTTATTTTATGTGCAAGTTTTAGAGTATGTGCGTGAATGTGTGTGTGAGAGAATGTATGTGTGTGTGTATGTATTGTATGAGAGAATGTATGTATGTGTATATGTATTGTGTTTGTCCTTCTGTTCCTAATAATGAAACTCTTGTGTTATATATTATATAGCTTCATTGTATTCACCACTAAGAGGGCAAGATGTGAATCACACATAATTGTTAAAAGTATATAATGTCCTATACACACACATCTTGCCTGTAGGTGAGTCTTGGAAAACAAAAAAAAAAAATAAAAAAAAAATAATAAAAATAAAAAAAAATATATACCTACTAATATAACTATACTATACCCTCACGCCACCTCCCCTGCGGGTAGGCAGAGAGAACGGATCGCCAGACTTTCCTATCGTGGCACACACTTTGGGCTTCTATCAATATATATACCTACTCCATTGAAAAACAAAGTTGCCAGTTTATTCTAACAATCCAAAAATTGGACAGAAAACGGACAGTACCTAGTTGATAAAATCGTCAAGTTTTTGAAAAAAGTTTGGACGAAATTATTACTATATTTTTTAAAAATCGTCTTAAAAAATAAATAGGTACCTACCTAAATAATTCGTCACTAATTTTGTGTTTCAATTTTTTTCATGGCGCGATGGTATCAGATCGGCTCATATTTTTTTTTTATCTGAAAGGTTTCACCTATTTTGAAAAAAAAATCAAGTAGACATGCATGTTAATAATTCTGTGTGACCAATTTTTTATATCTAGCAAGTACCTACCTAGTGGTTTCACAAAAAAATACTAAAAAAGTTATAACTTAAATAATATAAAAAATCAAATAACTTATGTACATTGGGGTATTTAGATACCCCCAGAGTGGTGCTCTATCTCTACTCCTTGTTTCATATAACTTGGCCACTGGCTACATAGTAATTCTATACAAAAAGTATGACAAGACGGATGAAACGAAATGTAGTCGTTATTTTTGTGACGACTGTATTATTTAATAACGCTATCTATTGAAGCGGTGTGAAAGCTGCCTGCAAGTAACGTAAATTGAATAATCGATATTTAGACTGGTGGCCAGCACCTGTGGTAGGTACCTATTGATAGAATTCTTGGAACCAATTTTAATCTTCGTTTGCTTCGTAATGTTGGTAGCGTCATGTCGTCGTCTCGGAAAAACGCGAGTTTGTTGGGATATTTTCGATATTTAAGATAGTCTTGCAAAAGTGAATTATTTGTTGTGTGTAACGTGTATTAAATATTCGGTTTACAGAGTTTGTGAAATTACTCAGAGTGTGTAAGTTGTGATTAATAGTGAGTGATGTTATACGCCATACATCGGGCAAGAATACGCCATTAGGAGACAATGAATAAATAATAAGGAATACATATTAAACATGCGTAATGGCGTATTTATCTGGTTAAATGATGTTATTTAATAACAGTTATGACATTAATTATTAGTTGGAGACTCGTGTTAGACATTTAATAATACTATTGAGTGCGAGAGTTTAGTCGACGTATCAAAACAATGCAACCGTATTTTTTATGACATCTTTCCAAGAACTCTGAATTATATCGAATCGAAGGCGCGCGGTCCATGTATTGTATATATATAGTAAACGCGAGATAAGGTGATATTCGTATTCGAGATCTGGAAAGGAAAGAGTAACCATGGGGGCAGACGCGCTAATAGTGATTCTGTGTTTACTCTGTTCCATAGCAGAATTGAAAGGCGACCCTAAAACGTGTTCACCAGGATTAAATACCTCGGGGTTTACTGTGCCCACAGGGGATATTGCGTTATTGTATGGACAGCCTCTAGATATATATTGTGTCTTACATACTGATCATGAATACTACACAAAACTAGGGTA
Source organism: Ceraclea dissimilis (assembly GCA_963576895.1). NCBI lineage: Eukaryota > Metazoa > Arthropoda > Insecta > Trichoptera > Leptoceridae > Ceraclea > Ceraclea dissimilis. The sequence goes on from OY756361.1 coordinate 4,291,069, forward strand.
CAACTCGTCAGTGTTGTTTTTTCAGCGTGATATGGATATAATTGAGTCAGAGTATGTGACTGTGATTAACTCTACCACTATCCACCTGTACATTCCTAACCCAGCCATCTCCGAGTCAATGTACTACTGCAAGTTGCAGACACGTGATGGAGATATTGCTGTGTGCCTTAATCATGTTGCCGTGGGGACTAAGCCTCAAGATGTCGATAATTTTGAGTGTTTTTCAATGAACTGGAACAATCTCACCTGCACATTTAAGCCTCAACATAATTATCTCAAGACACATTTCTCTCTGAGCTTCCGCCTTCCTCGCCGCAATGGTAGACAACTAACATATCAGTGTCCCAACTTGACGATGGATACTGAGACAGAGCAGTATTATTGTTTCTGGGATTTGTCTACCAGCCCACCATACAGGCAGTCTTACTCCACATATTATTTTAATTTAACAGCATTCAACAAGTTTGGTAGTCGGACTCAAGATGTTTTGTTCAATCACTACGCCCATTTGACTCCTAACAGACCAGTGAATGTAACGGCAGATAACAAAACACAACATAGTTGTCAGCTTCATTGGAGTTTACCCGACCCTATGAAGAACTTTCCTCCTGGAGTGATACACCGCATTATATATCGCACAGATTTGGATGAAACTTGGTACACTGTCAACTCATCCGGGTTGCCGTTATCCTCCCAGGACTATGCTTACAATCTCACTGATTTACCGTACGCCTATAGATACTACAATGTTAGAGTGGCCATACGATCTGAGAAGGCTGTGCAAGAAAAATACTGGTCTGATTACGCTAGTGTTACCTTCCGAACTCTGGGTAAACCTCCAGAGCGCGCCCCCCCTGTGGATATTGGAAGCTTCGAAGTTAGCACTAGCCTCAATCATAGAAATGTCACGGTGTATTGGGAACAGTTCCAAATATATGAAGAGAATGGAGATAACTTCCTTTACAAAGTAGAAGTGCTAATTGATGGAGTCAGGGTAAATTATTTGACTACACAAAGTAAGAAAGGATATATTATGTTTAAAACTCTACCACTGAAGACATTACAGTTCTTAGTATCCGCCACTAATATTGAAGGAGATTCTCCTACCAAGTCTAGTCTGATAGTTCCGCCACAAAGTGAACTGCTAGCTGAACCATCATACTTCACCAAGGCCGCTTTAGGAAATGGAACGTACGAACTCACGTGGAAGGCCCCTAAAGTGAACTCTTCTTTCCTCACTAGCTACACAATATTTTGGTGTGACAATTCTCGAGACAGGCCATTCCAGTGTGAAGGTCATCTTCACTGGGCGAGAATATCATCTGATGTAACCAGTAAGAATTTCACTGTGCCAGATGACAAGATTTATCAGTTTGCAATATCTGCTAATGGACACAACACTTCTAGCGGTATGGTTTGGGCATCATGTACTGTAATCCCCAACAAGGCAGTTGGCAAAATAAAAGAGATATGGATTCACAAAGTACAAGCCACATTTGTGGAAGTCAGATGGAAGCTCGAGTGTCCCGACAATGTTGGTGTAATAAAGGGTTACAGAATATCGTGTTGCCCAATATATGGATTACAGAATACCAAATGCCGAGAAGCGGAGACTACTATCACGGTAATGCACAGTGACAATATTGGTATTTTGAGTGACTTAAAACCTTACACTACATATGCAATACAAGTAGCCATCATAGCTAAGCATGAAGTAGGACCTCAGAGTGATCCAATTCTTTCTACAACAGCTGAAGCAGCTCCAGATCCTCCACGTAATGTATCAATCTCCGGGCTCTCTTCCACAAGAATGTTGGTATCCTGGCAACCTCCGCTCAATATGAATGGAGTGTTACTATATTACATGGTGTATTATAGACCATATGGATCATCATGGACTCAAATCAAAGTGGAAAACAATGGTTACACAGAGAAAGAATTGACAGGGCTTCTCAGTTATACTAACTATACAGTGCGTGTTGAAGCTTGCACTGTAGCGTGTTCCACACCATCCCATGAGTTGATTGTGCGTACTGCCATTGGTGCCCCTGGCCGTATAAGTAGACCTGTCATTTCTAATTATCTCACAGACCATAAAGTGGAATGGGATCCACCCGAGTTTGCTGGAGGCACTTTGGATCTATATGAAGTGAACAGAGTTAAAGTGAGGCAAGATAGTAATGAATCAGAAGTGTTCAATACAACTGATACGTACCTTAAAGTTCCAGATAGAATTTGCCAAGAGGAAGGTGTCCTCAGTTATATGTATTCAGTTAGAGCTATTAATTTTGACTCTGCTGATGATCACGGTGCTGCTGCTTTCACTTACATGGAACGAGTTACAATTAGTAGGAGACCACCTGATGACTATAATGTGGTGATATTCCCAGGACCATGGAGCTCACACGCAGAGAACACTTGTACTCCGGGATATGCACAGAGTGATATGGCATACTGGATCATTGGAGTGGTGGTGGGTGTCTTCCTTATCATTATTCTGGGACTATTTGTTAAGAAGGCTTGGATAGTGATAGACAAGATGCGAAGTATAAAACCAATAATGCCCGATGGTCTGTTCCCGGAATCAGAGAAGGATTCTAAATATCCCCTAGGAAACTGGAATCCTGCTCCCGAACACAATAAAGAGCATGATGCCCAGTACCCGAGCGCTCCAGCGGATGAAGTTTCTCTGTTAGGAAGTCCTTCATTAGCTCCTGCATCTCCTGGTGGGGCCGCCACCACTGTAACTACTTCAGGCAGCTCTTCTCGAAGAGCCAATTCTCCTGCATGGCCCTCCTTGGCACCATATTCAGCCGTGGGGGCTTGGCCTACTGATGAATCGGATGCCGAAGTACCACCTCCACAATCTGACAATCCATATGTCAGCTTTGCCACTGAACTTCCTAGTGCTCCTGTCCCGGGAGGATACGTGCAGGCGGCCATGTTGTCTCCAGTACTAAAGGAAACTCCAACCATAACACCCAATTCTGCACTACCACCCAGCTATGTGTTAACAGCTCCGGAATTGCCCTCTACCCTCGTGGAATCTCCTCAGGTTAGTGTGCTGCCTTCAAGTTACGTGAGGACAGCCCCCGAGCCTGCACCGACCCCTACTCCTCGTGTTGCTGTAGTTTCTCCATATGTCACAGTGGATGACGCTCGCTTCACACCAGCTTCATCCCACCCTCCACCAGACCCCAAGAAGGAAGTCAAGTCTGGTGGCTATGTAACACACAACCACTCCATGTTTAATAATCCCAAGACTGAACTACCTGTGTTGGAACATACGGCTCTGCCTAAAAGAGTGAGTGCTCCTCCGTTGTTCAATAGCAAGATTAATAATGAAAACAACAAGAGAATATCTTTGAGTAATTACACTACAGTAGGGTTAGACACTCCCGATCCAGCGTGTTCTCCCGAATACTGTCGCTTTGGTTGGAACAGTCCAGAAGATACGGGAGTAGAGCATCAGCACCTGGGAGAAGCTCAGGAGGACAGTCCGCCACCTATCAATATTGCCAACCTAGGCAAGGAGGAATATGAGTTGCCATTAGAAGATTTGCTGAGTGATGAGACAACAGCCACAACACCCAGTATACCTGCCACGGCGTCACACTACCTACCTCTTAATCTACATACGCTCAAGTCTTAATTAACCCTCCACTCCTACACAACCACTGTAAATTGTAAATAAACTGACGTAAACATTTAATAAACTATACCTAATTCATATAAAGTAACAAGTTATCATAGTAAATAATATGACTGTGACTGCCCCGCAGAACACTTTAAACAGTAAGTGAAACATTTTTCTATCTCTTAATTTATATTTAAGGATTCTATGTGAAGATGATATTAACCTACAACTTGATTTAATGTCATGCCTGGGACTATATTTTATTTGTCAAATAAAAGTTTGTGACATTCAATGCATTACTGAAATATTTATTTTCAAAATAGAAAATATTGACAATAAATGAGATACATAGTAAGGATTATTGATTAGACTGAGATTGATTAGTTGTCAAGGAAGCTTCTACTCCTGATTTCAATTTGTGTTTTTGTTTACTCAAATTCAGCTATTATTGAAATCTAATTTGGCATCCATTATCTTATCATTTAAGATATGTAGATATCAAAATAATTAGTTTATTGATTATCCACAAAGTGGGAATGTGCTGAGTAAAAACTTTTTAAAATACAAAATAATATATATAAATAAATATAAACTTAGTTATACAAGTGGTTGGTTGGCAGACTATTGCCTACGGCAATAAATCTGCCATTTGGTATAATGTTTTATATCCTATGAAGATTTTTTTTTTATGTATTTATACACCATAGTTTTCTGTATTAAGTTTTAAGATATTATGTGTCCTTCCCTAAGCTTTGTATTTCAAGTAGATTATCAATAAAGAGAAATACATTTTGTATTGTTCCAGATACATAATAAATACACAATAATTAGAATTGGAAATATTTTCTGGGAGAGGACAACAGTTTGTAAACCAAAGTCAACTCACCACAAACCTTAATATTTGAAATAAACTACTTTTATCATCAATATAAAATGAAAGCAATATATCAAATCCCGTTGATACCCCAAGACCTCCGCCAGGAAGAGAATATCATTCAGATAGCTGATGTGTTGGATCATCTAAACAATGTTATTGATGATGTTTTCACTAAATTAAACACCAGGATTGATGCCAACATGAAGAGGGCTAGGATGATACAAAATAGAATAAATATTTGTAGCGACAAAGTGGATAAACTGGTTGGTACCAATAAAGCCACTCGTGTGATGTGCAGTGCCAAGTATCCAGCCATGGAGTCTCACACCAATGTGGAATCTATATTCAAGGAGACCACTAGGGGAGAGATTGTACGCACACCTAGAGACATCAATACCAAACCAGCAATGTACTCGGAGAAGGAAATACAGGTCAGTTGCAACTCATTCATTAGGTACGCAATATGTTATGTTGGCTCTTGTTTAATAATATTAAACTAATACTGTGTGTTGTATGTCAGGATAAACTGGAATTTTATCACGTGAAAGTAAACAGTCAAGATCCTGTGCAATCCATCTTCGAGAGTCATCTGCCCCGATATCATGAGAGTCCACCGGCAGAGCTAAGAGCAGTGGGTGGTTTAATGGTATACGGCAGTGAGGAGTTAGCATATGGGAGTGGAAGCAGAGTGGGAGGTGTAAATGTGCAAGCTGCCAAGGAAGCCACAGAGAGAGGTCCACCCAGTCCACTGCATGAGCCCCCTGCCACTGTAGCCACTAGGGAGACCCAAAGTAGAGGACAACATCTCTATCTCTACTCTCCCAATATGGAAGAGGTGCCCACCATGGATATGCCACAAGATCTACCTCACCTCTCAGGTATAGCGGGGGACATGAGATTCCAGTTGGAATCAGAACCAACTATTGCGCCATCTGCTAGAGGTCAAGGCTTAACATCATCGCCAATGTTTGTTGTGGAAGAAAAACAGGATCAAACACCAGTTGTCCTTCCTCAGAAGGAACAGACACCGCCCATTGTACCACAAGCAGTTGAGAAGCCGAGGACAGAGGAAAGTGTGGGAGAGAAGACTTCATTGCAGCTTGTAATTCCCACTCCCCCCTCGCACAGTGCTCCACCACCACCACCACTGCCCCCCACAGCAGCCCTAGAGGAAACTGATTCAAGGGTCAGCAGCAAAAGGTAAGTTTATCCAATTTCCTCTAGTTTCTCAGAGTGTTGTTTAATGGTCATTGTGTATTCAGTCTAGTATGGCCTGGAGTAGTGAAACAGGTGCATAATATGTATCTTGGTAGGGGAGTTTTGTTATTTGAAAAATTATAATTTCCAATGGATAATGTGAGTTGAATTTTTCTCTTTAGTTGTTTGTTTGAATAATCTAATAGTTTTGCTATATGTATTAGAATGGGATTCTTTGTAAATACATACCTGTTATTTTTAATTGGTACATCATTGTTTCCCGAGTTATATAGTAATATGTATTTAACAAAGTCAACTTATAAAGCAGTGTATCCATCGTAATAACCGACTAAGCCGTATGTTTGACAACAACCATGAAAGTATTTGTTATACGTCCAAGTATGCAAGCAACATTGATACAATATTTATTTTGAATATTGTGACAATATCTTAATATTGACTATTGAGCTCATGTTATTGAACTTGGTGTATGTTTCTTTTTTAAGGTTATTTATGTGATCCTTGTATATCTGCAGATGCTAATTACTGTTGCTATTCTTAACGCGAAAAAGTTATAAAAAACTATTAGCATCCATATGCTCTGTAAAGTAACTGTCAAAGCAGATGGCTATAATAAATAGTCATGCATTGATTGGCAAGTTATATTGGCTGACATCCATGTTGCACGCATAATATTGCAATTAGCTTTAAATTAATCCAGATACCACACAGATGTTTGCCTACAGCCTGTCTGTCTGTCCTGCTGCTGAAGTTATGTTACTTTTCCAAGTAGATAAAGAAAAATAAACTATATTATGTAAAGACTCTCTCCCTTCACCGAAAGTATTACATTCTTATCTGTTGCTTTGCTTTGTATCTCCTAAAAGCTAATTGGAAAGAACCAAATGTCAGCACTACACGTACATTGTATGTATATGAACTTTTTTGTAAAAAAAATTAATCATTATTGAATTCTGTATAAAAATGCTGCCTTGTCTTGACTCAAATTGAATGAGTGCGGTTATTCTGTATATTTGTCTGTACCCTCACGCCGCGTCCCTTGCAGGGTTGGAAGAGATGCCAAACTGCCCTATCCTTACACACACTCCTTGCCTCTGTCACATTCGTGCAATTTGTTACGCTCTCCAATTTCTTTTACTCAAAAGTGTCCTTTCTTGAGGATATAGTTAACATGATCAATCTAATTCAGTCTGGGTGTGCACTAGAAATTTTATATTGTATTTTTTACTCACTGTATTTGTGTTGGTATTGTGTATGTTGCTCAGGTTATGCTAAGTTGTGTGTAAGGAGCGAGTGTTGTATATTATGTGTGATGTGATTGTGAGGCAGTATCAATACATTGGCATGGGTAGGTGCTTTGCAATGCCATACATTAGCATCATATTACCATACTGTTATATCTTCCCAGAATCTGTGTACCGTTCTCCTCATTATATTTATTCAACATTATTATGTTATTTGTGCTGGCGTACATCCTATTAGAAATTACCTTGTATGTACGGCCATTACACCACATCCCTTGTCAGATAAACAATGATGAGTATCATCCATTTCGTCGTGTCACATGTGTATTGCAATCAGTTAGGAAATCTCCACATTCTACTAACATATTATAGAACCATCAGGTGCAACATTATTGTATGAACTAAACTATTTTACAAGAGGTGAGTTTATTATCAACCAACCACCTATGAATCAATTAATACATAATGAATTAATTGATTGTTTGTAAAGCTACAAATAAGTAAACATTGTTGAAGATTATTATAGTTTTAGCACAGCCTGATTAGGTACTTAACTACCTAGTATATTAGATAAGGCATTAGTGGCATGTCTATTTACATCTGTAGAAGTTACGCAAATATGAGCATAGCCATTCCTAGCTTCAATCTGGTATAATATTTATTATTATACGTCAGGTAGATGTTAAATGTCAGATAATCTTCTAATCCAGGGCTGTCCAACCAACAAGAGTTTTGAATGTGTTTATGCAGAGATATGTAGGTAGGTACTTCCAGGATTTCAGCAGTTTAGTCCCATAACTTCAGATACCTGAGATACCATTTCATCGCTAGTGATTTTTTAAAAAATTTTATGCTATTAGCCTTCATACTTAAATACAAAAGTGAGAAAATAAGTTGATAGGTACTCTGAAATTAATATATTATAGTTAATGATTTTTTTTTTACGTTATAGACAATCACTGTAATATTTGATCATTTTTTCAAAAGTAATTGGGCCGCACTAAAGACAAACGTCCGAAATTAATATATTATAGTTAATGATTTTTTTTACTTTATAGACAATCACTGTAATATTTGATCATTTTTTCAAAAGTAATTGGGCCGCACTAAAGACAAACGTCCAGTAGTTTAGACACCATGGTCTAATCATTCCATAGTACAAACAATCTCTAAACTTGTTTGTGTCTGCAAAATTAAAGGCACTTTTATAACTAGATTTTTTGCCATTCTCAATATAACCTTACCTACCATTATTGTAAACAAGTCTTAATTAAGTAAATTAAGTAATTATTAATTAAGAAAGTAGCAATTTGATTAAGTGGTTATTTTTATCACTAGTTCGTTATATTCTTGGATTTCCATGAAGAAATTTGTTTATATTTTAATTATTTGTTTCTTTGGAATTATGGTAAATTCTTAATAAGTAACAGATAAACAAATACTATCTTGACAATTCTTGAAAATTCTAAATATTTTAATTCTTATTAATTAATTATAATATTTTAGACACCATCACCATCTCAGATTGATCATTATGATATCCTCCAATATGTTTCTATATGTTATAAGATTAGGTACCTACATCTAGTCATTGATTTACAAAAAGTATGTATGTGGTATTGTGTGGATGGTGGATTGCTGATCAGTGGACCAAAGGTTCTGGTGAACAAAACATTCCTGGTGTCAATACTCGCATGTTAGTGACACGTGGGTATGGCTGATAAAATGAATAAGGTTTGTATGCTGTTGAGTGACTGCAAGACAGATATTGTGACTAGAATGAATTTAAACGAATTTAATGATGAAAGGATACCAGAAAGTGAGCAAGGGTTGCAAATAAATATGGCACTTGTTCTGTTGACTAGTTCTAAAGCATAGGCACATTTTGAGCAAGTAGAATCGTAGAGTGTATGACTGTGTGTAATAGGGAAGTGTGGCGTTTTGTTCTCTCTACCTACCCCGCATGAGATGTGGCGTAAGTGGATAGAAGAGAATATTGTTATAGCATAATAATGTGTGGAGTGTGTGTAGTGATTATGATGATGATGATATTATCAGATAAGGTCATTGGTATTGCCAAGGTGACTGGAATATTTTAGTCATAAATCAAGGGTTATATAAATACCAGTAACCAGTATTTTATATCTTCATACAACACGTACCTAACATGTAGGAAATTATTTATCACAACAATTTGCTTTGGTTTTACACGAGGCAAGTGTTGGAGGGTAGAGATCATATTGGGAATTATGTTTTCAAGGAAGTCGACCTCAGCAGGAAGCTGTTATCTGAGAATTAATCTTGAATTATATTATGTATTTTTGTGACAACTTTCTCAGTATGTTATGAATTAATGCATATATGAATATAATATTATTGTAGCCATACTAGGAATTGACCATTGTGACTTGATTGGTTTATGTGTTTATCTAAAGAAATAACAGTATTCCTTGAATTCAAACATGGGCAATATGTTGAACGGCTTTTATTTGCATTGTACAGTGATTAAGATCCCATTGAAAGTACTCACTATACAACATCAAGTATAAAGTATGAAGCATGTATGTCATCTTACTGTATTGTGTTATAAGAGTTTGTGTCCCTCTCAGGGGGTCAAACATCTCTCACTAGTAAGAATTACTCTACACAAAATATTTGTACTTATAGAAATAATAAAAGAAACCTCATACATCAGTCGTAATATAGTCATGTGAATACATGATATGCAGTTGGCTCACATAGTTTGATTTTCCCAAGAGTTGTTAATGTATTCTGCACTTCACAAAATTTCTCATTGTGAACTGTAAAAGAAAATGTAGGTTTACAGACTAAGTCCTTTTTAATATTTAGCAACCACATACGTCTGTAGTGTAGTTATATTTAAACATTGATTACATATTATTACAGTAGTACAACGAAGAGAACAGAGCCATTATCAACACCAGTGGACAATCGAGCCAATCTTATGGAAGCCATAAGGAATGCTGGAGGTTCTGGGAAAGCTCGTCTTAGATCCGTAACTACAGCTGCCACTGCACTAAAGAAAGATAACACCGGTGTAAGTTCAATATAAAAATACATTATTACTCTTATAGAATTTCATTATCTTCCAGTTTTAGTGTAAACTCTTAAAAAGTACATAATATTCTTGATAATGCGTTGTAATGCGCAAGAGGTCATTTGTAATTTAATGCTGTCATTGCTATTTTTTGGGTATACTTATTGTTAAATTGTCATTTATCGCTAGTATTTTGATGTTAATGAACTGAATATCATTATCAAGGTTATTACAATAATAATAATTAAACAATATGCACTCTTTTTATAGAAAGCCACAAGTGCTGGTGGTGGTGACCTAATGGCTGATCTTCATGCCAAGTTATCGATGCGTCGCAAAGGAATTTCTGGAGCGCGTCAGGGTGCTGCCGAAGGTACAATCCTCGCAGCCTTGTCTGCCATCATCCCACCTCCACCCGATGCAGACGCACAAAGTAATTCTGAAGTCTCTTCCACGGAAGACGATTGGGAATGATAGATAGTCAAAGATATCTTCTAACCAACCAGTCACTTCCATTGTTTTGTGACACACATTTGTGTTGGTATTAAATATTTCTTTCCATTTTATGTGGATTTATAATTGTAGTGTTTACTTTGCTGTATTTCCGTTAGTTATTGTGTTACTGCAGAATATTTGTTTGCACTTGTAGAATAATTTTATAATCGAGTAGTAATCTACTAGTTACATCTAACTGCATCTAACTACTAATACATATATTGTTTAAAGTTGTTTGGTATTGTCTTATAACAATTGAGATTATTTTGTGCCAGTTGTTTTATGTGGACTGGAATATTGGATGATTAATGTGTAGTGTCCGACCGAAACTGGTTTTTATGACCGAAACCGAAACCGAAACCGAATTTCGGCAACGGTCTCAGTTTCGGCCGAAACCGAAACCGAAACCGAAACTTTCTTACAAGAACATGTTTTGAGGGAAAAATAAAGAAAACGTTATTATAATCAGTCAGACTTTACTTTTTTACTTTTAAATCACATAACTTTGCAGTCTTCGATATTTTCACTTATTGATAATCAACATAATAATATAGTTTTCGGCGCTTACAAAAAAGACAGAAAACAAACTCTCGGAAATTTGTACTGAAATTTTTTTTCTTTTGATGTTTTGAATGAAAAATTTGCTATAATCAAAAATGTGCAAAAGGGATCCACTAGGTATTATCAAATTCTACCATGATGTATATATTTTTTTAATACATGTTTTATAGTTTTTGCTAAAACTTAGTTGAAAAAATCATCACAAGTCAACTTCGGAAATTTTTTCTGAAGGATTGATACATTTTTTTAAAAATCTGTAAAAGGGATCCACTAGACATAGGTACAAACTAAATATTCTGCTAACATCTTACTAGCCTATTGTGTACCGGTGAGCAGATATTTATCTTGTAAAAACCCCCTATTTCGTGAAAACCCCTCTTCAACTTGATTCTACTATAATCTATGTATTAGTTTGTTGTTATATTGAATTATTTTTTATGTTTGCTACCTATTCTTATGAATGTATATGGTATAGCCTATATCACGTAATAAAACTTACCAAATTCAAAATAAATCACACGACACAAACAAAACGTCACAAACACAAACAAAACAAAACGACCTGCAAACGCTTGCCAGTCGCGACATGAATACACTTCATCGCGTCACAACGCGCCGAACATGACCGATCACAGCGCGAAAACTCCCGAATGCAGTTTCGGTTTCGGTCGTAGTTTCGGCAGGTTTGCCACCGAAACCGAAACTAAACCGAAACCCGTTTTTTTGCCGAAACTCGACCGAAACCGAAACCGAAACCGAACATTCGGTCGGACACTATTAATGTGTGATGGATGATTGACCAAATTAATTTTATTACAGAATGATGTTAGTTATGTGTGTGTGTGTGTCATAGTTATTGTAATACATAAAGTTAGTAATTTATAATTAAATGAACAACGACATTTCGACACATAAAGTGAGGTAAATTAATCTTCTCGAATATTTAGCATGTACCACATGCATTGAGCTTAGATACATTTTTTATATTTCCCTTTGCGGACTCACCTTATACTAATAATAAAACTATGTATACCTATGTATGTTAAGTGTGCACGCTGCCTAATATTGTTTTTGTGATATTTTTAGTTGATAAGTTAGACAGATTATATGTCCTTACTTGGTTTAGATGCGTTTATATTGAGACGTAGTAGAGGGAACAGTGACGTTCTCCTCTTTTTATTATGTCACTATATTATTATGTATTATTAAGTGAATGTATAATTGCCATAGCTTAGTATACTTTGTTTAATTTATATTAGATATTATTGCAGTACATTTATTGCTTTAGTTGTTAAGTTATATTATGTAATTTGTTTTGAATCATGAATGAATTGACGTAATTATTGATAAGTGCTTTTACTTATTGAGTTTTTCATTCTATTTACACTAACAAACTACAATATTAATCTGTCCAATATATTACAATACAGTATGAAACATCTTGGGTCCTACACGTTAGTCAATTTGGAATGAAATATTTTTTTTACACAAAATTTAGGTGCGAATATATTTAGTAGAATTGATGAAATTGTATTTACATAAATGAGAGCATTTATTTACAAAATTTTCTAATAACGATATTGTTGTATTTGTAAATATACTTATTACAATATATTAGTGTAAGTTATACTACGTAACTTGTTATAGTGATGTTAAATTAAATTACTTTAATGACTGTTTGTAAATAATATAATATTATAGTGAGTATATATACTATGTAATATATAACAAGCACCACACAACACATACTTAGTGTCTTTTCCACATATTCCCCACACTAATTATTATTATATAAGTACATAGATGTATGAGGAATATTTATTTCATACTTTACTAACCCTCTTTGGTTTCAATATTGCGATGCATTTATTTTTATCATTTTATGAATTAAACAGTTTTTATAGAAAAACGTCATATTTATCTTTTGGTTTACATTAAATTTGTAATTTTAATAAACATTGACAAGTAAATGCATGTGAATGTCATTACATACATATTTGGTATTTTATTTCATCAACTTATTAGTACATATGTAGTTAGCTAAATTGATACATATTATATATAGATGTTATGTATTGTTTATTTGTTTACGAGGGATGGCTCTGGATACTTTGTATTTTGTGTTATGTATATGACAAGACTGATATGTGGTAAACAATATGTAGGAATAGGGAAATATGAGAGACAAAACATTACGAGAGGCCTTGGTGTGGGGACCTCCTAAATCCTTCGAGGTCCCCATGCGTCACACACTGCATAGGTACACACCACATACATAATATTAGTATTGTGTTGTAAGTACTAACTTCTTATGTTGCATGTTTAGGGCTCCCATGAAGATTTTTTTATGAAATATATTTTGTATATATATTACTACGTATTTTGTTTTGTACTTGCCAAACTATGTGTGTATTTACACTCTGTTACGAGGTTTCACCATATTTACACGTATGTGTGTCGTAGTGATATAATATTTACATGTTTGTTTGCAACATTACCTCCACACATTCGGGAATTAACATTTTCATATAGCATTACATGAATGTATTCAGTTTGGGTATATTGTATTGTGTTGTGAATAGATGTGTAGATATTGTATTGGTGAGGTAGCTAATGGTAATGCATTTGGAATACACTTGGTGTAGTGTAATGTAATGTCGAGTAACAAAGTGGTGCTAATCCTCTTTAGTGCCTAGTAGTTTTATTTTACCAATGTGACGTATCGTATATACATACATACTAGAATAGTTAATTTTGCAGAATCATTGTATGTACACAATACATATTAAATGTATGTATTATGAATAGGGTAGTATAAGAAAGCTAACTTAGTAATACATACCTAGATGTATATTATATAGGTACCCATACCTAATATAATATCTACATTATAATTTCATTTAGCCAAGTACAACCATGGTTCCTCATTTACGTTTTTAATAGTTATTTTATTTCTTATATTATTTTGTACAATTATTTTTATATGCAGTGAAACTTCTAAATTGTTTTGCGACTTGAGATCTTCCAGTGTGATGTATGATCCAGGAACCTTTCTAGTGATTTAAACATTGAGACATTGAACTAAGGCAGGCAACCTGCTGATTTGATACTGAATTACAGAGTTAGAATAGTTCATGTTCCAAGGGTGTTAGCTCCTTGTTATTCATTCTCTGCGAAGTTCTCTACTCTCCTATGTGGGCAACTTATGTCAGTGGATTATGGTACGCAGTGGGAGATTTTACAATGTCATATGCTTAACGATTTAGAAGTTTTACTGGAAATATATAACATTTTGTTAAATATTATTCGATATTTTAATTGTTTACTTTTTGTAAGCGAAATACAGATTGTTAAGAAGAAAATTTAGTATTTTTTATTTATACAATACCTTGAGAGATCGCTGTTTTTTGTTTGCGGTGGGTGAATTCACTGCGAACCAATCTGCCCAAATCTGTTATGACAAAGGTGGATGTGAAATGGGTTTTTCGAGAAATTGAGGATTATCCAGATATTGAAACCAGACTAAATATGTATTGGAATAAGAAGCCCAATGAGAGTTATAAATATATATATAAAACCTTCTTCTTTGCTGCTATGGATTAGTTCTCTTATTGCAATTATTAATTCTGATAAAAGACAAAATACGCATAACAGGGAATAATACCTATACATTATAACCAGCTAATAACTGTTTACAAAAATCATGTATCTATTTGATGTACTTTTACAAGTACTGATGATATTTTCTTAAAACTGGTAGATTTATCTCGTAATGTGGGATAATAGATATTTCTCGGTAACTTAAGCTGGTGTTTGGTCATACATTTTCCAAGAATTGCCATGTACGTCGGTACTTTTCATGGAAAAACTTTTTCGTAAAATTTTTATCTTAGCTAAGAGAATTATTCTTGTAGTCTATGGTTGGTTAAGAAAAAATGTATGGCGACAAGCATTTTAACAATTCGAAATTGCCGCCTTTTTCATTAAGGCGACAAATTGACACTAGAATAGGGACTGTATTTTCCATGTATTTTCTCGATTTAAGTGATTTTTGACATATTTATTGTGGAGTATTTTTGTTTTGAACCTGCGCTTTGATTTCGCTACCGTCATTTTTGGTAATTCTTCATAATATTCAATCTCATGTTCAAATTGTTGCTCAACGATGAAATAGTCTTCTATGCTAGACTGTATTGCATGTATAGATTTGATGATCTTTGAGACTACTTTTGCAAAGCTGAAACTTATGGGAGTGGGAAAAAATACAACAAATTAATATAAAAACTGTACAGTATTAATTTATTTACATTATTCTTATTCCTGCAACAAATCATAAAGGGAAGAAACCATAATAGCTTATTAGTAACAGGATTTGCATACTTACATAGTACTAAACTATATAGATTTTTCTGCTCAAAAACTTTGCTGTACAATTCTCAGTAAATTGAACTTTGACTAATTCAAGTTACCAAGATAAGATTTACTCATCATCAAAAGATGTTAGACGTACACATCAACACACATTGCCATTGTTCTTCACTAATTTTCTACAACTTCTTCAATGCATAAAACATGTTACAATAGTTTCAATTTAAAACCAAAGTCCTTCTTCTGGCTCCTCCTCACTATCGGTCACTTGGAGATCATCTTGGATTGCTCTCTCACCCTGAAACACAACAATGATACATAGGTACATTTGACAGAGAATAACATTTTAAATTAAAGTCCAGACATGGTCCTTTCAGTACGGACAGACGGGTCACCATTTAATAAGTAAAAGTTTGTGGAGCTATCTATGCTCCATATCAATTTCATGGAAGCATCATTTGGAAATATTAAAATACTAATATGTGGATGGTGGGTAAACTAATTTAATCTGCAATCTGTATAGTGTTATAATAATATTTTGATAATTGTGCAAAACATATGTCTTGACTCAAATAATAATTGTTACGAAAAGAAAGTAAATAGGTACATAATATAGAAAGCATTAACACATTCAAAATCGCTGCCTGAATATATTTTACAAAAAAAAATATTATGTAAAGCCTATGTTGTGGAGTATTTTTGTTTTTAACCAACGTAATTTCACTTCACGATATTGTTTCATATTGAATGTAATATGATTTCTCACCTGCCATTGTTGTACTGGTTGCAACTCCTGAGGTACAACGGGAGTTGGTTCTATTATCGGAGTAGGCATCTCCTCCTAATCAACAACACAATATTATAAGTTTACATTATTTTAGTGTGAAAAAACTTTCAGAGATAGGATCAGAGAGTAGAGTGAATGTAAAACAGATGTTGTGACTAGAATGAAAGTGAACAAGTTGAGATGGTTGAGACCTGTAGAGAGGGTGGATGATGAAAGGATAATAAAGAAAATATATCTGGGAGAAAGTAGGCCTGTAGGCCAGATTCTCAAGGTTTTGGACGTGTTTTGAGTTGAGTTGAAAGGAATCTTAGAGTGTGTATGATGATTGTATGAATGTGACGGAAGCAAGAAGTGTGTGTAACAATGGGAAAGTCTGGCAATCTGTTCTCTCTGCCTACTTCCTAGTCTACTAAATATTTCACGTTATTGTTTCTATTAATCATGACATTTGTTACTGACCTCATACTGTTGATATGCACCACTGTCCTGATCCATGTTCTGATACTGCTGTGTCCCGTCATATTGCTGATATCTCTCTTGTGAAGTGAGTGTGATGTTACTGGATGATCCGTCCGCTGCAACTTCTCCTCCGTAGTACTCCGCCCCACCCTCTGCAGCCATGTAACCCTCGGGAATAGGCTTCTGATCATTCTCCTCTCCTTGATAATAACCTAAAACATTACAAAATGTACAACCCTAGAATCTTTAATAATATTTCATTGGCCCTACTGTATAGTAATATATTCGGCATTATCTTTCACTTGTGAATAACGCAATGTCACGAAATTGTGGAGGCAGTTATTTTGACAAGATTAAGACAGTAAGGGCTACCAACAATACAACCATGCAATACGTGACTTACATTTAACTTCTTTACTGCAAAATTATATGGGTTAATCCCATCTACATTTATACTATACTACAAACTTGATAATTCTCTTAGCAACAAATCGCGAGCCGAGCGAAAAAATACTTGTATGGAGCTTGCCTAATTCCAAATGTCAAATTCCATTTTTATCCACCCTAACATTCCTCGCGAGTGAGTATAGTGGATTATTATTTAATGAATTAATTTATACCTTCAGGTACAGGTTTGAGTCCTTCATCAGTTCCATAATACACATTCTCAGAGGTTCCCTCCCCAGCGTAATACCCCTGACCCGTAGACGAGCCCGCTCCCATGGTGGCGTAATACGAATCTTCAAAATATTCAGAGGCCTGCTCCTCAGGGGCAATCACTTCTCTCTTCACAGAAGCACCTCCAATCAGGAAGTCTGAAGGATCGTAGTTGGGATCCACATCTAATGATCCATCATCTGGCACTATGGAATAATACAATCGTAAGACATACAGAAATTCCTAAGTTATGAAAATGATGGTGTTTTTCAGAATGCCATAATTTTTTGTTGTGAGAACACTGAATTCTCTACTTGCCGTAGTGGAATAACAAGTAGTTAAGTCCATCCTTCGCTGTATATCTGTTGAGATAACTACTTAATGATTATGTGTGCCTACCTGGATTTTGCTGATACGGAACTCCCGCTAATTGCACCATAGCTTCAGCTGCATCTTGTTGCTGAACTTCCTCGAAGTCGGAACTCTCGCTTCCAGAATACTGCAGATCTGTAAGGAGAAACGTACATTAGTAAAATTACTTAAGTGTTTGGTGTCAGACACAGAGAAATAAGATTACAACGTTTATGTATTACCTTCTTCCAGACTATTGTCGTGTTTCTTTGGTCGACCTCGAGGTCGCTTAGCAGAACCTGGTGATAGAATTACACAAATTATTCTATTCTCGAGTAGACACAAAAATAATGAAATGCTAAATGCCACGTTACAACGAAAATGTATTTACCTGGAATATCGCTCCCCTCACTCAGTTTGTGTTTCCTAGGCCTTCCCCTTCCCGGCTTCCTGTCCCCTCCCACACTAGTCTCCTCACCTCCGGATGTGTCTCCTCCCTCCTCTCGCAGTAACGCTGCCTCCTGTCTCATCTTCTCCTGCACTTTGGCTATATTGGTTTCCAGTTGGCTAACATGGTCTCCCAACTACAAAAGGTAACAAAAACAAATGTATTAATCTGTACAAATGCAAAGTAAATGTTTAATTTTAAGGAACCTATATAAAGGTGGGAAGAACTATTGAACATTGAGCCCCTTCTATTACCTATGACAAATCTATGGTGGATGCCATTTTCGATGCAAGCATATGATTGCGTGTCATATTGGTTGTCCACGATTGCATGAAACCTGGTGATATTTCAGTGATTTTTGCGACTCATTATGTAAAATCAGTGTGGAAATTACCTTTGGAATATAACCTATGTAATCAAAGGGTAAATTAGCCTACTTTACATTAAGAAAAAATGGCGTATACCTAGCTAAAATGCTAGGTTCGAAAATAGCGGCGGCAAAGTTTTGTCCATGGCTTTATCCGTTAAGTCTTCCTACATTTATATAGGTTCCCTATTTAGTTTGATGGTATACCAGAAGTATAATATTCACCTGATTGAGAGCATCTCTGGTGACATTCAACATGATCTGTGCATTGTTTGTGAATGTTGAACTAGCGCCATTGTATGCTTCACAATTGGTGTAAATCAATTCCATATCTTCTAAGAACTCTGCTCTGCTGTGATACTTGTGAGCTAAAATTACATAAAAACACATATTACGTATTTAGAAGTACAAGATACTAGATGGGCATAAGTTGACCCGTCATAATTGTCATGTTTACATAAAAAATTCTGAATTTTTCACACTGGATCTCAATATTTACATCTCAGAACTAAGAAAAATGTATTTCAAATCATTTTTTTCTATACATGACAACACATTATTCATACATTTCAGTGTTACATGTAATTGTTACGTTTTTTTCCTACTGTAAAATTTGGTTTTTGTCAGTTGCGATGGGTCAACAAGAAAGATATTAAATTGTGATTATCTGGATTAAGTTAAAATTCAACTATGCATCTCAAGTTATGGGTCCTAGATATTGACAATTTCTAAGCTTTTACGGAGTCATGAATATTTGTATTTTTAATAGCACTGTACCTAAGTTATATGTGTATAAGAATAAAATGTCTAACCTTGAATCTTTTTGCCGATTGTCTCCAAGTCCATTGGTTTCTTGATGACACTATAATAGTCCTTGACTTGTTTCTTGTTGACTGGTTTCAAGAAGGGCCAAGCTTCAGGCATCACCTTGAGTTTGGTTGTTAGGAGATTTTCTAAGATGAATGTGAATGCCACCTGTGGAATAAAGAAAAATAAATAAAAACTAGGGTTTAAAATCTCCTACAGGCAAAAATACTGGCGTAATAGAGCCCACGTTCGGGGTACGGTAGGCAAAACTTGGGGGACACTATTTGGAATTATATCAAACGCCAATCGAAAATTTTATATATTACATATTCATTTTCTCCGACTGTACCTACATGAAGCCTTCCGAAAAAATTCAAACACAAAAAAGATAGGTATTTCATGTAGGTATTAGATAATATACCTGGTCATTATCGTCCAGTAATGGATTGATTTGCTTTTCCAACTTCATGAGTTGTTCTTCCTTCTCGGCTAACTTCTCCACACATCCCTGCAACATCCTCTGGGCTGCGACCGTAAGACTACTTTGTTTTCCATTATACACAGTGGAATTCTCCACAATCTGATTGACATCGGCCAGAAACTCCTCTCTACTCTGATATCTCTTCTGCCGGAGATTCTCCCTTATAGTCTGCAGATCCATCGGGCGGGTGATTATTCTATAGTAATCTTGGACAAGCTAGAAAAGTAGAAATAGATAAATATACCATAGACAGAGAAATAACTATTTTAAACCCAATAAAGGTACATAGTTACTCAAGAGGTGGCGACAGAATCTAAAAATTGAAGCATCGTGAAATATTCTTGAACATTCAACTTGAAAAAATTACACATTTGACAGCAGAATGAGTGAATGTTAGTCTGGGCATAAAGTGATCACATACACCAGCCAAAGGTGATTCATTAGCGTCGAAATGCCCATGCTGTGTCCTCCATAAGGGAATTCACATAATGCTACATTGTGTGAATGTTAGATAATACCTAATGAGAAAAAATCTGTAATGTGATTCCAACTGCGCAATGCAGATCAAATCCAGTAGCCCATAAATATAGAAAAACAATGATAAATTAGTATGTTTGATATTAAAATTCACCTTAACATTGACGGGAAAGAGGAAAGGCTGTACATCGGGTAGATGTCTCATGTGATTGAGTACATCTTCTAGCAGACTGGACAGGGTGACCAGGGGATCAGTGCGTCTCCTCTCAGCTGGTCTCTTGACAAGATAATCGCAAGACTCGGAGCCCACACCTCTCCTGCGACCTCCCGGACCCATACCTCCTTTACCCAAGGCATCTTTTGGTACTTTCAACACCATCGTACGACGTTTGAGCTCATCTGCTTGCTGTAAAAAATAAAGCGAACGAGGATTTGTCTCTGGGTTGTAGAATTACCCTCACTCTTTTTTACATTTTTTCGAATGTTGTTTTCGAAGGGTCAGGTGTTCGTAAAATTTCCACAAGAAATTTCTCATCTGTTTTGGTAATGAGATTTACCATCAATTCTGAATGTCATATTAATTTTGTGTACAGAAAGAATAATGTGTCTGTTTGTTTGTTTATACACACAGTTTTTACTGGTGACTCCATAATTGGGATAATATGTTGTAATAGTACATAGGAATAGTAGTACATGGCAACATTAATTTTGGGATGCTTACAATTTCTTATGTGGATGTATCAGGTGCAAAGATACCTAAGAACACGATTCTCATCGAGTTACCTTTTGGATAAAGTAATGTCTAATTTGACATAATGCAACAAAAATGTTAATTCCCGCTTCTCTGATAGAGAAATCAACTCTTCGTCACTGGTATGTATGTAAGTGGATTACTAATTGAAAAGGTTGTACATGTTATTGAGAGAACTGGAATGGTGAAAGTAATTGTTAAAAGTTTACCTTGAGTAATTTACTACTGAGTGTAACCTTGGTGTCCTCCAGATTGACAAGTTCCTCATCCTCTTGTGTGAGTTCCCTCTGCATTTCCTCTTCCTGCTCCTCTGTGAGGGCCACATTCATGGGACCAGAGGATCCAGAGTACAGAGGACACGCCTTGTTGGTTCGCATGTGACCAACTTGACCGCAAGCACCACACTAGAATAGTTAAGATATTTATTGGTGTTGTATATTCGGCCTCAAGCCAAAATTCGGCAAGGGGCATAGCTGAATATTCAGCCTGATTAATGCACGTACAAATTTTGGCATGCGAACAACATTATTCCAAGTGTCGCACATCCTGCCCACTGAATTAAATTGCCTAAAACTTTCCAATCTTTGACCGTTAAAAACTGACATTTATAGAGGTAATATATATTTTTTAAAATTTACAAAATCTACATCACGAACATGAATTTACTTAAACAAGGTACACAGCCTTAATTTACTGTGTGCTTTTATTATCTCTTGTTCTACCCAATATTCTGCCAAATACCTAGTGCTCCAAAAAAGGGCTGAATTCCGAATAGTAACTGAATATTTATTAAGCACATCTCTAATGATTATTTATTGTTAATAAACTTACTTTAAGTTTAAGATCAGGTTTAAGCTTGGCTCTTCTCCGTTTAGGAGAAGCATCTTCTTGTTTAATCTTATGAGGAGGCAACAGTCCTGAAGTTCCAGAGTCTCCCAGTCCACTTCCTCCAGGTGTAGAGAGGCCTGGGAAGCCACCAGCTGGTGTCGTAGTGTTTCCAGCCAGTCTTTCTCTCTCCTGGTTTCTTTTAATCCTTCGGAGTTGTTCCTGAAAACCAACAATAATTCTTTTATTCAGTATATGCCGAATCATTGTTCAAAACGTTGAATAAAGACCAAGTAATTTAAGTCCATAATAAGTGACAAATATATTTCTATTATTTTATTACCTGAATTCTTCTCTTTTCTCTCTTCATCTCCTCTTTCTGTGCATCGTCCAGCGTCGCAAACTGTCTTATGAACGCATCGTCTTTGGTGGAGCGTATCTTGGTGTACGCCTCTATCACAGGTTGCTTGCGAACTATCTCGACTCGAGTGTATTCTTTACCGGCACTATTGAGGAATGTACGAACAATCCTCAGCACACGACCTATAATAAAATATAACGTCAATTTTACAATCACCAAATAGTTAAATGGATGTATTATTGGTAAAACGTTCAGTAACATTTGCAGTGTTAGTCTCTTGAGTGAAATGTAAGATTCATACCGTGTGAAGCTTGTGGCTGATCGGGATCTCTGCTCGTATTCCCTTGTTGCTTTTTATCAGACTGACCTAAAATAAGTCGTCTCAATTCAGCTCGTTCGGCTTCTTCTCTTTCCATCGACAACTAAAAATCATCAAATAAAATCAATTTACTATTTAAAACCAAACTTAATTTTACAATATCAGTATTTTATGTTCTCATCTGTGTTTACCTGTTCTGTAGTTTTTTTATTCGCCAACATATTCTCCAAGTTTTTCCCCATTTCTTCTAAATCAGATTCTTCACTGGCTGAACTTTCAGCCTCATCTGTTGAGAGAACCTCAGTGCTGGACAGCACCCTGTTTTGCAACTCGAAAATTCTTTGGCACTCTTCTTTATATCTGAAATAATAAACATAAAACACGACAATGAGTAATGCTCTAGTTAATTAATATTTGGGTAAAGAATGACGCAGTACCTCTCTTGATGTTCAGCGATGGAGAATCTATTTCCTCGGGAGAACTTTGTCATCCCCTCTTCTCCAGCTTTGGCTTTCTCTGTAGAGAGAGTTCTCACTACGTCGATGACTTCCCATCTAGTCAATTTCTTAATCTGAATAAAAGAACATAGGTACACTCGTAAAATTACTCGGAATCTATAAACTGTAATTAAAGGGTGCTTCTGTGATTGTTGTATATCTTACTTCTTCTTCGGGGACACCAAACTTCCTCAGCAGTGCTTTGGCGTCATTGAGTGATAATCTCCTAAGATCGGCATCAGTTCCCGTGACCGTCCTCTTTGGTTGTTGGTCTTGCTCCTCTTTGCTCTGCGTAGGTTTGTTGGGGACTCTTACGTAAGAGAAACCCTCACCGCATCCGGTGGGATCTGCCGGTCCGGTGAGTTGAAGAAGACATTTGCCCCGCATGGCTTGGATGTACGCACGAGTTGTGTTCCAAGGTGCAACTTTGATCTGAGAAAAATAATTTACGGTAACATAGCGAGTCCCAGTGAATAGTTAAGTGGAATAATTTACAGTAAAATTAACTTACCTCATCATCCATTTTGAGTTGCATTTCCTCATCATCGTCTTCATGTTGCGTGAAGAGGAATTTCTCCCCATAGCCAGCGTCCTTCAGTCTTTGTTCAGCAGAGGCCATACTGAAGTACGCGCAGCACTGCTCGGGTGAGACCATCGCACGGATTTCTTCCTCAGATGGAAGACGAAATTCTGGTTTTATAACCCACCTAGGAAAATTGTTGTTGAGTAATCTATCTTTCTCTCATATATTATTTAAAAGAAAAACACTAGCTAGAATAAAATAGAAATAAAGATCACAATGATTAAGACTGACACTATCATACCAGTTGGAATCAAGTCCAGTTCTTTTGAAATCAGCACAGAGTTTTAGCCTCTTTCGAATAGAGGATTCAGAGTGTGCTGGAAAAGCTCGTTTGATGTCATCCATCCTAATTCTCCTGGGTTGGTCTCGAGATTTCCAGAACAATCGGTATATAAAGACCTGGAAGACACGTTGGAGAATATAGTGGTTGCTGAGATGTACTCTCTATCTATGTTATTGTCTGAGTATGGTGTATTCTAAGATTACCTGTAAAAAGTCCCTGACAAAATTGTTAGCTCTCTTTGAGTTGGGTCCAGGCACTTCATAGAGGGGACACTCTTGTCCGGCTACAAACATTGCGTCTATCTCACGAATAAAATACTGCTGTCTAGAAAACAAAGCATTTTTTAGTAGATAACAAAGTACGCAAAATGAAACTTTTATGTATCGAAGAAAAAAAATGTTTGAGAAAGAGGCGTTTTTAATTTAATGAACAAAGATAACCTTACCTAGTTCTAATGACGAGAAAGTCAGTCTGCGACAGTGTGTGAGGATATATGGGGGCTCTGTACATGTTATTCTCCACAACTTGCTGTGAGTGTCCAGGGGCAAGGATGCCAAGGAAGGGTGAGGTGTGTGCGTAAGCTACTTCTCCGTATTTGAATGGTTTAGGACCGGGATCCTGTATAAAGACAATGGCAATTGAAACGGGATTCACTTAAGTTAATGGTTGTAGAAAATCTGGTATAAAAGTCTCAGGTTAATGTTAATAGAGTCTTTACCTTTCCAGCACATCTCTTGTAGTAATTTTTGATCTTAGAGCACATCCCAACTTGGTTGATGAGCGGAGGATGCTCTTCACAGAACTCCACTAGCACGAGTTCTCCGTCTCGGCCGCTCAAGTCTTCTACGGAGCGCATGAAGAAGACATCACCACCTCCCGATGCCATACGCTCCATTTCTCTTTGCTAACAGATAAAGGAAAATTTGTCTATTGAATATAATCTGTATTTCATAAGAGCTGGATATTAATCAAATATCAAAAATTCTGAGAAAAAGTCTGCTGGGTAAAATTCTAAGCGTTCTCCTCATTAATAATTATACCTTAGCTTTCTTCTTGATATGTTTCAACAGTGGCAGGAATGGATGTGGGCCGGGACTCGACAAGACGCCATGTGAGTACTTCTTCAGTGGGGGACGATGGAAAGCCCTAAGCCGTGCGGGCGTCATGTGAGTCTGAACCAGGGGGGCTCTGAGCTCCACCACAGGTGTACTGTGTTGGATAAGTTGACCGCCGCCAGTGCGAAGGCGGAGAGTGGACGAGCGGGCTGCGTAATAACTGGAAAAAAATATTTATAATAGAATTAATGTTCTACAAAATAGTTCCTCAGTTCATCTTACAATAGTAATTTCATTTCAATATTTGAGAATATGCGTGAAAACTTACACATCGTTGGATATGTTAAATGGATCTCTATCTGGGGATTTAGGAGGGGGCGGTGGGGCGTCCTCTTGCAGGACATTGATGACACCAGCTTTACCCAGCAGCAGTTTAGATTTCTTCACATGCGGATGAGGGATCTTCACCTTGGGCTGGGGACCACGCTCTGGAAATAACAATTTTTAAACAATACTTTATTTATTTATTTATTTCATAAGTACAACACAGACACTGAATACACATAGAAATATAATGGACATGGAGTATTTAAGTATATAGTTCAAACAGCGACCTAATTAGTTTGTACAAGTTTAGTCAATATTATATCGTCAATAAGTAAGAAATTAAAAGCTAATCTACGATTAAATATAAAATTAAATAAGAAAGTCAAAAGGAGAGAACAAAATAAAAAAACAACAATCTAACCTAAAATTAATATGTCAAATTAAATTATTCTTTACCATTTCATTATCTCACCAAGTACAAATATAATTTTAAACATAATTTCTTACCAGCTTGTATCTTGGATGGATCGATATCGTCTGGTATTCCCAACACGATGTTCTCATCGTTGGGATCCAGAGTGAGGAGTTTGGGCTCTGGGAGAGTTGTCATAGCAGCCGCGTCCCAAATTACCTCATCCTCCCATTTGCCATAAACCAACTCTTCGTTCTCGACCGGGAAAATACTGTACCATGTGTCGTCTTCTCCACTGAAAAATTTTAATGCGGTAAACATGAATCAGTACAGTCATTTGCGTCCAGTTTATGTTATTCTATCAAACAGATGTTACCTATTGGGTGGCGGTTGTTTGGGCAGATGAGGCAAAGGTGCTCTCCCGGGGTGTGAGAAGGCTTGGGCTGTTCTGTTGCCTGAACTGGGAAGCCATCCAGCCGCATTGGTCTTGCTGTTTAATCTGGCCATTACCTGAAAATACACAACACAATATTATACAAACATCATAAAGATGTAGTAAATAATGTACAGGAACAAGACAGAAAAATTTAAAACCTTATGTTTTATTTCATTGCCATCCCACACAACATCGTCTTCCCATTGGAGTTGGGAAACCATCAAGAATGCCTCATCAGGGAATACTTCTTCTGGCTCGGGTTCTGCTTCAGAATTATTTTCCTGCAACATATAAATGACACAGTAATGTAGGTGCATGTAATTCAAAAGATGCTGAAATATTTGAAGATACAACTTAGATTTTAATGACAAACCTTTAATTTAAATCCATAATTAAATCCTTCCCCAGTTTCCGGTACTTGCAACATATCGTACCAAACTTGCGCGGGACCGAATCTCCAATGCGCCATGTTTTGCTTTTCAGTCGAGCCAGGGGAGCCCTTTTGTCCTGTCGTTCCTGTAGCTCCTTCTTCGCAAGGCCTAAAACACAAATTATACACATTTCATATAATCTATATAGAAGTGATACAAGGGTTGCAAATAATGGTGACTTATAGAATTGTTAACCTCAATAGTTTGTCCTCATCGTCAGACATTGGTTCAGGGGGCGGTAGGGTGGAAGGATCGACTGTGGCTGGGGGGTCGCTTGAGGCTGAATTGGTTCTGTGTCTCTTTCTCCTTCTCTTTACGCCACGCCAAATCTGAGGCAGGGAAGAAGCTTTGCCGGGACCAAAAAGACGAGAAAAACGTAGCACCTGCAAAAAATTTTCAACTTACATACGTATGACATATATAAACATGTTTTATAATGTCAGTTTTATAAACTTAATGATGACCAACATGTTTTATATTTTTTATTTATTTGCAATCAATATAATTTAACAAGTTAGTACACAGCAGTGGCAAACCATCTTAGGAATGCAATTCCCATCGAGTTACCTTTTTGATTAAGGATGAAAGAATAATGGCTAATCTCACATAATGCAATGAAAAATGTTAGTCTCGGCTTCGCTATTACAAAAATCCAACCTTCGTAACTGGTACACAGTTCTAAGCAATGTTTATTAGGAGAGGTTAATTGCTATACAGCGATCAGCTAACTCAGACACATTTATAAACACATGAATGGATATTACCTTATCAACTCTGAAGTCAGGAAACAATTCCCTGACATCCACATTAGCATATTTAGAAGGCAACATGGCTGCTAGGGGAGTGTCCAACTTCCTTGGCGCCGAGTGATCATTAGCGGAACTACAACATTTAGAAATACATACGATTAGTTACAACTGAAGACTGGTTTGTAATTCCTATTACCACCTTCCCTTCTCTCATTCACCCACTACAACATGTTATCTCTGTATTTAGGAGGACGCAAAAGTGTCCGTAAACTAGTCACTGTAGTCAACAAATTCAAAGTCTCTGGGACCCACTAATATGGTTTTTTCATTCTAATTATAATTTAATGAACTACGAACCTTCCGTTAAAGCACTCAACATTCATAAATCTTCAGAGTCACTATAGAAATTGTGTAGGTAATTGGAGAATGTTATGATGAAGTATAAGAGGATTGGTTTACCTCACGGGTGGATGAGCTGGTGGAGGCATCAAGTTGCCATCTCCTTCAGCGTCTCCTTCATACCCTGTGTCTACACTCTCAACCTGCAATGTTACAATCAAACACTTATTCTGTCTATACACATTATACAATTCAGGATTACAAAGGATTTCTCCTGTAATCGTTTATTGTAGTTTATCGTCCTTGGACCCTATATCGGGCACTTGGACTCGGCAGTTTTACATAATTAAAGCAATAATAATAATAATAATGCACAATATCAATGCTAAAGAGTGTAAAGGGCTCTGTTAGAATTTCGTCAGTGAATTATGAAGCAAGACAATAGATAGTGAAAGCACAATGAACAATTTATGATATAGTCAGTTCAATGGTGGAGTGAATGTAAATGGTTCATTCCAGGCATTCAACATCAACCATACAATGAGTGTAGTGAGTTTAAAACACAAATGATATTTTGTTAGTCCACAACACGGCATGGTTCATCGATAGTTATCCAGATACTAAGTCGTAATATCATAATAATAAAAATATTAGAATGCATGAAACAATGTTTTTTTATATCCTTAACAACAAACCTGGGCAATGTCATCCGCTAATTCTGCAAAATCAAAATAATCCACAGCCGAAGGACTTTTTTGATTGAAATCTGAAATAACAAAGACGAAGCGTTGTAAATTTATTACTACATAGTTTGGATTATTCATAAATCTGGTCTTGTAGCCTCGTTGTTTTTGCTTGGACTTCTATTTACATATGTTGTGCACTATTTATTTTACATAAAACTCCACAAACCTTTATCTTCCAACAAGTCATCATCAGCCGGTTCCAGTGCTGGTTGTATTACTTCAGCTAACAGGGATCCAAGACCCATCTGCCCCAATGAAGAGAGATACTTCTTAGAATCACTGTCCAAAATATCGTCATCTTCTAGATTACCGGCCTCATCGATATTACCAAAGAGAAATCCAGTCAAATCTACTCCTCCGCTTCCAGAATTACGGGCATCACCATCGCTTTCGTCCATTGTTTTTAATTTCTTATATTTATTTCATCTGATAGCAAAAATCAAGTTTTGATTTGGTTATGTGTAAACACTTGATACAAACGCGATTATCGTGTAATTCTTATTTTTAAAATACAAATATTGACCACGCATACTAAGTTGTGTAAACGATATACAAAAAGAATACAAATTAAGAGTAATAAATGTATCCAGTCATTTTATAAATACACTTTAATTACGAACACAACGATGACACCGAACCGCAACCGCCATATTTCTTTTTTGACATTTTAGAAGTTTTCTAAATCAGTGTTGCCGTTTTACACAAAGTGCTAGTGTGACCTTTGTAAAAAATAATTATAGGTATCATAAATATTATTTTAAGAGGTAGGTAGGTTGTAGTGTCCGACCGAAACTGAATTTTTAGCCGAAACCGAAACCGTAACCGAAAATTCGGCTCCCCTTCTAGTTTCGGCCGAAACCGAAACCGAAACCGAAACTTGGGAATTTCAGTTATAATTTTGAAAAAAAAAACATTATAGGTACCCTGCTCTGATATCTAGTGTTTCCCTAAGATTATTCATTAGGAAACCACGCTTCATTTTCGGAAATCAATGTAAGCACAAAAGGAAGGAACCCATTAAACTACAACTTATGTAGGTAGGTACATCAGTTATGTAGGTATCCATGGCATAGGTAACACTAGAGGGGGACATAAAAAATGCAATTTTTCTTCAGGGGGTTAAGTAACGGAATTTGTTGTGTAGTTTGCTAATATGTATATTCATGTGCGTCGGCAGCCTCGGAGCTAAAGGGGGGCAACAAAAATTTACAAAATTGATATAGGATGAAAAACGCGTAAATAGCGCCACAGGCTTTTTTTTTTGTGAGACATGGTGAAGAATGGTTTGGTTTATTAGAAATTGTACATAAAATTTGCACAATATTATGTACAAACAATGTTTCATATAAAAAAGCAATAAATAAATAGCGCCGCAGGCTTTTTTTTGTGAAACAATTGTGTTTTGATGGATTTTTTATAGTAATTTTACAAAATTTATGACATGGTGGGAAAATGTGCGGTAATAGTGTGATTTATTGTGAGGTCTTATCATGAAGTTTGGTAAAATATATAGCTATTCCAATCTCTAGGGGGGAAGCTGCCCCCCCCTCCTGCCGACGTCGACGCCCATGTATATAGGTATTATCTTTGAACTAAAATAGGTATGTAGAATACAAAAATATTTATGAGTATTTTTCTTTAGATGCACCTAGAAGTAGCGCCGCAGGCAATTTTTTTTTCTTAAATGGACGAAGTGATGAATCTTGTTGTAGGTAAGCAAAACACTTGGTTATGTTGTATCAGGGAAACGGCCGCTTAAGTAGCGCCGCAGGCAAAATTTTTGTCATAAGACATAAATGATGTGTATACAAATAGGTAGTGATATAAATCTAGTTCACTTTTGTAAAATAAAAAAGGAATCTAGTGTACAGAATACAAACACAAAGTATGAACCTGTTCCGAAGATTCCCGACAATGCTCGATATAATACGGTTGCTAGTTTCGGTTTGGCCGAAGGTTCGGCCACTTTTTGGCCGAAACCGAAACTGGGGCCGAAACCGTCTATTTTGGCCGAAACTGGCCGTAACCGAAACCGAAACCGAATATTCGGTCGGTCTCTAGTAGGTTGGTAGGTACCTATCTAGGCAAAACTATGAAAATAATTTGATTAGGTAGGCACCTACTTCGATATAATCAAGGGTAGGTAAATTTAAATAATAAGTTACTTAGAGGTTACCTATACAAATTTACGTAGCACTATTTTGATGAGGGACTCCCCACACATTAAAAACTATATAGATACCTAGTAGGGTAATTAAATTAATTATGTAAGTATCATCAGAAATATAAACCGTTTTTCTCTCTATTTTCCATGAGTACTTAAAACACGAGTCAGCACGCATAGACAATAGAACGCCAAAATACGCATAGTGAGCGAATCGCTCACCCTTTTATAATTGCTATAATTCTGTTATTAATTTACATATTACTACAAAAATCCACCAATACATACCTTAAAGTATCTACTACTAAACTGCATATACCAAAATTCTGTAAATTTCAACATACAATAAATAATAAATATAATGTGAGACCAATCAACTTTCACAAATATCAAGACACATTTACCTACCAGGAACACACGCGTGGTGAGAGATTCCCCGCGTTTATTACTTTACTCGGAAGGGCTATCTCCATGCAACATCGTGTATTCTCTATTGTTTCGGGCGCTCAATACATTTGGCGCAGGAGATTTTTTTGTTGAAATGCCGACATAGTAAAATAATAAAACAATCTGTGTTGTGCCGTGGTAGTATACTTTTATGAAGACTTCGAATAATGCCATCGTTTATGACTTACTTTTAGTAGTTGGAACAATGATAGATATTTGTATAAATACTCAATGAAACAAAAAATTTCAATGCAACCGACATTTCAAAAGAACATAAAAACCTAGGAGTAATAAATTATATTATTTCGTCGCTAATAAAAGTAATAAAAAAATAAATAAAGTCGCCTTGTTTCACTTTTGCAACTAGTATTTTTTTGTCGCAATGAGAATATCTATCCTCGTTTTATTATTACGTTCGCCTTAGAAAAATAAACAAAAGCCGTCCTAGAATCGGACCCTGCTGTATAGTTTTTATACCTAGAGGACAGAATAGTACCGTCGTGACACGCGTAGGCGGTGAATCTCCGCCGAAAAAATTAAAACTCGAAAAATACGTATAAATTATAATTATAATCAGCGAATTTCACGATAAACACATGTTCTATAGTAAAGTAGAGGATATCCTGAAATGACAAAGTGTAGGGTCTCGTTGTTTTAATTTTATATCAAAAAAAATCTCCATAGCGGCAAAACGCCGCTGACGCGTGCGAAGGAGTGTTAACAAATGTGTGCCTACATTTCAATATGATTTCAATGTTTTATTTCCTTTTTATTTTGATATTCTATACCTAATAATATTTATGTAGATAGCAGGGGCGAAGCTACCTAAGAACACGATTCCCATCGAGTTACCTTTTGGAAAAAATGATAGGTATAATAGTGTCTAATCTGACGTAATCCCATAAGTAATGTTAGCCCCGGCTTCCCTTCTGCGGAAATCTACCCTTCGCCACTGGTAGGTTGGTAGATTCAGTGAAGACTGGTTGGGAGGGAAGTAGAAGGGTAGAGTCCGCTCACGGCTCACGTCCATCAAGCCCGTGTGCTGGAGTTATCTACATGGTGGGTGGACGGATGGGGTGGGGATCGGATGAGGAATGAAAGGCTATACAATTGAAATGTTTTTATGAAAGGATCCACTGCACCGTGCATTGACTGGCTGCTGGCTGCTCGCTGCACCTTCCACTCAGCCGACTTTCTATACGCCTGCTGGACTCATGTCAGCTCTCACCAACCATCGGTCTATGTACACTTTTAAACATTTTAGTCATACCTATATGTATACACACTTTAACAATTACTATTTTATAATTTGATTTGATTTCTGTACCAATTCGCGTTGATATCAATCGTTATTATTTTCAGTCTGTAGGTATGTTTTATATTCACAGTTTACTAACCCGGTTGCATAAAGATTGTCGCATTAAAGTAGGTATATAAATAAATAAAATAAATAAATCTTTATTGGCCAGAGAAAATATACATAGTTACAAAAACAAGACAATGTAGTGTGCCAAAAGGCGGACTTATTGTTAAAGTAATATCTTACAGTCAACCCGAGATATAATGTATGGTTACATTCACTTAATGTAGCATTATGTGAACTGCCTTGGAAAGGAAGCAAGACGGGTGTTCCGACGCTTAAGAGTCAACTTTGACTGTCTTCATTTATTGCAAGCAACGTTTACCCCTTCCACCACATCCTGCTGTCAAACGTGTAATTTTTTGGATGTTGGAGGTACCTATAAATGGGCGTCGCCAGCCTCGGAGATAGAGGGGGGGGGTCATCAAAAATTTTCAAAATTGATATAGGATAAAAAACGCGTAAATAGCGCCGCATCTCGTATCTATGAAAAATGTTTTCTTTAAAAATCAATGAAAAAATAGCGCCGCAGGCAATTTTGTGCGAAACAGTTGTATTTTGATGGATTTTTTATACTTATTTTAGAAAATTTATGACATGATGAGAAAATGTGTGGAAATAATGTGATTTTTTGTGAGGTTTTATCATTTAATATGAAAAAATATATACATATTCCAATCTCTCTGCCCCCCCCTGACGACGCCCATGTACTTATTCCTATTACATATTAATACGCTACGACTCGATTACATAAAAAAATTGTTTGAGAGTTTAGAACCCCTTGTGGGTGTCGTGAAAGAATTGCGATGTAGAGTAGATACTTGAATGTTTTAGAAGCAGTCATGTATGCACTGTAGCCACTTGTTCCGTCAAATAGAAACAGCAGTGGAGGGTGGTATCTACATATATAGTATGTAGTAGAATGGACTGAGGTAGTACCACACTAGGCCACCCTACACACACACACACTGCTCTCTATATTTAAATAACACTTCAACTCTTATTTTATTCACATTAAAATTATGATGGAAAATTTATGTATGAAAATAGACTGAATAATCTACAGTAAGAACTTTTTCACTCATCACGAAGCGTGGTGGAAGTGTAAAAAAATTGGTATAGTTTCAAACCACGAGATGACTTTTATTACAACACGTGACGTGACACGTGACTGCATTCTGTTTCAAATAACTTGGCTGCTGGCTACATAGTAATTCTATAGAAAAAGTGTGACAAGTAAGGTGAAATGGAGTGTACCTACTATGTATTCGAGGATTCTCATACTCATAATCAGGCGAACAAAGTGTAGGTAAGTATCTACTACAAATAGACATGAGCGCCACGCCGGCAAAACGCTTACGCCGGCGGCGTGGGATCCGTGTAACTAAAAGTATTTATCCTGCGTTTCTTTAGACAAAAATCGAAATAAGTACTTAACCAGTTAAAAAAATTTAAGTATTCAGCTGTGGCGACGCTAGTATTCAGTAATTATATAAGACATCGAATAATAACTAATGCAGTGTTAACCCATTCCGTCGTCTCAATTTCGTTCATTTGGTTTTGCATAAAAAAAAATCGGGGAATTTTCTGTGTCTTATTTATTCAATGCTAAAACAAGAAATAGGATGGGATGGAGGTATTAATAGTTTGGTTCTTCGTGGTGGAAATTAAATGAAAAACAAACTTTTTTTTATGTAAGTAATTTTATGTTTTTCTGATCGATTTTTAGGACAACAGTCGATTTTACCACGCTGAAATTTTATGAATTTTGGCAGAATATCTGACCAAAATATGCGGCTTTTCGGTCAACCGTTCTCTCTTTTCAATCGTTTAACCTTTGATTATCGAAGTACCTAATCAAAATTATTTTTATTCCACTTGACTACATAGATTCGCTATACTTCATTTGTTTCAATACAGCACTGTGGAAATAATAGTGACTCCTTTTCTCTTGACACAAAACGACATTCATTTGGTAATTTTTGACGTTTACGATCTTCAAAGTGTCAAAATGTGAATATAATTAGATATTTTAACGTTAAAATCCAATTATTTCGCTCACCCAAGGCTGCATCTTAATAATAAAAAAAATACTATCCCCTAACGTGGTTTCTCAGAATCTGATTACAGACTACTCTCAAATTGTAATTTATCTTTCCACCGGTAAGCATTACGTATTTCGGTTGATATTATATGAATTTGTGCACCTTTCGACGAAAAACGCCATAATTTATGTTTATTCATTAATTATCCTTATTTTTACACCTAAAGTAACATCACAAATAAGATAGTTTTATTAAATTACCCATCTACTACAAACAATAGCACATATAACACAAATGTTTTTACAGCTTATGCTCAACCGTAGTTCTTGGATACATTGGAGTTTTGGATTTCGTGGGAGGTCGACCTCGTCATCGCAATTCAAGACTTTATTTCAGAGTTTCAATTCATTCACCGTTTAGCTAACAGCCCAAATATTGCCAAATGAGAAACCTGTTCGACTGCACTACTGCCCATAGTGAGGCTCATTCTGACGCGTTTGACTTTATGGCTTAGTTTATTTTAACCTGCCCTCCGGTACCATGAAAAAGCAATAATGAAATTTTCTCAAATATTTCGTTCATTTGGTTTTATAATATTTCGTTCATTTGGTTTTGCATAAAAAAATCGGGGAATTTTCTGTGTCTTACTTATTCGATTCTAAAACAAGAAATAGGATGGGATGAGGGCATTAATAATTTGGTTCTTCGTGGTGGAAATTAAATGAAAAACCAACGTTTTTTTAATGTAAGTAACTTTATGTTTTTTTTTGATCGATTTTTAGGACACCGGTCGATTTTACCACGCTGAAATTTTTAAACCACGTGAAATATGGCAGAATATCTGACCAAAATATGCGGCCTTTCGCCTTTTCGGTCAACCGTTCTCTCTTTTCATTAGTTTAACCTTTGATTATCGAAGTACCTAATCAAAATTATTTTTATTCCACTTAACTAGATTCGCTATACTTCATTTGTTTCAATACAACACTGTGGAAATGATAATGACTCCTTTTCTCTTGACAAAACGATATTCATTTGGTAATTTTTGACGTTTACGACCTTCAAAGTGGCAAAATGTGAATATAATTAAATATTTTAACGTTAAAATCCAATTATTTCGCTTACCCAAGGCTGCATTTCAATAATAAAAAAAATACTATCACCTAACGTGGTTTCTCAGACTGTGATTACAGACTACTCTCAAATTGTAATTTATCTTTCCACCGGTAAGCATTACGTATTTCGGTTGATATTATATGAATTTGTGCACCTTTCGACGAAAAACGCCATAATTTATGTTTATTCATTAATTATCCTTATTTTTACACCTAAAGTAACATCACAAATAAGATAGTTTTATTAAATTACATACAACACATATGTTCTTACAGCTTATGCTCAAGGAGTTTTGGATTTTGTGGAAGGTCGAATTCGTCATCGCAATTCTAGACTTTATTTCAGAGTTTCAATTTCACTCATCGTTTAGCTAACAGCCCAAATATTGCCAAATGAGAAACCTGTTCGACTGCACCACTGCCCATATTGAGGCTCATTCTGACGCGTTTGACTTTATGGCTTAGTTTATTTTAATCTGCCCTCCAGTACTATGAAAAAGCAATAATGAAATTCTCCATTATTTTTCAAATATGGGCTTTTATTTTACTTTGTCATTGAAATAATCATAGTTTTTCAAAATAAATAAATCGATTTTATCATTATCCTTTTCACATATGCGTATTTAATCATTTAAAACAATAATGCAAAAAAATCTAATGCTTCCCCCCACTTTGTATCCACGCCGCCGGCGTGAAGAATAATCATTGAAAAATGAGATATTGGTAGTAGGTATATAGCAGTAGATTACTGAAGTTATTAGTGGCTTGTGGAAGATTAGTTTTCTATTACAATGTTCATAGATGGAGAGCAGTTTCCAGTTATACTCGTCGATAATTTGTTGTGAAAAGAACGAATGGAGGATCAGCTGAAATGAAAGCTAGAATTCAATAGCAGAGAAAATATGAACAAGAACAATGGGATATTGACTTTAAATTATATTGCCAGCGCTGGTCTTAGGGGTGCGAATGAAAAAATAAGTATTCTTTTGAAATGGGATGTATCTGAATAGAAATAACACTATTATTCATTTAACTGAAATATGATGAAAAAGTTAAGTAATATTGACAGTTTTTGTTTGACTGTTGGTACAAGGGAAAGCAAATACTCGTGACTGTAAACTAAAAAGACAAAAAATACAACTGTGTAAATTACGTAGAACGTGAAACCTTTATAATATCTGAGAAATCATCAATAAATTAACGCCAGTCTCAAACGTAATGTCTTGTAGGTTGTAGGTATAAATTCAGAATGAATAGGTAAACTATGTAGTCAATTTTTAAGAATTTATTTTATCAACTTAGAGTGACTCTGATGATTGACAGCATTCCGTCTCTCGTCAATGCCACTGTTTCCGCGGGAAACTCGCCGGATGTGAGGTACGTGTTCGGCAGGAACCGGATGTTGCGGCGCTCTTCCCATCCCTTCATCATCTCCTGCGGATCGACAGGAAGGTGGTGGAGAGGAAAGAGGAAGCGATAAGGAAAATATTACCACTAAAAGGTAAACGATGAGTACTTCACTACCTGCCACACTATGTATGTAGATACTACCGTTATTATTACAGACTACAGATAGACACCATCACATCTTATTTAGACAGGAGGTAGGGCTTGCGGCTTAATGATGCCGCAATTGTAATTGGTCAGGTTTGTCAATACATATTCCTGTTTAATTGTACTGTTGTGACTGTATTTGTCCCATAGATAAATAAATAAATAAATAAATACTATTATCAAGAGAAATATTATGCTTCTCCCACCTAGAGTTCCATATTGTACCAATACTCGTGTATTGAATTGAAGTTCCATTTGAATGAATGAATTGCATTAAAACTGACAAAACACACTTTAAAAACGATCCGTCAGAAACTCACAAAAGA
Organism: Ceraclea dissimilis; assembly: GCA_963576895.1. NCBI lineage: Eukaryota > Metazoa > Arthropoda > Insecta > Trichoptera > Leptoceridae > Ceraclea > Ceraclea dissimilis. The sequence goes on from OY756361.1 coordinate 4,328,486, forward strand.
TTTTATAAAGTACCATTTGAGAGGGCCCCGCCTAACGCTTGTATAAAAAATTTACTCACCTGAGTTTCGGGTGAGATCGTTTATGGAGAAAGATTTAGGAGTAGTTTAAAAAGTGTGAAGGTGCAAATTACTGTCGTTTGAGTAATTCGAGATAGAAAGTACCATTCCTGGACGTCACAAGCAATTAACTTTCTGTGAAGTAGCCATGTAGGATGTGTGTACCTTGTAATTGTAAAGTACCCATTAGGGTTAAGAATGGCGAATGAGCAGGCTTCGTAATGAGGTCGCTTTCTGTATTACTATTTATTGTGTAATAAAAATCTAGTTCATATATAATAAGTCGTGTTTAATTAATGAGATTCATTCAAAATGTTCATAATAAATTATGTACTTCTAAAATGGAGAGGAACGAGAAACGCCGTGAAGTCACTTGAAACACCTTGAATGTAGAATGTAGGTAGGCGCCTACTTATTTCTTCAAACATCCACCATCTCTTCATTCTGTTCTACAAGCATGAAGTGTCTTTCGTTGCTAACTTCATTAGTAAACATTCAAGTTGCTTCTTAAGTGTTGGTACTCGTTGAAACCATTTACAGCAATTCGATTATAAATGTTCTTTGAATTAATGACTACTTAATTTTTTCACATTTATTTTTTATTTTTCGTTCGGCAACGTCGAAGTATTGTCACATCGTTAAAGTCTGACATCCAGCTCCTCTAGCCACTGGAGGAATTCAGAGGACAGGTTGGCAGCACTGTCAATGGTACCGGGGTAAGCACGTATGGGGCAATTACGTATTTTTTCACAAGGTATTATAATACATAATTTGACTTCGTCATGGGTGAGCATTTTTAAAGCGAATACATGCATGTTTTTTTAAATCGTAATTTTCACAAAGAATTTTCTATGTATGCTTATTTACTTATTTCATTCATTCAGATTGAACGAGTAAGAGGGGTCAATTCGTTAACTAAACAAGTGCGTGTTAACTAAGATAAGACGTTTTTTTTTTTATTAAAATAAATTTAAAACACACTTATTTAAAATAAATTTAAATAGATTTAAAACACATTTATTTTAGTAATAATGATGAATGATAAAAAAAATTCCTCTGGGTTTTTTACATCCACATGACATCTGACTAGATATATTGCGCTTAATCTACTGTTTTTTTTATTATTAAAAGCAATCCACCCGACAGCAAGTGATTTACGCTGTATCTACTGATAGAAAACTGCTTTAATTATGTAATTATGTTTTAACTCTAAAATATATTCATACCGAATGTTTAATAATTAAATACTTGTTCGGAGAAGCTTTTCTCCAGGCATTAGCGACAGAATTCTAATGTTGACATATTTGAAATATCGAGAAGCTACACTTAATTGATGATTATATTTTAATTAATGTCGGTGAAAATAATATCGTTGTAACGGCTAGCTCGTTCTCTGTCTCAAAGAGAGCAGTTTTTAAACAAGAAAACACTCGCTTCTGAAAGTTTATTTAAGCTCGTAAATTAAAATTATTCTTGAAAGTTCATTATTTCATAATACCTCTACGGTATTTTCTTTGACATAATCCTTAATTTGGTATTAACTACTGGCATACATCATTATATAGTTACTCTATGTATGTAATTATATTTACCTATTTATAAATGTGTAGTTTAGAGAAGTAGTTTGTTAATTACTACTACAAGCTACATAAAAAGATATCGCAACTTTGCTATAAGTTCGCCCCAGTGAATAATGTTTTATGATTCATTATTACACGCTTTTTTTAACCTCTAAAATCTTGCGATCGAATTTTAACTTTCACCAATTATGTAAACTAGATGAAATTCCGATTTTGTATCATATTGGATCAGCGTTATCCAGAGATAGAAAAATATGTAAAGTGTTTGAGAGAATCCATGGCTTGTTCATGTGGTATCGTATGAAAGGGCTCAGAAAAGAAATTCAGATCGAAAGGCAGATTTTGCCCAGCTTACAATCTTACAAAGCTTGTTTATTTTTTTAAATTTATTCGTTTATTAATTATTGGCTTCAAACAGATAATAAATAATTGTACAAATATTCCCAATTTGTAGGTATTGTATGTTGTATGTAACTCCTTTGTTCACTTGATGAATACCTAAATAAAATTAATAGTGGGATAACTAAAACGAAATATACGTATCATGCATAATTTGATAGAGTCACTTATCACAGGTTAGTGGATGGATAGTAAAGTGTCTTCCGTCGATAAATTTTACTTCGACATATATCTACTCCATTCCACGATCGGTACACGCTTGCACACGCTTGGGCACACAAATGTTTTATAAACACAGGTATATATTGTTATGTTATGAAATTATAATATTAGTGCTGAAACTCACTTTGTGTCGGTAAAGTAGGTAACTATCTAATATTCACAATGTAAGGTAAGTTGATATTACTACCTACGTGGCCTCAAGAGCATCATCTTGCATTATTGGCTGAGAGCATTTCTTGTCCCATGAATACAACCTACATAGTATTGTGCTTTGTGTTCCTAAATGCAAAACAGGGATGCAAGAGGTGGCTTATGATAAATTTCAATAATCTCGTACTCTCTTAGTAACCCATAACAAAATCAATAGAATTTGAGAGAGATTCTTCAGCTCTATTGTATTCAAAACTTAATATGTTGTGTGAATTTGTCACGTAGTGCTTTTCAAACAGGCTACCCCTTTACTTCGTATAGTAGATAATATATATCTTTCATTTTTTGGCAGGTACGCATTTATTAAATTCTTCGCGATATTTTTAAGCCATATTGGAATAATTTCGTTTATAATGTGCTTGCACAATACACACGTTTTTCATTAAAATATATATTGTTATGATATCATATGTACCCCATATTTTGTGTGCGGTGTAGCGACCGGTCTGCGACTAGAATGGTTACATGGGATGGATATTTTTTTCTTAATTAGAAGTATTTTTACTATAGTAGAGGGGACAGAAAGAAGCAACTTTCCTGAGTTCGAAATATTCGAGAATGGACCGGAGTCAAAACTGTTTCGCAATGTCTAGGATTGGGTTGCTTTCTCCCAAGTCCCAGCTTCTTAATGAACCGAAGCCTTGGTGTTTCATCAAAGAACTTTAAGGAGTGAAATATTAGTACTTTATATTATTATAAACTCAAGAAAACAACCATTTATGTTACAATATTGTATGCAAATGTGTATTATGAATATTCCTACTTAATGTTAGTGGTTGTTACGTACATTTCACGTGTATGGTACAGACAAGTACCCTATAAGATACGGTGGTATGTATTATATGAAGGTCTAGGTACCATATCCAGCATATTATATCATTGTGGTGCTTAGCATATCCTAAATTAACATGACACGTTATATTACTCAGTCAGACATACCAACAATCATAAGACGTTCACACACCTCTGGACAATTATAAACATAACACATAGTAATTAATTATAATAGAACAATTCTACTATCAAAATATGGCGATACGTAGAATATACGAGTATTATCAATGTAAGGTTGTCATAGCTTACTGTAATAATCTAGATAGAAAGTGATTGCCTCGAAAGCTACAGGATTGAGTTATGAGATTTTAACATTAAAGGATATAGAGGTTGCATATATATCAGGAGTAGTAAGTAAGGTAAATTGATACTCTGTTAGTAATTAAGTTATTGATGGTATCTTTATTAATAATACATATACATTCCACTTAACTTGGCGGTCCGAAATCCGGATGTTATGTGCAAATGACATATTGGATGATTCTATTGTTGGTAGCTCTTATTGTCAAATCTTGTCAAAATATTCCGTAAAATAAAACATTGGATATTGCGTGTTAAGTTTATTTTGTAAATTATTTTCAGGATATAAAAGAAAATAAAGCATTTTTTCGATTAGTTCCATCCTAACTTTTTAGTAATATATGATATTAGAGATCTAATTAAATGATATGTATAACTATGTATAATAAAATTTAGGTGCGTAAGCCACATCAAACTTTGCCATACCATTTTGAATCCTTGTGCATGAAGTTATGTCGGACCATTTGTTTTAAGATTGTAACAAACAAGAACATTATTACGATTTATTTCAGTGTTTTTTCATCGGTAATAAAATTAACTTGAAAACATTTTGCGAGTAGTAGAACAAGGCAAACTTTAATTAACTAATAAAATAATTCCATTAAAAACGAGGGGAAGTTTGTAATTTTAAAACCAAAAACAAATTTACAATTTTGGAAAAAGGTTTCCCAGAAGCACACCGGATGCTGTGTACCCTCTATCACCGTCCCTCCCCCTTCCCCTCAGTTATAACTACCAGCTAACTGTCCCGTCAAGTTCCGGTTGAACAGGAAGTAGAAGCGAGACATGTTTTAACTTTAGAAAATAATCACCTCTCACTCTCGCTCGACTCAACTGCTTAATAACTTTTAACAAAAAGCACTATACATTATCAACTCTTTTGCTAATTACTCCATACATAACATCATACACCATACAGTGTCACTAACTTATAGACATCTAGCTCGATCCTGCTTTTTGGTGCTTAAAATCAATATGGAATCGAGATTAGTTTTTTAATACATAAATCCTATTTAATATTACTAATCAGTGGATTGTATTGTTTATGTATTAAAACTAATATGTGGAAAACAGAATCTAGGTTTCATAGTGGATGGTATGACAGCAGGCACTTGGCAGGCCGGTGTTATGCGGTCAGACAGCATGTTGCGGTCTGCCTCGTATTGTAGTTACACAATATACGCTGTTATGCGACTGGATTCATCATATTACACCTAATACTAATTTAGTACATCGAATAAAAAAGAAGGATCCGATTAATGAGTCCTCTGTGATAGTAGGTTGGATTTTAAATATAACGTATTTAAGTACTTACGTAGCGCTTACGTGGAAATTTGAATCATAATCCACCTTCATGTTTGTTTATCAGAAAAAAACTACATAGATTTAAAAAAAAGTTAGTTCTTTTAGATAAGTGTGAGAAGAAGATAAAGTAAAGAGAGTTTAATAGATAATTTATTCAAGTGAAAGTTTTGCGTAGAACTTCACTGGTTAGTAAAGGAATTAGGTAGACATTCATATATACCCAAGTGAAACCAAAGTACTTTCTATATCTAGATAAGTATCCAGGACCCTACCGTACTTCTCTCTCAGTTATCCCAACAACTTACTGTCGATTGTCGTCCTATTTCAACATATTTAATCCGACAAACTTGAGATTTTTTCGTGTTCTTGCAACACAAGATGAATGGCCTCCAATAAATCTTACCCACTTACAAACTTTCCCTTACTATTCCACAGACGATTCAATACTTGATTGTAAAATGTGAAAATGTATTTTCCTACATGCCCAATTGAATTAAGTAACCATTATTCCCATTGTAAATTTTCTTCCCTTTCGGCTCTTTGTGTTGAAATTCGCTGTCTGTTATCAGCTTTATTACCCCCGCAGAATAGTTCTTTTACCCCCAGGTTAGGAGACCAGGGTCTAAAATTATGTCACACACATCACTGAAAATACGGCACATTTATAACTTTTACATTTATGATATAGATTGAGAAGGTATGAAACTTGATATTTTTGTAAATACCTCACACTCCCGCTGGATACATTTCTTGATTATTATACGATCAACACGCGTATATTTACTTCAGAATTCGTGACTTTGAATGACCTTAATATACTTTTTGCCTGACCAATAACTTTGTGGACCTGTGTAATAAGCATGCATTATCTTTAACATCTGATAACCAAATGTTCTGTTTTTGATAGAATCTTAAGGTACAATAATTTATAAACTAAGGTAGGTTACGTGTTTCGTTTTACCTTCACGATATGGACTAAACTTGCGACAGATATACTTGTAGTTAAATTTCGCACGCAAAATTATTATCATTGAGCAGCTCAGTTTCGTGAATTGTCTTCGCAAAATTGAATTTATTAGTGTATTTAATTAAAATGATAAGGAATTGAATGGATAAATTACCTTTGCAGAGTACCTCGGAATATTCTAATAATATCACTACAATATGACATTCAAACGTAGGTATTCATTCGCCCTCACACCCTGAAGAATTGTTAAATTGCTAAACATTAAATATACATATGTATTTTATTTATAAAACATTTTTTAGCAGGTAGGTACTATTTAAATAATGAAACACAGTATATTATTATCTCCCACAGAATTTGAAACTTTTAAATAGGGCACTAGTTTACTGACCCTTTCATGTCCTCGTCAGGTCAATACAAAAAGTCTGTGGAAGACACTTAATACTTTATTTAATTTTAATACCATTGCAATGAACTTCCACTAGGAACCTTCGGTCAAAGCCCTCAACACGGATTAATTATTTACCGATCCCGGCCTGACCGTAGTCTAGGTGTAATGATTTCAAGGGGCTTTGCATTTACCGACCGTATACGTTATGAATTATCGCAACACAAAACCTCAAAAACCGACGCAAAGGTAAGTGTACAGCGATTATAGGCAAGTATATCGCGATTTCGCGGTCTATTATAGTGAATCTAACGACGTCATTTTCGTATTCATTCGAGTGTAATCTGAAACAAATAATTCTCTAAAATATAAACTAATTAATTAGTTCAAAGGTTTAAAGTTATAGAATAGCGTACCGCGATTTCGCGGTCTCTTCAAACAAACCAATGTAAGGTATTTTCTATTCGTTCAATGTGATAATTCCCTTTGAGTAGGGTGGCACCGTCACAGATTATATTGGGTGGCGATAAATTTAGTTTCTCTAATATATATTATTATTAAGATAGGTATTGTGTAGGTCGTGTTCAATTATTGTCAACGTTAAGTCTTAAAATAATATCATCCATCTACCTATTATTATTTTAATTGGTAATAACATTTCAAACATCTTATATTTTAATGATATTGTTAGTACCATGTACCTACAGGCGTTTGACATTTCACAGTTGGGAATAAACACTAAGTACATTTAATCGATTTATTTTAATTTTCCTCGAGATAGACAGTCGTTTCTATTTATTTAAATGTTTCTCTTATCTAGTTGTGTTATCTAGGTCTGTTTTCATCCTGCTAAGTTAGAATACTAATATGTTAGGTACAGACAGATGCACGTGACATGTCTTAGAAAAAAGATCAAAGTGTTATATGGCATCATGCATCGTTTAATAAGGTAACACGGCGCAATCTATGCATTGGAAAATATGTTTTCTACAGGACGAGAAACTGTTTTTTTTTTTCGGAGGACAACGAGTAAAAAGTACATCGCAAAAAAATTGTAATTTGACGAACGTAGAGGTGAGAGGATGATGCTGGGTGGGTAGCTGTATCTGTCGTAGATATGATACTTGTACAATACAATAGTTTAAATTGCCAAGACGTGTTGTTCCTTCTTTAGTTCTGTTCTTCTTCCTTCGCAGAGTGCTTCGTGCCCTGCCTAGAAATGAACCAACTTTTAAAACAACTAGATAAGTTTCCTTTTGTCCTTACCTTACATCTACAAGAAATCTCGAGAAAGTTTTCACTTCTCTATGAAGGAGATATAACCAATAAAACTTATAATATCATTAAGCTTATAAAATACTGGACGGACGTGGTTACAGCTCTTTGATACAACGCAAAAGAAGGTATGATCCTCATAATCATAATTAGACCCCCTTTCATGTGAGTTGGACTAACTCTTTGAAAGTACTCCAAGAGTTGCAGACACTAATGACTAAGTTATTTAATCACTCACTCCACCAGTAGATCACAGGGAAGCGACCAAACTATAAATATAACTATTTTATTATATTTTACTCTCGTACAAGTATGATAATTCTTTTCACTTGTTACCATATAGAAGTTAAAGTAGTTGTAGGGATTATCTTAATAATAATTTGTTTCTAGAATATTACTTTTCGATAAATTGTTGTGACTATAGCGACATCTGTTTGTGGTTCCAATGCAACGGCCTATTCACAAGAACTGTAGCAAAACAAACTTCAAATTTATAACCTAAGTACTTTAATATTATGAAGAGATGGTTGATGGGACTTATTACAGAGCAGGACACGAACTGATGAGCTGAAGAAGGCCGCAGAAGATAAAGCACATCAATGACGAGTGGACAATAAGATGCAGAAGAACTTTGAAAACTAAGCTCAATGATAGAAAGTACGAAGAATTTTATGTATTATTAAGTAATTGAAAAAAATATTATTATAACACCATGACACCATAGAAGTTATGTACTACTCGTAATATCATATGACATTTTTGTCTCGGATAAATGTGACTCGGCCAAATGTTGTGCGATGAATGAAATATCATAGAAATGAGACAACATTCGCAGAGTCATCTCTTTATATAAAAATACAAGCGAAATGTTGAATAATAATTTACGGCCGTGAAGGGGCTGACTGTTACACCTTTATATTAGGCATTAATTGCAACTATACCCCGGTTAATGTCAACACACCTGAGTAGTATCATTTTAAATTGAGATATTATGAACTGTATAAATCCAATTTAAAAGTTATGATTTATATTCGTAACGTTCTCTGTATTTTGTTCACCAAAGGTGTAAATAAATACATAAAAGCATATGATAAAGTCTCTGTAATTATTGCATGTACTTATTAGATTTTATAACGACCAAACAAGGGCTGCAAATAAATATTTAACAAATATATAGAAAAAAATGTGGGTTTATTAGGTGTTGGTTTACTGCCGTAGGTATAATGCTGCCAACTGTCAGTGAGAACAGAATCTATACCTAACAATTTCAATCATTCCTAATTTTTCTGGATTATTTCATCCATATATACCCTCACGCCTCGTCCCTTGCAGGGTAGGCAGAGAGGACAGAGCGCCAGGCAGCCCAATCCTTACATACACTCCTAGCCTCCGTCACATTCATGCAATATGTCATTCACGTTCTCTGATTCCTTTTACTGATCTGGTCGACATGATCGGATCAGGTCAGTCTCGGGCGGCCGCGCTTCCTCACCTCTCTTATTTCATCCATACATTTTCTATTACAGGCCATCAGGCCTGCATTAAGATTAAGAAGAAGAAGATGTTCTTTTACTATTCGCAATTACTTTTTCAATGTGTTGACATTGACGTATTGACAATATATGGTAACATTGACGTATTGACAATACGTCGAGTTATGACAAGGTAATTTACGTTTATTCTTTCCGCTAACCGAATAGTCGTAAAGCTATTGTGGAGATGTAGTAAGGTATATCAAGGTAACTCTCCAGTCTCCAGCAACACACACAGGTGCATTTGACTCAGCGAAATATATTACATATTGCTGGGATAAAAAATAATATTATAATATAATATTCTCCTGTATGAAATAATATAAATTGTAATGACAGTCCTTACAATTTATATTATTTCATACACCTTCATACCTAATACAGAATACTCCTTCCACTCTACTGAAAATTTCTTTCCCTTTCTTCACGCAACATTATTTTTTTATATCATTTCTCTACAAAGTTAATAGGTACCACCAATTGACAAATTAAATTAGTTGTAATTATCGGATTACGAAATAATCCGTGTTATTTTTTATTTATTGATTTCGGTTTTTCCTTAAGAAGGCATATGCAATTATGCACTGAGCAAAAATCGTTAAATTTTTGCTTCAACTTTTTCAAATTTTGTATGAGAATGTTAGCGAGAAATAAGAATAACGTAAGCAAAAAATCCAAAAGAGTAGATTTGTTAGGATTATAATTAGCAGTATTTTGGCTAAATTATACTTTTATATCTAAAAATTGAACGGAAAATCCTCAGATCCAGTAAATTCCACGAGTACTTTCGGAATACTTCTTTATTCAAGGATTTTTTAAATTTTGAAATTATAAAATAGTCAATCTGTAGTCCATATATTCATCTATCACTGTCTTCAGTTTCAAGACGATTCTCTCAGTATTGGCTGAGAACGATTCAGGGTGCCGAAGCCGGATGACAGCATATATAGGACCTTAATAATAATCTCGCTAGTTATCATATAAATTCATGAATAACTTCGAGTAATAAGATAAATGGTTAGGTTAGGAGAGCGTATAACAACCACAACGGACCTTCACAAAAAGCATAAAGGATTTTCCTCCATAAAACATTACAGACGGTCTATGGCGATGTTCTCTGCCATGCCGGAGATAATTCTTCGTTTTGTATTCTTCATTTACAGCGGTCTACCGCAGCCTACAGCTCTAGCGGTCAGGACCAGTCAGGACTTACTAATATTTACTTACAAATTAATTCATGTTTCCTCTACTCCACACTACAGTTTAGTAAAAGTAAAACTATAAATCATATCAACTCCTTGTATTAGAATCATCGTTTTTGTATTATTTGGAGTTGTTTTACAGCAATTCTTAGTATTAGATAGGTATGTAAGTGTAAGTTAGTGTATGGTTTTTCCTTTTTGTTGTTTTAGTAGTTATTAATTAGGTAGTTTTTTTTAGATACCTCAAAAAATAATATCTTTTTCCTAACCTAAATGTGAGGGCATTATATGAAATCAACTTATTTTGTATTGTATTGTATTGTGTATTTATGTGTATGTGATGTCTGTAAGTGTTCCTATGGTAAATAAGTAAATAAATTAATAAACATTACAACGCCCTAAAATCTATCTATTTGCCCCCTCATGCTATGTCCCAGACGGGGTAGGCAAAATAACAGAATGTCACACTGTCCAATCTTTACATACAATTTTTGCTTCCATCACATTCATTCAGTTCGTTGTACATCCTCGATCGTAAAAAAACTTTATTATAAACATGCTTATATTTCTCCATATGAAAATAAAATTAATCCAAACATGTTTATGACAAAACGATTTTCACTCGATATTTCGAGGTGCTGGGACATTGGGAGTTTGAATTTAAATTTGAAAAGGAAAATGTAAACACAGACAACAACAACGACAGATGGAGTTAAATAGAAGTGTTGTAAAAATACCCACTGTTGTAAGACATTGGATTAGAAGAGCTCCCACAACTGAAGCTACATATTTAAAAGTGCTCTCATGTTCGTACCTAAATACACACACGTATTTAGTATAAGATAGTGAAAATGTAGTGAAAAATAACACGACTTTTAATTCAAAATGGCGCTACTTTTTCCTAAATATATCGCCGTTATTTCCCAGTCCCCAGATATAAATAAATAAATAAGTTTTGAAAATATTACATAATTCAGGAAATAAATAAGCATTGAACAATGAACATCCCAACTTCAGCAATCTTTATATTGAAATTTCATAATACAAAAAGTTGTAAAGGAAAAAAAACATTCGGCGCTAAGCCGGGAGTAGACTGGAAGAGTAAACAGAAAAATCCACTAGCATACTATTTTACTAGTTCCAAATTATAGTCCGAGAGCCCGCTGCTTAATTTATGACGTATCTGTTTTTTGATCGAAATGTGGTATAAACGGTAGCTTACCAATAGGGTATTACATCGCACTAGGGTTGCCTATCAAAATCTTGCCGCAACCCCCCCTGCCCCCCGCGAAAAGGTCCCTCTTCGCGGTTTTTCGCATTTTGTAGGAATATGGTAAGAGATAGGAGAAAGTTGTCAATGACAAAAATAATCCTTACTAAATTCTCTGCAAAAAAACGTTCAGTCAATTTTTTCATAGGACTGGTAGTTTACCCGTAATGGCCGGTCAAAAAAAGGATATTTTTTGAAAAAATAAAAAAAAAAGTTTGATTTTTTTCTTTCACATTCTTCCACCCATTATAACTAACATTTTATGGAAAAAAAAATTTGGCCTGCGGCGCTATATCACTGGTTATTTTATGAAAAACTAAATTTTAAGAATTTTTGTCACTGAGTTTTATTGTAATAACTCCGAAATTATTAGATGTATGAACATAAGTTATAGCTCGTTTTGTAGCTAAGACTATGGTAATTAATTCGTTCTCTGACTATTTTCCTGTAGCTCTTATCGATTTTCAACCAATTTAGTTTAAATACATTTTTTTTGTATTTCAAATGAATTTCGGTTTTGGACCGGCCATTGCGGGTAAACTGCTAGTTATACGAAAAAAATGACTTCACATTTTTTGTAGAGAATTTAGCAAGGATTATTTTTGTCATTGACTACTATCTCATATCTCTTACCATATTCCTATAAAATGCGAAAAACCGCGAAGAGGGACCTTTTCGGGGGGGGCAGGGGGGGTTGCGGCAAGATTTTGATAGGCAACCCTAGTGCGATGTAATACCCTATTGGTAAGCTACCGTTTATACCACATTTCGATCAAAAAACAGATACGTCATAAATTAAGCAGCGGGCTCTTGGACTATTACGCAGTGTAACTGTCGACGAGATATTTTTGTAAGCTACACGCTCGTCGCTCGAGACATTTTTGAAAGAAACTCTTCACTTTTTGAAAGAAACTTGTGAAATCTTGTGGCTAAAGAACTATATACAATTGGCGAATTGCAGTCCAGGACAATAAGTCCAGTTAAGCATGGATCTATTTGTATAAGCTCCTACACTCTGTTTGCATTGATTCTACTTCTCTGGCACATTGTCACTGTTGCTCCTCTTGATTGTTAAAAAACTATAATTGTTATAACTATGTAAATTTGACGATTCCGAGTGTCCGAAATTAGGGCCTAGGGACGATAATGAGCAATAAACTGTTTCGTTCCACTAGCCGTTTAAAACATATGGATTGAGTAGCCAGTAGTAGTAGTAAACTCCAGGGTGGGGGACGGTAACTTACACCTTGTGTTAGCTCTCCTTACGCCTCTTCCGCCCCTTTGACTGGTCTCTGTTCTTTCCCCTTCGTATCCAGGTTCTGCCGGCTTGTAGGACTATGTCGTCAGACCACCTTTTGTGAGATCTTCCAACGCTTCGTTCAGGGCGTCAAAAAAGCAACTCTTGGAAATTTTAGTACCTTCTCTGATTAACTCTGTTTTACCAAGGCTGTTGACATTGGTAGATATAGTTAGTAGCGTAGTTACTACTATGTCATTTACTCTACCTTTGTACACGCGGCTTCACAGTTAAGTCGGTAGGCAATTCAAAGAGTCGACAACTTTTAGAATCGAGCCAATAAAAAGTAAGGTGTTTCTTTTCAGTAAGTTCTAACAACTGTTATTCTTATCTGAGAAGGCGGCCGGGGCCCATTAATCAGTTGAAATGAAGCCATTGGAAATAAGGAGATAAGTAAATAATAATGTTAGATAAGTACTACACTTCACAGATGATTTATACGTAAAGAGCTTAAAAGTTTTTTAAAAAAGAAACGTCGGAGTTTTACATAATTGTGACTTATACAATCAGAATGCGCAGATAATTAAAAAACATACTCGTAATTAATTCGCGTTTTGCAAAAATAAAAAGTGTTTATCTTGAGATCTCACGACCATAATCTCTGATTCTGGTCTCTCCAATGGCGTACGATATAGGATACGATCAAATGGGAAAACTTTTGTAAAAATGTATTGGAGTTTTTTCTTATCAATAGGTATGTTTGCATTCATTCTATTCTATCCCCTCACGCCACGCAGGCAGAGAGAACAGATCGCCAGACATTCCTATCTTTATAACACACATCGTGCTTCCGTCACATTCATACAATTTTTCATACTCACTCTATGATTCCTTTTGCAGTCCTTAAGAAACTGATCTACATGGTCAAGCTACATGGTTCATAGACGGCCGCACTTCCTTACACCTCTTTTTTCTCCCACGTATCTTTTCTTTGTTTAATTCTGGAAAATGTAGATTACCTACATTCTTCATCCAAATGATGCATGACACATTATGCAAAGACTAGTCAGGTGACGAAATTTATAAGGTTTTATTTTATTAAATGATGTTGTAGGTTTTCGCAGCATGGTATATATGTATACTCTTCCTTCTGGGTTGTTCGCCGTTCGGGTATTGGCTGCGTGTACGTAGATTGTCTCGAGCTTATTTCTTGTATTTAGAATTTTCCAGCTTTTAGGAGACACTTGGAATCAATGTTCGTTAAAAAAGAGTGGAGATTCCTCACAAATAATACCAAAATGTGGTATTTCATTGTTAGTGATATTAAGATGGCTAATTTACATCACTGATGATATAACTCGCATATATGTGTAAGACTATACACATATCTACATAATATTTAATTTTGATATTGTTTTGTACATCGGAGAGAGTTGATTGTTCGTCTGTCTGTCTTGTTGTATTATTGTGTGCTTTGTTGTGTTGTCTGCTTCATTCTCTAGTCGTGGTATTATCTTGTTTTCTATTTATTTACTTGCAACTTATTTTCTTAGAAGAATAGAATTCATATCATTGTTCTCAAACTGCGTTTGTGAGTATTAAATATTTCCATATTTTATTCATTATCTCTCTTGGGTCGTATTCCTCATTGCTGAGGGTCGCGATCCCCAAACACCCGTTGCTGGACAATCTGTCGCCACGCGGTTCTGTCCCCCGCAAGGTGCATGGCCCTGTAGATGGAAGGGGCCACCGTTTGCATCGTCCATCTCATAGGTGAGCCTCTTGGTCTTCGTCCCGGTATTTTTCCTACTTTTCTTCATTTCGTAGTATGAAAGAAATATACAGCTAACACTCTATCATAGTAATACAGAGAGTGCAGTTGCGTATGACCTTTTTCTACGCCATTTCTAGCACACTAATGGAGCCAGGGGCCTTGGGCCAATAGTAAAGGGGGAAGAGAAGAGAAAAGGTGTAAAAAGATAAGAAAAGTGCCTCCTCTTCAGACGTTGCTGGATTCTCGCCTGTATCATTGCCATATGAACGACGAACGATGTGCAGTGAAAAAAATAAAACAAGTAATATTGGCCTAATGGCTTTTTTATACACTTTATTAACAATAACAAACAACATATTCGAGAGACTTACGTGTGGTGGGTTTATATTGGCAAAGGCAATTTCTTCCAACCAACCACACAACATCAATGTGAGTGGGCACACTCTATGAAATTAATTATTTAAATACGTAAACTTGATAGAACATATAAAACGTTCAAAACTAAGACCCCGTCGTTTCGGTATGAAGAGAAAGGGGGGTACAATTTAGTGGTATAAATATGGGGATTAGTCCAACTCTGTTAATGTTGGTCAGGTTGCAGTTATGTTTATTTATTTATTTACATTATTAATGGCATAAAGCCTTTAAAACAGTTATACATATGAAAAGAAAAAATACACATAAAAAACACAATGCACATTACATGGTAGGTATATAACAAAAAAATGAGAAATAAAAAAAAGAACAGTGTATAATTAGTATCCCCCAAACAAAACAATAAAATGATAAATGATAAAAAAAATAACAAAAAATCAAAATCAAAACCTGATAACTCTGTTTGAGAAACATCAGTATTTTAGCATTCTTCTATGAGTATTATATGTGGTGTGGTAGAATAATTCTGTCTGAATAATGAAGGTTGTTGGCTTTTCACATCTAAATCAACGAAGTTGCCACTTATATTGAAATTTCCGTTATTAAACTTCATACAGTCCTATTGTTTTCTTCATTTTATTTGTATTGTGTAATCCACTTTCCCACCACAATTCTACTTTAATTTCGCCACTGTAAATAAATAACCTAACAGACAAATAAGATATCTACAAGCTTATATCTTATGATGAAGTCTACAGGAAACTATTGGGTTTTTCCTTACATTTAATAGAATAATCAAGTTGTTAATATAGTAGATGCCATGGGCGTCGTCAGGGGGAGCAGGGGGAAGCATGGGAGGCAGCTGACCCCCCCTAGAGATTGGAATAGGTATATATTTTTTCACACTAAACGATAAAACCTCACACAAAACCACATTATTACCACACGTTTTCTTATCATATCATAAATTTTCATGAAAATCCATCAAGTAGATACAATTGTTTCATAAAGAAAAATTGCCTGCGGCGCTATTTCCTACTGCTTTTTAATAAAATACATTTTTCTTACATATTGCTGTGCAAATACATTTTCAAATAAACCAAACCACATCACAACTTTCTACACTATTGCACAAAAAAAAAAAATTCGCCTGTGGCGCTATTTACGCTTTTTAATACTATACCTAAGTTTGAAATTTTTGTTGCCCCCCCCCCTAGCTCCGAGGCTGGCGACGCCCATGGTAGATTCTTTACATATTTTTGTACTATTACCTTTCTGAACCTTTTTCCTTCGAGTGGAATGTTAGAATTTTGTTAACAATAGGTAATAATACAAAACAACGAAGTATTTAAGGAGTTAATATCGTGTTGGAATGCACACTACTCGCGTAGAATAAATGCCCCTCATAAATAAAGAAAGTTTAAAACTTCCTGAGGATGTTTTATTGTAGATAACTACTAACGAACTTCAGAAGGTGTGAGTCATGCTGCGTACATCTATAAGGCTTCTGACATTCTGACCTGCTGTCAGTGCAATTGTAAGAAGGGTTTTCTCTACGTTTTTTATAAGTCTAAAAAGTTGTACTGGCCAAAACATTTCTTACATTTTAATTAAGTTCAAAAATAAGTTACAGTACAAACTGTTACTATTGTTTTGATAGTTATGTATAAACTACTAAAAACTGAATTTTGTATCATTTTTATTGACATAGTTGGAGTTGCCAGGCTTGAATCTAGGTGCTGATGATAAATTCTGAACTTCACGACATAAATAGCTTTTGGAAAATATTTGGATTTATGTATAGAAAACTAGCAATCCAAACACAACGATCTCTTTTTTTCACATCGCTAGCACCGGGGTTTGAACGTGGCACCTCTCGCTTGAGAGACTGCCACCTCTACCAACTACGCCAACCATGTACTCCACTAATTAATGCACTAATGTAATTCCACTGAATTAAACGTTAATACATCCTTCTTCAGCCATTCCCACGTCTTACTACCAAGGGTCAGGTTGACTTAGACCTATTGTTATATAGTATTTGCTTAGGCTTAGACTATCTCCAAGTCTAAATTTATACCTACGTATCTAGTAATTTCATTATTTTTTTTATTTTTTTTATTTTATTAATCTTAAAGAGTGCATACAGTTATTACATACAATATAAACAAATCACAATATCACCTGCAAATAAACCAGTGAAGACTCAAATATTACTTAATTACAAATCCTGGGCAACACACAACATTTAAAAATCATATAAAAAATTAATATCAAAAAATCAAACAGATAAAGAGAAAATTATGTACAAAGAATTCGCAAAATAATCAAAATTAATGATATAACTCTATATTATATGTCTAATAGATTTAAATAGTATGAGATCCATTTGTGAGTAATATTATTTCCAAGATTGCTTAATCTACTCACCTTACTATTCATTCAACTGATATTTTCGTTACGGAATATTCGATAAAACGATACACTAAACTTTTTTTCTAGATTTTTCTTCGTAAAGTCGATAAGGAGATACTTATTTAGTTCAGTCACGTATTACGTACCTATTCATTACACCTTTTAAGGTGTTTAAGTATGGAAATGTAACTAGGAACAATTCAAACATACATTGAAGTTTCTTAAACAGTATATGTATGTATACCAGTACATGTATTATACAGTATGAGAATCATGGAGATGGAGTGGAGGAGGACAGGTAGCAGGGGAAAGGGTCCTAAGATTTCGATTCCCATCGAGTTACCTTTTTGATTTAGGATGTTAAAAAAACCGGTCTAATCTGACATAATGCAATAAAAATTATTGTCCCGGCTTCCCTTCTACAGAAATCCACTCTTCGCCACTGATGTACATACCTACATACGTGTAAATAAAATAGCAAATTGTTGTACTTATTAAAAGTGAGTACCTACCTGAATGGTTACTTGTGTCTAATGTCACGAAACTTCGACTTAAAATTCTTAAAAATGCTAGCTCAAACATTTTTTCGTTACTGTTTTTTAGTGTTCCGTGTAATCTTGGTGTTGGAAAATACAACAAATATACATAAAGCTCGCAAGTGGTCGGTGATTCGTATAGTCAAGAGGCTGGGCTAGGTGCGAATCCTAGTGCCGACTTACCCGGAATTAACAACACAACCTTTTCTAGCATCTTGTGAAATGGAAGAAAAGTGTACCTAAAGGGTTTGTTACGGTAGGTAAGCCTAGATTCACTTTTAAAAAGTGGGCCCGAGGGTTTTCCCCCCATCTTGATAGTTTTAATTACGATGGGACAATTGAGGCAGTTGTGTTTGTTATGAGTATACATCGGGAGATTCGATGCCCTAGGTACCTGAGACTAGGAGATGTGCAGGGACGTAGAGTGAACAAAAGTATTATTCAGTTTATTTATTTCGCAAATTTTGTTAATACTGCCTACATAATGCACACAGATTTGTGCACACAGTGGTGCCTATAACAAAAGGCATATCGTAAAGCAGTGGTCCCCAACCTATGGTCCGCGGCCCAGTACTGGGTTAATAATTATTCCGTAAAAAATGCCTTCACGCTAAGTTACCATCTACAATGTACCTGATCAGTAGCTATTTATCTTCGGTGGAGAGAAGGTGTATGTCGTTCTTCTATCTGTTTACCGGTACCTACTTTCTCGCGTTTAAAACCTTTCCTTCCCTGTGTTGTATAGCCGATGCACATTGCTTCAATTAAACTGTAATATCTCTATCAGTGGCGTATATAGGGGGGACCGAGGGGGCCCAGGCCCCCCCGAAATGTCAAACAATGATGTGCCATCTGCTATAGAATGATCCCAGATTCATCACTTCACCAGTTTAAAAAAAAAATTCGCCTGCGGCGCTTCTTTTTTGTTGCATTTTTAACCCATCAATTATAATGCCAACCTAAAACTCAATCTTTCTGAGTGCACTTTCACGAAAAAATTTCGCCTGCGGCGCTTTTACTGATTTTTTTTACTATGTCTATGTTAAAATTTTAATTGCCTCCCCAAGGAGTTTTTTCGCCCCCCCCCCCCCCGAAATGAAAACCTATATACGCCACTGATCTCTTTAAATATAATAAATACGGGGTTGAGGTTTTAGGTATTCCTGAGGCACCTTGTTCTTTATGATAAGGAACCACAATTTATTATTTTATGTTTATTGGTAATTTTAATACTGTTTGTTTTTAATTTTTATATTTTTCTGTGTATGCCCCCCCCCCTTCCAATGTTACCCCCCTACGCTCAGTGGGCCGCGGTGAAATTATCAAACGCTGACCGGTCCGCGGCGACAAAAAGGTTGGGGCCCACTGTCGTAAAGCATCCAAATTCCCTATCTATAGTTATGACGAGGTATGGCATAGACACCTATATATATTTTGAAATCTGTGTGCACATTTTTTTAAAAAATCTTCACCTTTAGAATATTTTTACAAACGACCTCAACGTCTCCGGATAAGTTAGTCTAGTTTATGACATTTTCCCAACAGTTGTGGACGAAGCTGTCATCATCTATTCAACAAGTTGACTGACTGATCCATTTACTTTATAATAATATTACATTTTATTCTTGTGTAACGAAAACTCCGCCTAAAAACAACATAAATTACAAAATGCAATTTCCTTTACTTTGGGATAAAGGTCCCTTCATCGATCACGTACTCAACTCCAATCCTTACCTCACAATTACTATACAGGGTATTATTATCAACATTTTTTTAAAAATACAATTCCAAGTACTTTCCTGCACACTTCGCAGTAAGCTAAAAGCTTGTTTCGTGGAACGCGGAATAGGTACCTTGTCAGCGCCGGGATTCGAACCCGGCACATCCCGCTTGGTAGAACGACGCTCAAACTAACTGCAAATACAATTTTATAGGTAATTAATTAAATTAAAAATTATACAGAACGTAGAGGCATCTACATATTAACACAATGCAGATTCCTTAAACGCCTATCCTGCGTCCTCACCAAGGGAGTGAATACAAGTGAATGTAATGTAATATTCTCAGTTCTGTTGAGGAAACAAGTGAAATTCAATTCATTCCATTGTCATACACATTTTGATAGAAACCCAAATACCTAAATAATGATAGTCTTCATAGTAAGCTTGGATTGTGAAGCGGAGTAGGAATATATCACCTCTTTAGTTATTCTGATTAAAAAATAAAATGCATTAGGTACATGGTGAAAATTCTACAAGGTTTTTTTTATTGTGTTATTTCTAAAACGTGTAGTTTTTAATTTTACTACTTAAAAAACAGTTAGTTTTCTTAAACTCTTACAGTTTTCTTATAGCGCTTGTCTTTTGGGAAATTCGGATTCGGGAATCCAGAAAACACAAAGTAATATGGATTTTTTTTCTGTATATTTCCTGAATCTACCACAAAATTTCCCTTGGTGGCTATACTATAGTTTTCATATGATTTGAATTTGTATTCGGAGGAAAACTTCCCTTTGCAACAATACTATACTCACTCGTAATTTTAGTAGAATTTCGTTACAGACTGAGACTCGCCACTAGAAGGTGATATCAGATCTCAGAATGTTAAGCATTGAGACTGACTGACGTAATACCCTTCATAGGAAACAATAGACGACCTTTCCACGATTCAACTGTTTAACAGAATTACTTAACAATGGATCTCGGTAGGTTTTCGCCTTATCTACAATACTTTATGGTTCTTCTGATAGAAAAATTGTAGAAACGTTTTTAAATTGATAAAGTTTCAAGTATTGTTCGTAGAAAACCTAAAACCATTCGAACGCTGAAAAACTATGAAAGAATTGGGGTTACACTACAATGACGTTATTTGAAATTCCGCAGGCGAAATTTTTTCGTGAAGGTGAGAGAGAAAGGTTGTGTTTTTAGGTTGACATTATAAGTGTTGTGTTAAAAATGCAACAAAAAAAAGAGCCGCAGGCGAAATTTTTTTAAAAATGGGAGAAGTGATGAACTTGGGATTTTTCTATAGCAGATGGCACATTGTTTGACATTTGGGGGGGGGGGGGAATCGCCCCTATATACGCCACTGATTCAAAGTAATTAAAAATTAGGTAGATTGGACCAAGGTGGGTATTTATTAGACAAAGATGGCAACCTACATTAATTTTGATATACCTACATACGATGAAAGTCATCAAATATCAAACATTATTTTACGGGAAGTGTTGGTGTTCCGAACCATTATTGTACACGAGAAGTCCTAAATAAATGTCACACACAATACAAACTGAAACTTTTAGGCAATCGAGAACAGATACGCAGTCGACGTAAAAACATTATTTTTAAAGGCGACAATATATCAATTAGTACAGTAATATGAGGAAATTGGATGGCATTTCTAGGAAAAAACTATAGACATTTTTTTCTCCATCATACATTACGTATTTGGGGGCGCTGAATCCGAATTTCAACTTTGCCACCTCGTAAATGTGATGCGTTCTGAGATATCTCAGAAAGAAAGAGAAAAAAATGCCTTTTTTACAGACTTTGACTAATAATTCAAAAAGTATTCATTTTAGAGAAAAGAAGCTCAGGACAAAAATAAACTACACCAAATTTCCTACAAAATGGCATATAAATCTTTTTTGTGACATAAACCGTTCAGGCGTCAGAGCGAGCTAAAATAGGTGCATAATTTTCACCCTACAGCACAAACTATATTTGTTTGTAATTTTATTCCCATAACTCAGAACTTGCACACTTTTAAGCAAAAATATCTAGTATAAAAATAAAGTTCATTATTTTTTCTTTAATTTATGATACCATTGTTTCGTCGACAGGTAAACGGTCAAGGCGCTAGAGCGCATTGAAGTTCAGTATAGTACATTAGAAGCAGTTTTGACCATTATTTAAACTGATATATAACGATCAAAAAATACTTAATTGTACTGAATGCACTCGAAAATACAAGGACAAAGGCTGTAATATTTGTATTTTAAGGTTTGCCACCACTTAATAGTGCTGCGTTGATAGAAATATCAGAATAACTCAGAAACAATAGTTATTTATTTGTTTTTTGTTCATATATTGAAAATAAAAAAACTTTATAGAAATTATTGTAACAAAAAAGAGAACTACATTAAATTATCTATAAGTTATACCTACAACACTTTTTAATCGGATGAACCATTCGAGAGCCAGAGCGCATTCAAAATTAACCAAAATTTTAAAACGTCCAAATCCTTTACTTTCTATTATTTTCCGCCTACAACTAAGAAGGTAGGCACTTATAATACACAAAATATAAAAGAAAATTAAATTTTCTACAAATTACATATGTCTCTTACAATTTTTCACTCAGACGAACGGATTCGAAGTTATAGTAGTAGTACTACTTAACTTATAGTAGTACTACTTAAAGAGGTAATCAGTAGCGAAGTATAAAATTCTGATGAAATTTATTGAATATGTACTTACAAAATCGAAGATTTTGAAAAACTCGTTCAAAATATGGATAGATAATGTTCGGCATTTTTATTCACAAGGGTCTAATGTATTTATTAAAAGAAAAAAAAGTACTACTTTTTATTGAAAAAAAATTAAAAGATGTCAAAACTTTCAACAAAAAAGAATGAAATTTTGTTTTTGTGTTTAATTTTAGCAAAGTTATTATTATTATTATTAAATATTTTTGACATCAATAAAAAGCTTGGTTTATTACGATACAGAATTTTTTTTTTATTAATTTTGGACTCATGGCATCAGAGTTATTCAGTGAAATGTGATGGTGGTCGATGTCGGGGGTGGAATTTTTTTAAAAGGGTGTAACTCCCCAACCCTTAACAATTGGGATAACATCGCTTTGGCAGATCTACGTTTCAGAACACCCTCTATCACCTCTCAAAATATCTGAACAGCGGAACCAATCACCCTGTAGATCTCTCTGATATATTACAACAAATTTGAATGCGCTGTAACTTCGAATCCGTTCGTCTGAGTGAAAAATTGTAAGAGACATAATTTGTAGAAAATTTAATTTTCTTTTATATTTTGTGTATTATAAGTGCCTACCTTCTTAGTTGTAGGCGGAAAATAATAGAAAGTAAAGGATTTGGACGTTTTAAAATTTTGGTTAATTTTGAATGCGCTCTGGCTCTCGAATGGTTCATCCGATTAAAAAGTGTTGTAGGCATAACTTATAGATAATTTAATGTAGTTCTCTTTTTTGTTACAATAATTTCTATAAGGTTTTTTTATTTTCAATATATGAACAAAAAACAAATAAATAACTATTGTTTCTGAGTTATTCTGATATTTCTATCAACGCAGCACTATTAAGTGGTGGCAAACCTTAAAATACAAATATTACAGCCTTTGTCCTTGTATTTTCGAGTGCATTCAGTACAATTAAGTATTTTTTGATCGTTATATATCAGTTTAAATAATGGTCAAAACTGCTTCTAATGTACTATACTGAACTTCAATGCGCTCTAGCGCCTTGACCGTTTACCTGTCGACGAAACAATGGTAGCATAAATTAAAGAAAAAATAATGAACTTTATTTTTATACTAGATATTTTTGCTTAAAAGTGTGCAAGTTCTGAGTTATGGGAATAAAATTACAAACAAATATAGTTTGTGCTGTAGGGTGAAAATTATGCCCCTATTTTAGCTCGCTCTGACGCCTGAACGGTTTATTTCACAAAAAAGATTTATATGCCATTTTGTAGGAAATTTGGTGTAGTTTATTTTTGTCTTGAGCTTCTTTTCTCTAAAATGAATACTTTTTGAATTATTAGTCAAAGTCTGTAAAAAAGGCATTTTTTTCTCTTTCTTTCTGAGATATCTCAGAACGCATCACATTTACGAGGTGGCAAAGTTGAAATTCGGATTCAGCGCCCTCAAATACATAAAGTATGATGGAGAAAAAAATGTCTATGGTTTTTTCTCCGCGAAAACACTATATTATTGCACTAAATATCGATTTTACCTTCGTGTATTCTTGAGTATGTATTTTAAGACTGAAGACTAAGTTTTATTTCTTTTAAATGAATAAACTGTAATAAATAACTGGAATAAACAGAAATTGGCTACACGGATATGCACGTCGCCATATTACTTTCTTTTTAATTAAATCATTAAAGATATTTTACATGATTTGTATTAGAATCCGAGATACTGGAATTAGTGAATAATAATTTATTTATTTAAACTTTAAGTGGACAACAAACACAAAAAATGGACATAGTACAGATTATAAATCGTTGTTCACTGGGGCGAACTTATCGCAGAACTGCGATTTCTTCCAGTTAAGCCCATAATAATAAAATATACCTACCTATAATACAGTCAAATTAAACACAAAGCATTTCCTTGGTGAAAAGTTGTGGGGTAGTCGGGATTTCTTTCATTCTATACGTTTTTTGGGATGCTGAATCCGAATCCGAGGTTCTCAGGAAATCTCAGATGGCGATCTGTTGTCAATAAGTTCTCTATTAATACATAATTCTGTTTACTTTTAGTTCCAGTTTCCAGTTCACTTCTGACGTGTTCATAATAAAACTTGTAGTTAATCTCCCATTGTCGTTGGTTTGTCACATCAGAGGGAAGAAACGGAAATTACAAATGTTTTACTTCTTCTTTTATTCGGGGGATGGCGCATGATGAGAGGGAGGGGTGAGGAGGGTGCTTTACCTATGGAAGTACATCAGGGCTTCAGTCTGAGGTGGAAGAGAAACAGGAAGAAGTAAGAGGTGGCAAATGGAATACACATTACACGTCCATCTATTATCATGAGGTGTCATAAACCAAAGACATTGGATACATAGTACCTGACGTTATATAATCGGTATAAATATAAACGATGGTACGAATTTACGGTTTTAGGTACGGTACGAAAAATATTAGTTTGAAAGGTAATTTACATATTACATATATACACCGATTATGCGTTAATATTTAACGTATGTAGATGATACGGTGTACGTAAATATTTTTGTATTAAATTGACACCTTACCGAAATGATAGGGATTCTCATACTTAATAAAGTTGAGCCTGCAGATGTTTCGGAGGTGATTAATTCAATTAGATAATTTTCATCATATCAGATATTATTTTAAGGACTCATTGTAGATGGATAAGAATGTATAGTGATCTTAATTTGTACTTGATAATTAATATAGTACTTGAATTATTTTGATTTACAAATTTTATTCTCCTAAAGCGTTGGATTTTTTCTACATTCCGTAGTATATACCACCCTCTCCCTACAACGTAAAGTTATCACTTAAGCCAGCCGAGGTCGGTCGTAAGCCCGACAATGTTCATCGTTAATTTTCTATACTGTTGTAGGAATACTACATTGTAATATAGATTTATTTGTCAACATATGCGTCTCCTATTTGAGTCAGTATATATAGGTATAATAATCTTCATTCTGTCGAGTTATTTGGAATCTACTGTAGAATCTACTTAATTTAACATAACAAGTGTTGTGTCAACATTGTTCAACATACAACTAGCTTGATATTGCAAAGTTTACCCGAGGATGATAAACTTTGTAAGTGCTCCGCTCCTCTCCTATTTGTAATACACACTATAACGATAACAATACATGATGTATGGAGTTGTAGGATGATGTGAAGAGAACACAATGACGGGATATGAAAAGATGCAGGAAGCTGGAAGATACAAGGAAGAAGGAAGAGCCGTCCAGGATATGAACTTAGTTAAATTACATTATAAGTTTAATATTGTCCCGGGCTGTTCGTGTGATGTTCCAGTTTAATTGTTACGTAGTATTTTGTATTTATTAAGGACTTGGTACCAAGAATGACGTCACAGTAATTTCCCACGGCATTAAGGTTCAAAATCGCGTGAACAATCGCATGATAAAATGGTAAAAATAGCGTTTTTTTTTTAATTTTTTGGGGTTAATTTTGCGTCTATCAAAAAATTTTTACGGTTATTCCCCAGATTTTAATGCAGTACAAAAAAAATACTCCGAGACTTTCGGGAAACGAGTTTCCGTCTTTCAGAAAAAAGATCAGAGGTGTTTTTCAAATTTATTTTTGAGAAATCTATACAAGATATAAAAAATCTTTTACGGTTATTCTCTAGATAAATTTTCAATGCATCTACCCTTTTTTGTCCCAAAGCATATTTAGTAACGGTTGTCGAGATATAAGGTCTCCCGTTTTTAGAAACTTTTGAAATGTCGGTATAGTACAATAATATCGTATTTTCGCGGAGAAAAAACTATAGACATTTGTTTCTCCATCATACTTTACGTATTTGGGGGCGCTGAATCCGAATTTTAACTTTGCCACCTCGTAAATGTGATGCGTTCTGAGATATCTCAGAAAGAAAGAGAAAAAAATGCTTTTTTTACATACTTTGACTCATAATTCAAAAAGTATTCATTTTAGAGAAAAGAAGCTCATAACAAGAATAAACTTCACCAAATTTCCTACAAAATTACATATAAATCTTTTTTGTGGCGTAAACCGTTAAGGCATCAGAGCGAGCTAAAATAGACCGTAATTTTCACCCTACAGCCAAAAATTATATATGTTTGTAATTTTTCGCTCATAACTCAGAACCTACAAACTTTTGAGCAAAAATATTTAAGAGAAAAATAAAGTGCATATTTTTTTATTTAATTTATGCTACCAGTGTTTCGTCGACAGACAAACATTCTAGGCGCTAGAGTGCATTGAAGTTTAGTATAGTACATTAGAAGCAGTTTTGAATATTATTTAAACTGATATATAACGATCAAAAAATACTTAATTGTAGGCAATGCACTTGAATATATAAGAACAAAGGCTGTTATATTTATATTTTAAGGTTTGCCACCACTTAATTGTGCTGCGTTTATAGAAATGTCAGAATAACTCAGAAACAATAGCTATTTCATTGTTTTTTGGCCCATATTTTAAAAATTTAAAACTTTAAAGGAATTATTTTATTGAAAAAGTAAACTACATTTAATTATCTATGAATCACTTCTACATTTTTTTTAATCAGATGAACCATTCAGGAGCCAAAGCGCTTTAAAATTAAATCAAAATGGAAAAATCGTCCAATTACTGTACTTTCTTTGGTTTCTCGCCTACGGGTGAGAAGGTACGTACTTTTAATGAAAATTTTTTAAAAGGAAATTAAATTTTCTACAAATTATGTCTCTTGAGTTTTTTCACTCAGACGTTCAGGTTCGGAGTTATAGCGCATCAAGATTTACAATACAAAATCAAATAGAGATATTAGTACGACGTACATAAATATCGTTCTCTCTGATACACTACAACAAATTTTGATGCTTTATAACTCCGAACCCGTTCGTCTGAGTGAAAAAACTCACGAGACATAATTTGTAGAAAATTAAATTTCCTTTTAAAATTTTTTTATTAAAAGTACGTACCTTCTCACCCGTAGGCGAGAAACCAAAGAAAGTACAGTAATTGGACGATTTTTCCATTTTGATTTAATTTTAAAGCGCTCTGGCTCTCGAATGGTTCATCTGATTAAAAAAAAATGTAGAAGTGATTCATAGATAATTAAATGTAGTTTACTTTTTCAATAAAATAATTCCTTCAAAGTTTTAAATTTTTAAAATATGGACAAAAAAACAATGAAATAGCTATTGTTTCTGAGTTATTCTGACATTTCTATAAACGCAGCACAATTAAGTGGTGGCAAACCTTAAAATATAAATATAACAGCCTTTGTTCTTATATATTCAAGTGCATTGCCTACAATTAAGTATTTTTAGATCGTTATATATCAGTTTAAATAATAGTCAAAACTGCTTCTAATGTACTATACTGAACTTCAATGCGCTCTAGCGCCTAGAATGTTTGTCCGTCGACGAAACACTGGTAGCATAAATTAAAGAAAAAAATATGCACTTTATTTTTCTATTAGATATTTTTGCTCAAAAGTTTGTAGGTTCTGAGTGATGAGCGAAAAATTACAAACATATATAATTTTTGGCTGTAGGGTGAAAATTACGCCCTATTTTAGCTCGCTCTGATGCCTTAACGGTTTATGCAACAAAAAAGATTTATATGTCATTTTATAGGAAATTTGGTGAAGTTTATTCTTGTCCTAAGCTTCTTTTCTCTAAAATGAATACTTTTTGAATTATGAGTCAAAGTATGTAAAAAAAACATTTATTTCTCTTTCTTTCTGAGATATCTCAGAACGCATCACATTTACGAGGTGGCAAAGTTAAAATTCGGATTCAGCGCACCCAAATACGTAAAGTATGATGGAGAAAAAAATGTCTATAGTTTTTTCCTAGAAATGCCATTAAATTTCCTCTCCTTACTGCACTAGTATGCATACTCTTAATAGTGCAGAGTTAAATGTAGTAACAAACACTTTTGAAAGTCAAAAGGCATACGTATAACTATGAGATCCGATTCACGCAAACAAACCCCAAGAGATTTTGGTTTCGTTCTTCTGCATTATCCTCTCAAATAATGAAATGTTTCCAGAGAATAGTTAAAAAATAAAATTGAATAAATCTTTATTTGTTAAATGTGAAAATATGAGAAATCATTTTTGAAACAAAATAGCCAAATGTCTGACTGGTGTGGTAAAATTGCATTTAATCCGAATAGAAAATATCTATGGTATATTATTATAATATATATCTAATCCCCTGACGCGTCGTCCCTTGCAGGGTATGAATGTAAATGATTAGTTATATTGGTAGAATTATTTTATGAACGTTTTCAGAAATAGTGTTTTCTTGTTGAATGTTTTTCTCTGCTGAAACCTTTTCATGATTGCTCCAGGAAAGGCGGAGGTCAAAGGTTTATTATCATGTTTACTTGATTCATCACGTATCCATAAAATGTCAAAATATAATTGAAGGTTTATGTTGGTATAAATTTATAAAAGTATAAGTAGAGGAAGGTGTGTGTATAGCCAGTGGCGTAACTAGCATTAGTGCCGCCCGGGGCGGACTCTGAAAATCCCGCCCCACCCGACCCCTAAAGTACCTATAAAAGTAGATACCTACCCATTAGTGTCTGCAGTTTTGAAGTTAGGCGAGAGCAACTAAAATTTTAATATAGATGTGGCATAATAAAGCACTAAATAGCGCCGCAGGCGAATTTTTTTCATAAACCTCAATGAATTCTTTAAATAAAAATAAGTATAAGTACTTATCACAAGAAAAGATATAAGAAAACATCACAAAAGAGCGCCGCAGGCGAAATTTTTTGGACAGATGGGTGAAATGATGAAGCTGGTTATCTTTCTGTATTAGGTCACACATATGGTTATAGGTATTGTATAGGGGAAGCGATCATGCAAGAAGTAACGAAATTTTAGGCATATCGAAAATCTAACCTATTTGAGCACTTATAAATAATATGTACCTAAGACGCAAACAGCATTAATTAGCGCCGCAGGCAAATTTTTTTATGAAAATTATTGTAATTTAATCGATTTTTATAATTTTAGAAAGTTCAGTGATTTTTTTATAATTTGTGTGTTTTATCAAGATGTTTTTTTATATGTTAGGCCATTTTGCCGCCCCCTGAAATGCGCCGCCCGGGGCGGACCGCCCCCCTCCGCCCCCCCTAGTTACGCCACTGTGTATAGCGATATTTGTCAAACGAGTTTGTGTGATTAATGTAATTCAGTCAGCGGTTTAGATTGATCATTAGTTATAAGTAGTTAAACAAGGGATATCAAATAGGAGGGTCGGGGAATGTGTGATAGGAGCTTAACTTTATAAAGTACACACCGCATTAGTCACTCTAATTGAATCGTTTGTACTCGGCTAACAATCTATCTACACAAATCACTCGTACGCCTCTGAATGCTTCCACAATCCACATGCTACCTTCATATAAATTATCTTACATACATTGTGTACACGAATGCCGTATACAAATCACTGTATACTGTATACCTAGTTTTTGTTAGTATTGTCTACCTACTAATTAACTGTTGAAGTTTTAACCTTGTGCAGGACTTATTTATTAAACAGAATGTTTTTCATCTGGTAGTATCTACACAATCGAAAATAGATACATCTTTGTGCACTTTACCGAGTGAGCTATAGGCTATAACAGTACTGCTGTATTCTGCAAGATCAATTAGGAGAGCAGCAACAATATGGAATTTCAAATACCCATACCAAAAGCACGGAATCATTAAAAGTTGTCTCGTGAATTCAACGAAGCACATTGAAGTAAGTAGGAACCTCCCACACAGTATTAAAAAAATATTCGGAAAAAGATATAGACTTCCAAAATCTAAATCGCAATTATATTAGGTAGTGTTTTCGTAGAATAAAAAACAATTTTATGTAATTGTACAATTTTATTGAACATTATTTTTATATAATATATTTTATAGTGAATTATTTATATATTTTATACATAGGTAGATATTTCAATATATAGAATATCAAAGGAATGGTATATTCATACAAATGTGATATACTTACCATTAAAATTAATTACATAATAGTATGGAATTTTACAAAATAGTAAAAAGTAAATAACAATAAAAATTTACTTCAAAGAGTATGTTATCTATGCGGGTGAAGTTAAAATTCAGTTTTTTTTCAAGGTGACATCATGATTAGGTATAGGGTAACGTCGTTGACATAATCTCTTATCCATTCTTCTCAGGTGTACCGTGTGTAGATTGTCGATATTGTCGAGCTTTCGGTCTACTTGCCGAGGCCACATTCAGGACTAATGTAGACTAATGTAGATCTACTCGCTAGAGCCTCAGCAAGTAGGTTGAAAGCTCGACAACATTGACAATCTTTACACACGGTACATCCGAGAAGAATGGAGATGAGATTAACAAGGACTGTGAAAATCTACAAAGCTATCATTGATATAATATACCATTACTTTGATTCTGTTGTATGGTCTGTGGTGCATAAACTCGTGGAAACCTAAAATATCTCTGGCCCGTCACTAGCTTAATTCATTCACTCGATTACTGTTATTGACCATATAATAGGTGAATGTGGTATAAATAATGTGAACAAACTGTATAAGTCAAATTATGACCACTGGGCTACTGTCTCGTGGACCTAATAGACCCCCAATAGACAATTAATTGACAACGAGACATCGTCAGTCGCTAACTGATTGACAAACAATTTAATGGTCGATATCATCTGTCTTAGGGGGTTTACAGGATATAGATATTTTAAATTTCACCGACCATGTGCACCATTCTGATAAAATATATGAGTAAGTTCTATACAGATAGTTTGTTTTACAATATACATAATAAATATTTATATGTGTAATATCACAAACGATACTATAACATAATGTTTTTGCTCTTACAGTTAAGCGTTTAATAAGACATGTTACTTATGTAATAAGAAGCATTAGGTACAATAAAATGGTTAAATAAGAAGTAATTCATTTTTACTAATTTGTGTTTGTGATTTCTTTCAAATTATGTAATGATTTAAAACAAAATTGTTTGAACCTTTCTTACATATGATAACCTTTCAGGGCTGTGCTGGATTATTTTATAATATTTCTGTTTTGAACAATAGTTTCTTGCAGAATAATTTCTAAGTCCAAACCAATACTATTATATAATTTATATATATTTTTTTATATCGTGATGATGACGGAGAAATCATTTCTATGTAAGTACATGCAAGGTATAACTGAACAATTGAAGAGGAGGTAGCATCAGGGACAGAAATACTACATACCTACAGTAAAAAATCTGTGACTGTCAAGTGTCATACGTTGACTATTATAATTGTTCGCATGCGAATTCTTTTTAATTGGACATTATTTTTTGTATGACAGAATCTCAATCACAAAAATTCCAGCTGTGTTATATAATAGCTTGAACCATACATTTTTTTCCTAAAATATTGTGAATTAAATGAATTGAATCTATTAAAATATATTCATATATTCTGTACATTCTACAAGCTTTACAATTTTATAACATGAAAATAGATTTTGATTCTATGTAAATAAATTAGAAAAACATAGGTCAGTTAGAAAAAAGGTATCAAGTATTCATTCGTCTGTTTTCAGTTATTTATCTGAAAAGCATAGATTTTCACTTTATTGGAAATTTCGTATGACAATTTAATGAAATTTTACTTACTTAATACTAAATATTAAATAGTTTCTCATTTATAGGTTTTTTTTATTTTTTTATTTTTATTTTCCGAGACTCACCTACAGGCAAGATGTGTGTGTATAGGACATTATATACTTTTAACAATTATGTGTGGTTCACATCTTGCCCTCTTAGTGGTGAATACAATGAAGCTATATAATATATAACACAAAAGTTTCATTATTAGGAACAGAAGGACAAACACAACACATACACACATACATACATTTTCTCATACAATACATACACACATACATACATTCTCTCACACACACATTCACGCACATACTCTCAAACTTGCACATAAAATAACAATACCAGCATAATGCAACAAACAATGTACCAGAAGATGAAGGAAGCAGGAGAATGGAGAGGAAGGGAAGGTAGAAGAGAGGATTTAGTTCCCTGCAAGTGCCTGATCCACGGACCTCCTGAATGCGTGCAGAGATGAGCCAAATATGTCAATGTTACCAAACTTATTATCAAAATTATATTTTTTAATCGGTTTTTAAGGTAATCAATATAATATTTTTTAAAGATATTTTATGTACAAAGGATCTTACATAATTTATAATTTTCAACAGACAATAATCACTTAACATAATAGTGATAGGTAATTAGAAAAAATAATTGATAATAGTATTTTACATCACTTACAGTAATTAATTAAAAATATTTAAATTATAATTAAAATTATACGTTAAAACATCAAATAAATTGTAAATAAGCATAGTACTAATTAATACTTTCGATTTCATAAAGGTTACCTACGTTAAAATATATATTTTTACCTTAACAAAAATAAAATCACACCAACGTAATTGTTTCGTTTCATAAAACTATATATTAAAATTATTAATAAATTTTAAATACGATTTTTTTTATATAAAGTTGTCAAACGATGAAACGTCACATTCGCAAAAGAAATGGTTAAGTATTAAATAATAACTAAATTAAATAATAAATAAATATGCAATACGCATTTAGCTCCTATTTATTTAACCAAAAATCTAAAATCTTTGGTAAACTTTATTCAGAGCTATTTTATAATATTTATTTAATATTTTTGATATATAATTAATACCATTGCCCATTTTCGTGCATAACTAACAATTAAAACTTAACTATAAAATTATATAGGAACTTGTTATCAATTTAACACAATAAATATAATATTATACTATTATTAAATAAAAAAAGACTATTAATTCCCGGCGCTTGTTTAACACACAAATTAAAATATATGATTTAATGAAACTTACAATAAAAATGAAATGTAATAAATGCTAGATGCTAAATAAAATATTAACATAATTTTATATCATCCATATTTTGGAAGACACAAATCCTTCACAAAAAATTGACCATGAAGTCTACCGCCATCTAGTCTGCGAGTGATCTAACAAATCTATGTCAGGCATCGTAAATATAGTTGGTTCGTACGTGAATACCACACCGTTTCAACGGAGAAAATTTACAGAGATGTACGAGTATGTGCTTTTATTCCAAGTATCTAAGTAGGTACATGTTATTTATTGTAGGACAAATCAAAATATATAACATAAATTTAATACTAATCTTAGAGTAATTAATGGAATGTATTGAAACTAATGATAATTAAAAATATTAATATGTTATCAATATATAACAGGTTGATAGTTAATTATCTTCTTAGTTAGTTAACTTCTTTTCAAAAACACAAATTCGTTATTTATAATTATTGTGCATTGTGTGTGAAAAAATTCTGCAATAATTTTTAATAGCATGAATTTTGATTGGAATCTCGAGGTTACCAATGATTTTTGCACATAATCAAAGATGATTACTAACGTAAATCATAGATGATTACTGATGTAAATCATAGATGATTACTAACGTAAATCATAGATGATTACTAACGTAAATTATAGATGATTACTAACGTAAATCATAGATGATTACTAACGTAAATCATAGATGATTACTAATGTAAATCATAGATGATTACTGATGTAAATCATAGATGATTACTGATGTAAATCATAGATGATTACTGATGTAAATCATAGATGATTACTGATGTAAATCATAGATGATTACTGACGTAAATCATAGATGATTACTGACGTAAATCATAGATGATTACTGACGTAAATCATAGATGATTACTAACGTAAATCATAGATGATTACTGATGTAAATCATAGATGATTACTGATGTAAATCATAGATGATTACTGATGTAAATCATAGATGATTACTGATGTAAATCATAGATGATTACTGATGTAAATCATAGATGATTACTGATGTAAATCATAGATGATTACTGACGTAAATCATAGATGATTACTGACGTAAATCATAGATGATTACTAACGTAAATCATAGATGATTACTGACGTAAATCATAGATGATTACTAACGTAAATCATAGATGATTACTGATGTAAATCATAGATGATTACTGATGTAAATCATAGATGATTACTGACGTAAATCATAGATGATTACTAACGTAAATCATAGATGATTACTGATGTAAATCATAGATGATTACTGATGTAAATCATAGATGATTACTGATGTAAATCATAGATGATTACTGATGTAAATCATAGATGATTACTGATGTAAATCATAGATGATTACTGATGTAAATCATAGATGATTACTGATGTAAATCATAGATGATTACTAATGTAAATCATAGATGATTACTGATGTAAATCATAGATGATTACTGATGTAAATCATAGATGATTACTGATGTAAATCATAGATGATTACTGATGTAAATCATAGATGATTACTGATGTAAATCATAGATGATTACTGATGTAAATCATAGATGATTACTGACGTAAATCATAGATGATTACTGACGTAAATCATAGATGATTACTAACGTAAATCATAGATGATTACTGACGTAAATCATAGATGATTACTAACGTAAATCATAGATGATTACTGATGTAAATCATAGATGATTACTGATGTAAATCATAGATGATTACTGACGTAAATCATAGATGATTACTAACGTAAATCATAGATGATTACTGATGTAAATCATAGATGATTACTGATGTAAATCATAGATGATTACTGATGTAAATCATAGATGATTACTGACGTAAATCATAGATGATTACTAACGTAAATCATAGATGATTACTAATGTAAATCATAGATGATTACTGATGTAAATCATAGATGATTACTGATGTAAATCATAGAATATTACTGATGTAAATTTTGTGCATAAAAATAATATGTAAATTTTAGTTTATGTTCAACTATCGAAAATGTATTTATTTCTTGCGTATGTAACGGACTCATCAATATCTTAAAACTAATAATTAATTAGATATTTTATGATCTACGTAGTCATCTCGTACACACGTCATAAATTATGTTAGGTATATTTTAATGTCAACAAATATTACGGTTAGGTATAATTAATATGGCATAATAGTAAATAAACATTAATTTATTTTTATTTTATTCGATTAAATTATGGTTGAGATTCAACTCAGCGTGTGTATATCTATAAAACAGAAAGTTTTATAAAATGATCAAAATAAACTATGAAAAACGTATGTGATTAGGTTTTCATACTTTTGCTGAACATGTTAACCCTCTCACTACCAGTGTCCTTCCTGGAGGACAGAACGCAAAAACAAATAAAATTCATTTGAAGCAAAGTCTTATACTTGGTAAACTTATTATATAATGTTTATTGTCTATAACTAAATATGTTTTACCAGTAAAGAACTACCAGTGTCCTCCGTGGAGGGCATGGGGCGAAGTCCTAAACGGAAAAACGCAAAAATTTTTTTTTTGTTCTAAATTCATATAAAAATAAATAGATAGAAAATCCACAGACAAAAAAATTCTATGACCCCTCTATTATATTCTGGTAGTGAGAGGGTTAAACGAGTATGTGATGAAAATGAATTTATTTTAAACATTAACAATAAACTTTTTTTATTACGGAGGCGAAAAGAAATAGTTAATGAAAATGTATATTAGTTAAGTGTGTCAAAGAATATACATATGTAATTTCTTAAGTTCTAACAGATTATATATTACAATGTTTTATACAATGCCTTACGACTAATTGTAATATATGCATTTGATTCCCAAATTCTTTCAAGGTATAACATAAAAGAAAAACTAAGGAAAATGATGATATCGTGTGGGTATCTGAACTACAGCATGAAAAACACACATCAATTAATTATTATTACAGTAATAATAGAATATCTCTTATCTCTTGCTGTAAAAAAACATGAAGAAAACTTTTGAATAAACTCGGGAAAAATCTATCTATCACTGTGTTTGTCTTTGCTAAAAATTAGTTACAACATATTTATCAAAGCTTATGTCTAGTTTACTTTACTTAATTAAAAATCATTTGACTAACTCAGCACTTCGCCTCATAATTCTTTAATATTAGTTACTTTTAACTAGCCTCTTTATTCAATCTGAATTAAATAAGGAGTTAAATAAAAGCAAATAATCCTTGAGGTTTTAATAAATTCTTTTTGACTCGCAACAACAATAAATTAGGTTTTATTTTTAATGAAGTATTTCAATTGTAGTTTAAGTGATGATTCCATAATAAACCCGTTTGTAGTAATAAAGCGATGAGTCCTGAGAGAACAAGTGAGAGAACTGAAGGTGTGATGGAGTATGAGGAACTGTAACTCATGTACTGGGCGCACTGGGCACTCCCTTCAGGATATTCTCGGCAGTGCATCTGGTGAAGAAAAAAACATTATTATTTTACAAAATTTTAACACTCGCGAAGTCAATGTCTTAATTTGTCAAAACAGATAAAAATTACCTTTATCAGTGTGTCTCCCAGTTTGTGTAAGAATTCCCTGGTAAACTCAGCTGAATCATCTCCGCACTGCATTCTTACTGTGCTCACTGAGCAGGCCATGTAAGCTTGGAAGGAACTGAAACAAAGAAACAGAAAAAGATTTAGGAAAATACTCGTTGAAAAATAACATAGCCTCTGTCAATTTGTTAATTGATAGACCACTTATGAAATGCTTTCAGAATTTCGAGTCTTTTATCTTTTTTTGCGCAGGGGCAGGACTACCGAAAACACTTTTCAGTATTATTCGCTAGAAGAGTCTGCATATTACCATTCATGATTGTTGTATAAATTCATCAGATTGATACTGGGAGACATTCCCAGATGTCCAGATTAATGGGCCTAAAATACAAGCATTGTGCTTGAAGTATCAGTATTTATAAATTTTCTTACAATATTGAATGCATTACCATATATTTCTTCATCCGTATTAGTATTATTGAAGTACTAATTTAAGTTGAATATTGCACTGTCTACTGTCCTCCAATAAAGCAACTTTGGGTAAAAAAATATTTAAAAATTCTGGCAGGCGTAAATGCGAAGTTGAGTAAAAGCAGCGTACAAGAAGGATAACACAGCCCCGCGGTGATTTGGTACAATAATATGAAGGAATATTTCACGAGAGAAACGGGACATTATTTTAAAAGCGTCCAATATAATATAGAACATTGAATCAGATATAGATTTCTGCGTAGACAGCAGAACACCAGAGTAATACAATATGACACATGACATGTCACCATGACGTATTGTAGTAGTGTGATAATGTATAATGTATAGTGCAAGCCACCAGTGCTGGGCAGAAAAGCGTTAATCTGTTAATCGTTAATTAACGAAGTTAAAATTTTGGTTAACGATTTAACGCTTTTCTCACCTCCAAAAATTGTTAACGGATTATTTAACTTCATTGTTAACGGATTATTTAACTTCATTGTTAACGGATTATTTAACTTCATCCGTTACATTTTACTTTCGTTAATTAAGTCCGTTGATACTTGATTTTTTGCATAGGCATTATCCACTGGAGGGGCTGGCATTAGATACTTCAAGGGTTGCATGGGGTTATGTGTGGTATCGTATGTGGGTTGGGAGTTGGAAAAGAAATTTCACTTTGTTGGGATACATCGCGATAGTGTACCTAAATGTGATAGTAGTTGTACTTATGTAGTTCTATTTCATGCCATTTAACTGCGATTTTTTACATTAACGCTTTAACGGATTAACGTTAACTTCCGTTACATTTTTCAAAATGTAACGCTTTAACGATTAACGAAGTTAACTTTTTAGTTAACGGATTATCGATTAACGAAGTTAACTTTTTGATTAACGGTGCCCACCTATGCAAGCCACTGTGTCAAATGTTATATATAAGTCATGTCATATCCCAGTATGGTAATGCGAGTATTATGCGAGTAATGCTTTCTATATCGGGTTGCCTTCTCACATTATGTCAGACATTGCATTGTATCTCTAATATTCAGGTATAGATTTCATCTTCAGATATACAATTCTGTATATTAAACCATCTAATCCCGCGATTTAGTAAATATTTTACTAATTCCAAATAGTACGTACGTACATAATTAAAGAAAGACACATGTAAAGGCAATCCTGAGCTAAAAGCTGAAATTAAATCATTGGAAGAGTTTTAATAATTTAATTTTCCAGTGACAATCATAAATCTCTATAAAAAAATAGTTAAAAAAACATCGTTAAAACCTTTTGTTAGCTACTTCAGGTTTCGTTTTAATTAAAAAAATATTTTGCTTTGAAAGTGTGGGCATCGGTTTCCTGTCGTTCGATTGTAGTAGGTTACGATTCAGACAGAAATAAAAAAGCTCGACGTTGATTTGTTACCATAAAATTTCCATTAATAACACAATGTATCGGAGATAGAATTTATATTAGTTAAATTTAATGTCAATGAAAAACCTATATCGATAAAATATAACCCACTTGGGACAATCGTAATTTTTAATTGTTCGATTAATATCTATTTATCATCCCTATATAAGGGGGAAGTGCGAGATATATGGCCTCCATTTAGCGGTAACGTCAGGGCCGACGTTACATCAGTCAGACCCCTACCGGTCACGACCCCAACCCTCGCATCACACCCCTGTGCCGGATACGGAATCCTATATTGCCTCTTTAGGAAATGATTACCACAGAAT
The DNA here is from genome assembly GCA_963576895.1 of Ceraclea dissimilis. Taxonomy (NCBI): domain Eukaryota; kingdom Metazoa; phylum Arthropoda; class Insecta; order Trichoptera; family Leptoceridae; genus Ceraclea; species Ceraclea dissimilis. The sequence goes on from OY756361.1 coordinate 4,367,553, forward strand.
AATCAAAGTGTCTTTATGATCGAGTGCCGAATTTATTTTACGGTCTGCTTCATACATTTTTACATACTTTTTTTATGAAAGTTCCATTTTATATATAATATTTTTTTTTCGAAAGAAAGAATCAAAAAGGTTATCAAAAATTTTGAAAAGACGTGCATTATTGTACACTGAAAATATCTCTGATTTGTAAAATAGACTGATAGCCAAGCCAGGTCGTAAAAGATAAAACATGGATTTTACATTGCAGATCCAACACTTAAAAACACAAAAAAAAATCAAATACCATACAACCCACACGAACATTGATACAGTAATCGTGTTTCGTTGTTTTTATCGTCAGTTTTACTGGGCGTGAGGAGTTTTAAGAAAGCTCAAAGAAAATCACGTCACTGAATATTTTTTTAAAAACTTCCATTCCAAAAGACATTACCACAGTCGGAGATTTCTGTTTTAACGACAGTAGGAAATGAATGAGGCTGAGTTGAGGTCATGCTCCTTATTATTATTGTAGTTAGATTATGTAGGCACAGATGGGTTCCCTGATTAGTAATTATACCAGAATGATTTCAGATTAGGTAGGTATAGGTACACTGGTACAATAAAACTTTACGAGCTTAATTTCACTACAGAAATTCAACCTCAATCTCAATATTAAGGGCTTGGCACCAAGAATGACGTCACAGTCATTTCCCACGGCATTAAGGTTCAAAATCGCGTGAACAATCGCACGATAAAATGGGAAAAATAGCGTTTTTTCCATTTTTTGGGGTTAATTTTGCGTCTATCAAAAAACTTTTACGGTTATTCCCTAGATTTTAATGGACATCATCAGTACAAAAAAATATTTACTCCGCCGCTTTCGGGAAACGAGTATCCGTCTTTCGGAAAAAAGATCAGAAGCGATTTTCAATTTTTTTTTTGAGAAATCTATGCAAGATATAAAAAATCTTTTACGGTTATTCCCTAGATTAGTGTTCAATGCATCTACCCTATTTTGTTCCAAAGCATATTTAGCGACGGTTGTCGAGATATGAGATCTTCCGTTTTTAGAAATTTTTGAAATGTCGGTATCCATACTCTTAATGTATAAACTTTCATTGGTTTCTTTTTATATACGAGTGTATTCGTACCTAATACGACTATTTTGATGTCGATATTATAATTTGATATAAGGAATAATTTCCAAATTGCTCTCTAAATTACAACACGCATTAAACTCTCATAAGTGGGAATTTACAGGCATCTATATAATACAGCTATAAATATTTATGTAGAAAAATAACAAGCTATGTTATTTATTTCACTATTTTCACAATATTTCTAGTTTGATATATTTATTTTTAACTACGCTTACTATAAGAAATAGAAATTTATATTGTGTGGTAATTAGGAAACTAAAATGTAACTCAAAATATTTCGTTGTGCTGCATATGCAATTCGACATACACCAAGATTACTATGTATTGTTTTAATCTTCTTGGTCACAATTGCTGTGATTTAAGTGGCGGGTTTTTCACAGATAAAAAAATATATTTAATTGTTTTCAGGTTCAAGAAAATCAAGGAAGCCAAGTTATATATACGTGATTCAAAACAAAGTTTTCATAACCTGAAAAATGAAAACGTCGGAGACATATTTATTAAGGAAAATTTACATAAGTTCCCATATTGAAGTCTTAATATATGCCTTCATGACGGTAAATATGTATTATTTGTCAGTAAATGTGTAGCGATTATAGTTTTCTTAACGTAGGTCCTGCTGTATTTAAGGTACCTACCTACCTAACTTCAGAAATATGTATTGTGTACGTATTGTAGGAGAATGCTTATTACGATAAAATGATTTTAAAACAATTTTCTATAATTTCGTAGTAATTTTCCATAAACATGGAAATTCTCGATAACATTAGACGATAAAAATTATTCTCATTTCCCTTACAAATTGCATTACATCAGTAGAGCGACGTTTTATAATAAATTCTCGTTGTTAAATATAATGTTTATAAGGGCCATGTTAAATTAAACCTATTAATTGGTAAGTACTTCGATGTTTCAAGACTTTTAGAATTTTCTTGCGTTTACTGAACGTGTTATTTTTGAATGACTTGGGCGAGTATGCCACAATCTTGCGATATCTTTCACACAACCCTGAATTATTTATATCCGTATTTAGTCACAATTCACATATTATGTTCTTTCCATCCATACCATCTCAGTATTACTGTATCAGCTATACGACACATACAAGACCGTATGCCCAAATAATTGCCTCTACTCTTTCTACCCAGATAGATTCAGAATGGGCCGTAATCCTAATTTAATTTCAACTTCAACAATAATTTGAATAACCTTATAATTTTTCTGACTCCGTTTGGCTAAGCCATTCCTGTTTGAATTCTTAGAAACTCTGCCATGAATTTTTCCGAAAAAATGAAAATAAGATCATATTTTGAGAAAGGGCCAATTGGCGAAAACTGTGAAATGCGCCTCAGCCCCGATCCTGTCGAGGATTTTTACATTATAATTTATAATCTCTCGAAGTTTGAGAACCATTCATACAATTAATTAGGTATAACATGAATTTTGGTTTAATTCGTCTAATTTAAATGGAAAGTATAAATTGTACTTAATCAACATCTATTAAAACACTTTCACATTACAAAAGCCTCATGTTGTAGAGCTTTTATGTGACGTGATGAATAATCGTTTATTGTATAAAACTGAGCTTTTATTTCTGAAGTTATTCGGTAATTGCACCAATTGTGTAACTATAGAAAGCGTTTGGGTATATTAGATATTTGTAGTACACACGTCAAGAACATAGAGAAATAGTGGAAGAAAAATACGATAGGTCATAATTATATACCAGTAGCTATTTCGGTTGCTAATTTGACCATATTGGGAAACTATTTTTTTTACGAAATACCAAAACTATAAATAGTCGTTGTTATACTTAAATCGTAACTTGAACTTATTATGCTGCATACTGTTTTCAGAAAGATAGAGAGTCAAAAAGGCTCAGGAGGTAATACTACATTTTTTATTTGAATTTCGTCTTTCTAATGCAATAATGAAGAATGCGGTTAAGGGTTGAGGACCCGATGGCCAGGGCAATTTTATAAAACGAAATTTAAAACTCTACTTACCAACAAACAGTTTTGATTTTGTCATTGGAATGCTGATCACTGGCATTGTTGTGGACAGCTGCGATGGCTTGCTGGTAAGTGCTGGCGCATTGCTCATATTGCGGCTTCACCTTGGTCATGCAAGTCGCGTGCTGCAGGAATCTTTCTTGGTATTTCCCTTCAGTGCATAGTTCCTTAACAGCAGTACTAGTTCCACGATATAAGCGACTGAAGTGTGCCCGCTGGTCTCCACTCATGCAGCGCCTTGTATACTCCTGAATGCAGCGGAGGCCGGTGAAGAGATCACTGTAATAAAAGAGAAATATTCTATCACCAAAATGATTCTTTTTCTTTAACATAAATTACCAGACATTACACCATGGAAAATGTTTTGAGTTGGCTAAAATTTAGGTACGTGGATATTTTGAAAGATTATGTTGAGAACTTAAAAAATATATTTACTATTTCAGTATATTCATTCATTACAACAAGTACATATGTACTACCTCTATGGACAAAATCGTAGTTTCCATGTGAATTCAGCCTAAAATGGTGCATGTTTTGCTCTAGGTACTTTCATGCCGCCTAGCGCCTAATACATTTTCTGTCAGATAAGACCAAAACTGGAGGGTTGTGAAAATGACAATGTAATTTGCGACTTCCTACGTTACCATATGGAATGTTATAGGGCGAAGATAAATTGTATACATCAATAAATCTACCCGTAATTTGTCATCTCTAGGTATAATCAAAGGATATCGATAGTTAGTAGGAGAAATGTAATATATTTAAGTCATTAATTTACCAGTCAGTTCTAATTAATAATAGGTACAAATAATAATTATATTATTGTTGAATAATCCTAAGTAAACATGAACGGTATAGGAATCATGCTGCGGGGAGGAGACTGGAGACTGGGGACTGGGGAGATTATCCAAGAGGAACGGAGACGTTTGATACAAGATGATGTTTATTTTAACAATTAAAGCGTCTCTCTCAGTGTAACGAGAACTTAATTAACTTGGAGTATCGGAGGTTGTACCGCGGCTGAACGGAATGTACGAGAGAGTGATGAGGGAATAAAACATTTCAGAGTGTTTGTCATTGTCATCACGTTTGGCATTTTAATATGAATAACTCAAAATTTTTAGGTTCACTCTAGATTTTTCGTGAAGATCTCTGGGTTGTAGAATAGTTCCTCCGCCCTTTTTTGATATTTTGTCGAATGTCATGTAAGAGTCAGAAGGTGCTCGTCAAACTTCCATAAGGCATTCCAAATATTTTTCTGGAATGAGTTCGCCACCCTTTTGCATGTCATATAAATGCTTGCGCAAAGAGAACGTTGTGCGTTCTTTATACACGCATTTTTTTCTTCGTATAGTTGGTTTTATTTATATTTTTAAAAACAAAAGGTGTCGTAATTTTGCCTTTTAACATAATTGAGTACCTCTATTGTGACGTTTTAATACGTATAAAAAAGGGAGAATATTCAAATCGGTAGCCACCTTATAGCGATTACTAAGTATAACAAAAAATGTGCCGGTCAGGGGAAAATGCCAATTTTATTTGTTTAACATTTAGGGGGAACCTTTAAAAAGATTCTACTATTTAATAATTGTTTTGGGTAAGACGATGTTCCATATAGTCTATTTAATTACCCGGGCTATTCCGTGGACAGAAGTCAGTAGATTACAGTCTGAAAACAAAATAGATGAATGGAACAGAGGGAGAGAGATGTACATAATGAAGTAGGATGAGAGATGGAAATGTCTACGAATACAATTTTGTGAAGCATTTCATTCAATACTGATACATTAACGTATCTACCTTATCATAGACTAAAAAAAGATATGGATAAGTTGATGGATGCGAGTTATAAAATTCTCATTTAAGTAGTAACATAATCTTATATCTACGAAAATACAAATTAGATTCAAGTCTGTAACTTTTCGAACTAAAATAAGGGTGTTTTAAAAGTGGGTGGACTGCCTAATTAAAAAAAGAGTGTTTTAAATTAAACTGATTTTACTATGAAATAGTTGAAAAACAGAGTAATTAAAATTGGACCTGCTATTAAAATACTAAGTTATATGCCCGGAGTAGGTATTAGGTAATAAACGTATATAAATATCCAAATCGAAATATAAAACTATCTAAAACTTTGTTCTCGTGAAAACGGAAACATAGTGTTCTTGTTGCTAACCTACTCCACCATCACAACACAAACTTTTTCTATGTTTTCGTGAATTGTATTGGGCTTGTTACGAGCAGAAATGAAACGTTGAAATAACAAAATAAATATCGGTACCTACCTAACTAATTCTTAACGTGATCAGTAAAGTTGTTTAAAGTCAGCATTCTGCTCTATCATATATTCTGTGTACTCTGATTTATTAGTACAATGAATATGTGTACTACCATACAGGTATGTAGGTACAAAGTAAATCCACACCTACATTCTAATGTCAAATAGCGTTATTGTTGACTTTGACAGGATACGGGCGCCCGCCTATTTGCGAATTTCGAAATTCAAATCGACATTTCAAATTTGGAAAACTCTCGCTTTTAAGTGTATTATGTACATGGTATACAATATGGCGAATGAGTGCGCCATTACATGAAATGAATGAAAAAATATATTTAATTTCATTTCCTGTTTGTGGTGTTGATGTCGAATAAAACGTGCAGAAAAAATTCAATAGAAGAAGTGCTGTTTGAAAATAAAATCAATTGGTAATTGAAATGTATTGACGTCCGTTTTGTGGCTGAACTAAATAGCATGTTTCATGAATTTTAATGTTTTTGTGGCAGCTGTTTTACAATTTTCACATTTTGTAATATTAACATTTTCAGGGCAGCATTATTGAAAACATAACATCTGTGAAATAAAGGGAAATGTTTGCATGTAACTTTTGATTGGAACTTTCTGATCAAAATAAATACTAGAATTCACGACATAGGTGATGACAATAGAACTTTTTTGATGTTCTAGTTTCCTAGGAATATCGTCAAGTTGGTATACTGAGACAGACTGCTCTTTAATAAAAAAGTAATCAAACATTTGATCACAAATCAGTGTTTTATATGTGTCTTTATTTATTTGTTTTTATTTAACAGTTGACGTAATTCGAAAGTTACACAATAAAATGTACGTGGTATTTTGATGCATCTATTGCAATTTTAATTTTTTAAATATAGATCTGCATGGGCTTGCATACCCAAACCCAAATACTTTCCTGCACACCTTGTATTAGGCTGAGAGAAAAGCCTGTATCGCAAAGTGTGGAAATACATCGCCATCTACGGAATATTTTCACATACCTACTTTATTTGACTTTCTTGACTACGAGTATATCTCAATAATCTGACATCTGAACTATATTTTCTTGGTCATATTTTAATTTATCCAACTTGTGTTGTACTATTCTTCTTGACACTAAGTTGCTTCACTGTTTAAAATTCACAGGTAACACCTAGATATGTGTATGCGTACCTTATGTATATAAATAAATACATCTTGAGGGTTCTTCGAAATTCAAGTAATAGAGGAAAACTTCGTATATTCAAGTAACATTTGTCTATTGATTTCATCTGAGCTCTGGTGGTTGTAAAAGCTAGTAAGTATAACAAAATGTTTTGAAATATAGGCGTTAAATATTAATTATTTATGAATTGGTTTAATCAATGATTGCGGATTTAAAGTATAAATATTAAGCTGACAATTATTAAGGATTACCGCATGGTTTACTACCAGATTATTACTAATATAATTTGTAAATAATATTATTAATTATGTATAATAATTTATAACGGGTAATCCTTCGTATCACTTGATAATAGTGAATAATGTTAAAAGTAGGTACTTAATCCTATCCACATACAATAGTTAATAGTTTCAGTGTTGCATTGCACATAGTATTCGGATCAAATATTTATTTTATAATTGCATTATTCTAAAGGTATTATTAACACTAAATAATCAACGTAATACTAAAGACGGGGTATATTTTATCCGATCATGTCAGAGAGTTGTAAGAGTTCATTCAAAAGTTTAGTTAGGGTACAAAAGCATGGATTTGAAAAATAGACTATTAAAAGTTTAACACATTATAGAAAAAATGAAATATTTACTCCTGGTTTATGCAAACTCTACAACATGACACATAAAATGTTTGAAAACTTATAAGAGATAATATTTGAGAATAAGCATCTAGCCAATATTTATTTTCCTTTGATTGTATGTTCTCTTTTCTTAAGTTATATTAAAAGCCGGAACAATAGTAGAATTTTCAGTATATTTTAGATATCAAAAGCTAACAAAAATCCCAAAGCCAAAAGTCTTACCAACCAACGAGTGGTAGTTATAATAAATAACAGAGCTGTACTGTATTCCTAGGTATCTGCTAGTCCTGCACCACACCAGGAGTGGGGGGTCGACAAAACCAAATTATGGCGCCATTTTAATCCGTAAAGTTCCCAAATTGAATTATGTCCACGGCAGGGGATCACCGTTACCAACCACGGAAAATTCATTGCAATTTTCCACAAAAACTTACCGCATCGCTTCCGCATTCTGTGTTTGCCAGATGCAGGAATAATGAAATGTGCACCTGCAACCTAAACCTACCTTGGCACCTATACGTAAAATAATATTTTGCAATTATATTTTTCCCCTAAATCTGACAGGTAACCAATAGCTATAGAATTATTCTGAATAAGCGTATTGTGTCGGACATTAAACTGTCATAACAAATCATTTATTCTTTATTAAGAGTATTCAATGCGAAAATCTATTATTAGGTAGAGCCATCATCAACTATTTATAACAAGTTATTTCAAACTCATTTGTAGAATTGCTATTATATTAATGCAAATTTAATTCAATTATGTTACACAATCATTGAGGAAAACGGACACTCAGACAGCTTTCCCAGCTTTGAAAGATTGAGAATTAACAGGAATACAAGGTGTCGTAGAATAACTATTTTTGATACGGCCGGCCTAAGGATATTGGATTTTTTTTGTTGGGCCTAATCTTTCATGCGGAAAAGAGAAACGAAAAATGGCAAGTGAAATTATGGGTAGGTACTAGGTACCCTAATTATCAGGATTACGTGAAATAGATTAGATTTGGGAGGTCAAAATTAAAATTATTTTCCCATAGACTCAGAATGTTAAATCTAGAATTATTACTTCTATTGCTTGACGCTGCATCTACTATCGTAATGTGAATTTGTTCTGAAGTTTCTCGTAAAATTTGTACTGCAAGGGATTTCCTCTACTATGATAATATAGTACTGCACTGTAAAGTCCATTTGAGTTCATTCATATGTGGTTATAATATTATCCATTAGAACATGATATCAAGTAGTTTCTAATGTGCAACATATTAGCCATGCATTCAACAATGCATATTATTACTACGTTCTGTATCCTCATTAGATTACTACTGGACCGTGTGATGATAGGATGAACATGGAGATATAGGGGTGTCAGGTGGGGTGGAAGGGAGTATTTCCGTTCCAGAGATGGTCAGAAGGCTTCCGTAGCCACTTCCTGTGCTGTGTTCTCCATACCAAGGTTCATATATTATTATTATTACACACTGTGAGCCGCATGTATAAGTAGGTAGTGAATATAGTATCAATTCATAATTTCGCAGCTAGTAATAAATTCTCACACACAAATAAAACTTTATTTTTCCTTATAATATTTCACTTTAATGTGAATATGCTTTACTATATGATTTGATTTGTATCCTCGTAATTTTATTATGATTAATTTTTATAGCCGTGTTTTAATTTTAATAATGTGAAATAAACATAAAGAGGGAGTCACAATTGAAGTACAATGTATTTGAATTCAATTACGAGTATATATTTAATATTTTCATGGAATTACCAAGTAACCACGTTGAAAAACACTTCAAAGAAAATTATGTGAAAACAACAAAAACAAACCACAGAGAATTGTTGACATTGTTGACAATTCCTTACATGTTTTCCTTTATTAATTTTTCATTATTTGTTATCTGTCCATAATTTTTATTTAAGGCAGTCGGTGTCGCAAAAAAGTATTTTTCAGAAGAAATATATCAACATAATACAATAATACCCTGAAAAAAAACGATTTATCTGAAAGAAAATTTAGCGATAAACCGTCGAAAAATCTTTCTCGTAGTCGTTTTTCCAATAAAGTGAAATTTAAACGTAAAAATCCCTTTTTCTAAAATTACAACATGCGATTGTGCATGCGGTTTTGAACGTTAAAGACACGAGAAATGTTTTCTACAAATAATACTTCTCCCCTTATATTTGTTGTAGGTACATTGATGGCTGGTGACAAGGATGTGCGGTGAATTTATTCTGGTGTATGCATATAGAACCTGCTTATGTATTCCTAAAACGGACCGCACATCATAACACAGGAGTTTACTAGAGATGATCCGGCTAAAGAAAACAATATAACGAAGTTAATCCTCGTCTCTTCCGTTCTTATGGGAAACCCACATTATAGTGGAGCGGAAACTATTGTAATATATTATATTTTCTGCCACCACAAAAAGTATTGCAATTCACAATGGAAGATAATTTTTGTTTCGTATTATTAGACTAAAACTGACAATATATGTACCTGAATTTTCGATATTGAGAATACTGGAGCTTCGATGACTTCGTATACCTGAATGAGCCAGCGACTGATTATATAAAGAACGTTCAGTTTAGTTTCTGACGACCAAGCTTGCTTGCGAAATTTATCATTGCTCAATGCCCAACCTTCAAACTTTTTCCATTGAGGGATGTGATATACTTCTTTTGACCATACGATAAATAAATAAATCTGAGAATACTGAGGTTCTGTCTTGTAGCTAGAAAAATTTGATATTGTAGCTTTTTGGGTGAAAATATTTGTAACCGACCTAATCTATGGATACCTAGAAGAACTATAGATACCTACAGTTAAAAATAACACAGATACCTACAGCTAAAAAGAGCACCTACAGTTGGGATAGTTTTGAAATTACGAGATGCTAATAAGGTTCCACACGAGTGATACAAAAGATACGAGTGTTGAAAATTTTAATATCATTTTTCTCAACATTTTGGAGTTGTTATTTTCGGTTAACCTAATGTCACGGAGAGTTCTGAAAACCAGGCCACAGAAATGACAATGGGCAACGAATGGAAAAAGGACGCCTTCAAATTAAATTATCTATGTCAAAATCTTAAAAGTTGTCATGATGAGACAAAATTCAAAAATTTATTGAAAACATTGCTAGTATTTTCACTCCTTTCTCATTGTTATTCTCTTTAGTTTTCTACACCCCTCGCCCTACAGCTCCTCTCTCCTCAGCAGTCCTGCGGTCTCTCGTATTCCAGTGTTCTCATCTCCAAATCCTTTCGCATTACTTAAATCCACCACATTTACTGGCACTCGCTAATTGGCTGAGGTTTCCACATATTTATAAGGATTATCATGGTACACTTAACGAGGCCTTACATAAACCTCTTATACGCTTCTATACTTATTATCATCAGTAATTAGTATTACCAATCTGTCTACTGCATAACTGTATTACATACTGGAAATTATATGCAAACATCGTAATTAATTATTCTAACACAAACCTTAAAACTCTCGTTACATAAATATGAATTTCAGCGAAGATTTCCCTAGAGACTATGTTTTAATTTTAAAAAGTGTTAATTTATGTAAGTCTGAAGACTGTGAAGGTAGTACAACTGAAAATTTGTAGGCGCACATTTAGATATACTTTACTAATAGACTCGGCTGTAAATTTAAGGGCATGGCACCAAGAATGACGTCACAGTAATTTCCCACGGCATTAAGGTTCAAAATCGCATGAACAATTGCATTATAAAATAATAAAAATAGCGTTTTTTCCATTTTTTGGGCTTAATTTTGCGTCTGTCAAAAAACTTTTACGGTTATTCCCTAGATTTTAATGCATTTTATCAGTAAAAAAAAAATTACTTCGCAACTTTCGGGAAACGAGTTTTCGTCTTTCGGAAAAAAGATCAGAGGTGTTTTTAATTATTTTTTTAGAGAAATCTATACAAGATATACAAAATCTTTTACGGTTATTCCCTAGATAAAGGTTCAATGCATCTACCCTATTTTGTTCCAAAGCAAATTTAGTAACTGTTGTCGAGATAGAAGGTCTCCCGTTTATAGAAATTTTTGAAATGGCGGTATTCACACCCTTAATATGCAAAATGATGGGAAAATATATTTGTTATATTAATCAGACCCATAAAAAACGAGAAAAGATATCGAGCTTTATACGAATTTCATTAATCTCTTAAACATAATATGATTCAATATAGATGGATTTATCTGTGGTTATATGTAATTAACTAGTAGGTAGTCATTTAGGGTAATTATTATAATAATAATTTGATAACAGAATATATCGTGATCATGTAATAATAGTTACGCAATTATGTAATTAATAATTAATCATAGTGAAATTCAATTATATTATAGGTATAGCATAATTATTATTATTGTATTATATCAACTATTGCTACTTTCGTTTAAAATTCCCATGTTAGGTAAATATAACTCAAGATAGGAATAAATTCAATCAGAATGAATTCAGAGCACTCAAATACAATGAATTTGCATCAAAAGCTGAAGGGTTTCTTGTGTTGTTGAGGTACAATAGCCGTATCTAATAAAAAACAAAATTACAAAAAATAGGCTACTCTATGAATAGATATGCTGTTTCATCGGCTAGATACCTAATAACATAATGTCAGATAATCAGTTATGGTAAGTTTTTTACGGGTCGCTAGCCTTAAATGGAGCTGGGCTGGTAATATTGCCAGGTGCCAAGACTCCCGGTGGACCAAGAAGATAATAGAATGGCGGCCAAGAACAAGCCGAAGAAGCGTCGGGAGACTCCAGGCAAGGTGGTCTGATGATATTAGGAAATGTGCCGGTGGTGGATGGATGCAGTGTGCCCAAGACAGGAAGCTGTGGAGGACCAAAGGGGAGGCCTATGTCCAACAATGGACCTGAGTGGCTGCAGAAGAAGAAGAAAAAGAAGTTTTTTACAAGTTTGATCTGCGTTCGACGATATTATGGTGGTAGTAGTAGTGAAATCCACACTGAGTTTGGGACACAAAAAAGTCCGTATAGTTTTTGACGGGTTATAACTAGTAGAACCTGTATTTATTTCACGAAACTAGGTATTTATGAGAAATTAGTTTAATTTAATGAAAAAAAAAAAAAAAACTTTATAGTCAAAGACAGTAGTAGTGTGTTTTAAAGGGTGGACTTATTGCAAAAAAATATCTTACAGTCAATCCGGCATACATGTATCGTGATATCATTCCCGAGGTTTATCGAAATAATTTCACTCTGTGTTATGAATGTTATGATGTGAAATAATTTCCACTGCGAGGACAAGATTTATCCACTTTTTAAGAGATTGAGGTATTCTGTAACATGACGCTGTCTGTCTGATGACAGTACGAGTAGACATCTTTCACCAAATTTATTTCTATTATTTTTATTTATAAGCCCATAATAAGCATTTTGATTGACAGTTCGGTAATGAAGGGATTTATATACAAAAATAATAGGTATGATATGTGGCAAAATAATATTCATAATAATAGTTTATTCAGCACCGACACTTACGATTAATTATTAAAAAAATATATTCTTTTTATCGGTTGATGATGAATTTTGCGAAATTGCTTTCTTTTGGACCCAGTTTTATTATAAACACTTTTAATGAATATTGAATGAAATATAATAAGAACAGGTATATCGATATTATATTAGGGCTTGTGTTGTAGACATTGAATTAACAAATCACGTTAAAATGTACCTACAACTATTTGTTGAATTAATCTAGTTGTAGGCATTATGAGGTATAACCCGCGGAGAGGTTTATAATGTAATATTACGTAACAGCAAACTTATTATCCATTGCAAATAATAAAGGGAATTCTAAGAATGTACATAATTTTGATGGACTGATGTAACATAGTTGATGGAAACCGTTGTTAGATTATAAATATCTTGTCAGGTGTCACGCACCACAGTACTGAACATTCAGTTTAAGGGCATGGCACCAGGAATGACGTCACAGTCTTTTCCAACGGCATTAAGGTTCAAAAATGCGTGACGATCGCATGATAAAATGGTAAAAATAGCGTTTTTTTCAATTTTTTGGGGTTAATGTCTTTCGGAAAAAAGGTCAGAGGTGTTTTTAAATATTTTTTTGCGAAATCTATACAAGATATAAAAAATCTATTACGGTTATTCCCTAGATAAAGGTTCAATGCATCTACCCTATTTTGTTCCAAAGCATATTTAGTAACGGTTGTCGAGATAGAAGGTCTCCCGTTTTTAGAAATTTTTGAAATGTCGGTATGCACACTCTTAAGAGAAATAAATACATTATTAACCTAAATAAGTAAAGTAAATCTACGATAGAACTTCCAAAATTTGACAATTTTAACGTTGATACTTTCAGACGACAATATGGCAAAGGTATTTCCTATATTATGTGCAAGTCCATTTTTTAATGTGAATGTGGATTTAAGTTTTTCATTTTTCTGCATAATTTCTGCAGTTATTACGAAGGCTGTGACATTCTAGAAACTAAACATTATATATTAGGTATATGTTCAAATAAGTTTACTAGGTTAACACTGAATTTTCATTTCACTTTTTGTCAAATCGTAATAACAGTGCTTGTCTTCGTTAATTTCTCACTTATAGGTATTTGTATGGATATTGCACATCTGTATACATAGTTAGGCATTAAATGCAAGAAAAAATGTTTATATGTCTAAATTTCTGTGTAAAATACTGTTTTCTAAAATACCTAGTAGGTATAATATTAAACTATTAAATACAGACTAATTCTATAATGGTGCGATGCTAATATGACATTAACAAATTTAAACGATATTTATAGAGGGTCGTTGATTAATCTACCTGCGTTACGCGGCTCAATGGTTGACGATAAATGAATCGAAGGGTTTATTCAGTGGATCGCAAATAGGATTAAAGTGGAATCCTTTGTTTTTCAGTCTGGAAATCATTATATTGTGATGTGATCTGGAAATATTTACACAACTCACTACATCATCTAAAGTATTCTAAAGCATAGACAGAGTGGAGTACTAAACAGGAGAGGAGATAGAACTACCTCCGTCCTACATTCATTATTAATCTCTTCACTGAGAAGGTTTGCAAATACTTCTAATAATAATGTATGGATACAACAGATACTCCCACATACGTAGGGATAATCTTTACTGTATTTATTTTTTATAGAACGGGTAGAAAGGTTTTGAGTTTTCCCGATTACTCGTATGTTCAAATCTCACGATGAAGTCGAATGAAATTTCCATCTGTTTAAGTTTCTGAATTGATTGCAGATCAGGTGTTTCTGTACAAAATGGTGAATTCTTGGTAGATTTGCCCTACTTGCTAATTTATTAATCTAATTAATTTACTTGAACTACTTTGCCTTTTTTGTTATTAACGAAACAAAAAAAGTGTAAGACTGCAGAGGATCTTGTAGGTACACAAGTCGAAATGCTGTCCCGCACATTTTACAGTAAGCTAAAAGCTTGCGTCGTAAAGTAAGATGCTACAAAATTCAAACAAATTTTAATAATGATATCAGGCGTGAATGATTGATTAATTTTACAATACTTGCAATATTGTAAGACGATTTCTTAAAACTGATATTTCAGGCACAATGCTTGTATTTTAGGCCCCGAGCATCTGAGCCTAATGCTGTGATATCCGTGATAATCTGGATAGGTGAATTTTTCCCAGTATTAGGCTGATGAGTTTATAATATGTCAATCATGAATGATAATATGTAGACTCTTCTGGCTGATAATACTGAGAAGTGTGTGGGCAAAGTCATGCCTCCAAGCCTCCAATATTTCTTAGCTACGTGTACTAGAGTACCGACATTTGTTGAATTTTTCGCAACAGGGCACGGGTAGTAAGGGTTTTATTACATAGATGTATAAGTAGACCGAATGTTTTCTCTTAGCGGTTGGGTAAGTGAAGAGTGGTGTCAAAGTAATTAGACTAAGTACCCGTTAGTAAGTTAAGGACTGTCCCAAGGGCTCCCATACTTAATAGGTGTAGTATAGTATAGTATGTAGTATATGGGAGTGTAGGTAGATATAAACCATATAGGGAGTATTAACAGAACAGAACATAGGAAACCAGAATGAACTAACTTGTTCTTAACTTTGTTAGGAGGCATTAGAGTCTACAATATGTATCAGGCATCGTATATAAGATACATATTCCTCGTACCACCTGAGGCTATCCTACATCCATTAGGTCCCTCTACTGTTTTCCAATAGGAGGAGATAAATAAATGAGTCTTTATTAGCACGACCAAACATGAGGATAAATGGAAGGAAATAGAAACAAAAGTAGTACTCATTGTCATAGCGAACTCATTTCACAGGCGAAATGTGTTTGACTTTAATTAACTAAATATTTAACTTGATTGAGAGTAGCAGTATAGTTTCCTGACCTTCTGACGACGGTTTACTGTCGTTCTTCGGCGTCCCTATAGGGTTGAGTATTGAAAAACATTTAACTCAAATATAAATCAAATAAATATTTATTAGCAAAAAAATCAGAAATAATAAAACGGGAGAATAGTAGTTTATGACAAAGGGTGGACTTATCGCAAAAGTAATATCTTGCAGTCAACCCGTATAGCTGACAAAGTAAATACCCACATTTGCTGAGAGCTTTTCTTTTTTTATCTTATTATCAATAATGATTTTGGACGAATTATCTGGAAAATTTTCCACAGCATAGAATTACCAGCGAAAATATTATGAAAATATTAATTAAAAAACACTCCAATGGATTATAAGTTTTCACACTACAGAATTTACATGAATATCAAGGCAATGGAATGAAGCAATAACGAATTAATGAAGGGATTAAGGGCATGGCACCAGGAATGACGTCACAGTCTTTTCCCACGGCATTAGAGTTCAAAATCGCGTTACAATCGCATGATAAAATGGTAAAAATAGCGTTTTTTTCCATTTTTTGGGGTTAATATTGCGTCTATCAGAAAACTTTTACGGTTATTCCCTAGATTTTAATGCATATTATCAGTACAAGAAAAAAAAAATTCTCCGCGACTTTCGGGAAACGAGTTTCCGTCTTTCGGAAAAAAGATCAGAGGTGTTTTTAAAAATTTATTTTGAGAAATCTATACAAGATATAAAAAATCTTTTACGGTTATTCCCTAGATAAAGGTTCAATGCATCTACCCTATTTTGTTCCAAAGCAAATTTAGTAACGGTTGTCGAGATAGAAGGTCTCCCGTTTTTAGAGATTTTTGAAATGTCGGTATGCATACTCTTAATCTGGTTGATTAACGAAACTGAGATAGCCGACAAGGTAAAGTAAGTACCAATTCTGAATAAACATAACACGGTATAAAATGAAGGTGAAGATTTTTATTAGGGTCTCATAATGTAGTAAGGCAAGGGTAAGACACATTATGTTGATATTCACATTAGTTTAGTGCCTAATAAATAGGTTTCGTGAAGAGTAATGAATCCTTTGGGAGACATAAAGTCATCTTTGTATACGAGGAGAATAATACGTCATCATACTTGTACAAAGTACTCTAATAATATATTACTAGTTGGTGTACCTACCCGTGAGAATTCACAAAGGGTTCGTTAGAGACGTTTCTTTTTTGTTAAGTAACTACTACTAGTTCTACTATTCCGCTCTTCAAAGTTCCACAGGTCACAAGGGTCCGTCTATTCCCTTTTCATTCCTAAGACTTTGCCATGATATCATTATTTTAGATAAATCGGGACATGGACCCTATTTAATTATTGTACATGTTTCGTGTCTATTTTATAATGGCTTAGTATTTTAATTAATAGGACGAGATGCTGAATGAAGCTCTTTACACTCTGATTGGCATCGATTATAATTTTACGTATATTTCATCATTTTTTCAAGGTTTTTGTAACTTTGTAAAACTTAACGAATCCATGTGGCTAATAGAGGCCTATGGTTGATACAGAAACAATACACATTGTCATAGGACTGATGTACAGTATAAATATTAATTGCTTCTGATTTTCGAAGAAGTGCAAAGTTTTTACCTTGAAAATCTTCAACAATTACTACAAAAGGGTGTTTTCGAGTGTTGCAGATTCTGTGGAATGAAAAATAGTGCTATTTCTCAACGTAGTACAAATTTTGCATACTAAACCATCTATTTAAATTTATGTTAGCCTGATACGTATTTCTGAAATCGCTACCCCAAACAGACTTGTATTATAATAAGAGATCACTGCATTATGTATATAATAATTAAATTTATTCCCAGTACGATGATAATAATACAAGAAGATATATGAACAGTACTAGGAGCAGGATTTGTGGCATTCTGACAAAGTCATCGTGACGGAACGTGTAAGTTCTGAATTATATAAATGTACTGCGTAATGTGGTGTGAAGTTCCTGTATTCAAGATATTCATATGTACAATGAAACTTTCTTAAGGTCCTATATGCTGTCATCCAGCTTCGGCGTTCTGAATTGTTCTCAGCCAATACTGAGAGAATCGTCTTGAAACTGAATACATTGATAGATAGATGAAAGTATGTATCTGAAAAATTGAACGGAAAATCTTCAGATCCCGTAAATTTTAGAGAGCTTTCGGCACACTCCTAAGATCTGTCGTTCCACGTCTTGCTGGATTCACTTAAGGGGTATTACCAGTATTTTAGTTATATTAATTTTTTATATCTGAAAAACTGAACGGAAAATCTTCAGATCCCGTAAATTTTAGGGGTGCTTTCGGCACACTTTATTATTCAAGGAATTTATAAATCCTGTAATTCTAAAACAGCCGATCTGTAGTTCATACTTTCATCTATCACTGTCTTCAGTTTCAAGACGATTCCCTCAGTATTGGCTGAGTAAATTTCAGGGCGCTGAAGCCTATTGACAGCACATATGACCTTAAGCGTTATCTCATGTGCGTACTAACACAATTGTCAATAGATGTATCACGCATATTTCACCGTTAAATTATACCTTTAAATTATATTGTGTCAACTATTTTGCTTCCTCCAAGAATTATTAAAGAATAAATTTAGTGAACCATGCAATATTTATGAGAAATGCTGAGAACCACAGAAATGAGGACGCTGCGAGCCATTGCCGGGAGGACTCTGAGAGATCGGGTGAGAAACACTGCAATTCGAGAAATCTGTGATGTCCAAGATGTAGTCAGATGGGGACGACAGCGGCGGAGATTCTGGCACCAACATGTATCAAGAATGAACAATGCCAGACTCCCATACATCGCTTTGCATGGGGTGCCTGATGGTCAACGCCCGCCAGGAAGACCACCGAAGCGATGGAGAGACAGCTGGAGTTCCACATCACAGGAGAACAATCCTGTCAATACAGACTCGCTGAGTCTAGATGCAGTTTAAGAAGAAGAAGATTATTGCTTTGAAGTCTGATAGTCTAACACAGAAAGTGACTGTCTACTCGGTGTAGTTACGTATGACGTGAAGGACTTATAGTACAACTACTACTACTACTACTACTACGCCCTTTATGTCTCCATTCGGGAGCACAGGGAGGCTACCAGGCGTCTCCATTCAGAGCGATTTTGTGCGAGTGATATTACCTCTCTCCACGTCATTCCTAACGCTCTGATCTCGTTGTCATAGGAACGGTGCACTGTGAAAGAGGGTCTTCCGGGGCGTCGGGACCCCTGTGGGTGGAAAAACAGCGTTAGTACAACACAGCAGTATAATTCATTGTATGATTCAGCACAATATGGAGTAATACTTAGCACTGTACTGGGATTAGGTAGTTCATATATTACATTGCTCTCTCCATCTCTACTTTGTGCTAACATTATGACAAGAGGGTAATTAATAAAGACAAGCAACAACAATACTGAATATCATATAATAATATAGTGTAGCATATCAGATACCACGGCACTCTTTGTTATGCTCCGAAATACGGTGTGACGTTCCATTATCATGTTAGTACAATAATATGGTGTTTTCGCGAAGAAAAAACTATAGAATTCTTTTTCTCCATCATACTTTACGTATTTGGGGGCGCTGAATCAGAATTTCAACTTTGCCACCTCGTAAATGTGATGCGCTCTGAGATATCTCTTCTTCTTTCTTTCTGAGATATCTCAGAACGCATCACATTTACGAGTTGGCAAAGTTGAAATTCGGATTCAGCGCCCCCAAATACGCAAAGTATGATGGAGAAAAAAAGTCTCTAGTTTTTTCCTAGAAATGTCATCCAATTTCCTCTGGTTACTGTACTATATAGTAAAAGGCTTGTTTTATTTGCAAGTTGTGTGTATTTGGACATACTTGTAGTAGCTTTGGTTACGATATTGATGATTCGAAGCGGGGCAATAGGGTAAAATCTAATAAATTAAAGATATTTGAATTAACAGGCAATCATTTAATTGTTCGCTTCGTTTTCGTTCTTATATTGGAGGCAGAATTTCCACTTAGATTAGAAGGCAGAAATATAATACGGTTGCTCTTATGATACTCTATAGAACAATGGTACACACTACACATGTACAAGTGGTTGCATAAATACCTGATGTCATATGAGTAGTTATAAAACGTGAAGTTTCAGTGTGCCGTTCAGAGTGCCGTTATTTCCATACTTTATTATCTTTCAGGTAGCAAGGTATTGAATATGGGGATGTTGAATATATCATCACAGAGGTGATTAAAAATACAATAGAATTATTACATACATGGCTGTTTATGATCCATGGTTATAAAACTATATGGAGGAATGTAAAGAAAACCTCTACAATATTCTTAAATGTATTGCGTGATGCATAGTTTAATGACTTCAGTAAAAACAATAAAGTACTGCATATCTAGTGAGTGAATTCACGTTTGTTCTTCTTCTTTTTTCTATATTGGCCTCCACCTGTTCGCAAGTGATTTGGCCATTGTCAAGTATAGTATTATTCACGTTGGTTGTAGTAGTGAATAAAACGGCATACCTACAGTTTACATACACCATATATCATCATGTTCCTCTCTCTACTCAAGTATTCATTTACTTATTGAGAGAGTAGGACAACGTAAAATGTATACCTTTGTACCTAACTACTGAAAAAAAATTATAACTGTACAGGCGAAGATACACACGAGAGATTTTGGCCTCCCGGATACCAAAATGACAGGTCTCTTGTGTGTAAACACATCGGAGACGCGAGATATCTCTCGATACCGCGCGCCTCCTGAGACGGTCTGCGCACGCAAGTCTCGCGTCGTGTATTTTACATATTTTCGTCTCAGGGGACGCGTCTCCGGTCTTTTGACATGTTCAATTTTAATCTGAGGTCTCTTGGAGATGTTTGCAACTGAATTGGATTGGCGCGCGTGGGCACGTGGTTTTTGTATTGATATATAATTTTAAACATTCCTGCGATTGTGACGATATTAGTACATTGTTAATAATAAAATTGTTAGTTGATTATAATTATAATATTATTTTTAAATAATGGCGGATTAATAACAGAGTTGCATTTGCATTTGAAATGTGAATACAGTTGTGAAAAATACATTAACATTACGTGTTTTGTTATTCCCTTCATGTCCTACAACATTTATAGCAAACTATGTAGTTACCATTTCACCCTTTAATATTCATCGAAGGAACATAAGGAGGAAACAAAATTTCGCTACTCACAACGGTTTCGGGTAGGGAACCTGTATAAAGGTAGGAAGTCTTAAAGGATATAGCCATAGACTAAACAAGAGCGCCGCCATTTAATAACTTAGCACTTCCGCTAGGTATACGCCATTCTTTCGCGATGGAAAGTACACTAATTTACCATTTAATTACATAGGTTATATTCCAAAGGTAATTTCCACACTGATTATACATAATGAGTCGCAAAAATCACTGAAATATCACCAGGTTTCACGCAATTGTGGACAACCAATATGACACGCAATCATATGTTTGTAGCTCCCATGGCGTCAACCATAGATTTTTCATAGATATAGAAGGGGCTCAATGTTCAATAGTTCTTCCCACCTTTATATAGGTTCCTTAGTTTCGGGTATGTAGTGCATACCGATACTTGCTTTGGCTTATGTCACTGATGTCATAGGAATGGTGTACATTAAAAGAAGGTCTAATTAAGTATTCTATTTCATTTACTAACGCAGAAAAGGAAATATACACATACGCATGTAAGTAAAGTACCGACCGACATATGTACATTACTGAATCGATAAATAATTTCAAAGCGGTATATAATTATATTTTTTAATCACAATACTCGTAAATACATGACACTAGAGTATGTACACAAAACCAAACGCCATTATGGCGCCAAAAATACTAATAGAATGAATGCAGCAACAGACCAAAGTCTCGCGTCTCGAGATAGTCCCGTGTATTTTAGAATTTGATGACAGGAGGCGATTGTCGGCCATTTTTACTAGAGATGCCGTCTCTAGAGACGAAAATCTCCCGTCGTGTATTTCACTGAAGAGACTGACGCCATTTTGTCAGTGCCTGGAGGCGCGTCTCCTGAGACCCCGTATATCCACACCTCAATATGTAATATTACCAAATAAATAAAAAAAAAATGTTTTGGTTTTAGGCGATCGGTTAATGTTGCTTTATATTTCAAAAGGTTAGACGAAGATATCTAAAAGGGTTAGAAGCAGGATGACAAATATATGGATGAATTACCTATTAGTAAATTTAATATAAGACAAACGCAATAACGCTGGGGTTAACTGGAAGAAATCGCAGTTCTCCGATAAGTTCGCCCTAGTAAACAACGATTTATAAGGTGTACTATGTCCATTTTGTATGTTTATATGTATTTCTTGTTCACTTAAAGATGAAATAAATATTTATTTATATAATGTACATTAATTAATGCTCGTATCTATTTTTGATCATATCATTTTTTTTTTTCAATACAGCAGACAGACAAAAACCACATATCCATCAA
This sequence comes from Ceraclea dissimilis, assembly GCA_963576895.1. Classification (NCBI taxonomy): domain Eukaryota; kingdom Metazoa; phylum Arthropoda; class Insecta; order Trichoptera; family Leptoceridae; genus Ceraclea; species Ceraclea dissimilis. Next base: position 4,389,743 of record OY756361.1, read on the forward strand.
CATAAGGTAAGATGCGAATGGAGAAGAAGAAAACATTTTGAAAACTAAACTCTTCAAAATATTGAGTTCCAAATAAAACAGATGAAATTCATTGTTAATTGAAAAGATGTTACTTCAGAAGAGCTTTTCATTGAAAGTTCAAGTTATTGTTTTGGAAATTCCGAATGATTATCAATTAAGGAACTATTGTTTGAGATAAAATCTAAATGCTTCTCCCCGTTGTATGTTTTATTATTCAGGAGCTCTTCTTGTCTGTTTTAAATGGAGTTAATTAACAAAAGGTAACGATTAATTTACAAACATAATAATTCTTATCTCATTCTAAATGGCGCTTAAGAAAACACAATACCTGTAGGAATTATTATGTACTTTATTATAATAATAATATGTACTTAATTAATAATGAGAGGATTCACGACACACTCATTAAATCTGCTAATAATTATTATGATATACCAAGTGACGAATGAAGTAAGAGACATAAGAGGTAGGATTGATAACACAGGAAGTAACAGGGTACCAACGAATATAATAACACAACGTATAAGCAGAGACTGGGAAAATTCGCGATCGCGATAGAACGAATTTGTTCGCAAATTTCGTGCTTTTACGCGAATAACGCGAACATCGTGTTTTTAGCCTTCAGCCATGGACCGTGGATTGTCCAAAATCTTGAACAATGTTTTTCAAATATGTAGGTCAACAACGTATAAAATTTTGCATCTGAACCTAATCCTTTGATATCTCTGATATCTGGATAGGTGAATTTTTCCGAATATTAAGTTGAACAGTTTATGTACATTTCAATCATGAATTATAATATCTAGACTCTCCCGGCTGATAATACTGAAAAGTGTGTTGGCAAGTCCTGCCTCCGAAAGAAAATTACTTATGTAGATTTACATAATGTGCTACGTAATGAATCTTTTGACAACCTTTTTTGTGTCGACTCCTTATCTAGGGGATCCCCACATTTAAGGCCTTGGTACCAAGAATGACGTCGCAGTCATTTCCCACGGCAATAAGGTTCAAAATCGCGTGAACAATCGCATGATAAAATAGTAAAAAAAAGCCATTTTTTGGGGTTAATTTTGCATCTATCAAAAAACTTTTACGGTTACTCCATAGATTTTAATGCATATTATCAGTACAAAAAAATTACTCCGCGACTTTCGGGAAACAAGTTTCCGTCTTTCGGAAAAACGATCAGAAGTGTTTTCAATTTTTTTTTTTGAAAAATCTATACAAGATATATAAAATCTTTTACGGTTATTCCCTAGATAATTGTTCAATGCATCTACCCTATTTTGTTCCAAGGCATATTTAGTAACGGCTGTCGAGATATAAGGTCTCCCGTTTTTAGAAATATTTGAAATGTCAGTATGCATACTCTTAGCAAGAGCCCAACGTCCTGTAATCACCACCTCTCATCTACTCTTCCGACAGGTTCCCCAGTAATTTAAAGTCCATGCGTGCAATCTGTTGACACTTCATTACACACACCGTCCTTTCTGTAGTATGTTTTTTTTTTCAAAAAAAAGGATTAATTACTATTTACGTCCTCTTTTTAAATATGTCTTTAGAGACTGGAAAGACAGATTCATTTATCATCCTGTAGGCACGTAATTACCTTATACTTATTTTTTCCATAGCTGTACTTTTTATTTATTTAAAATCTTTAAGTGAACTGCAAATACATATAAATATAAAAAATTGACATAGTACAGATTATAAATCGCTGTTCACTAGGGCGAACTTATCGCAGAACTGCGATTTCTTCCAGTTAACCCCATAATTTATAATTATAAGTTAAATTTTAATAAAATTTTCAACTGGCAATAATCGCACCTCGGGTAAACATTATTAATTACGATATTGCCACTATCCAAAGTTCAAAAAAAAGGTACATAGAATTTACAACATAATAAATAATTATATTTTTTTGGGAAGTACCTAAATTTATCGTAGGTTTCTGGATTTGATCTGTATTGCGCAGTTGGAATGCAACTTCCAAAAGTTTGACGTTTAAGAGCAAGACATGATAGGATGAGTGAAACTTGCCCTGGACATAAAGTGACCACCTAAGCCAGCCAATGCCGGCTCGTAAGTTTTGCGCAGTGTATATTAAATATTACCTCCCCCTGATTTCATTGTCGTTATTTAAGTGGAAATAAAATAAAATAGAATAAATAATAAAAGGATTAATACTCCAAATATAATCATTTAAATAGCTCTGTAGATTTTTTTTTATTTCTTGTAATATTTTCTCGTGAATTTCACAAATCAGGTACTTGAATATTCTTAATGTTTTGTGGTGAAGAATATTCCAGCAATGAATGTTGAATTGAGAGTTTTGTTTGTTTTGAAGACTTTGGGGCGAGGATTATTATCAACAAACGAAATACTCAATAAGTATTTATCGAGTATTTCTGAAAAAGTTATAATAGGCACCCACCTTCACCGACATCTTAATAATAGGTGTATTATGTAAAAAAATATTTACATCTTATGTGGTAAATATATGTGTGCCCTGCCTACATACAAATTAAATACATATATTGAAAATATTGGAAAGTCACACTGGATATAACATGAGTTTTCATATCAGTCATTAAGGGTATGCATACCGACATTCCAAAAATTTTTAAAAACGGGAGACCTTATATATATCTCGACATCCGTTACTAAATATGCTTTGGAACAAAATAGAGTAGATGCATTGAGCATTTATTTAAAAAGAAGATTTTTTATATATTTTATAGATTTCTCAAAAAAAAAAAATGTGAAAAACACCGTTTCCCGAAAGTCGCGGAGTAATTTTTTTTTGTACTGATAATATGCATTAAAATCTAGGGTTTTTGATTGACGTAAAATTAACCCCAAAAAATGGTAAAAACACTATTTTTACTATTTTATCGTGCGATTGTTCACGCGATTTTGAACCTTAATGCCGTGGGAAATGACTGTGACGTCATTCTTAGTATCAAGCCCTCAATGTAAATAATAATATGTAATTTTCCTACAGCTTTAATGCTACTCACAGTTTTTTTTACCTAAATGAAATAAGGTATATCAAATATATATTAATGATTTTGAAATTCAAGATAAATATCGCTGATGAAAATTTCATCATAAATTTTAATTGTGGTGATTGTATAAACAGTCTTATAATATATCCAAAGAGGGCTTACAAATAATACCTACGTAAGTAATTCCGATAACAAAATGGGAGATATCCAAACATTTGAGTCTAAATTGTAATAATAAGATTACACCAACTTATCAATATACCGATATAATAATAATTGGTTTCCCACAAAAGGATTATTCCCTTTGGGTTTACATCCACCTCCAGACCTCCATACCTTCTCCTCATCCTTCAACCTCTCCCGAATCCCCTAGAGTGGGATTTGGTGTTGTGTTGATGATTCACGGAACATAATTGAAACTCCCAAATCCCTTAACCAAATCAAGTCCGACGACTCAAATACTAACTGACGGGCTATATAAAATCTCAGAAACTATCGCTATGTAGGAAATGTTCAGTTGTGAATAAACAAGTCTAAACTTCCTGAAGATGTGAGAATAATGTTTCAATCACAGGACTGCGTGGTGAAGAAAATTTGCCATTGGTATGATGCTGTAGGGAACCAACAGTTATGAAGACGGAAACTGAAACTGAAACCGAAATTGTGCTGAAGATACAGACTCAAATAGAACAGCTGATATAAAAGTGAAAGACGTGTGAATGGATTCCGTCTACTTGTTCATCTATTTTTCTTTTCACGTTGTTATTGTTGTTTTATATACAGGACTAGGTATAATTAAATTCTAAACTAAAGGAAAATAATTAATATTTTTAATTAGCGGTTAAGTCATTTAACTTTATATGTAGTTTTAAACAATTAACTTTCATTGAATTTGAAAGAAAAACGTTTGATGCAGTTGTGCAAATAATTAAATTTTAATTAAAAAGTTTGTGTAGATTAATTAAGTATTCTACGACTCAATCAATAGAAAGAACAGAGTTTTAGTTTTATGGAGATCCAATCGTTGGCGTAGTTGGATATGGTAAACTCGCCGCTGTGAACATTGTCTATTTATAAAATAATCCATATACTTTTTTTCTATAATTTCTAATTCCCGATAATCTATAATTTATCCCCAATTTCGCGGGCAATTATTTTTAAGATACGCTTTGTGTAACAATAGTGTGTTAGGTAATACGACGTGGTTTAATATTTAATGGAGACCCGGGCATGAAAAATGACACAAATAGACAATTGGACATTACACGTGGTGAAGTATCATAGCGAATTCATAATAAAAATATGGCTATGTTTTAGAGAAATCATGCGATTATGATAAAACAGATATTCTCTATATGGTTTACGAAATCTCTATAGGATGATATAGAACTAGATAATAAATAATTAAAATAAGTGTCTATATACGAGAACTTGGATTTGAGGCCCACGTAGACAGGAGAATATCAACGTTTATTCAATACGCTTCAAATGATACAGTGGGATTCCCCTTGAGTGTCGATCGGAACATATACACAATTACACATATTAGTTGTAATCCTGTTAATTAATTATAACTAGGTAGGTGTATAAATCTGCAAGAAATATTAATTTTATTTTATTTAGGTACACTTATTATTAAGTAAACAGAAATTACTGGTGTACTGACTAGTTATTATAAAGTTTAATCTTCTTCGATATTACTTAGATGTCTATATTATATTAGTGGACACAAGTACAATCTACTTACAGGCTAAGTGTTTCAACAATGGGGGATTTGGGACCATGTGGTATCCTTATAGGTATATAGGGAGGTACAATGATTGTGTACTGTACCTAGTATAATATTGTATGGGATGCGGTAGCGTGCGGTCGGGAGAGAGATTACAGATTCATTGAGTGGAACAACGTTAGGGAAATTAAATTCCCGGAATACTAAACGGATTGCCAATGGTTCAGAACATCCTCTGTTAAACATTGTACTTGTACCTAATAATATTCGTCAACAATAATAACCTCTAGGTACTAATAAGTCCCTGCAAGGGTTATAATTGATGATGTTTGCTTGAAATTCATAGGCATTCAATATTCATTACCAACCTTTCAGACTTACAAGATCGATCTTTATATTATAATATGATGAACATGGACAAGTTTGCAAACTAGTCGTGATTTCAACAGGTGAAGTAAGTCCTCCATAAGGATTACGTACACGCCGTAAGGTTAGTAAAAGAGATAAGAAAAAAATGGAGACAGCAAGAAGTTCGTAAAGTGGTGTTCAAATTTTACGTCCTCAAAGGCCTTATTATTTGATAACGAATAATATATCGAAAACTGTAGTGGCCTATGTCCCATTGTGACTTCTAACGCTTACGTTTCAATTTTGTTACAACAAATCCTTGCATCTCGTTGCACATTATAACAGAAACTCGATGAAAGTAAAAATACTGTTCCACGGTATCGTACCATCAATGGAAACGTGCTCTTGTTCGATTGGTTATGATGAAGTTTTATCTCGGGACATTTTTTACAAACTATACCTGCACAATGTGTAAGAAATTGTAGTTTGAAAAATCATTTTCAATCTTGTAATAGATAAAGGCATAGTTTGTTTAAAGTAAAAACTACTATCAAAGTCTGAAAATACTGAAATCATAATGAAACTAAAATATGTTAATTGTTGTGTAACTGTACGATTATTACAAAAGACATGGGGAATACAATAAATTCCTAACTATGTTATCTTTGTTTCTATGTTTCTTTGACAGTTGTTTAAAGTCGCCCGAGTAGTTGTACGAAATATTAGTTCTCACAAAACTTACATACAATTTACACTGCCATTATATTGAAGAATCTAATACAATCTGAGGCTATTTTGGTTCGTACATCATTTACCATGTTGAGTATGAGTTTTTCTGATGCTGGCGCCACATGTTCGACGAGTCTCAGCGTCTGTTCACGAGCACCAATCATTCACGGATGCTCGGTAAATTTGGAAAACCGTCCACACGCTCCCGACCGCGCTTGTATATTATGGATAAGCGAGCATGACGGACGTCTGGATTGTGTCGGCTATAACTTTCAGCATAGCGTATCTTTATTGTAAAAATAAAATGAAAAGAAAACGAAAAATACGGCGAAAGAGATGGTGGATGTTAAAAATTCATAGAAACCGTACCAGTTTAATATTTAATTATTATATTATTATAACTTCATTCATGTAATATGATTTTTATGTAGTTTCATGTGTGTATTTAATATTTTTAATATTTTTTCGTTTTATAATTAAAATTCGATAATAATCATAAAATACCTTCTTACCTTTATATACCTATATATTTTTACTTTTGTTCTGTTATTTTCTCTCTGCGTGCGTGATATGCATTGTGAAAATGCATTATGTAGGTACTTATACTTACATATATACTTCTTTTAGTTTCCTTGTTCTTTTACTATGAGGCTGAATGTATACTTTTAATCCAGTCAAATTATACTCAATGCAGTTTCTCGATGGAGAGTTGTGGGGTAGTCTGGATTTCTTTCATGCTATACGTTTTTTGGGGTGCTGAATGCCAACAAAATTTCTTGACGGAACGTGGCATTAATAATGGGAAAAATGGCGAAAATTTCCATATTCTGGCGAATTCTGCATATGAACTTGACAACTATCAACTTTTTGTAGGTTATCTTTTTAGCAGAATGAAAGTACGTAAAATTTCCTACAAAGGCATATTAAATTTTTCTCTAAAATAAATGGGAACGGAGCTGTCAAAGTCCAAAAAACATATTTTTGTGTTGTTTTACTCGTACATTACGAGAATCGAAAATGCATTGAGAAAGTTCACCTTGTTTCATTCACAACCAAATTTAAACAATTATTCTTTACATTTATGAGTCACACTCTACCTTGCTGGAATCAGTGAACATAACGAATGTTTTCAACAAAAAAAAAAAAACATTTAAAAACACCGTGAAGTATTTAAGCTAAATGTTTAAATAACTTTATTTAAAATGTAGTGAATTGTTTAGGCTGAAAATGGTTTCACCTTTTTTGTTTAACAATTTTACTACCTATATTTTTAAATAAAATTTACCCTGAAAACTCTCTTCATATTTACTGATAACAGCGAGGTAAAATGCAGCTATTTCTATTACAACAATAATACGAGACGTCCGTCTTTCCCCTGCTAATGCATAAACGCTACTAAGTTCGCACGAACGTGTGGACGCTTCTCAAGTTTTTTGCCGCAAGCTTCCTTTGATCTTTGAAGTACCGTGAACACTCAGTCGAAGTGTTCACGTTCCTTCACGAGACAAGGCAAACGCCCATCCACACGCTCGGAGGTTGTGAACAGTCGTGGAAACTTGGCAAGCATGTAGCGCCAGCATGAACAAATTTATATCTTTTTCAAGTGGACCATGGAAGAAAACGTAATATACCAAACGAAATAAATAATGCCAAACAAATAATAAACGTAATGATGGGTATCGTTATAGCTTAAATGGATGAGACATCATCAGAGGTGGGCACCGTTAATCAAAAAGTTAACTTCGTTAATCGATAATCCGTTAACTAAAAAGTTAACTTCGTTAATCGTTAAAGCGTTACATTTTGAAAAATGTAACGGAAGTTAAAGTTAATCCGTTAAAGCGGTAATGTAAAAAATCGCGGTTAAATGGCATGAAATAGAACTACATTAGTACAACTACTATCACATTTACACTATCGCGATGTATCCCAACAAAGTGAAATTTCTACTCCAACTCCCAACCCATATACGATACCACACATAACCCCATACAACCCTTGGATTATCAAATGCCAGCGCCTCCAGTGGATGATGTCTATGCAAACAATCAAATATTAACGGACTTAATTAACGGAAGTAAAATGTAACGGAAGTTAAATAATCCGTTAACAATTTTTGGAGGTGAGAAAAGCGTTAAATCGTTAACCAAAATATTAATTTCGTTAATTAACGATTAACGGACTAACGCTTTTCTGCCCAGCTCTGGATATCATAATAGCCTTTCTAATTAATTATTTATACTAAAGTTTATAATAAAACCCAAAGTTGACTAATTAATTAATGTTGAGTATCAACTTGTCTAATTAAGAGGGTTCTCTGTTTGTAAAATTCATCAGGTTTATAACTTTAATCAATTCTTATGTTAGTTGTTTATATTCAACCAATTACTTTCTTTATTGCTTATTCGGAGAATTGAAAACACACAACTTTATAAGAATATAACAGAAACTATTTTATGAAAAGTATTTACCTTACGGTAAAGCGCAAAAATCCTAAGGAATAATTAGTCTAATTCTGTAACTTTTATTTTTTTTTATCTATTATAATTAGTTAGACGTACGTCTACCGAAAAACTCCGCAAGGCTTCGTCTGCACTCGGTCTTATGTTGTAAAAATTTTGAATATGTGTCTTCATTATAAAATTTAAAAAGTAGGTATATGATTATCAAAACCTCAATATTTTAAAATAATTTCAGAAGCGATAAATGGTGCTTTTTTTAACCTTTTAATTAATTAAGAGTAAGTAGTTATTTTGGTTTCAGGACCCTGTCGAAAAACACAGTCTATTATGCTAATATTAAAGCCTGTTTAGCAGGTTTTTTGGGCCTAGTCATGAAAAAAAAAAATAGTCTTAGTTTTAAAATAGTAGTAAGCATTTAATTAGTTACAGAACTTTTCCAAATATGTATTCCAAGGAATACTTAAATATTTATTTCTCTACAAGACATTGACGGTAATATAAGTGACGAATCCTGATAAATATAAGTGAGAAATAAATATAAGTAACAAATATAAATATAAGTAACAATATAAGTGACGAATCCTGAAAACAGGGACGCGGCAATATAAATGACGAATCCTGATTTTTTAATAAATTAATAGTTGAATAAGTAATGAATTGACTTACGGGCAAAGTTGTTGAAGTTCTTCTTTCTTGGATACAAAGCTGAGTTCTGACGTTTCACTGAGGACTTGGAGTGGTTTTGCACATTTTATAAGATCCTGTTGACCGCATTGCTCCGATGCCCGAGACAGTCCTGAAAAAAAAACACATTTAATTAATATCAATGAAATATTTATTTGTGGTTATGTGCACGGTTCACATCCAAATTGATATTTATATCGTAATAACTTTACAAATATGAGGAATTAAATGTAACACTTTTTGTTCACGAATATTAGTGTGTGAAAGAGCAAATTAAAATCTTTTGATGTGAAATGGTGCGTGTGAACCATCCTTCATAATGTTGTTATATTTGCAGAGCAGGGGTATTTTAAAGGGTTGAAGGAAGTAAAATAAAAGATATTAACTTAGTATAAAACCATTATCATCGCAGTAGTATCATCGACGTCTGCAACGCAAAATATTGTATCTCAATTTTCTCTTGTAGTTACCTATTCTGATTTTTAGTCATATTCTACTACCTACTAAGATACTATCACATATGTTCACTCGGGTTGACTGTAAGATATTACTTTTGCAATAAGTCCACCTGTTGGCACACTACCATTGTCTTATTTTTTGTAACTATGCATATTTTCCTTTGGCCACTAAAGATTTATTTATTTGTTTATGTATATCGAAATAGTGGGGTAAGCAGTGAATGCATTGTGTAGATGTAGTTATTATATATTAAAAAAAAAACATACATAATATGTATTATCTTTGCGCAAACGTATTTACGGCATTCAGAATGGGTGGCGAACCTCATTGCTAAAAAAGGTGATACAAAAAGGGCATTCAGCAATGGATGGAAAAGGCTGAAGAAGAAGGGATTGGGGTTAGCTGGCAAAGATTGCAGCACTGCACATAAGCTCGCCCTAGTGAACAAATGTTGGAACAAAGGCGACGGGGCCTATTCCCATGAAAAGTGTAATTCCGGTCCTGGAAAGGCAAAACTGATGTTTGAACATTTTGTAACAAGATGATATTGTACACTTTCGACATTGTAGTATGAACGAAAAGGGAAATCGCAAATAAAATTTAATTTCTATCTCCGCGTTTTTTAAATTATTTTATGATAACATTGAAATGGTTTCATGCTGCTTCGGGGGATTTTTTCAAGTTACATTTTACTAATTGAAACTGATTTTAAATACTTGAGCCTGAGGGATGGGGTAGGTATGTATTTTGTTGTTTGCTTTTTACAACATATTATATCTAGGTATAGGTAGAATTTCAAAATTTTTATGAGGATGAAGGTAAACCTATCGTATACAAAAGTTTTTATTCCATAATATTTCCTATACTACGTCTGTGTGTGTGCGTCATAAATAAATAAATACATACTCGTATATTAGACTTACGTAATACATGTTCGTTCCTTCGGTTCCTTTTGCTTAACTTGTGAGTATTCTTAAGGAGGCATGCTAAAACCTACTAATTAAAACCTATATGAATCCTGTTCAGAATTACTTAGGAACTACTATTGACTCATCTGAATTTTATTTATTACTAACACCATCAACGAAACTTTGAAGTCATAATAAATGTATATGTATATTGTATACTTTCACAACAGAACAATCTGAACAATAAATAAATCAATAATATACACTAATTCTAAGCAAGTACCTACCTATAGACAGGAAATAAAAAATAAGAATTTTATAACATTAAAAATTTGTAATTTCTATAATATTATTCATTATGAATAATGTATTTTAACAATACATTTTGAAACATCATAATAGTTTCAAATCGTTTCTCCTGAAGGAAAAAAGCAACTCGAGGGATGGGCAGCTCCTCTTTTTAAAATAAACAATCCCATTATATTTAATGACTGAAATAAATTTCGGGGGATATGTATAAATATATCCATTAATTTAGAAATATATAAATTTAAGTAATCCTAAAGGCTATACTGAAAAATCTCTACAAATACATCCTGGGGAATAATCATTTTCATTGTCGAAACGAAATACAATCTATACTCTATATACGGTGTTTCACAGCCATTCTTACCTCAGTAATGTGGAGGTAAACAGCGACAGGTGTGCTATGTTTATTAATTGAATGAATACACTATCAAAAGCAACTTGCTGCAGTTATTTATCCAATACCGTTTTTGTCTTGCATACTACATACATTCGAATAACGAAATCTCTCTTCCATCGTATTCTCGGAGCTGTTGGTCGTAACCCTAAGATCCATTTCGGGTCCATATTGTATGGATCATTTTCATACTTGAGTGCTAAGAGGCACTTTTTTAGTTTTTGATTCCAATGTAGGTAGGTACGTCATTTTATCGTTTTCCGCATCGTTCAATAATAAGGTCGGATGAATATAGATATATTTTTGATTTAAGAAACTCCGACATTTACTTGTTGACAACTTCAATGGGATCTTCCTTAGGAGCTTTCAGAAAGTAAAAAAAAGCAGAAATGGCGTTTTTAACAGAGGATTCAGATACCTACTAATAGTCCCTGATAAATAGTCTTTCTTTTTTTTTCACAGGTGGGTAAACAAAAAATTATAACCTAATGAGTACAGTTTTTACCTTTCATTTGTGTTTCGTTTTGCCTTGGCCTTGCCTTTTGTTCGTACATGCATTGTAAATACAAATGAATCAAATTACCAAATAATGCGTTGCATGTAAAAGATAAAACAAAAAAAAAAGTGCCATGGGAGACATATGACATTACGTGGGAAGGGAACGGAATATATCATTAGAAAACATTTTTATATCAATTCTCGTTAAGAAAATAAAATTTACTCATTACGACGGATCGACTGTAAAAATTATATTATAATGTAAAGGGAAAATAAAAAATAAGCGAAATGGGTGTAATATATAAGAAACTCGCATAAGATTTGTATAATTTTGTTATAAATCACCGAGTAACTTAAAGCCCAGTTGATCTTGAGATAAATAACAAAATATCATCCCACCCCACTTAGCTTCCAAGTTACTGGGGTGTAATTTTTAAAGGAAACATATTTTATAAATAATCGCTTCAATCGATTTTACTAAGCGTTTCGAATATAATCGAAACTAATATATTTTTGTTTTTTTTATAAAAATGAATCTGGGTTTTTCGGAATAAACCCAAATACATCTTTGTACACTTCACAGAAAGCTTAAAAGCTTGTGCTCTGAAGTCGAGTAAGTCGGGGATTGAACCCGCGCTCACTGGATTAACAGTCGAACGCATTACGAACCAGGCTACTGACCACCTCAAAATATTTACTCTCATTGTTACCTATAGTTTTTTTTTGCCTAAATTGCATGTTTTCGAGCTTAGGAATAGTGCCTTCATACTTTTGTCTTATAATATTACTTTATTCAATGTTCAATACATTCAAACTTACGTAAGATACTTGAAAATCCTTCCATTATCCATCAGACTCGCACCAACTATTTCCGCTTTCAAGAGTAGACTGAAGCAGCATTACCTTTCTATTTCAAATCCCACTACCAGTCCCTCCTGAACCCAGCATCCCTCCCTTACCCTATCCCATCCCATATACCATTTATGTATATATTATTTATATATGTATAATATGTTTATCTGTGTATGTATTTAGTATTCAATTATTGTTAAGTTAAGGTACCCTTTTGGTACTTATTATAATTAGATATATCTCAATTTAATCTCTGTTATGGGTTGGCTGGCAGAAATTGCCATTTGGCAATAAGTCCGCCCATTGTACGATTGTTTTTTTGGTACAATAAAGATTATTTTATTTTATTTATTTATTTAAAATATACTTATACTTATAAACCCACCATTTGTTTAAAGCATTTCATTATATCAGTAAAGTTTTATTATTATTATAATCGTATTCTTCTTCTAATTCGTGGTGGTTGATTAACGTTCATAGCACCCGCAATTTTTTGTCTATAAACACTTTTGATTTCCAATACAAATAATATCGTCACCACACCATTGCGAAAATAAACTTGTCATTGAAGAAAACGGTAGATAAATGTGATGTAGGTAATTAAGTTTCTTCGTTAAACATTAGTTTTAAAAAGTAACGCTAAGGTTGATTCTCGCAAAAAAATCTTTCAACCTTCAATTCATCAGTGCCAAGGTTAATTACTAATTGCTACCATGGGACGAGAATGTTGATTACATTTTCTTAGGAAGACACATTAATTAAATAACGAGAGTCTTTAATACAGTAAGATAGCCACGAAACGTTAAGGCTTCCCTAAATACTTCTAAATTTGTTGTTTATAGTATAGTCTAATTTGTTGTTTATAGTAGTTTACTTATTCTTGTGTCTATAGAATTTACTTATATTGCATTTTTCCTGTGTTATATTTGTAATTAGACATCTTAAAGCGATATCCCACGGTGCGCGAATCGGGATTCGTACGTAGATTCACACACCGTGGGAAGGGGTGAGTCCGTAAATCTACAGACGCTTTCATAGCGATTTGTATGGCGGTACGTACAAATCCAAAATCACGTACGAATCCGGATTCGCACTCCGTGGGAGGCCGCTTTACTTATTAACTTATTGTGAATTAATTTACAGTATTACCTATTGACACAAAAGTAAATTAAAAGTTATCGGAAATTGCTTTAAAAAAGGTATCAATCCAATGAAATTTTTATTTTAACTCAGCTTTAAAATGCGTAATTATCTCGCATTTTTTATAAGTATTTGAGTTGATAACTCTCCTATTAAAATAATCACATTAAATTACTCTATATTCTATTCTGTTCTATTAAAATAATCACATTCTCATGTTTAAGTCATGCCATAAAAGCCCTTCAACTTCATTTTCTCAATTACGAAAGTGATTGTCAAAGAACGAGATGGTCGAAAGGAAAATCTAATTTTAATACTTTAGCACTAATCACAGGAGGAAAAATGCAAATTGGATATTGGTCGTACAATCAGTGAACAGAATCTACTTATAACAAAAGACGCTCATCTCTAAGAGAAGTTTGTATAAGCCACCAGCAGTTTCTGCAACTAATTGATAAGCTCTAATTAAGGAAACGTTTTCAGTAGAAGGAGCTTATCCGATTTTCCGGGGAAATATCTCACAGAGTTGATGAATACAAAGCTTTCAATATCTACTACAATAATCTTGAGACCATACGGGCGAAACGAACAGAGAACATTCTAATCGTATTGAATTGATGAAGGAATAACTGATACTTCTCTGTGTATTTCACTTTGTTTCAAATCGTTATAATAAAATTACGTGTGAATTCACTGCTTCAGTGCAGCAAATCTTGACACAGCTACGCAACTTTAATTTTACCAGAAAAAGCGACTTGTAGCTCTTACCTATTGATATTGTATGAACCCACTTATATGTTTGTACTATTGAATCACTTATTCCTGCGATGTTGTTTCGGGTGAGGATAATAATGATAGTGATAATGTGTTTACGCCGGCGCCGCCGACTTCAAATTTATCCCTTAGAATTTCATTTTACAGTTTGACTTTCTGCATATTATGTGCGCCTTTTGCTTCAAATTTGTTATTTTTTTATCATAATACCACTCCAACTTGTAAGATGGCTGAGATCACTCGCAGACGAGTAGATAGCCATAAAGAATAATAGAATAGAATAGAACCTTTGTTATAAATAACTGTGTTCCAGTATTCTCAGTAGTGATAAGAAGACTTATAGTTTCCACACGCTGCCAATCAATAGACTTTACTTAAGTCTTGTTAAAATGTATTTATAATAAATAAACCATAGTGTTTCTAGTAAGAAACATAGCCATAGGCTTTGCCTTCATCTTTTTATAAGTACCGTCTATCATTAAAATGTTAGACACACAATGAAAAGATACAATGAAATAAAAAAGAAAACAGCTAAACTTGTCTCTCGCCTCGGGCCACGGAGTGTTTCTTAAAAAAGGTCTGTTTGAAAAAAAAGTTTTGGGAAAATTTCTTTATAGCTTTCTAGCTAAACACAATGTTGTATCTAATGTAACTCTTCCATAGTACATGGTATATCTATACTAGAATAAAAGTATACAAATTTAGTGGATAAAATTTTTCGTCACTAACTAATTTGTGTGTACTGTTTTGGTGTTTAAAAAGTTCATTTTCGAATATAGGGCTTCATCTAGTTTATTCAACGGTCCCCTGAAGGCAAAATACATTGTTTATAACTGAAAGGTTTAATAATGATCAATCTCCAACTGCTGATATTATTCTGAAGTTCTTTCTAAATTAGACCTCGGTATAAATCTTGGATAAATTACTCTATTCTATTCTATCCTATCCCCTCATGCTACGTCCCCAGCGGGGTAAGCAGAGAGAACAGATCGCCAGACTTCCCTATCCTTACACTTATTAAATTACTTATCGATTTTAATACGAATTTATTATTCTATATTTTTGTGGAGACTGTTTTCTAACAATTTTTTTAAGACAAAATATCGGCATCTCGTTGTGCGCACAGAAATCTTTTTATTATACCTAATGATAAATCGTGATATTTTAATCGCGATAGTTTTCCACTCGTGTTCAATTTGTATAGGTACTGTATGTTTCAATATTGAGTGGTAAAATTGGTTTATTTGTGTGTAAAATAATGAATAGGAATAAATCTTAAAATGTGTGTGATTTAAATACCTAATATGTTTCTTATGTAGAATTCATATTACATGCTATAGAAAATCTAACTGAATAATTGTGGCTTATTTCTAAAGGATATTTTCTCGTTATTTTTCAAATGTCAAAATATCAAAATGGAGAAACGATGTAGTTGAAGTTTATTGCCAAGTTATTTATAATACTCGTGTTATTGGGGCTACATTCAATAAAATACAACTCAATAACAACCATTGATAAAGGTTTGACAGAGTCATTGAGATCGCGTAGAAATCTGACGTTTATTTATAAAAAATATGTGTACTTAATATTTATAAACATTAATGTAATTTCTGTCATTTGACACACCTTTGATTATACAACCGTCGTTCATAAACGAAAGTAATATCAAGTGATATCAATGTGTAACTTTACCAAAAATATTACATACTCGTAAGTAGGTAATTTACAATTGCAAACATCCTTTCAAATATGTAAAAAAACGTACCTACTATGAATACTGTAAACAGTGTAAACTATCAATCAAAAACTGAGAAATCATTCCACTTAGTCACGTCTGTTAGGAACGTTATCTGGGTACTTACAGATATTTGTCTGGACAAGGCTGGGTACAAGAGTTATGCCCAATCCCACCAACTTTTACCTAGGAAGGAGAGCCCTAAGAAATTTCCAGTTAAAACACAGCCTAAATCCATACGAAATGCAACATTCAGCTTACCTACTCTGGGCTGAGATATTTGGGCACCTAACGTAGGTGAGCTGAATGTTGCATTTCGTATGGATTTTGGCTGTGTTCTAACTGGAAGCTACTGCAATTTATTCAATGAATAGCATATTAACCCTGTTTTTGTATGGAAATTTATTAGGGCTCTCCTTACTAGGTAAAAGTTGCATACGCATAGTTAAGTGCATACTCAACTATGATATTCTCAATCCATATTCCTTATGCATTGTTAGTTTTTATAGTTCATGTTTGTAGGTAGGTACTTTGAACTATTAAAAGTAGATACAGTGAGTCCTTGTTGTAGTTTAATGTTGGATATATAGTGAAGCTTAAGCGTTCACTATCATGAATGTGTAATGTCGAATTGGCGGGAAAAACAATTTCTCTCTCACGGTGAGTTTGGAAATGGAGACCGGAGGGGGAGTGAAAAGTGCAGGTTATTATGGTAATTTACCCACTCACTACAGAAACAATCAACCTGCAAATATTAAGGACATTTCACACGAAGAATGCAATCAAATATAATATATTGGGGTTATATGTACAAATATAATGGGGTTAACTGGAAGAAATCGCAGTTCTGCGATAAGTTCGCCCTAGTGAACAGCGATTTATAATCTGTACTATGTAAATTTTTTATATTTATATGTTTTTGTTGTTCACTTAAAGATTAAATAAATAAATAAATAAAAACATTTATTATATCTATAGTAACCTTGACGTGTCCAAGTGCCCGAACCGAGGCCTAGGGATGAAGCAAAACAATAAAACAATAACAATAGTGAAACTTTGTTTCTATGCATTCCAATGAATAGGAAATAATTTCTATGCTGAATTTCAAGTGAACGAATTAAAAATATGCAATTATTAGTGTTATATCTAATCCCAAAGTTTCAAAATCATGTACGAATGAAACACGAACTTCACAAATCGTTTGTATAAAGGAGGTAACGAATTTTTTAAGTAGCAGTTTTTAAGTAAGTAAGTGTTAATAACAAATTTTATCTTATTGAAATTTGGAAGTACTTATCGTGGCAGTTTTTAGAATAAATACTTCATCAAAAAGTTTTCATTTCAATGATGTTTTTTCGCTACGGATTTCGAAAATCATTCATACAATTTTTATTTACAACGCCGTCATATATTTTTCAAAAATTAAGATATAGTTATACGCACATTCAGATTATTTCTACGGGTCTTAAGATCCTCTGCTTAAATTGGGCACAGAATCATTAGACGCCTTGAATATAAAACAATAGATTATGATTTTTTTTAAAACCTTTACGATAATGGTTCTTTGAATGTGCATGGTTCTTTATGTTGAAAAATATGAACCGCAACAATGTAAATGAGATAAAAGTGGAAGAAAGTGAGTTATAAAATAGTTGGATACTTTACAAAGTACAAAGAAGCACTAAGCAAGAGGTAGCAATGACACACCAGAGGACCTACCTATACATACATACAGTACAGACATACATGGGTGTCGTCGGGGGGCAGGGGGGCGGCTGCCCCCCCATAGAGATTGGAATAGGTATATACTTTTTCATACTAAATGATAAAACCTTACAAAAAATCACATTTTCTCATCATATCATAAATTTTCGTTAAATTCATCAAAATACAACTGTTTCATAAAAAAAATTTTTTCTTTTTTGTGATATATTTTTCATAAATACTTATTACTGAACAAAGTATTATATACATTTTCAAATAAACCAAACCGCATCAAGACTTTCTTCGCTATGTCTCACAAAAAATATGCTTGCGGTGCGTTTACGTTTTTCATTTACGTTTACGTTTTTTCATGCTATATATAAATATTTTTTAAATTTTGCTGCCCCCCCCCCCCTGCTCAGAGGCTGGCGACTCCCATGCAGATATATACAAGTCCAGGTATACCAACTCTCCATATAATATTATAATTTTAATACAATACCTGCAATGTGAATGTTATATGTATATGAAGAAGGAATAATGCATTTTGTCAGAAGTATCCAGGATAAGGTTGGTAGTGTTTTAAAATGAACCGATTATATCCGACAAGCGGCTGTCCACCAGAGAAGAGATAATTTAGATATTGGTATTTTGGTTTAACTTTCCAACCTTTTAAATGAAAAATGTATAGGTAGGTATATTCAGTCTAGTGGTTACTAGTAAACTGAGGCATCATTACCTTTTCCATAAATAATCCATCTAACTGACAATCCCGTGATTCCTTCCTTGTCCTTCATCCCATCCACCTATTTATTTATATTTTTCTTCTTTTTCATACACTTGTATGTACGTATTGTGTATATCAAATATATGTCACAAGTGGTCAGTTGGCAGATATTTTTTTTCGGAAATATGAATGAATGAATGAATGAAATTTTATTTTCCAGATATGTACATACATCTTACAAAAACAATTAATTTTGTTATACACATATATAAACATAAATAAATAAAAAATGCCTCGTGGCACCAGTCGGTCAACTATCTGGAAACATTTTACTGCCTCACTAGACCGGAGTCTGTTCTGAGACAGTAGACGCCAAATCTATTTGTGACGGAAGTATAATGTTGCAACAGTAATCGTTAAAATCCATTTCACTGGAACAACACTGGACCAATCAAAAAACGCCAAAAACAAACACTAAGAACAGTACAATGGGACAAGCCCTGAGTACAATAATAATATATAAGTGTAAATTGTATAAAATAGTGGAGAAATGTGGATTGTATAAAAATAAACATAAAAATAAAAAAGAAAGAAAAAATTAAATAAAAAAATATTAAAAATTATTAAAATTAAAGTCATTAAAATTATTAAAATGTCAAAAATGATAAAACAAATGTCAAAAATGAATATGAATAAAATGTCAATTTATAAACCCGCCATTTCGAAAAATATTATTTTTCAATAAAGATTTTATTTATTTACTTACAGTTTAGAAATAATACTGACATTTAGGCATATTTTATAAAATACTAACTAAATATGTATGTAAATAGCTTTTGTAATGAAGTGTCTGTGTATTTATATGAATCAAATTATGATAAGGTTGCAAGGTTCAAATCAATCAAAACTGATATTTTTTGTTACGTATTCTATTCTTTAAATTATTTTGAGGTATTGCACGAGTTCACCCTGGGCTATGTCACCATTCGTGAGAATTGAATTACATCACAAAGCTTATTACACGATAGACTGTATGACGTAACGTTAGATAGGTAGGTACTGAAATGACTGATCAAGCTTCTACGAATTCAACGTAGTATTAGGTCACCAAAAGCATGCAAAATATATATGTGGTTTACGACAAATTATAGTCTTACATTCACAGAATTACATAACGTATTAGTCCGAGAGCCCGCTGCTTAATTTATGACGTATCTGTTTTTTGATCGAAAGGTGGTACAAATGATAGCTTACCAATAGGGTTTTACATCGCACTAGGGTTGCCTATCAAAATCTTGCCGCAACCCCCCCTGCCCCCCCCGAAAAGGTCCCTCTTCGCGGTTTTTCGCATTTTGTAGGAATATGGTAAGAGATAGAAGAAAGTAGTCAATGACAAAAATAATCCTTGCTAAATTCTCTACAAAAAATGTTAAGTCAATTTTTTCATAGGACTAGTAGTTTACCCGTAATGGCCGGTCGGAAAACTGGATATTTTTTGAAAAAAAAAAAAAAATTGATTTTTTTTCTTTAACTTTCTTCCACCCATTATCACTAACATTTTATGGAAAAAAATATTTAGCCTGCGGCGCTATATCGCTGGTTATTTTATGAAAAACTAAATTTTAAGAATTTTCGTCACTGAGTTTTATTGCAATAACTCCTAAATTGATTGATGTATGAAAATAAGTTATAGCTTGTTTTGTAGCTAAGACTATGGTAATTAATTCGTTCTTTGACTATTTTCCTGTAGCTCTTATCAATTTTCAACCAATTTAGTTTAAATTCATTTTTTTAGTTTTTTAAATGAATTTCGGTTTTAGACCGGCTATTGCGGGTAAACTGCTAGTTCTACTAAAGAATTGACATAACATTTTTTGTAGAGAATTTAGCAAGGATTATTTTTGTCATTGACTACTTTCTCCTATCTCTTACCATATTCCTATAAAATGCGAAAAACCGCGAAGAGGGACCTTTTCGGGGGGGGCAGGGGGGGTTGCGGCAGGATTTTGATAGGCAACCCTAGTGCGATGTAATACCCTATTGGTAAGCTATCATTTATACCACATTTCGATCAAAAAACAGATACGTCATAAATTAAGCAGCGGGCTCTTGGACTATATGCAGGCTATTAGCCAAACATCAAACTAGCCCCGTAATTCTAAACATTCTACATAAACAACCGTGCTTCTAATTAGAATATATTCTAAATCAAAACAAAGATATCTACAAAAGGAACTTATTGTGTGATGGTTGGGAAGAGTTCGTGCGCAAAGATAAGATGATGCATATATATTTCCACTCGAGCATTAGCTTTTCTTTCTCACGAGAAATGAATATAAGTAGTAGGTGGGTACCCAATCTCGGAATATAACATTTCTAAACTAGTGTTTTTAAGATGACTTTTATTAAAATCTAATTCGACTCATAAGACATATCTTCTTCTTCTTATCGTGTCGGTCAGCACTCACTAGATTCCCCCTACGCTCCCAGAAAGCCACAACCTCTCCTGCGTCATCGTCCAAGGGGGAGCGATCTGCGAGACTCTCCCATGTGCACCGTCCAGGACCCATTGGGCACTGGGCAGGCCATATTATTGAGATAAGACATATTATTGAGAAGGTTACGAATGTCGCAGTTTTGGGAATATTGTTGTATTTCTACGGTGTATTAGTAAGATGAGGATGTCAGGTACGTGTTTCTATGTAATTATTTAAACAAATTACAAACATATTTGTCACAAAAACAAATATGTTAGTTTATTGATATTTTACCACTGCAAACAATAAAGAATTCGCTGTGTCTAATGGCATGGATTTTGTTTCATTATTTAATACTGCATAATAATTAATATGGATTGTAACCAACTGACGTGTCCAAGTGCCCGAATCAGGGCCTAGGGATGAAAAAGAACAATAAAACAATAAAAGATTAAAATGAATAATGATAATTCAGGTCAGTGTATTCTCGCATCAGTTTTACATAACGACCTCCAACATTTTCTACATAACGACTTTAGGTACATCTTACAAAAATAAAATAATTAACCGCTGTACAATTTATTCAAATGAAATCAACACAAATGAAATTAAGGAAATTCCCTCAGTGCATTTCTCAAACGGTTTTACATAAAAAATAAAATGAATACTTCAACGATGTTAATTTTGTATAAAACAACCCTATTTTAAAATCGGTTTATTTATAATAATCGCACTAGATATTTCGTTTTTATGTAGCCTGCATCAATAAAAATTCTGGTGTAACTAAAATAATAATATAATAATAACAAGTTAAAATAACTTTGGAATATGATAAGCTCGGCTATGCTTTTTCTGGTAGGTCTACATTAGGGTATCCGGAACCGGTATGTTTTTACAGAACCGGGATTTCGGTACCGGCCTTCAACGGAACCGGGAAATCCCGGTTCTTTCGGTACTAGGATACCAGCCTATGAAGGGAGTAGAAAGTGGTGCTACCGAATAATTAAAATGATTTTTAGGTACTGCAATGTGAATTTTCGCCTTAACTGGTTTGGGATTGGTGCGTCCACCCTACTATAAAAAATAACCGATATGATCATAATCATAAAAAAATAAGACTTACTTTTGAGATGTCCGAATTTTGTAGTTTTCGATGACAAAACAACTGACCCCTTCCCCTGCTAACCGCATCACACTACGTCTGCAGAGCCCGCAGTCTGCACACGCCATACAAACCAAATTTTACGTTTTGAAGTCGAGTCTCGAAAGTACCGAAAAAACCGGGACACAAATTTTAAATCCCGGTTATTTGTAACCTCAAAAGAACCGGGAATTCCCGGTTCTTTCGGGACCGGGATTTCCCGGTTCTGAACACTAGTCTACATGCGTCGATTTTAATATTGGAAATTCGTTTATACATTTTCGATCCAAATGACTGGTTTTTTAAGGATGGAGAGGAGTCGTCTAGTTTATTTTTATTTTCTAAAAAACTGCTATTTTTAGTTTAGCTTTAAAGTTTATCACGAGTTGTCTTTTAATTTTCATACAATTATTCCAAAAAAGTAATAAAAACTATCCAAAGTTCTAGGCAAGTTTACAGAAGTCTCGTCTGATAAACTCTCAAGGCAGTTAAAGTATATGGGGGAGATATGAAAATAAGGGAGTTGGGGTGGGCAGGACGGGAGAGACAGGAGTAGTAAAGAGGAAGGAGAAAGATAAGATAGGCTGAAGGCAAGTTGTGATAAGGAGAGAATGTAGAAGCCCGCAGAATGAATGATAGCTAAATCATGGATCATTTCTGACACATCCAACCAAACAAATATCTTGAAGTTGATGTTTCTGCTGAGCGATATCTTAATACCTCACACCACACCTCGCAATGCTGTATCGCTCGCGTCTCAAGAAGATATTTTCCATTCATTACGATTCATTCAATGTTGCGTTATATTACTTTTAGATAAAACAATCATATTGTGATGATCCTAATATCAGTATTATGTAAAACAGTAAAATCAATTAATCAGCGAATAAGTTTTGGTCAAATTGGGTAGTTTCAGTTTGAGTTAAACAAAAATATTTGGGGCAAAAACAAATTGCGCTGATTGAGAAATTTGTAGAATGAAGAGTCCGGTAACGATATATTAACGAGGAGTGGATATCAAAACATTTAGGGAAGCAAGTGAACGAACGCCGTAAATTTACGGCACCATTTTTTCATTATTTTTTAATAGCGGAGAGACAGTCCCCGTTAAAGAGCCGCTTGGCAACACTGATTATATCGGACAAACGATATTCTATTTTGTATATTTTTAACGGTCAACATTCTAGAAATCGTAAAACTTTTATGTAACAAAGTCATCGTGATAAAGGAGTAGTTAACTTATAAAGTTCCCTTCTGCAAACAATAATTGTCAAGTTATCAGTCAAGTTTAAAGATATAATATTCCTCGAGGACATGAACGATTATACTCATCGTAATAATGCTGTTCCATCAAGGCATCTTTATTGTACTCCCGTCTAGATGTCTGCTGATTTGTGTGGAGAGAAAATTTATGCAAGTATAATTTGGTATATTATACGGTGTGTACTAGAACAAAGATAACTTCGCTCAAACGAAGATACCTGTCTTTGATTGTGATGTAATCATTCTTCTTCAAATGAATGAAGGTCATACTCGTACAATATAACGAAAATATAAAGCTGCTTTTGCTGTGCCTACCAAAGAATATTGCTACACTCCCGTACACTACCGCATTACTGGAAAAGTCGTGATTGTATATGAACGAATGGATGAGAAAATTGAATAAAAGCAAGAATTCTGGAAAACAAATAAAGTTTTGCGTAGAGAGAAAGTCACCAAGGAAAACTCTCTTCCAATACAAGCTTTTATCCGATGATACTTTAAGTTTTTTCGCAACAATTTCCCAGATCATTACGATGTGTGTCTTTCGATACTGTTCCCACAAGACCCCTTAACATAGAATTGTGAGCTGATAAGACTCTTTACAAGTAAAATTATTTCAGAAATCGATCCCTATATGATCAAGAAATCATAAATCAAACAATAAAATAAATAATTATGAATATAAGTAGGCATATTTGCAAACAAATCTGGCACGTGTTAACTTCGTACCTATGTATTTACATTTGCTAAGCAGAATTTTCAGGAGAGTTTCATTAAGACGAAACGTTAAAGGAAGATAAGTTCGTGTGATGTTCAGTTCATATCTCAAGTAGCTTTACATAGCACGGTAGCAAATTAACACTAATTATTATCATAAAAAGTTTCAGGAGACATCCTTCACAGAAAAGTTTTCAGCGTTAAGATACTTGAACGCCGCTGTTGTGACTTAACATTTAATTTATATGGGAGAAATCTTAATAAGGTTATACGGAAGATGAGTAATACAATTTATACTACTTAGTTTAATATGTTATACTTAAAATGATAATTCCAATTAAGGTAACATCTTAATAATTAAGTAAACTGTTTTAAAGTGTACGTCTGTAGTTAAAATGTAGTTTTATAAAACACTGAGTTATTTAATTATCTCATGACTAGATTAGGTACACACACCTATGAACTTTGTTGCACTTTTATGGTAAGCTGAAAGCTTGTGTTCTAAAATGCAGAATAAATAGTTAAATTTTAGAAAATTTGTTGGTTTTTGTAGTAGCAACCACAAAGCTAATAAAACCACAATACTACTACGTATAACATTACTCAGACTAAGTATATGAGTCCTAATTACTTAAGTGTTATTCAGTTAAGATCCTGATGAGTTTTTTACAAGTAGAAATGCACTGGACAATTAATAGAAGAAATTATTTTTCTTGCTTCATTAACCATTAGTTCTAATTATTCAGTTCGACGAAGAAATGAATTAATGTAGAAAAATATCCGAAATTAAATATCAAAAAATACAACCTTTATTTATTACGCTAATGAAAAGAAAAAGCTAATTGAGATTCTAATATTCATTAAATTAGCGCTAAATAAAGTACACGTGGATCTATTTAATTTTTATTTTTAATATCTGGAGAGAAAAATATATTTAATCAAAATATTTTTCAGAATATTTTATTTTGATACACGGCAAATTTACAAGATGCTGGATAATTATTAAATTATTTTTTGTTTCTTTTTTTCATAAAGGATCTGGACTTTGATATTAAATACTCAAATTCTCTCCTGTACCTAACCTATACCAAAACAAACTAACTGTTTTCTATTTGGGGTTAACTGGAAGAAATCGCAGTTCTGCGATAAGTTCGCCCTAGTGAACAACGTTTTATAATCTGTACTATGTCCATTTTATATATTCATATGTGTTTGTTGTTTACTTTAAGTTTAAATAAATAAAAAAATAAATACATATATTGTATGCAACAGCGAAGAATACATTGTCAACACAGGGACCATTTATTTATTTCTATTTCCTTTAGTAAAAAAGTATTTGTTGTAGAAATCGCGACACCGGGACGTTATAGTATTATATTTTTGTACTACATACAGAGATGACTGCTTCACCAATTAAACGACCATAGAGTTTGCATATATATATATATAGGTGCATGTCCGCAATTTTAAGATAAGTTAATTAGATCAAACAAAAAAGAAATAACTCCTTAAAAATCAAACTAATTGTAAAAAAATACTGTTACCAATGTCTTCAGTCTTATACTATAGATATTTTTTTTATCATTTTTCAAGATTACGATTAGAAAAAAAAGAAACGAAAATTATTATCAAACGGTTAGAAAATATCAAAAATTTTGTCATATTTAAAAAGGTTTACTGCGAAAATGATTTATTTTTCAATCATCACTCGTAGTTTCAGATATTTTAAAAAGTGAAACACCATCACCATGTTGTTACCATTGATATCATAATAATTCGAAGTGGATTACTCTCTTAGGAGCAAATCGCGAGCCGAGCGAATAAAAAAATGTATGGAGTTTGCCTAACAGCAAATGTCAAACTCCATACATTTTGCTACTAGTATAGTATAGGATATCAATGGTTGTAACTCGCGGCGCTGAATGTTTTTTTACAACACGTTTGGGGATTCAATCAAATTTTCCTTTACTCGACCGCCAACATTGTGTCGCCATGTAGATGTATAAAATCTGATATATGACAATGAAAAAGTTAACAACATGGGACAAAAACACGTAATGGTTCCTGTCTGGGGAGGCATAACTAATGTACGGGACACGGGAACAATACTAGGAGATATACTGGCAATACTAACCAGAGCTGGGCTTAAAAGCGTTAATCCGTTAATCGTTAATTAACGAAGTTAATATTTTGGTTTTTTGGTACGCTTTTCTCACCTCCAAAAATTGTTAACGGATTATTTAACTTCCGTTACATTTTACTTGTTTGCATAGACATCATCCACTGGCAGCGCTGGCATTAAATAAT
Source organism: Ceraclea dissimilis (assembly GCA_963576895.1). Taxonomy (NCBI): domain Eukaryota; kingdom Metazoa; phylum Arthropoda; class Insecta; order Trichoptera; family Leptoceridae; genus Ceraclea; species Ceraclea dissimilis. The sequence continues at coordinate 4,416,129 of OY756361.1, forward strand.
CCAAGGGTGGTATGTGTGGTATCGTATGTGGGTTGGGAGTTGGAAAAGAAATTTCACTTTGTTGGGATACATCGCGATAGTGTAAATATGATAATAGTTGTACTTATGTAGTTCTTTTCATGCCATTTAACCGCGATTTTTTACATTAACGCTTTAACGAATTAACATTAACTTCCGTTACATTTTTCAAAATGTAACGCTTTAACGATTAACGGAATTAACTTTTTAGTTGACGGATTATCGATTAAGGAAGTTAACTTTTTGATTAACGGTGCCCACCTCTGATACTAACCACTCTCCTTCTACGGGGATATATTCCTATATTATTCACATTCACACATGGCATCATGACCCTTATCAATTTTCATATTGCTCTGTCATAAAATTGCGCAGTATCAACTTTACTGGCAGTATTATTTTTCTGTCAATACAATTATTTCTTTCGTATCATCAATTTCAAGTGAATAAGGACACTGGACATTGATTACGTTTGATCTATAATAGAGGTGAGTAGAATATAAATAACGTTTTGTGTTTATTTTTATCAATTAATAAAAAATACCTACCTAAAAGATAGGCAGCTCTCGTTAACATACTTAGCGATAATGATAGTACTCATTTACTTATTGACCCTTCTAGAAAGTATACACAAACGAAACAGCGGCAATTATATGATCTTGTACATAATATGTACACACAGTTTTGTATTTTAATATGATCATATATGTATTATTATTTAGAGGCGGCTATCCCTTCCCATACACAAGTACCTACTTTTTTGGTAGTGCGTTAAAAAACTTGTTGATTTGATGTATAATGTACATATGTATAAAATATTAAATACTACTTTTTTCAATAAAATAAAATTATTATTATTATTGGATTGCGTGAATGTGACAGAAGTAACAGGTGTGTGTAAGGATAGAGGGAAGTCTGGCGTTCTGTTTTCTAACGCCTAGAGTGCCTGGGGACGTGGCGTGAGGGTATAGAATAGAATAAAATAAAAGTCCTCGTACAAATAAATACGAGTAGCGTAATATAAATATTATGTATATGTATGTATTGTATGTAGAGCTAATGAAATTATCAAGGACTTTTAACACGAGAGAGTTTAACTGGGGAACAAAACTCCACGAGTTGGAAGTCCATTTAGTTGAAAGTTTTCATTGGAATATATTGTATTAAGGTATTCACAGGTGATATTGAGTGAGGTGCCCACCCCCAGTAAGGAAAGTATTCAGGTATCTACTTGTATCTATTTCTACATAATATATACATGCTTATAGTGATGTTCAATACTTTGAGATATAAATATATATTAGATGTTATTCAGCCACTAAAACTCTGTACTATCAATATAGAAAATGGGTAGCTTGTTCATAAAATAATGGACACAACGCTTTAAAAAAAATCATTTACATTTATTATACAGTCTGTATATTCCACACCGCTCTAATTTGCGTCTTTTGACGTGTGACGTTACCTCAGTAATTTTCTACGTTATGTGGTCAATCTAACAGAGGCATATCTCCATCAATTTTTTAAATATTTTTAAAATATCTTCGTCATAGGTAAATAGTTACCATTAATGTACATAACATGTCTATAGAAATAAGTGGTATGTACAAGTATGTAAGTTTGAAGGTTGGCATAAAATTTAAAGTTTTTATATATACCTATGACGAAGCTCTATCAAAAAAATTAAATTAAAAAAAAACAGTTACTTTGTGAACACACCTCATAAAAGAGGTAAGCGAACAAGCAGAGCAACACAGCAACCCATGAGCCGCGCCAAGGGAATAATTAATTTCAATCATCGAACTGGGGGCGGCGGGTGGTCTAATGACGGGCCTGGGCCGCATCGGGATACTCTCCAAACTTTTACAAGTGCCCAGGACTGGAAACTATTCAATGTACAATAATATTATATTCGATATATTGAAGATTAATTACGTTTATAAAACATAACTTTTACGCTACATTAAAGTTCATTTTAACCTAGTTTAGTTACATAGAGACTTGAAAATATAATAGTACAATTAACAAACGACTTTCTATAATATTATGGGGAATATTTAAAAATAGATACATGCATTGTTAATATTGGAATTCAAATAACCATCTTTGGCTTGAGAAATACCTATTTTTTTCTTAAAGAGAGACTGACAGATGGTTGACAAAATATTCACAAAATAAAAATTAACATAATAATCAGGTCAACCCTCCAATTAGGAGTGTCTACAGCATACATATGTACATACATACATGGACTGACTATTGGAAAAAAAGAGTGTATATTTATTTATTTATTTACAGTTTTGACGGCCACAAGGCCTTTGGAAAGTTACAATCCAAAAAGTACCAAAATATAACATAATACTTAGAATTAAAAGAAAGATATTTACATTATACTATTTGCAGGCATAGTTTTAGGTAGCTAATATCGCAATATTAACACATACTTCAAACTATACACCAAAATTCCCAATCAAGCAACCGTGCATTCGCACAGAAATTTTACAATATGTTTTGTCGCATAAATTGTAAAACTGACAAACCACTATTTACCAATCAAATATGAACTGAGAAGACGCAAGGAGAAAAAGAAGGGAAGAAGATTGATCCATGCAGGAAAATATTCTAACTATGAATATTTTCTTCACTAATTCAGCACTCGTCACTAAATAACTCTGTTATTATTTGTGGTCTACAAATCGCAATTAGTCATCGTGGAGACGTCACATTATGACATAAATATTCAAATATACGAGTAGTTGATAGTAATGGCCACCAGAGAATAAGTTTAGCGTTGTCTTGAGCCTCACTTCCAAACTCCATTAAAGATAGCATAAAAAGGATAATAAAAATAAAATGATAAATCTCTCTTGTGTGACAATAATCTCCTTAGCCTCGCACCATGATTTAATAATAACTTGCATTTTTTACGTTTCAGCTGAACGATTATTTTTCAGGAAAATCTTATTATTTTCATTCTTTGTTTTATTTATTGATTTATTTATTTATATATTTACGGCATAAGCCATTTACATTTTATTAAATAGAAGTACAAAACAGACAACAACTATAGAATAACATGAAGAAAGACGATTAGTCCATTCATAATTCAGCTGTCACCCACGAGCATGCACCACACTTAAATTAAAACATATACCTAAGTTAATTCCGGTCGTTTCACACACCCAGACTCAATCTCGCTCACACACTCACCCATCGCACACGCACACCTCAGATTTTACAATTTCATTAGACAGAAAATAGAGAAAAAAAACAAGAATATAAAAAATAAGAAGGAATCTTTCCCGATGGAATTTAATAACTTTGGGATGACTGTAAGATATTACTTTTGCAATAAGTCCGCGCTTTAGCATACTAGTGCTGTCTGGTCAACACTCTAGATTTTTGGATAATAAAGATTTCTTTCAATACAACATTTAATTGAAATGAATTGTTACTTATTTGCTTACGTTACTTAATTCGAAAATGTAATATCAGCAATTTATTTATTTTATAGGTCACCACACATAATACAATTGTTTTAATAAACGGATCTATCTATATCAAGGGTGGCCAACATTTTTGAGCGGGCGGCCAGATTCTAAGAATGAGATGGCTTACCGGGCCGCACAAACAATTTTTTGAAACAAAAAATAATACATAGGTTTGTCTCGGATGGGGGGGGGGGGGGGATGGCAACTGAAAGTAAAATATTGTTGCGACCTAAAAAAGTGAAATAGCGTCGCAGGCGATTTTTTTCCTTGCGAAACTGAGTGGAGAAGGCTCACAACAAAATGCGACAAACATTTTCTAATTGAAAAGAGTACCCAAAATAGCGCCGCAGGCGAAATTTTTAAGGAAAAATGGGTGAAGTGACGAATCTGATTGTCTTTCTATAACAGGCAATGCATACGATTATACTGTAAGATTGCTCCGTGGGCCGCATTTAGACCCTCGGCGGGCCGCTAGATCTATATAATACCTGTTAATAGGTGACCATTGACCAATAACTTTTTTCTTCATAGGGCAATGAGGAAAAAGTTACCAATAAAATGATAACGTATTACTCGTAAATTATGCTCAAGACAATAACCCTCCATTTGGAACTATTCAATAAAGACTCTATGATAAGAAATTTGTTCAGCAATATTAGAACGATTACTTTTTATTTCCATAGGTGATTCTCCCCGGCGTTTTTCCCTGCATTGTGTTTAGTTACTAGAATGCCTGTAGAAGTAGAATGTAGCGCGCGGCGCGGCGCATAATATGAATGGGTAATGGTATAAAGGTTATCTGTTTTAGACCACGACTGATGGTTCTGCTGTAAGCTTCGGTGTTTTACAGCTGCAGTCATAAATCTGACTTCTACTCCTGGATGTATGCAATACAACACACACCTATACCATTGTACAACATTATACCTTCCTTCTACCTTACACAACACATTTATATTATCCACAATGTGGAATACATACACAAAATGCAGCACACCACTACCACCATCAATCATGCACTTTTACGGGTGTTAAAGAATGAATAAAAGCATTTTGTTTAGCAAATTCTATGCATCAAAACACTAAGCCGCACTTTAAGGTTATTCAAATTTATAGTTAAATTTTATTTATGCATAATTATGTCATTTATGTAGTGTCCTCAGATAGCATTACCAGATAGTGTACAAAGGTGAATTTAAGTTTATTTCTATAAACCCAGATTCATTTTTTATTTTAAAAAATACCTGCTGATATTAAAAGATAATAAGAGTAGGTATTAAATGTTTAATAAATTCAGAAAAAGTTTTGTAATGCAAGGACGAGTTTTCGCCTCAAACAATCAAGTTTATTTGGCGTATTCACAAGTATCAAGGATTTTCGGAATACTTGCTTTATCAAGACTAGAGCTTTTCCGATTAGAAAGTCCCAGGCTCACCTATACGCCTAAGAAGTTCGTTACTTGGATTCGTTCATGAAACGAAAATGAAAAAAAGTGATAGACTAACGATTTCTTCATAGTTATCGTAAAAATTCTGAATTTTACTTTACTTTTTTTTTTACTTCGAGTATGTAGAATTTAAAAGTTCCCATACGATATTATGATATTAGAATTGAGTTGAATAGTTGTTTAACTTCCAGCACTTCAAAAGCATTTCATAATAATAAAATATGTAGTTGGGAATGTGAATATAAAGTTGCGGGTATATTTAAATAGATTCCTGAAATACCTGATGTTATGTAAAAAATCAGCGCATTTTATGTGCAATTTAATTTGTATTGGCAGTTCATTTTCCAATACCCAATATTATTTTATGAGATTTTTTTTTAGTTTTCAGGCTTTTATTAAAGTTCGGAAACATAAAAAAAAGTAGCTTTATTCACAGCCGCCTGATGATGAGGGTGCAAATCCTCGAATTTGCGGGTAATCTAAATATTTAGTTTTTCATTTTTTCCTTAAAAATGGACTTCTACCAAGTACCGACCGTCAAAAACATCGAGATTGTTAAATATAGTTTTACCTACACCTATTTTTTATAAAGGATCTGTACTAGTACTACTAGTAAATACACAAACCCAAATACTTTCTTGCACACTTCACAACAAGTTAATAGTAGTAGGTATGTGTCATGATGTGCAGAATACATACAGCGCAGGGATTGTTATTTGTGTAGTTTAATAAATTAATTGATTGTTGCACTTATTTCCACGCTTTTATTCAACTTCATCTGGCGTTGATGTTGTCTGCGTCTACACTTTCATAAGACGAAATCATAAGACAGAGGTACCTACATATTTAGGTATGAAAATTCGCTAGGGCTAGCTGATCGCTATGTAGGAATCACTTCTTAGATAATATACCTACATACACGCAAATAATTTTAGTAGTATTATTTTTGAAAAATCCATATAAAACAAGGGAGGAAATATACAAGTAAATATTAGAAACACCTGTGCCTAGTAAATAATGGATTAGAATAGCAATAAGTTTTAAAAACCTTTTATCACACTCGGTATAGGACAACAACATACTAAGAAATATTCACCATCTGTTGATTTTTTCATATAGGCGCCTTACACTAAATACTTACCTATTGATTGCTATACAGTATTTTTTGATAAAACTCAAGCCCTTATTGTATTTTATTGTGGTATTATTATTGTTTTTAAGAGTATACATACCGACATTTCAAAAATTTCTTAAAACGGGAGACCTTATATCTCGACAACCGTTACTAAATATGCTTTGGAACAAAATAGAGTAGATGCATTGAACATTTATCTAGGGAATAACCGTAAAAGATTTTTTATGCCTTGTATAGATTTCTCAAAAAAAAAATGTAAAAACACGTCTGATCTTTTTTCCGAAAGATGGAAACTCTTTTCCCGAAAGTCGAAGTGTAATTTTTTTCTACTGATAATATGCATTATAATCTAGGGAATAACCGCAAAAGTTTTTTGATACACACAAAATTAACCCCAAAAATGTAAGAAACGCTATTTTTACCGTTTTATCACGCGATTGTTCACGCGATTTTGAACCTTAATGCCGTGGGAAATGACTGTGACGTTATTCTTGGCCCAGCCCTTAATACTACTATCTATTGATTGCTATACAGTATTTTTTGATAACACTCAAGCCCTTTTATTGTGGTATTATTATTGTATTTAATAATACATATTATATTATAAGAAGATGATAGAAAAACTTGAAGCGTTCATGCGACTCATATGAGAAACCTTTGATATCCGCGCACAATATTTCATCACTTCTTGTGTCTAGGATTTCGAGGATCACTGAAGCGAGCATAAGATCGAGAGATATTGAAAATATATTCTTCCCGATATAAGATTGTTCACTGGACCGTATAGATCTCAATAAAGGTTACAATAGTTGCGAAACTGGATTATATTTTATGTCGTACATTAGGTGTATTATTTTACTTTCTGTATTTATTGAAAGATACAATTTCATTAAAAAGAATCCACGTTATATACTCGTAATACTAGTTGAGACACTCGAAAGCTTGACATTTTTGAGAAGACGTCCTTGAAAATGAGGCTAATTTCCCAAGTTATAGTAAAAGAAAAATATATTAATTACAAATTAATTAACGTGATTCATCGAGATGGTTTGGGAGACGAGATGAGAATGAATGATGATTGAATGATAAAAAAAGGTTATATTATGAAAAAGGAAGTGTTAGGAAATGAGGCCGTCCGTGGCTCGAGCATGTCAACCAGTTTTTCAAAAACGATCGCCTACTGAATAAAAGAAACCGATGAGCACGTATAGCGAATTACATGAACGTGGCGGAACGGAAGCACGGAAGAACGGAAACACGGCGGTAACTATGCAGTGACTGGATCCTCTCGATCGCTCGGTGTCTTCCAAGGCTCGAGCTGGACAGAATCTAACTTGCGATCTGGATTTTTTTCAACGCCCTTTTATAGGATACCACACATGACCCCACACGACCCTTGGATCCCCCTGAAACGCTTTGCATCTTTTTTGTCTCTGCAGAAAGCTGGTCCATTTTTACATAGAATCGTATTGTCACCGAGTTTACGTACGTTTATAAAGTTCCCTAAGTAGTCAGGAATTGGTTGAAAAACCGATTGCAAAATTTGCGCACAAACAAATTAAAAAAAAAAATCAACAGTGTGAAGTTAAGTAAAATCTTGAAAAAAAGCTAAATCGCAAAATATTGAGACAATTAGTACAGAGAGAAGCAAAAAGGAGAAGAAAATTCTGAGTATAATGACATAATGTAATAGGATTATATGTCATTTATATGGATGGGGAGTTGAGATGTTATCCATGGGAGACTGTATAAAATTACGCGACAAGTTAATGAGTTGGGCAGGGCGTCATGAATAGGCAAAAGGTTCTCTTTAATCTCTTGGAGTTAGTCCGGCCAGACAAGCAAGGAAGTGAAATAATGTAAGTGGGAAGGACAAAGTATGTTATATTTATACCTCAGTCTACCATCTTCATTTCTATTTATTATTGTAATGTAATCATAGCTCAAACACAGCACCTCAATTTAAATTCTGATACGTAACTTTTTATTTGTAAATTCAAAGGGAGTCTTGTATATATTTAGTCCAAGTAAGTATATCTTCAATTTAATAAATAAGATGAAAGGTAGAGCTTGAAATTATTTAAATCAACATCCAACTCCTGGGAATTTTCAACAAGTGAAGTGCTTTAAATATAACCTGGAATTTGAAATTGTACCTCATATTTATGATGAATGAGTTTTTTAAAGATATTCTAGACACATCAGTGATGGATGTTTTTAATGTCTCATAAGGTATTGATACTTAGAATACACGTGTTTATGAAAATCGTGATAGTATGTCAAGCTTGTATCTGTAGGTCGCTAGGCTGAATTTGTGATGTAGGAACCTCCCCATATTAGACCATCTGGAAAAAATTCGTAGATTTTTCTGGTAAATGAGAGTGAATTATGAAATAAAAAGTATTAAACATTATAGATGTTTGAGTTCATGCACAAATCCTGGATTTTTTTTTATATAGAAATAATAACATAATTAAGAAAATGTTTAGGGACGTTCTATACACTTATATAATGGAGGTTCTTAGACTGTAGCCTCTATCGATAACATAGACGTAAATATGTTTCCATTATGGTACCACTATGGATGATAACTATATGCATACAAGTAATTACTGCACTGTTCAGCAAAAGCTTGAAGTTGCTGAATAATACAGTAAATGCCTAACTATTTATCGATGAAAAGTGCTTTTTGAGAAAAAAAATCAAGAAGCTAAGTTTAAATAAAGTCAATGCAATAATTTATCATACATTAGGTAGAGACCATTGACTAAACGGAATAACGTTGGTCTTAAACAATAACGAGTATCTTAACGGGTCGTCTGTATTGCAAGGAATTGCTTACAAAGTAAGGAGTGTAATGAGTGTATATCTGATATCTGAAGCATAACAATTCAATGGAATATTGGAATAATACTCGTAATATAAAGCACTCGATTGTGACATCATTTGTAATAAATTCACGTCCCAATCGCATTAAATACATTTTATATACAAATCAAAGGAATGGTGAATGGTGGTGGAGTATTTAAACCTTACAACTGTCGAGTGGGTGAAGTGTGAAGGAGGAGGTAGGGTCGTGTACCGGAAACAGAACGATTTTTCAGTTTCGAATTGTAAGGAGTACAAGAATGAGAATGAGGGAGGGTAATGGCGGGAGATCCGTTTCCGCTGATTTGTGAGGGCTGCATTAGAGAGGAACGGGTGATCGATGGGAGGGAAATATATTTCAAATTTAGAACTCTGAAAAACCAAGACGTTTGTAAATTGGTCGGTATTCGCGTGTCAGACATATTAGCATGTCGGCCTAGGGTAGGGCTGTCAGGATAATATATTGCGGGATGTAAATACATACAACTTTCAGCTTCGTGGTCTGTGCCAAGCCAACAATTAAGATCCACGCATATAACATGACTTGTAGACACTAACTAACGGAAACGTTTCCGTAGAGATAGTATTTATTTACTTTGAAAAATTCGTAGATTAAAAGTGGAGCTCCGGAAAACAACAGACCGAGAAATTTCAACCAATTTGAACTATTCATCATGGATGTTCAATACGTAAACTTTCCTACATACACGTGTTATTTCAATACACATGTCCTCAATAGTATGATAATAAATGTATGTTATTTGCCCTGCCCGGCTGTGGGGATTTTCGGTATGCGACACGGTTTTTTTTTATACAGTTTACATACAGATACATAAATACGTCATAACATAATTCTCACTATATTAATTTACCAATTCCTAGCTTATAGGAAGCCTAAAGGGCAAAGTAATGTTGACACTTAGTAGCATAGTTAATGTATTTACCAACAGTTTCAAACTATATTTAATAAAAGTAAAGACTTTCCATTAAAGTGCCAGAAATAATATTGTTGTTTCCAATACATCAATCTATGACATGATACAGCAATTCCCATTAATATTATTAAAACATAGACCCAACCCTAGACCCGATGGAACTGTCAATTAGCAAATAATACTAAATCACATTTAACACCATCATTGTCTCCATCGATATCGACCCAATACAAAACTCGAAAGTTCCAAATTATACTTGACGAATGAGACGAGGAAAAACTTATAGTCCAAGAGCCCGCTGCTTAATTTATGACGTATCTGTTTTTTGATCGAAATGTGGTATAAACGGTAGCTTACCAATAGGGTATTACATCGCACTAGGGTTGCCTATCAAAATCTTGCCGCAACCCCCCCTGCCCCCCCCCCCCCCGAAAAGGTCCCTCTTCGCGGTTTTTCGCATTTTATAGGAATATGGTAAGAGATAGGAGAAAGTAGTCAATGACAAAAATAATCCTTGCTAAATTCTCTACAAAAAATGTTAAGTCAATTTTTTCGTAGAACTAGCAGTTTACCCGCAATGGCCGGTCCAAAACCGAAATTCATTTATAATACAAAAAAAATGTATTTAAACTAAATTGGTTGAAAATTGATAAGAGCTACAGGAAAATAGTCAGAGAACGAATTGATTACCATAGTCTTAGCTACAAAACGAGCTATAACTTATGTTCATACATTTAATAATTTCGGAGTTATTACAATAAAACTCAGTGACGAAAATTCTTAAAATTTAGTATTTCATAAAATAACCAGTGATATAGCGCCGCAGGCCAATATTTTTTTTCCATAAAATGTTAGTAATAATGGGTGGAAGAATGTGAAAGAAAAAAAATCAAACTTTTTTTTTTATTTTTTCAAAAAATATCATGTTTTTTGACCGGCTATTACGGGTAAACTACTAGTCCTATGAAAAAATTGACTTAACGTTTTTTGTAGAAAATTTAGCAAGAATTATTTTTGTCATTGACTACTTTCTCCTATCTCTTACCATATTCCTATAAAATGCGAAAAACCGCGAAGAGGGACCTTTTCGGGGGGGGCAGGGGGGGTTGCGGCAAGATTTTGATAGGCAACCCTAGTGCGATGTAATACCCTTTTGGTAAGCTATCGTTTATACCACATTTCGATCAAAAAACAGATACGTCATAAATTAAGCAGCGGGCTCTCGGACTATTATTCGTTTTCTTAAAAACGTTTCTCTACACGCACCAAATACCTAATTTACGCCCATGTAGATTGATGTATGACATCTTGAATACTATGAATATCAAATTAATTCAAATTAATGAATGTGTTTAACTAATGTTCTTAGGAATAAAGGAGATTTCTATTATGAAAATGTATTGTGCCCTGGTTACGTTGCTAGTTAAGTAAAATATTTACATAGATATATAGGTTTCCCATGAACAGAAAAGTAAAAAATATTGGTTGCGAATATCTAGGCTTATTTGTGTTCGAATTATACTGAGCTAATCATTTAATATTTCCCAACTACATCCTTATCCTTAAAGGTAACAGAGAGAACTTAAACATGGAGTTCTACAAAGTTAACAAAAATAACCTTAAAAGATTATAAATAAATTATTTGGACTACTCTATATTAATGAAGAAAGGAAATAAAAAACAATGATTTCTTATCTTGCCTATCAATAAAAACGTGAAAAATATTTTCTGAAAAAGAAATAAAAAATGGAATAAAAAAGAGATAATTTATAAATTTCCTCCCCCTCATTCCCTTTGTTCCACATCTTGAAGTCTCCTCCTCGCCATTACTTATCCATGTCTGGATTTATGTAATATTATTATTTTGATAATCCCTGTGTTTCAGAATAGTGGTGGGAGACTCGATGCTGAGTTAGCAAAAACTGTGGTCTTATTGCTTACACGCAGGATTCATATTAAAAGAATTAATTTTTAATCAATTTTATATACGGAAGACAATGACGTGCTAAGGACACCGTTGTAGCATTGAATGTGAGGTGAACTCTGAACATGTCGTCCACCCTACACTTTACTATAAGGCAGTTTGTAAAGGGTACTAATTATGTTTTTAAAAAGTACAATTATGGAAGTATGTAATACCTACGTATAAAATACGAGTAGGCTGTAAAATATTGCTCTTGCAATGAGTCGACCTTTCAGTCAACTACTCCGTAACTCTTGATTTTTTTTGTTAATGATTTATTTATTTATTATGTAATAACTATAATAAAATTGAATATGAAGTTCACTGAAGCTATGCAAATTTTGACGTGAAAAATATACTCGTGGGAATGTTCAGGTGTGTTTTTTTTTAATTTATAGCGTCATTGTGGTAGAATATTTGACGAAATAATCATTACTTTATATGCGTATATTGATGAATAAATTAATGGAAAATTACGAACTCTAGTGTTTATTGTTTTATACTCATAGATACGATAACCAGATAACCTATGCAGTACCAACACGAAAATTCATTGTTTTTTTTTATTCAAATGCCTAAATGCCCATTGACATTTTTTGTACATGAAAAAAATTTCAGGAGAACAGAATTAAACGAGCGTAAATAATCTATTAAAATACTATATGTTCACATATTGGATATTTAAAACAACTCGGAAGCAAGTTGCAATTCATATACATATGTAGGTACGGATACACTAATAAGCCGGTACAAGGTACAACAGTGAAAACAATGTTTGCAATATAAATGGTGACTGGGATATAAATCGTGACCGTGATATAAATAGTGACCGGTATAAGAATGACGTCTGATGTTAGAGGAGTGCTAAACACATCGTGGACTTATTCCCCATTTTTTAGCAAAATAAGAAAATTATAACATTTAAGTCATATGAACGCAGAGCAAAAAACAAGCTTCTTTGAAAATCATCGATCGTACAAATAGGACCCTAATAAGCTAATGTGGTGAAGCGCTATATCTATACTTCAATTATCTATATATACTTGTGAACAATTTTCAATATTGCAATTAATGATACATATATAAAATGAAAGCGAACTTATCGCAATGGTTGGATTTCTTTCAGTCAAAGAATTTCTGATACTTATAGACGGTGTTACAATCAGTGTAGTCCACCAAGACTCGATTACTATTGTAATTACTATTTTTTCAACACATTAGAAGGAAAATTAATAAATAAAAACTAAATATGCAAATAAGTATCGTACGATTTTCATACATAATGTATAGAAAATACAGTATACTTAGTAGTAACTGAATATCTATTTCTTACATATAATAAAATTACATTTGTATAAATAATGATTATATTTGATTAGCTGGCATTGAATTACATTATTAAAGGTCATTATATTCATTGTAGAATATGTAGGTATCAACATGTAACGCGTTAAAGGAAAATATAACAAAATATATTTTTTTACCACACATTGTTTCTGTCTCCCTTGGTCCCTACATGGTCAACTTGATGATCTCTCACGGTTGTACAGTGTACACCTGTGTCCTAATAAAATAACCTTATAAACAAATCCTCATCAATTGCACCATCATTACCATAAAAATCTCTTTAATCGTTTGCTTATCATTCAGTATTTTGTCACTGTTTTATTTATTTTCTGTACATACATGTATAACCTTGAGCTATAATATTGTAGTTAGTTTTAATAAAATCCAGTACTTTTTTGTTTGTATTTTTACTTTGTAAAGCTTTGGATAATAAATAAATGAAAAAAAAATGAAAAAAAAATGAAAAAAAAATATGAAGAAGTAAAAAAATGTGAACTAAATTTACTGCGTCTTAGTATGTTTTAATGACTGGATAGTTAATACTTCATAACTTCACTGTCTTTCCTCCTAAAGGCAGATCTTTGATACTATCCAATTATGAAATTATTTTACAGTATTTCGTATGAGAAACCTCTAATTTTGCCGATATTGTGTTGAAGTGTCTGAAATTCTGTTTATATTGTGATACCTAGATAAATTGTGATTTTCTACTAGTCCAAATCAATTCCAAATAATTTATAGATGTGTTCTAATAAAGGCATACAAAGTCTTTTGAGTGTTTTCTTGGTACCTTTTATTTATAAAAGTACAATTTAGATTTATCTTTTTAATCTTCAACACTAACTGATTAAAAGATAAACCACCTAATCGCTTTTGTAAGTTACCTATAAAGTTAAAATGCATTCTAACTGTTCCGATTCTCTTAATTTATGCAACAGAGCGAGTAGTCTTACATCAAACTAAATTGGAATAACAATAGAAGATTAGTGGAAAACGTATTTTCTCTAATAGGAAATGTTTGTGGCAGAGTAGTAGAATCCAACGTGTACTAACTGTACTTAGTAATGGTATCACGGTGTATGTAATAAGTTGAACAAGAAATGTATTAAAGGAGTTGAATGGTGAGAACGTAAGAACTACCCATCGCGATGGAGACGGTTGATGTAAAAGCTATAGCTGAAGTTATTTTCTTTCTAGCTTGGTGCATCTTAGATAATATATCTACTAGTACAAAGTGTAAAAGAGATTAGCCCTGTTTGTGACAATACAATTACACTGCACTCCGGTACAGTTAAGAAGGATTTATTTATAATAAAAATATAACATTCTTCTGCAATAGACTTTCACATTAACTTTGTTGTAAGTGACCTGCAGTTATGAGATTGTACAAGTAACGAGAAAGTAATTTAGAAGAATGCATTTTATAATAATGAAAAGTAGATTCTCCCAACTCAGACACTAGTTGTTTACTTTAAAGTTGCAGTCGATAAAAAAACTCTCTGGGAAAGCGTCTCAGAAAATCGTAAAAAGTAAGTATTTCATATTCCCTGTTTTCCCACGAAGAACGCTAAGTAGTCAAGTATAACAGTTTTCTATGCTTGTTTTTCTTAAGACTTTTTTGTTACTCGTTAGTAAAATTTGGTATATGATAAAACTTGACGCATCATGAAGTAATCAATATGGACACAATCGTGCTGTCAAGTGTGTAATAAGTTTTTCTAATTAATTAACACACAAAAGCTACTTTTGCTATAGGCATGAAAACACCGTTGGCCATTGATGGGTTCGTCCTCTATATTAGACCTTCTCTTTAAATCTAGATAAATGAGTACATGGTTGGCGCATTTGGTTGAGGCGGCAGTCTCTCAAGCGGGAGGTGCCAGGTTCAAACCCCGACGCTGGCAATGTATTCCACACTTTGCGAATTAGGCTTTTAGCCTAGTGCAAGGTGTGCAGGAAAGTATTTGAGTTTGTGTATGCAAGCCCAGATTCTTTTTTATAAAAGAAAAGAAAGAATGAAAAAAGATAAACTTTATATCTAACACTACATAACCATCTAAATTAAAAGTTAGAAATAATGTAGGTATACAAGTTTATACGCAAATAATTGATATAAAAATGAACAATAAATTATATCAATTGCAATAAAACATCCATCGTAAAAAGCGTGTGACCTTGCAGGAAAGTATTTGAAAAATGTGCAATACAATCACAGTAAAGTATGCTTACTTTAACTTTAAGATACGTGTAGGTTTGTATGAATTTTCAATTTACTGTTCAATAATTATTTATAATATAGTTTACAACTCGATTAAACTAGAAATACTTTACTAGCCCGTATGTATGTTTACATAATTGTCATGCCATATGTGTGTATTTGTATACCTATTTACCTGGTGATAATGACACTGAAATACCTATTTTGTTTATACAGTACCACAGCTGTATCAGATTGTGTGCCTATAAATTTGATTAATGTCTACCCGTATGAGTTCTTGTAATCTTAAAATGTACGTTACGAAAATCTTGCTTTAAAACTTTGTTTCCCAGCGTAACGTAGATTTACATCTCATATTTTTCTCAGATATCTTTACCGAATATCAGTGGCGTATATAGGGGGGGGGCCGAGGGGGCCCGGGCCCCCCCCGAAATGTTGAACAATTCTTTAAAAAACGTTATTTTAAAACATGAAAGTTACTCAAGTTCATCATTTCACCCATTATTCCATAAAATTTCGCCTGCGGCGCTATTATCTTTGTATTTTCTGCACACAATATTAATACCAACCCAACCAACATATTAATACCAAAACACGACCTTTTTCACTTACATTCACGAAAAATTTTTGCCTGCGGCGCTATTATAATTTTTATACTGTACGTCTATTTTCAAATTTTTGTTGCCTCCAACCCCCCCGAATCAAATATTTGATCGGGCCCCCCCCCGAAATGAAATCCTATATACGCCACTGCCGAATATTATCTAGGGACACTTTGAAAATGACTATTTTATTGATACAATTTTATTATATTATGTTATTGAATTGGAATTGATATGACAACATGATTTTTATAATATATTTTAGAATACGTGGGTGACTGAAAACAAGACAAATAAAATAGCAAAGTTTAGCTCCAAATGTAAGTACCTACACTTTCTGGATACACGTGCAAACATTTTCTCCATTTTTAGACACGAAATTAAATTAAATTATTATGGTAGTGCTCATCCGCATAGCCGTCGCTGGTAGCTTTATTACTATGGAAGACTGTGATTATATAGATGAGTTGGGATTGGCGAAATTTATCAGGAACGAAGAGTGGCTCGACAAGAAGATACTAGGTGGGCACCCAGAATCCTACAGTGGAGGCCCTGGTACAAAAGGAGAAGCGTCGGAAGACCTCCCAAAAGGTGGTCTGATGACCTAGTCCAACAAGCCGGAAGAACCTGGATGCGGAGGGGGAGAAACAGAGATGAGTGGAAGAAAATGGAAGAGGCCTACGTCCAGCAGTGGAGGGAGGAAGGCTGAGGAAGAAGAAGAAGAGTGGATTTCTGTAGGAGGGAAGCCGGTACATAATCATTGTTACCTATTTTTTTACCGTCCTAACTCTAAAGGTAAATCAATGGGAATTGTAAACTCTTACTGTATCTTCGCGCCTAGTAGTCATAGTAGGTACCTATATTTCTTCGGAAATTACGTTTTTTATTAATTTTTCACAATACATTTATTACGGTATAAAATATACTTACGGCATTAAATTGTAAAGAAAATCAACGAATCGAAGTGGAACAAATTCAATGCTCAGTGTTTCTAAATTCCGAAATATTCAAATATTCAGACAGTCAATAATAAGAAAAACGTGTAATTTGCATCTCAGAAAGTCGTGTAACAAACAAGTCAAGAGTGTTCAATATTTACCCAAAGAGAAAAATGTAAACGAAAGAATGTCTTCAAAAGTGATTGTAAGTTACAATAAGTAAACACAAGGGGAAAAGTTCTTTGTCAAAAAATGTAACACAGAAATAGTGATGGGTTGTGTACACAATATTATCTTCAATGTGAATTCACATATTAGAATGGTCTAAGTCTCATTTTCAAAATCTTTTTTTTTTAATATAAAAAGTAATCTGGGTTTATCGAAATACCTAAACCCAAATACATCTTTGTACACTTCACAGAAAGCTTGTGTTGTTAAGTGGAGTAAGTTGGGGATTGAACCCGCGCCCAGTGCATTAACAGTCGAGCGCGTTATCAACCAGGCTACCGACCACCTCTTATTTATCCCCTATTTTTCGGTTTAATTTTACATCTACGAGCGTCTCAATGAGAATTTCCTAGAATAATTTCAAAACTATAGATAGATACACCGTTACGTGAAAAAATTAAAAACAAAAAGACAAGAGGCGCCACATCCGAATAAGAGGACAACCAAACAAAATTTCCAGATTACATAACCTGCAAATACAGTCCATTCGAATATTCACTGCGAGGGATATTTTTGATAATGAAACGTGAGAAATTCAACTTTTATTTCAAAAGTTCAATTACGTCATGCCATGAATTCAATACTTACGATAAAAAAAACTTCCTGTTTTACATTAAGTCGTTGAAAATGACATTTGATATTTCTTTTATAAAATGTTACACGTTTCTGTGTATGTTATAAGTAGAGTACAGAAAGTGATGTATATTTTTCCAAGATTTCAAAAACTTTTAATTCTTTTAGTTATTTACGTGCTTTCAACTTTGTAACGCAGCGCTCCCAGACAGCAAACATAATTGTAGATACTTAGATATTTATATAAATGGGTAGGTGTGTTTGTATAAAGGAGGTGACACTCTAAGAGTCAAAGAAGACGTAGAGGATATTGTAAGAATAAGTAGAAGTTGTGTTTACAGTTGTCAGTAGGCGGCATTAGGGAGGAACTGATTGCAGAGTACTGAACATTGATCATACCACCCTACAACCTACAAGGAATGTCTACATACATCTCTACATCACCCCCTCATCCCTCGTCTTCATGGTGCCAATCCGAGTCCCGCACGTCTAACGAGCAAACATGTTCTGTTTCCACTTCAGACATACGTATATTAGGGGTGAACATTCTCAACCTACATAATATATATTTTTCTATACAACCAATGGTTTCACAGTGTCACAGAGCAAATTATTTCAAACCTAATGACTGAAAACTATATATGAATAATGAAAGAAGAATTCAACTCATAAAATAAATCATATAGAAATATACAAATATGAGTTTTGATTTATTTCGATTAAAACACGAGTAACCACCGTACTCCCAACACGGATAAATTAAATGTTTTATTGACTCGACACTAGTGAGGAGAAATTTAATTTTAGAATATTTTCTAGATAAAAAATAATTCCAGTGTTAACTCTTTTTTTTACTGATACTTGATATTATTCCAGTAGTTTATTCAATAAACCTAACGCCATAATTTGGTTGATAACATGCTTAGGTAATGAAAGACGTGGGGATATATATTTTTTTGATATTCGGTCGAACAAGCCGGTTAAGATTTTGTTGCTTACGTTACTCTTACATATTTTGTGCATAAAAAAATTGAGGTCAGCTGGCAGAGATCGCAGTACTGCGATAAGCTCGCCCTAGTGAACAATTGTTATAATTTTATTTTAATGTTTACATATGTCTGTATCTTGTTCACGAAAGGTGTAAATAAATAAATAAATAAACTTTTGTGAAGAAATAATACTCGTATAACAATTTTATAACCGCATATCACCCCTAATTTATTCATTCATTAGAATTGTCAGGAATACTAGTTTTGTAAAATATAAAATAGTATTTTTTTAGCCTGCAGCCCTGCTTATAAAAATATTATATATTCGAGTGGCAATAAATACATCAAAGGAATCAAGGTAGGCTGAATAGATTATCATACAAAAGAGAGTTGATATCTTCTCGTATATTTATATAGTAATAAAAATCTTTATACAATCCTTGATGTGAGATTTGCATCACGAATCGTCATGATTATTAACTTATCGTTTCAGAATAAAAAAATGAATACTTTATATTAAGTACCTATATTGTGCTTATTATTAATTGTTTGAGGTGGTTGGTAGCCTGGTTGGTAACGCGCTCGACGACTGTTAATCTAGTGGGCGCGAGTTCGATCCCCGATGCCGGCCTTATTCCACTTCACGACACAAGCTTTTCAAGCTTACTGTGAAATGTACAAATATGTATTTGGGTTAATTTCGATAAACCCAAATTGATTTTATAAAAAAAATGTATTGTTCTTTAATAATAATAGAAACACTTCAATAAAAAACTTCTTGTGTACATAAAGAACCTATTCAGTACCTATATCGATAGAACTACATAGTCATCAGTCATCGCCTTCTACTTCACGAGGGTCGCAACGTGAAAGCCAAATATAATCACAATTCTTTTCTCTTTGAAGACTGACACCCTCTATTTCGTAATATTGTTATAGTACATACTTGTAATATAATACCCGTAGATGTAAATATCTTAGGAGTATTGCAGTAAGCTTTCGCATTATGATGAATTCATTTACATTCGAAAGTTAGATTTACGTCGAACAACACACCACACAATTAGTTATCTCAACAAATATGCAGCGAAGGATAGACTTTCCATCAGGGTTATGACTGATCGAAACGCCGGCTGGTTTTAATGTCATCGTAACTTGTTATGCAACTACGATATGTGGAGAATCCGATGTTCTCACAAAAAATAACTCAATGGTTATAAAATGTTAAACATTTCAACTGCTGAAAGATGTTGAGGTCCGTAAGATCTCATATCTGGGTCACATTCTGCGAGGAGATAAATACAGTGTACTCCAACTAATACTCATGGGGAAGCTCGAGGGACAGCGTGGTCCAGGTAAAAGGCAAACGTCTTTGTTGCGCAATATAAGGAACTGGACCGGAATGAGACGTGTGGAGGAGCTGTTCCGGGTCGCACAAGACAGAAAAGCCTTCGCCAGAGTGATTGCCAACGTCGGGGGGAGCTGACAGGGCACATCATGAAGAAGAAGAAACATTTCATTCTTTTGAAGTAGTAACCGCTACAAGAGTAAGTAAGTTATAGGTATATTTATTTATATATTTCTTCGTGGGTACGAAACGGTACGTCATTTTATTAACTGCGGTTCTTAGTTGTTATTATATTTGTTGAAATACCAATCGGTCACAACTTTTTTTTTAGTATTAAAAGATTACAAAGGTTTGTGTTATTTTATAGTAATTATTGACATAGACCAGATAAATATTGGTTATAGAAAAAAAATATTTTTAACATTTGTTGTAACAAGGTTAAAACTGAATGTTTGTTCTTCATTGTTGGTTGATTCCATTTCAATAACTTTTGAGCACGACCTATGTATAGGTTTATTTATTCGTATGTATTACCAACTTGCTATTCTTTAGAATCATAAGGTCAAGTGATGTGTTTCTATGCAATAGCTACCTGCTTGTACTTGCATTTGACTGAGTTTTTACATTGTGATATAATAAAAATGACACGCTATCATACATACTTCACTGCATTACTATTATATACTTTTCCTTCCGGTTTGAATCTCATTGTTATTTATTCCTTCCTGTGTTTATATAAACACTCTTTTTCTATTGTATTCTATCCTCTCAATCAGTTTCACTTGCGGGGAAGGCAGCGAGAACAGATCGCCTACCCTATCGTAATTGTTTATTATGTTCACTATCGTCCGTAGGCCCTAATATCAGGCACTTGGACTCGTCAAATTTACATAGTTATAGTATACAATCAAGAGGAGCAACAGTGACTATGAACCAGAGAAGTAGAAGGTTCGTATTTCCCATCTGTAGGCATTCCTGTATAGCATACCCAAAATTTGTATACCATACCCAAAATTTGTAAAGCATTTTAATGAGTAGGCATCTAGTAAAGTAGGTATCATTGATGACAATATTTCATTATCATATTGGTAAAAGTATTGATGGCATATCAGCAGTATTCATTGCATATAATCTGTTGATCATGATATAACTCTATTATTTATGATGAGGTCCTATTGTCATGTCGTATACAGAGTCCAGGATGTGCCGTCATAATGTGACAATAATGGATGTGAGAGACTGTGGAGCATCCCCGGAAGATGCCCAGGATAGAGCCGAGTGGCGGCGGAAAACAAGAATGGCAGATCCCACCATCATGTGGGAATAATAATTGCCCAGGGAGAGAGAGAGAGAGAGATGTACGAATTAAGCCCACATCATGAGGCTTGTAGACAATTCACTTTTCCTGAGATTATGACAAACGAAATTATAATATGTAGGTTGAACCGAAAACACGACTTGAAAATTTGACTCAAAGCCAATGAATTGTGTTTACAATACGAGTTGTATGAAAAGCATTCTTATAAACATTGTCAAAACGCATAAGATTACGAGTATATAATGTACGAGTAGATACGCCTACGTCGTTTCGTAAGTCTGTTGTTTCCGGAACCTATTGATGCATGAAATATCAAAACGAGCGGTGGACCACGAAACCTATTATATA
Source organism: Ceraclea dissimilis (assembly GCA_963576895.1). Classification (NCBI taxonomy): domain Eukaryota; kingdom Metazoa; phylum Arthropoda; class Insecta; order Trichoptera; family Leptoceridae; genus Ceraclea; species Ceraclea dissimilis. The sequence goes on from OY756361.1 coordinate 4,437,895, forward strand.
ACAATTATCACGAGACGTTAATAATGTTAATCGTTCAATTTACTAAACTTGTTGTATCATATTATGGTACCTACCTAAATATAAAGAACATTCAACCTTTCAACAATGTCAACTTTTGAAGGAAACGTATATGCAGGAAAGTATTTGGGTTTGTAAACAATTTATATCTTGTAGGCTTTCGCAGCGTGATGAATCCATATCTTCGTTGTTGGTTCTTCGGGTTATCGCTAAGCTCGGTTATTCAACCACTCTACACGCAGTAAGGAAACCCGAAGAACCAACAACGAAGATACGAATTATATCCATCGACTTTTGAGTTAATTAGTTAATTCAAAGAACTTACTCCGAAAATGTGTACATACTCGTAGATGGCGTTATACTCAAAGTAGTGAAAACCAAGAAGTTTGTGTTACCTGAAAAATAAAAAAAAACATTATTAAAATATATTTAAGCATCGTTAGGGTAAGAAGATCTGCTCCTTCCTATCTTTGGGCACTGGACGCAATGGAGTGTCATTGAATTTGAAACATTTTTTTTAATATCACAATTTTTATTATGTATAGTAGTTATCTCAACTTAACGGATATATAGCAAAGGATGGACTTTCCATCACACTTGTGACTGATAGTCGGCTGGTTTAATGTGATCACTTTACACTTTCCTTAAAGCTCTGGATGGGGTGGGTGAGTGGTTCGGGGATAACGGACTCGCATTGAATGTGACGAAAACGGGTGCGGTTCACTTTTCTCTGAAGAGAAACTTAGAGGATGATCCGGTAATGTCTGGGCTTTCCCAGCGAAAACTGGAGGTGGTAGACAACATAAAATTTCTAGGTGTAAAAATTGACGCAAGGCTGCAATGGACACCGCACATTGAGGCAATATCCAAGAAACTGTGCTCGGCAATTTATGCCATAAAAAAGGTAAAGGAAACCTGTGGTGAGGCTACAGCCAGGACTGTGTACTTTGCCTACTTCCAGAGCATTATGTCGTATGGAGTGTTATTCTGGGGCGGAGGGGCTGATTGGTGCAGAATCTTTATACTCCAGAAACGTGCCATTAGAACATTAAAAGGCATGGGGCCAAGGGAGTCATGCAGGAATTGTTTTAAAGAACTCGGTATACTCACTTTTCCTGGCATGTACATCTATGAATGCTTGCTCTTTGCACGCAAGAATATGCCCAACACCCCTCTTAACTCAGACTATCACGACTACAACACTCGCTCCAAGGGAAGAATACGACCCGTAAAACACAGATAAAAAGCTGTCAAAAAGTTTTGTTTGCCTCAGTGTGCGCCTGTTCAACAAGTTGCCTGAAGAAATGAAGTCTCTGAGTGATAGTAAATTCAGGGAAGCAGTGAAAACGTACCTCGTTGATAAATCATTTTACTCTGTCGACGAAATGCTGGAATGAACCATTTACATTCACTTCAGCATTGAACTATATCAATGATTGTTTATTGTGCTTTCACAATCTTTTGTCTTGCTCATACTATGTCACTGACGAAATGCTAACAGAGCCCTTTACACTCTTTAGCATTGATATTGTGCATTATTGTTGTTATTATTGCCTTAATTGTTATATATATAATTATGTAAAACTGACGAGTCCAAGTGCCCGACATAGGGTCTAAGGACGATAAACAACAATAAACAACAATAAACAATAAACTTAACACTTACACAAATACACATTCACACACATAACACAAGTAACATTCACCAATTCTAGTCCATAGAATCGAGTCCGGTTGGAGTGTACGTTAAATACAGAAGAAATATATAGATGTCGGCTACGTAATTTCAATAGGTCTTTATTAATGATTTTATTGAAATCACTACAATACGAGTACATATTATACGTTTACGGTATGTGCATATAAATTACCACGGGGCAATTCCTTCCAGTTCACTAAATGAGACAGGGTATAATATCGTAAATTAATTAATATCTGATTTATGCAATGTTTATTTATAAATAGCTTACTGTATATTGTGTCATGTCTGTATAGTGTATAGGTACAGAATAATTCGGTACCGTTATCCTGCATGTCAAATCGCATTTAGAAGTGGTCCTATGTAGTACCTTAACATTATTTATTTATTTATAACAAAATATATCAAACATATGTATATATATAACTGATTATAAAGCATTGTTCACTTTATCGCATAGCAGTTATACCTAAACATAAAATTAATATTACCTAGTACCTATCGGGTTGACTGTAAGATATTGCTTTTGCAATAAGTCCGCCTTTTGGCACACTGCATTGTCTTGTTTTTATTGTTATATGTGGCCAATAAATATTTATTTATTTATTAGCTATATAATATGAGACCTACCTATTAATTTTACTTTAATTAATTTTTTAACATTCGTAGTTGAAATATGTGTGAATTTTAAGATACTTGTTTATTTATTGTAGAATTATTATAATATTATTTTTAAGTTATGAAGAATGTATTTTTATAACTTTATTAAAAATAAATAAATCAGGTATTTGTATGTTTTTGTTCGGCCTATACCGGGGTGAAGAGCTAGCATCTAATAAAAGGCAGGACGGTAAATAAACGTTTATGCTGGTGAAGTGAACTAGACCATGAAATTATTCTCGCTAAAATACTAACTAATTGTAACATCATCAATGCAACGATTATGCAATAAACGGTTTGCAGCTTATGAATAGGAAAATTACTACTAGGAATAACGCAGGAAGTGGGGATCAAGAGAAAAATTTACTTATAGATATTTGTTCCGTAATTTTAAATTTAATGGAGGTATAATCATAACTAAAAACCCATGATGTTGAAAAAAAAGTATATTGTTACTGCTCCAAAAAAGGGAGGAACCGAAATACATACATAGCGATAGTGGCTAGAGAGGGTACATATGTAGGAATATATTGTTCAGTGGGCTATTTTTTTGGCGATACTGATGACTTTTGATCATACAATGTATTTTTTGTGAAGCGTCCTCGAGGTGCTCCGGCACTTAGATGGCGCTATAAAAATATTCCAAATATTATTATTATATTATAAGTTATGTAAACATTTTTTTTAAAGTTAGTATAAGTTGTAGGTATAAGTTATGTATAAATAAATACCTTTATTCCACAGTTTTAGGTAAAGTTGCCGGGTCATATAGAAATTTGTACAATTTATAGAACTGATGAATAATAATAATTTGATATTGAATAATATACCTACAATATTTCATTATTATTGAAATAATCTGACTTCATCGTATGTTATAGCTACTCATGTTAGGTATACCAACCACGTGGTTTATAAAATGCTGTTTCCTTTTCACATAGCGCCATTAATTCACATCCACGTTTCGAATAGCTTGTGCGCTCCATCCTCAAGAAAGAGATGAAAAATATGTTTTAGGTGGGGTCGCCGAGCCCACGCTAGACGCTCTGTGATTGGTCCGTATAAAATCGTACGATACTTTTGAAATTCAAAGAATGAGTGCGCACGAGTTCGAGTGGATTGTAGTCAAAATACAGGGTGAATCAAAGGTTGCATATCTTTTTAATGTATAATTCTCAAAATTTTATCATATTGTTGCTTTTTTTGTACAATATCGTCAGGTTGGGAGGCAACGGAGAAGACATTGAGGAGAATAGAATGCAGATGTAAGGAGAATAGAGCCACCCAGACTCTAATCTTTCATATTCCATTGCACGACCAATTTCAAGGTATACGTGTCCCGAGCAAACTACCAAAGAGATGTATCGTATGTATTCGAGATGTATCGTATGTATTGTATTCAATGCCTCTTAATAATATTTCTCATTACTACGCCTTCTTATTTTCAATACCACTTGTAAATATAATGGTTTGGTTCAATTTTAATAAGATGAACACGTATAATGAACTTGATGTTCTTTAGTAGCAGATTAATAGGTACCGCTAGGAAGAAACATGGTAACTGAAATATTAATTGTTATCATAATTGCCATAAGCCGACTTAAGTTTGAAGATGTTTCTAAAGTAGGACTTATGGGAAATCACGAGGGTTCTGATAACAAACTGATTAACCACATAATAATCCCATCAAACAATAGGTAGGGAGTACTCTCTAGTACTCCCCCTGTCTCCCACTCGCCTGTTAAACAACGAGGGAGTACCAAAGGGAAATAGGATGAGCAAAATTCATACGTCAACATGGAACAGTTGGTTGGCACTTGGCAGAAACAGCTAGCAATTGAGAGTATCGCGAATTAAAATGATGTATAGTAAATGAAAGACACTAATATTTTATGAGCCCGGATTAACAGAAAAATGCAATTATGAGAATATTTTCATATTCAAGCATCTATAGGTATTTAGAATGTGTGTATAGGCGTTAAGGAGACAGTTTACCAAAAGCGATCCATTTGTTAGACAAAAGTGATCCATGTTAACATTACCTGAATACTTAGTACCTGAATTTGTAAACGGAGGTGGATAGTAAATTGTACGATAGGTAAATAATAGTCGTATACTTAAATTTTTCTGATATAGGTTCTTTATAAGTTTTTTTTTCTATTTATACATAGGCCTTCGTTATAACATAAAGTTCCTGATATACCGGCAGAATAAAATCGACAATGTATAATTATAAAAACTTATACATATTTTACTAATTAGTACGTAGTTAGTAAGTAGCTACGTAGGTATATTATTACACCTATTGTTGTTTTCTTACTCTTGTTACTTACGACTGTTATGTTTTTACTTTGTATTGGTCACTGTTCGTTTAATTACAAATCACCTTCATTATAACATAACATAACAACAGTAGAAACATGAGACACAATGGCCACCGTAACATTAAGACAATAATGATAATGTAATCAAGTACTAATACTCCAATTGAGCACACCTCCCACGTACATGTACCTTCCAGAATGAAAACAAACATTAATACTTATACTACATACCTACCTACATAAACAGAATTATAATGCAACTCGATGCTCGGTGTGCCAAAAGCCTGGAGGAGTTCAGGAGGTTGCTGAAGACTCACCTCTTTATACGTACCTACGGGTCGGTCACTGGTCGCCAATGATGGGAGTTAGCCAAAACTGATTAGATTCATTTTTATTATTTTGTTTGTGACGATCCTATGTGGCGATTTAATCTATCATTTTTACTGTTTGTGACGATGCGTACTTATTTATTATTATTAAATGTTTTTATTTTTTATTTTTATTATTTATATTTATGTATGTATATTTATATTATTATTATTGTATTTAAGTTTTTCTTTCTTTTCTCGGGTTGACTGTAAGATATTGGTTTTGCAATAAGTCCGCCTTTTGGCACACTATAATTTTCTTGTTTTTGTAACTATTTATATTTTCTCTGGCCAATAAAGATTTATTTATTTATTTATCCTATATGGTGATAAAGGTGGGAATGATAAAATGGTGGTAAAGAAAAATGTAAGGTGCCCATGGGGCGATTTTATCGCTAAACGGCGCCCAAAATTGTCAAATTATTATTATTATTATAATACATACAGATTGTAATATTAGTGAAGTGCCTATTGCTCTGAAAGAGTACGTAAATTCATCTGCCATTCTAGAGTAATTTCCAAAATTTGTTGCAAAAATTTCTAGTCACCCTATAAGCGTTAACAATTAATGGAATGTGCGTGACGAGACTTTACAATTCACTACGCATTCGCACATTAGCAAAGTATGACACATGCGCTTGTATTAATATTATTAGATGTACGCATACAATTCGCACATGCGCTGAACGTAGCTGAACAAGTCTAAATCATTACTCATTAGACTTGATAATATCACATGCGTTTACAATAGGTACATACTGTAGTTTTTGTAGTAGTAGATACGATACTGTCATTTTATTAAGTACTAGCTGAGTTACCCGTACTTCGTAACGGCAAATTTGATCGGTGAAGTAAATCGACAGTATAACACACACAAACATCCAGCAATGTTCGATTAATCTGCACAACTTTCTTTAAGGTTCTACTAAGTTAGTTTCACTTTCCAGAAAGTTCGAATTCTATTAAATCTCAGAAGTTTCTAGAAAGTTCTACAATCATACATGTTCGATAAATTTACGGAAATTTCCAGATGGTTCTAGAAAGCTCGTTTCATTTCCACAACTTTCCGGAAGGTTCGAATTCTATTCATTGTCACAACTTTCTAGAAGGTTCCGTAATGTTCTATCAATTCCAACAACTTTCTAGAAGGTTCTGATACCACACACGACACCACACAACCCTTGTATCCCCTCATCAGTAAAATTTCTCAGAAGGTTATGAATTTCCAGAAGTTTCTATAACACAGTATTCGTTTCCAGATAGCAAGGTATTTGTGTACCAAGTTTGGTCGAAATTGCTCCAAGCGGTCAAGAGTTATGGTGGGACAAACATACCCACATACATACATACTCGTACATACCCAAAATACATTCATTTTTATTATATGTAAGACTACGTGAGTATAGTAGTATCGCGAGTTTAACGGCCTTTTTTGTAGTGTTCGTGAAAGGACGGGCATACCTGCCTAACGCATCTGTGTGCATTCTTGTTCATTGTGCGCTCACTAATACTACTATAACTCCGGGTACGGACTTGCGTGTAGTTACACTGTCTCACACTACAAAAAAGGCCGTTAAGCTCGCGATACTACTATACACGCCTAACTTGTTTGATGTTTATTATGATGCGTTAATAGTTACCACGATATGATAGTAGTAGTAAATAAAATGGAATAGTCCCTTACAACTACATCATAATATATTCGTATTATGTCGTAAATTCCAATACAGATAAAAGTGACAGGTATATCAGGTGTCAGGTTGTCGAAGATCGCGACAATAGTGAAAATTTTCAATGAAATTGTAAATTTACCACTAAAATATACGGATATTTACAAATTTATGGTAGGTATTGTTTGTTCTAGAAACTAAACAAGAGCATTCATTTTTCTTCTTCTATAAAATAATAGAAATTCATTGATGGAGATAAAAATTATTGTCATTCATAAACGAAAGTTTTTTTTGTACAACTGTATACCATACAGAAAAAATCCGATACCTACCAAATATGTTAGATTGTAAGGTATAGATAAGAATTACATGGTGCCTACTTAAATTTAAAAATGTTATTTTGTGTTCTATAGAATTTGTTCATTTATTCTCAGTATCACAATTCACAATCAGAGTGTGTTGACTCGCGGCGTTCTAGATTAATTGAACGAAATTGATGACCGTTTATTGGATCAATTTTAAATCAATCTACGAACAATCTATTGGTCGTAGACGATAGCGAGACAAAACTATAAAATATGGAATGTATCTTAACTTTTTTAAGAGGCCTACTTATTCCGAAGTAACTATTTTCTCGAGATAAATTTTAGTTTAGCATACCGACCGGTACGTAGTAGTTTTTTTTCGTTATGTAGAAATTAGGGAAGATACTTCAAACCTTTATTTAGTGCATGATCTACATACATATGTAAATTTTTCATAAGTTGTTCAGATTCTGCAGAAAAAAATCTAAAAGATATGTATGTTTATTCTTAATCAGAGCAAATCCTTCATTTAAAATATCAACTCTTTGTCTATCTTTAAGCATTACCGATATTCTAGGTGATATTTATTGCTTTAGGTCCATGGAGAATCCTATGTGTGCTAAAAATGGAACTAGCACGGTTTATGAAATAGAGGATGCATGAATGTATGACAACATGTAAGTAATATTATAATATGATGATGATGTGAATGACATTATACAATACATACATTATTGGAAAGCTATTATTATGTTTAGTTCCATTGTCACATGTATGTAGGGACATATAACATTAACATACTCCATCTATAGTAAGATGTTGGATCTGATAAGTGATAACCTCTATGTGTGTATGTATTAGTATGTATTCTTCACATTGTCTTGTGCAAAAATAAACATGTCTCTTGATCTCGTATTGTCACCATAAGAACCCACCAGTGGTGTTACAATCAGTCATCCCAATTGTTAAATTTTACTGCGTCTTGCCGTTATAGTTAAACAGTAAGCAGTAATTGCTGTATTCAACATGGAGCGCCTTGTGTGAACTACGAAAGTGTCTTTATTTCGGTTAATCAGTTAATAAATAGCTGGCAGAAGCATGTGACAAAGTTGTGCGAGGAGAGACTGTGGTTGAAGTGGCCAGAGGTCCTGGAAGCTGCAAGTGACAGGGGCCTCTGGCGAAGATACACATATGCTTTGCCCGGCCCAACTAAGGATAGAAAATGTATTTATGTAGTTTCAGAAATATCGAGATATGTTAAACTCTAAAAACTAAAATGTTAAACTCCAAGAAAAGTTTTCTATTGAGGACGTTATAGGAATACTCATGTTTATAAAAATTAACATACGCGATAACGAAGGATCGCCAACTGAGAAGGCTTCGTTCATACTTCACATAGACCGACCGGTGTCCAATATGGAGACTGGAAAGTTGATGTTGGTTAAAGATGCAATCAAATCATCACACGGTTGGATCGTCAGTCATAATGCGGTCATATGATCATCATAGACATTCGAATCATTGTGAAAAGCATCATCAGCAGTATGCCTAAAAACTGGACACATTTAAGATGTAATCTCCATCATACAAACAAGGTCAGAAAGAATCTTCTGATGGATGATCACAGCTGTCCAGAAATTTTCATCAATTCCTCGATGAGAAAGCAGTAAGGAGCGATAAATTTGACATTTCATCAATTTTTATGAATTCACAACAAAATCAACGAAGCGTGCTGTCAAAGAATTTAACACCTCTGTCTACACTTCAATTGTGTGATGTTTTTCCAATGTCGTTATCAGTTATCACCTATTTAGCAGAATAATGCTACCTACATTCAGCAATACCTACAATTATATTCTACATACAATAAGCTATCTATAATACCAAGTACATAGGTACTTTTACAACAACGTCTCCTCTACCTCTTGAATAAATTTGTAGTTTAACGAAAATATCTTAAAATTGCGATAAATTAACATTGATTCTCGTTTTTTTTAGTGCGATTTTGATGACTTTTAGGTAATTGTGTTTAGGTAAAGAATTACCGCTACTTTCAAGATAAAAGATTTTATTATTTAATTCACACTCGCAACTGTAAGCATATAAGCTTTTATCGTGAGAAGCGCTAAAATTCATATCTTAATTGAGAGAGGTTTAAAAGTAGGAGTTACCTGTATTATATAATTATTCAATGTGTTTGTTAATAAACTAATTCCCATTTAAATAAAATTTTGATAAATACTAAAAAAAGTACAATCTCAAAGTACTTATCTTTATGGTTCTTCTTTAGTTAACTTTATAGAATTTATTTCATAAAATGTCACTGACGTGGATTACATAATTTGAACTCTTATTTAAATCACACACCTGAAGGTACAAGTATCTAGATGTAAGTATGACATAGGTACCATATTATCTATTTTCTTCTGAAAGATCGATGATTTTGAACTAAGACAATCTGATTTGAAATGAAAAAACAGACTACATAATCTTCAAATTTGTTGTACCTATTAAGAGTTATCTGAAATTAATACCTTGCCCTCAATTTGTGATTAGGCATATACATTTTTTGTGCCTGCATCCCAAATCTTACACTAAAAGAATAAAAAATATATTAGAGAATAAACTAAAAAATAAGTTGAAAAGGCATGAAAATAAAACAAAAAGTTTTATAATTGAACACAATAATATGTACTCCAAAATTTTCACTGTGCAGCAATTTGTATAATCGTAAAAAAATACATTTATTTAAAAAAAAAATTAAACCGTTGCTAAAAAAATATCAATTCTGTCGTCCATGCGTGCGGGAAGTGTTTCTTCGTCGTTTCCTTACCACTCTCCTGTACGACGTTTTTCTGGAACGCTTGGTGGGCTTTCGTTTCCTTTGAGGTTTTATTCTCCTGCCATAAGATGTGTTTTCCTCACTTTCATCACGATCTTGGTAACGATGAACATCGCGATCTTGGTGGCGATAAACATCACGATCTTGGGGACGATATACATCACGATCTTGGGGACCATTGACATCACGATCTCGATAACAATGCTGGCAGGGCTGATCATCAATTGATTCCATAGAAGACACTGAATGATTAGTGCCCATTCTATCCATCATAGCACATCAGTTTCCACAAAAATTTAGCAATTTTGCGATAACGAAGCTAGTAGTTATGATAATTTAATTTTTGTAATGAATATTTCTCAGGAAATTTTAGGAAGTCGTATAAAATTTTCCCAGCACTTTTCCAGGTAGCTTTTCAGAACAAATTGAAATAAGTTTTCCTATTAAACACGGTCGCGTTGATTTTTGTTATATATTTTAAACGTGGAACTAATTACCAAGGTGTTAATTCAATCATAGATTAGTATGCAATCTATAAAGGTAGGTAGGTAGCGTCTTGCTGGCTGCATTCGCACCATCTGTGATCGTTTTAATCAATTTTTCACATATTGAACAAAATTTAGCATTTACGTGTACCTATAAGAATTCAATTTCTATATACTCGTAGCGCAGAATTATATCCAGTTTATAATTTAGGAAAAACGCGTATAGGAACATTATTTATGTAGAGGGAGATCAATAAATATGATTTACATTACATTCTCAAGTTTTTTGATGACAATTATACGTCCAAGAGAGAAAATATTTATCTAATTTTAGTACATCTTTTGCGTGACGCGATTGTATCCAAACCAATGACGTCTTGTAATATTTAAATTATTACCTTTCTTGAACACTAAATACGGAGTATTTATATGAAATTGGGACTTGAACACCTCACGAGATAATACGAGTATTTATATTTAATTTTCATATTACGTAGAACTAATACAAGTAATACGCATAATGTATGATACTTAAAACTTTTTTCTATTTGATCAAAGTATTTGCGTCATGGCAATTAACATAAATCTTAATAATACTTATTGACATGACGTCAATATGCTTCAATTTTAACACCAAACTTAATTTAATCATGCTAAGAAGTTGACGAAGGCAAATTAAAAAGGTGAGCTCCAAGTTAAACTTTAGATTACTGGATCTATTCCGCTTAGACAAGGTAAGGAAAAACATTAGGTATATGTGTAACGAATACTATATTGAAAAAAACAGAGGCGCCTAGAGGTATAGAATTATACGTGTATGCAAAACTATTTAAAATTATTTTAATAAAACTATATGCACACCTATTTAATAAGCAAGTGGCACTGTGAAAATACTACGCAGAATGACGTTAGACTATTGTTATTCTATTGGCAGTTATATTATATTGCCAACCTACATTAGAAATATGCTATAAAGAATATTAAAGTTATTAATTAGTTTAACCTTTGTGCAACTCTGTTTTATAATCATTTCTATATTCATAGTGGCAAAGTTCGCGGTGTTAAAATAAGTAGATACTTTATATACGAACAATTCATAATGGATTTTACGATTTACTATACCTGCCAATATATTATGAAAATCTTTGCAAAAACTAGTAATGTGGCTGTCATTCCAGCTCAGATAAGTATGTTGAAAGATATAATCATACTTAATAAATAAACATTGGTAAATACGCATGCACTATCCACAAATCACCCAGATTGGGTGGACTGCCTAATTAAAAAAATGTATGCAATATGCGACTTTTTCTATTTGCATATCAAGTATATCAATAAAAAAGTCATATTAATTTACACAATTCTGTAACAATCAATATTAAACGATTGGTTTGCCATACCGAGTTATTTAGTGAGAAAGTTATGTACTTCGTATCTGTTAAATCAAAATTTGATGAAGCTTTCGACATATTCTAAGACTACAGATACTGAGATTCGCAATGTTGATGTTAATATTCTAGAATTATTAGATGATATGAACACCTAATAGATTTGTTTACATTCTGCTACAAGTTTACATTGAGTGAACTTAATGGGTGTAATTACATTTCACTAAATGTAAACATCAATATTATTAGAAGTTATTATTAGGTATATACCTAACAAAGTAATAAAGGCATGTCTATATATTGTAATATACAAGTACGCGTGATGATTAGAAGTAAACAATGCGTAGATATTTTATTTTATATTTTCATCTGTCCTATAGGCGTGGTTAGAAATAGTGGACACATTCTTTAATAATCTACTTTCCCAAACTTGTGTCGCCAAAAGAGTATTTTTCAGAACAAATATCTTGACAACTTTACTAAATATTCTTTGTAATAATAAAAAACAAAGTAAGTGCATTGAACTTCCTTTGGTGAATTATGGATATATTACTGAAAATTAAAGGGAAATATAACCCTAAAAAATTATTTCCAAAAAATAACTGCTTTCGCGAAAGTATGCGGAGATTTTTCTAGGTATATCGTAGTGATAATATACACTAAAATCTACAGAATTACCATGAAACTTTCTAATAAAGCAATTGCCCCCTCCCTTAAAAAACGTGTCCATTCAAGCATCAATCTTTAATTTATAAATCGAAGTTGTAATAAATATAAGGACTGCCTACATCGATTTAGATTAGATCCTAAAATAATGCGATACTGAGATAATATCCATTCCGAATAGGTACTATAAATAAGTGTGTCCTTGATTGAGAAAAATTAGCGACTTATGAATGGGTCGGATCTCCAGACAAAAAAATATTTCGTGTACCCATTGTTCAATTAGCCAATAAAACAAGTACTAGTACCCAATAACCACTACGAGTGGGTGAAGTCTTGTATCAAATTAATGTTAACAATGTCTGAGTCGAATTCTTGACGATTGACTTGTACGACACCCGCCAGATGTCACCATCAGTAATTATAACTACTTTTAGGACAAACAATTATAGTAATGTTTGTTTTATTGCTATTTTTAAAATTAACAGTTTCCTTGACATGTACAATGTACATCATTTAGATCTTAATCTTTCATCTACATGATGGACAGTTCTGACAATGCTGACACAATGATTATACAGTCATACGACAGTAATTATTAGGTCTATATTATGTAACTTACTATGCATTATGCAATCCCATTTATCTATATCAATAAACTGACAATCTGACAATGCTATTCTTTTAGTGCACTAGAAGAAATTAACAAGTTTATGTACAGGAATTTTATCATAAGTATATGGCTTGGAAGAAAAAAAGAAAACGCAAGCCGGCAGAACCTGAACCGGAAAGAACAGAGACGAAGGAAGGAGATGTCTACATCCAGCAGCGGAGGGAAGAGGGCTGAAGAAGAAGAAGGCTATCACTTGCGGGGTAGGCAAATATGATATACCTCGCCTCTTATTAGACTTATAATAATAGAATAGAAGTTAGGAATAACTCTGAGAGATAAAATCAGAAACGAAGAAATCAGACGCCGAACAAAGGTTACCGACATAGCAAACCGTATCGCCAAGTTAAAATGGAAATGGGCAGGCCACGTTGCGAGACAGGGAAATGAAAGATGGGCACCCAGAATCCTAACATGGCGATCATAGAAAAACAAAAGACCAGTAGGGAGACCTAAAAAAAAAGGGTAGGTGATATAATCCCAGTCGCGGGAAGAAACTGGTTGAACAAAGCTCATAGTAGAAAAAAAATGGAAAACGTTAGAAGAGGCCTGTATCCAGCAGTGATAAACATAGAGGGCTAAGGAAGAAGAATGTATTACATTCCGAAGATCGTCTATTACAGCACAAATTATTCTTTATAGGATGATGAATTACTGACTCATATAAAAAAATACCTCTGTGAGAGGAGGAGGATCAGATCAGGCCTCTTCTAAATGCGCCGACGCGACTCACGGTATGTGTTTATGTATTGTGTAGGTAGATATAGTAGCTAGCAATCATTATAAATAACAAAGATGCAAATCAATTGAATACAAGACCGATAATTAATAATGTCAATATAATACTATGTGAAGTAGAACAATGCCTAATATCATCGCATATGTGAATCATGTTACATCTATGTACACAAATTATTGTGAACAAATTACCTTCTACGAGTATAACAAATGTATGATGAATGTTTGAAAGCGAATCTTCAACATACTTTAATTAGAAACTAATTAATAATGAGATTAGAGGTACGGGTGATATTATGACAATATTTACTATAGGTGCCTACATTTCTCTATGGTGGCCATAAATTTTATGTAAGCTTGACCACTCCATTAAAGTTAAAGTCTAGAAATACAGAAGAATATATTTTTATTAAACAATTTAACCAAATTAATAAGGACTTGGGTACTGATCAGTTGGTAGCAGAGGTTGGCAGGCTTTTTTACAGGAATGTAGGTACAGACTTGTAAACAAAATTCATAGATACATGCTGCTGTACGCATTAGAACACTCCTAGGTACCTACTTCAAATAGGAGATCACGAAACCAAATATTCTCGTATATATCGTTGTTATACAACACACTTCTCAGTATTATCAGCCAGAAGAGTCTACATATTATCATTCATGATTCACATATAAACTCATCAGCCTAATACTGGGAAAAATTCACCTATCCAGGTATCACGGATATCACAGGATTAGGCTCAGATGCGCGGGGCCTAAAATACAAGCATTGTGCCTGAAATATCATTAAATATCATTAAACGATATTGTTAGTGTTATTATTGTTATTAACTTTAAGAGACATCTCGTGCATATTCAGTTTCAAGACCACTGGCCACTGACCATCAGTGAGATTATTGAAATAGGTAGGTATACTCGTACTTACAATTCCCAGATGGGAAGGCTTGATATCTGGATGTCTTTGTCCCGACAATGGACGATATACGAAGCCAAACCAACCACAGTGTCAGGTTCACGATAACAAGAGTTTTGATTGAGGTAAACTCTATCTGAGATGTCTGAATCTGAATTTAATGATTAATATATTGCGTATTCCAGACTCCAAATAAAAAGGTTTCGAATTTATAACGTTGTTTATAATGTATATGTTGTGCAGAGAACTTGCGAAATGCTTAAATAATCCTTCACGTGGCATTTAACAGTGTGTGGTGGTATTTGATCCAGAGAGTCCAGGATAGAGCGGCGTGGAAGCAGATGGAGGAGGCCTTCGTCCAGGAGTGGACGGGAGTAGGCTGACGAAGAGAAGAAGAGAGGTATTTGGTAAGGGAATTTTTTATCTGAGCAGCAATTTAATACTAGAAAAGAAAACTACAAGAGCTCATATTCTAGAGTTAGGCTGGTCAGTGGAGCCCTCGCATTGTTATACTTATAAAAAATCCAATAGGTACGTTATGTAATGGTTTCAAAGTGTAACTCACAAACTATACATTTGGTTTCATACACCCATGGGCCTCGTGTCGTACTAATTATGTAGATATTTTAAGGTAAAATATGACTAAAAATTATTTGATTAGGTACTTCAATAATCAAAGATGTAAAATAATATATGTATACCCTAAAAATTTAAGGTGTTCTGTAAATGGTTTTATATGTGGCTTTATGTGTGGATGTAAAGTCATAAACGTTGATCCGAAATCTACTGAATCAGAAAAAAAAAACATCTAGAAAAATCGACAAAAAACATGTTGAACATAGTATGATCATTTTAGAAAATGTACTATGTAATTTTGTGTAATAAAATATTCAACAAAAGGAATAATACATATTAAGGGCACAGTGGTCAGTCAGCAGACACCTTATGATTAATTATATTATATGGTTCTAGTCCTATGGCGATATCAGTGAGTATACCTACGTACGGTGTATACATATGTAATGTATATCACAATATTATACTGATACAACAAGAGTAGATATTAACGATTATTAGGTACATTGCGGTCAGACAGAAGGCGACTTTGGTGAAGCCAAAAGAATTACAATCTAATTGATACTTTAATTACTCGTACTACTAAACCAAAACCATAGAAAATGTTGGTTATAATATAAAATTATAATTTATATTGTAACTGCAGATTAGGTAAACCAAATAATTTTGTGAACATCAAAAGGCGGCTAGAGGGCAGACTGCTAGAGGCTGGTAAAGGGTAGACTGCTCACCTGTTAGAGGGCAGACTGAGATGGTACGGGCACGTCGTGCATACAGAGGGAGAGTTATTCCATGAAGACGGCACATAGAATCCCCATGAAATCTAGGGGAAGGGGTAGACCTCGGGCAACATGGTGGTCCAATGTTGAAAAGGAGCTGGCGGCGTAGAGAATCCCGACAGTGACAACCCATGACAGGAGATCCTGGCGCTTACGTACGAGGAGGCCCGATCCTGGATGGTACGGGATATAAGGGCAGGACAAAGAAGAAGAAGAAAAGGCTGCTAAAAAGCCAAGGCGGAATTTGATTGACGAGTGACAACATATTAATATGTATACAGTTCCACGAAAGTAAGGGACGCTATTCTCACAGACGCATTAGGTGCTGCCTCTAAATGCATCGAATAGACATATTATGATTTCTCTAGAAAATAAACAGCAGTAGCCTACGAATATAAACTGAGAGTTTGGGGGATTCGGAAAGAGAAGAATAGAAGGGGACTATGTATAATTATTCGAACAGAAAACCTAATATGTACGAGCAGTTCATTTGAATGGCTTCCTTAGTAATTATATGTCAACAACTAAACAACCAGAAACTGAGTAGACAGAAACTGGTAGAATCAACTAGCTGTATTCTGTGATAACAATAAATAAACAATAAACAATAAACGATAACAATACTCTATTCATGAATCATACGTAGGTGGTAAATGATATAATATTCCCAATTCCAATGCAATCAAATATGATGAGTAACCAAAGACTACAAAACACTTAAAATAGATTTTATTATGATTACATCATTGTTCATTGATAGATAACGCCTATATTTATATTTTCCATCAGCTTTTGTAACCCAATATCCCTTGTGTATAATTGGACGAGCAAATATTACGATACATTAATGATTAATTTGACACATCGCCTGAATATGCGTTTATTTATTTATTTATTCTTGGAGTGAAAAAATTCAAATAAGGACATCTCATAATCATAAACATATTCGCTATAGGGCAACTTATCGCTGCATATACTGAGATTTTTCCATTTAATCCGATACGTAAGACCCTTACGTACAGAACAAGAATTTCGTTTTTTTATAGCCCTCATCAAAGTAAAGATTTTAGTTTTTGTAGATCTTTTCAAATATAGATCTCTGTTGTGATTTTCCAAGTGGATTATTAGATAAACCATCATTAATGAAACGATATGGTGCAGTGAATTATTACAAAGTTGTTTTATTCTCATATCTGCACGTCATTCTGAAGTCTTTGATCTCGTGACAATGTTCCGTGAAGGAGAAGTAATCGGAAATTTGTGGGTTGACAAAAGTGGCCATTTTAATAAGGTGACCATATTTTTAAAAACAAAAAGGAGGACAAAATATGCATAAATAGCGCCGCAGGCGAAATTTTTTTGTGAAGAAGATCGTTATGTTTGATTTATTTTCTTGAAAATGTTTTCCATAAAGGAGGTATTAAAAAAATAGCGCCGCAGGTGATATATTTGTCATAAGATATACCAAATTATAAACACACAAAAGGTAAAGGCAATTAGCGCCGCAGGCAAATTTTTTTAGGAAACAATTGCATTTTAATGTCTTTTTATACTATAGTACTAGTTAATTCATGGTATGATGAAAAACGTGTGGTTTTGAGATTAACAGATTAGTTTTAAAATGTTAAAAAGAAAAAAAAGGAGGACAAAAAGGAGGACACCTTTGAAGGGAGGACAGGACCTAGAAAAGGAGGACTGTCCTTCCAAAAGGAGGACGGTTGGTCACCTTACCATTTAGTCAAACATCATCCGAGATTTTTATAGTACATAATGCACACAAAACAATAATTAATTATATGATATGATATGACTGAAGATATTGGCAGTCATACAGTAGAGTTCTTTATGCATCCTACTCCAACATAAAAATTAAAGATTTATTATTCTAATTTTTTTATTTATTTATTTATTAACCATTTTCCCGACAATGATGTGTTTAATTAATTACAAAATTCTAATGTATTTGGTTAGGTTCTTCGGCGCAGCCTGAAGCCGCATAGGTCTCCCCCATCTCTCTCCATTCATCTCTTTCCCTCGTGAGCCTCGTCCACAGTGATCCTGCCATTTTCTTCATATCGTCAGACCATCTCTTATTGGGCCTGCCTCTTTTCCTTTTTGAGTCTTTTCTGGGTGTCCATTCGGAGACTTTTTTAGTCCATTTTTCTTGGTTTTCACGCCACATGTGGCCGACCCACTTCCATTTTAAACTTCTGGCCCTTACTATTACATCTTCTAACTTTGTAGTTCTCCGAATGTCCACATTTCGTTTTTTGTCGCTTTTCCTGTACCCAAGCATACTCCTTTCCATGCTTCTCTGACATGTCCTCAATTTCTGCAGGTGTCTGTTAGACATCGCCCATGTTTGACATCCGTAGGTAAGGATGGGTAGGATGCAGACGTTGAAAACCCTTCGCTTTGCAGCCATCGGATATTGTTTGTTTTTTAGTATTTCTTTCAGCGACCAAAACCTGTTCCAAGCATTTGTGACTCTTCTCTCCAGTTCTCTATCTGTCTGGTCTTTGAATGACATTATTTGGCCCAAGTAGATGTACTGTTTCACATAATCTATCGTTTCGCCGTCTACTGTGATGGGCGTTTCTGAGGTATTAGTCATTGCCTTAGTCTTTGATTTATTTATTGTTAGTCCTACTTCTTTACTTTTTGTCGCGATATCTTGGATCATTGTTTGTAATGTTTGGGGATCTCTGGACAGTAGTATCAGGTCATCTGCAAATCTTAAGTTGTGAAGGTTTTCGCCATTTATGTTGATGCCCATGTCGTCCCAACACAAGTTTTTGAAAATTTCTTCCAGAACAGCCGAGAACAATTTTGGCGATAGTGGATCGCCTTGTCGCACTCCTTTCTGTATCTGAAACTTTTCTCCCAGTAATTCCAATTTCACTTGCGCCGTGCTGTTGGAGTATATGTTTTGAATAATCCTAATATATTTGTTTTCGATGCCTTGCTCTTTAAGGGCCTTCCAAATAGAGTTGTGGTTTAGGGAGTCGAAAGCTTTGTTGTAATCTATGAAGCATATGTATAAAGGCTGTCCATATTCCTGAGATTTTTCTATCAATTGCTTTATAGTGTGCATATGGTCTAGTGTGGAAAAACCCGATCTGAATCCCGCCTGTTCTTTAGGTTGTTTTTCGTCCAGCTTCTTTTTGATTCTGTTAAGAATTATTTTTGCGAATACTTTATAGACATTGGACATCATGCTTATGGGGCGATAGTTGTTCATATTGTCTTTATCTCCTTTTTTATGTATAAGAGTTATGGTACAGTTCGTCCATTGTAGTGGGATGAATTCTGATTTTAATATGGTGTTGAATAGTTTTGTAAGAGTTGTGGCTGTGTTGGGAAGAGTTAATTTCATTTGTTCGTTTGTTATGCCATCTGTTCCAGGTGCTTTGTCATTTTTCTGGGTAGATATAGCATGGATGACCTCAATTTCTAAGATAGGTGGTACATCTTCTTCATTTTGTTCCTGCAGGTTAATCGTCAAATTGCTTGGTTGATTTTCCGTGTATAGTTGGCAGTAGAAATCTGTTGCGGTTTTCAAAATTGATGTTCTTTTAGTCTCGTATTTATTGTCTTTATTTTTCATTGTTGGTATCCACTCTTTTGTTTCTCTCAATTCTTTCATGGCTTTCTTTATTCCTCCTGTTTTTTGAATATGGTATTTGATGCGCTCTATTCGTTGTTTTGTTTTGTCTTTTTTTATGCTATGGCTTATCTTCTTGCTCATTATTGTGATAAGTTTTAGGTTTTCTTTATCTTTTTTATTTTCAAATAGTAAGCGTCTTTTTTCTATGAGTTCTTTTGTTTGCTGGCTTAATGTTTCATTTTGTTGTTTTTTCGGGGCCCATGTTTGTTTGTATATGTTGTTTATCTCTGTATCGTATAGAGTTTGTAGTTCTGAGCATGCTTGTGTTGTCGTTTTGAGAAGGTTTGATCTTGTTTCCATGGTTTTGTAGTTCAGTCCGTAATGTCGCCTGCTTTTTTTCGGTTCTTTTATTTGTAGGGTTGCCCTTATCATTCGGTGGTTGGTATTGAAGTTCAGCTGTTTTATAGTAGAGACGTCCTTGAAGTATTTCCTGCTATTGGAGGCTATGTAGTCTATCTCGTTTCGATATGAGCCATCTGGAGAAATCCAAGTCCATTTGTTTGAATATTTCTTTTTGAAAAAGCTGTTCATATATGAAAGGTTGTGTTCTTGTGCTAGATTGATCATTTTTTTTTCCATTCTCGCTTCTGATGCCTTGTCCGAAGTTTCCTATTATTGATTCCTCGCCTTGTTTTCTTACTCCAATCCTACCGTTAAAGTCTCCCATGACTAATATATGTTTGTTGCATAAATGTAGTGTTGTTGTTAGTTCTTTATAAAATTGTTTTTTGATATCGTCATTACTTGCTTCGGTTGGAGCATATACTTGTATGATGGACCAGACTTCTGTCGAGCCAGGGAGTTTTATGTTTAGGACTGCTATTCTTTCAGATATTCCCTTAAATTCTATAACGTTCTTTTTCAGGTAGCTTTTCACCATGAATCCTACTCCGTATTGGCCTTTAGTTTCACCTTTGTAGTAAAGGATATACTCGTTGTGTTCTTCAATTACGTTTCCTACTCTTCTTATTTCACTCATACCTAATACATCCCATTTTATAGTTTTCAGTGCCTCTTCCAGTTCAATAAGTCTTTCCTTAGTTCTAAGTGTTAAGACATTAAGCGTTGCCACATATAGCTGTGATGGGGGGTGTTGGTCAGTCGCCCCACGGTGACCAGCCGGCTTGGGGCCATTTTGTGCTGTGTTTTTAGTGAGTTTTTTATGGTTTATGTCTAGTTTCCGGTTGCTTGTTTTTTGTTGTGGTGGTTTGTTGTTTTTCTTAGTTACTTGTCCTTGGGTTGTTTTGAAAAAAGTTGTGGATTTTATTAGTTTTGTTTATTTTATGTGGTTGCGATCCCATCCTCCCCCCCGCCTCGACAGGTGGTGCCGAGGGGGAGTCAGAAGGGGACCGCTTTCTTTTCTCGTTCGTGTCTTCTTTATCCTTTACTATTAGACGGTCATATCGCATGTACGCTATTTTGCCTTTTTTAATTTGTTCCTGCAGCTCTGCTCTCAGTTCTCGTCTTTTGTTTAAGACTTCTTTCGGGAAGTCTTCAGTAGCGTGCACTCCTTCTGGGAATTTTTTGTTATTCTTTAGTATCTGCATTCGACGCCAGTATAATGTAGGAGTTAACATGACAGGTCTTTTTTTTGAATTTTGGTCTGACTTCCTGCCTATTCGGTAGCATCTGTTAATCTCCCACTTGTCCCACGGCTCTAATTCGGCCCTGGCACTTAGAGTGTTGAGTGTTTCTAATACTGTGTTCATGAGTTCTTCACTATTTTTCTCTCCTTCTGGTATCCCGTGTATAATTACATTGTTCTTTCTTGCTTCTCTCTCCAATGTGTTTGCCTTGTGCGTCAAATCGCTCACTTCCTTCTTTGTGTTCATGTTCTCCATTGTGAGCAGTTTCAGCTTCTCGTCCATCATTTGAGCAAGCCTATCTGATTGCTGATCCAATTTTTCATCTATTTTCCTCAATAAATCATCCATATTAATAGCCATTTTTATTTTTTAATTTTAATTTTTTTTTTTTTTTTTTTCGAATTTTTTTTTTTAATTTAGTTTAATTTTCATGTATAGGTGGCAATTCTGTAGATAACTATTATGTTTTGTTCTCTATGGTAATCCGTGATGCTATTATTGGTTATGGTCTTCTCTATGGTACAGTTCTGTTGTCTGTGGTTCAATCCTAGAGTGACAGCTGTCAACTGTCAGCCGTCACCGGAAGCTGCTGTTTGATGCGGCGGTGGTGGGGATTTTTACGAATGAATTGACACTTTTTTGTAATTTTTCACGATAGTTTCGTTATTTTCCACTGTTGATCCGATGTCCTGTCGTTCTGCGCGCAAAATCAAGTTACTTTTGATGCGTGACACTTGTTATTTTAGGCGGATTCGAGTTTCTAATTGTAGACAAGTTTAAACAGTACTTACTGTCAGTTTGTCAACCGGAAGTCGAGATTTTTATAGTACATAATGCACACAAAACAATAATTAATTATATGATATGATATGACTGAAGATATTGGCAGTCATACAGTAGAGTTCTTTATGCATCCTACTCCAACATAAAAATTAAAGATTTATTATTCTAATTACTGAACATTAAATTTAATGTATATATATATATATATATATATATATATATATATATATATATATATATATATATATATATATGTAAGTAATGACTATTATTGAATCTAAAAATAAAATAAGCAAAGTTTCCGGTCTACGTACTCTGAAGGTCGACATCTTAAGATTATATGTCAAAGCTAGAACATTAAATAACAACAAAAATGTTGATTCGGACAACTTTTCAGGTAGGAGATTCTATTCCACATCAATACCACTATAAAAATATTGTGTATGACTGAGTTTGCGCCTATAATTATGAAACTTTGTATCATAATTTAAAACAGCAGGGCAGGTAATTGAACTAGGTATATACAGGACCCTTTCTCTTAAATTTGGATATCAACGTTAACCACTTTTTGAACCAGATAAAAGGTCAAATTATGTAACTTTTTACTTAAGTGTTTACTACATAAAATAAGACATTATATATTCAATTATTTCATAAAAAATAAGTTTTAAACATTTATTTTAGTTCGAAAAGTTACAGAATTGAATCTAAAAAAAAATATGTATTGAAATGAATTTAAGTGGCAAATTGATATACGAAGGTATTATTAAACGGGCAAAAAATGTATTATGTAAGTATTCGTCAAAGAAAAAACAATAGTTGAAACAAAAAACCAGAAGAATTACATAAAGTAAGTACACGTGTTTTCTCAGTACTTTGGCCATCCTTACCTAACATAAATTAACATAATCGCCACTAAACGGTCTAATATATTTTGTAACGACTGACACACTGCCATAATAATTATTTTCTTTACGATTGTTTTCACTGAGAATTGCGTGAATTTAGGTTGGGAAATGTAGGAGAAATTTCAAGGAAACTAAAATAACAGACGGCGATGCCGAGATAGATTTAACTTGACCGACTTCGAAATGCAAATAGATCACCGGCTGCCAATGTAACATGTGATAATGTACATCACGTACAGTATTATTTAATACCAATGGTACATTCACACTGAGTTACCATCAGACGCTAACGCGAAACGAAGAAAGAAATGAAAACATGCAAATAGTTCGACCTGTTTATCTGTCTATAAATGATCTTATAGTCCACGAGATTCAAACAAATATATTTAATTTGGCTGGCAAAAGCGGATGACAAAGTTGTGCGAGGAGAGACTGTGGATGGAGTGGCCAGAGGTCCTGGAAGCAGCAAGTGACTGGGACCTCTGGCGAAGATACACAGATGCTTTGAGCCCCCGACCAACCAAGGATAGAAGGGGAAGAAGATGTATGTATGTATGTACTATGTATGTACATTTAATTTAAAAATTATACATTGTTTTTTTCCTAATTCAGATAAATAAGAAAATAATGCCAACATAATATACTAGTAGATGTACGAGTGTGTTAATAATAATAGGTAACCATATTTTTAATCAATCATTCTGTTAAGTAAAGAGTTATTTTCACACTGGATTCGTTTCAAGGTAGGCATGACCAGGCTGTTCCTTATTATAGGTTACGGTCCAGGGAATGATGCCTTGGATGATGAGAAGGATGAGTTTTGGAACTTAGTGCGGGAGACAGCGGATAAAAGAAGAGCGAATGAAAAAGTAATATTGGCAGGTGATCTGAATGGTTGGGTCGGTGTCAGAAGGAAGAATTTTGAGAGAGTGTTGGGATTGCATGGCGATGATAGGGTGAATGATAACGGGAAAAGAGTGTCAGAAGTATGTTTGGAGTTGGATCTCTTTGTGGCGAACACATTCTTCGCACACAAGGAGATCCACCAGTACACTTGGCAAAGAGAGAGAGTTGATCGTATTGAAAGGTCGATGATTGACTTTGTATGTGTGGACTCTGAGCTCCGGAAGGCGACAAAGGACACCCGGGCATTTCGGGGCGCCGGACTGTGGACGGATCACTTCCTTGTGATAACAAGGATTGATCTTTTCTCCGGTTGGCGCTCGAGGGCTCGGAAGTTGGAGCCTGTCCGGAGAATCAGGGTCGAAAAACTGAAAGAGACGAATGTTAGGGATGAATATGAAAGACTGACTAACGAAAGGCTAGAAGTACATGATGATGAGGAACGCTCAACGAGTGAACTATGGAATGTTATGAAGGAGGTGCTAGTAAAGAGTGCAAGAGAAGTATGTGGAGAAGCGTTGGTAGGAAGGAAAAAAGGTGATGCGTGGTGGGATGATGAGGTGAAGGATGCTGTAGTGAGGAAAAAGAAAGCGTGGAATGATGTGCTTGGTGCGAAACCAGATGATGGAGGTGAGAAAGAAAGAAAGAAGAATATATATAAAGCGTGTAGGAAAGAAGTGAAAGAAATGGTTTGCCAGAAAAAGAGAAAACTTGAGGAAGAGGAATGTATGAAATTATCGAGGAACGCCGAGGAGAATTTGAAAATATTCTGGAAGGAAGTAAAAAGAAAGAGATCTGGAAGTGAGAAAAACAGTATGAATTGCATCAAAGATAAGAATGGTGATTTAGTGATGAATGGAGAAGAAGTTGTTGAAAGATGGAAAGAATACTTCGAAGAATTGTATGAAAGTGGTACTAGTACAAACCAGACGAATGTAGCAGATAGTATGAATGTAAATATTGCTGAGGACGAGGAAATACGTATGAATGAAGTTGTGCTTGCATTGAAAAAAGCAAAGAATGGTAAAGCTGCGGGACATGACTGTGTGGCCATAGAGTTCATCAAGCAAGGTGGCCCGAAGATTCTCGAGTGGTGCCTGAGGCTCTTCAACTTGTGCTGGGAGAGTGGCTGCACTCCTGAGGATTGGAGGAGGGCAGTCATCTGCCCTTTGTACAAGGGGAAAGGCTCAAGGTTGGAATGCGGCAGTTATCGGGCTATCAGTTTGCTGAGCTCTGTGGGCAAACTGTATGGAAAGGTATTGATTGAAAGAGTAAGAAAAGTGACTGAAAGTAAAGTATGGGATGTGCAGGGTGCTTTCATGAGTGGCAGGGGGTGCACCGATCAGATCTTCTCCCTACGGATGGTCGTGGAGAAGCTTCTGGCTAAACACCAGAGGCTCTTCTGCGCGTTCGTGGATCTGGAGAAGGCATACGATCGTGTGGACCGAGAAAGACTGTGGCGTGTACTGTCGGAATATGGGGTGAGCGACCGACTGATTGGCGCAATCGCGTCTCTATATACGGAGAGCTCTGCTTGTGTCAGGGTGAATGCTGCGTTGTCGCAGTGGTTCACTCTCACAAAAGGGGTTAAACAGGGTTGCGTCATGTCGCCTTGGTTGTTCAACCTGTTCTTCGACTACTGCATGCGTCCTCTGAATGAGCTGAATGTTGGTGTGGACCTAAATGGAGTGAAAGTATGTGCGTTAATGTTTGCAGATGATTTAGTGTTGATGGCTGATGATGAATGTGAGTTACAACGGATAGTATCCTGTGTGTACGAAAGCTGCGATATGAATGGTATGAAAATGAATGTAAATAAAACGAAAGTATTAGTGTTCGAAAGAGAGGAAATAAGGACAAATTGTGTGATAAAGGTTGGTAATGACTGTCTGGAGCAAGTGGATGAGTATGTATATCTGGGAAGTTTGTTTACTAGAGATGGACGCTGTGATGGAGACATTGAAAGAAGGAAGCTGGCCGGTACTAGGACGAATGGTGCGCTCGGTCCGATTGTTAGTAGTAGCAATGTGTCTATGAAAGCAAAAGTGCTAGTGCACAATGCTGTCTTGGTGCCGACCCTGATGTATGCTAGTGAGACGTGGACGTGGATGAAGAAGGATGAATCAGGGTTGAATGCAGTAGAAATGAGGTCATTAAGAAGAATGTGCGGGAAAACGCTGAGAGATAAGATAAGGAATGAGGTTATTAGGGAAATGAGTGACTGCAAGACTGGTGTAGTGACAAGAATGAAAGTAAACAAACTAAGATGGTTTGGGCATGTTGAGAGAATGAATGATGACAGGATGACAAAAAAGATATATCTGAATGAGCGAAGAGGGGTGAGAAAGCGCGGCCGTCCGAGACTGACCTGGTCCGATCATGTCGACCAGATCCTCAAGGATGGACGCGTTTTGAGTAAAAGGAATCGGAGAGCGTGTATGACTAATTGCATGAATGTGACGGAAGCTAGGAGTGTGTGTAAGGATAGGGCTGTCTGGCGCTCTGTCCTCTCTGCCTACCCTGCAAGGGATGTGGCGTGAGGGTATAGATAGATAGATAGATTATTTTCACATACTCGCATCCTTTGCGGTTGATGAGTGATTGAGTGCATTGTGCATCCAGTCGTCAGAAGTGTTTTCAGTGACGGTGGAACTATCATATAAAATGAGTGTGACCAAGTGCGGGGGAGAATCATTGGCTGCCATTGAGGGTCAAAAGAGTGTAGATACTGCATTATGATTTCGTGAAAGTATTGATAGGAGGCACTGCAGAACTTATACAAATCACTGTGCCGTAGCTCACAAGTGCATATGCTCGCAGATTTTTAGTCTTACATTAGATTGTGAAACATTTGCACTAATTTATGATAATTCACCTCCAAGGTTAACAACTAATAATATTTGCAATAGGTTATAGAATGATAATTATTATGCACAGATTTACGACGCATAATTGTCATGCAATATATTCTAATTATTATTTGAACTAACGATACTTTAATAACACAGTACAATCACCTTAAAAAATGAGAATAAAAAATCAAGCCCGTCGCACATAATATGATATAAACATCTTATTCGAATGTGGAGAGGATTTGGACGAAATTTGAATGATGAAGATGAACACAAATCTGACACTAAACAGGTTCCACGATAACATCAAGAAATAAGCAAAAAATCCAGCATTGATATACGAGTGTATTACAGACATTGAGAATAAGTTTTTTTTTATCATAAAAAGTAGGTATCTGAAATTATGAAGCTGTACGTTGTAAACAAGCCTATGAGTAAGTATCTGAATCGCTTCAAAACAAACGTGTCGAACTATGTTGGAAATTATGTTTTATACTATAAACTTTTGAGAATAAAAATTAATCCACAGATTGCCGTCTGGACAGGAATAAGAAAAGCTTTTCAGAATAGATTGAGTACCTAATTGTATTGTAAGATTCAACCGGCGTTAGTTCCTGACATGACAAATTGTTACAGAACAGAGCATTACACAGAACATTATATACCTATAAAAATTTTGAGCTGCATTAGAAGTGATGTGTAGATAAACACTCATATTTGCAAGAAAAATTATTGATTATTTGTTAGGTCCCAAAATCACGTAAGAAATATAACATAATTTTCCTAACACATGATCAGTATTACTTCACTGTCAACGACTGATGGAATCATAGACTTATTATCTGATGGAATATATCCAAATCCAATATACGAGGATAATCACAACATCCTGATTGTATAGCAGTAAATTTTTAATCCCCTTTCAGGATTAACAAAGGTATTGTGTAGGTAGATACTACATATAGGGATATAGGTATGATAACATGTTGATATAGTAAAAGGATATAAGGATTAGAGAGAGTGACGCGTGTTCTAATAAAATAGATAAATAGTTTATACCTTACTTTACATTAATTATGAAGTTTATATATATTGACATATACATTACCTAACACATGTGCCTTCTCATTATACTTATTACAGTTAAGGTCATTTATAAATTATAGGATACCTAATGATTTCCAGGCAATTTTTTTATGCGATAGCATAGGTGATTCCTATTGATTTTATAAGACTTTTACTTTTTTTTCAGGTATTTAACTAGAGTTTATCTTTACCTTTGGCTAGTTACTTGGCATTAGGAAAATACGTGGTGGTACAGATGCACTATTTTAGGCATTGATGTTTTTTATTAGGAGTACTACAACGCTTAATTAAAAACTTTCCACGGTATAATGGCTTTTTAACAATCAAATGCAAGAAACATTATATCGCAATTTAGGATCATATATTTTTTTTTACATCAAACGCAAAATCCAACAGCTTAAATTTTATAACTAAAAAGGAATTAGTAATACTAGCAAATCAGGGGTGAAACTTTCTAAAGGTTTCTCACCCGAAACACGCACATAAAATGCACACGAAAAACACCCTTATGTATATTGCCGTAAGGGTCATTTTCCATTAACATTTTATCTGCGTGTTTTGGGTGAGAAAGCTTACAAAGTACCCCCCCAGGTCTTACATCCCAGTCGACTTTCAATCAATGATGTCCCACATTAAAAAAAAATGCTAAATAGTGGATAGACAGTAGACACTCCCCTATACAAAGCCTCTTAATATGTTATACGTTAATCAAAGCACATCATAATCCTATGTTGTAATACCTGTGTATAAAATGTGTTAATATTCTATGTGGGGAGATTCCTTGATAAAGGACGGAGACAGATATAATAATAATAATCCTTGTCACCTTATCGGATGATAGTGAAACATTAGTACCCCCTAATCACCTTAATCTGCCTATCAAACATCCAATTCCCACTACACTAACATTACTAATATTATATAGACAGGCATCTTCTAGGGTTGGTAGATGTTCAGTTCAGTTCAGTTTATTATATTTGCCTGGTAGAGAAAATATTGGTAAACATCTAGACATTTGTTTTGACATTTTGATTGTAAGCATTTTCAACAAATCAAACAAACACATGTAATTATAAATATGTACAAATAATTTATTAAAGGATAAAAAAAATAAGTCATTATTTCATAAGTTTTTTTCCAAAATATCGTCATCATATTATATATGTGTATCTTTATATTTACTTACCGTATTATTATAGTAAGTATTTAATTTTTTCTTTCTTTTCTCGGGTTGACTGTAAGATATTGCTTTTGCAATAAGTCCGCCTTTTGGCACACTACATTGTCTTGTTTTTTTATTGTATATTTACTGGTCAATAAAGATTTATTTATTTTATTTATCATACTTGGGACGAGTATCCTTTAAATATTTCATATCCCGTGTCTTTTCGAAAAAAAGAACAGGGGTATTTTTCAGGAATCTATACCTATAGTATATAAAGTTCAATGTATTTGCCTTATTTTTTAAGAAGCGTGTATTATGACTTTTTGTAATAAAAAATACATGCAAGATCAAAAATTATTTACCGACAAATTTAGGTTCTTAAAAAACCTTGTGTGTCTTTGGAAAATCTATTTTTTTACGGAAAACTATAGTTGCTCTATGTTATAAAGTTTGGTATATAGGAAGTATAGGTATCTTAACGACTTGTTTTCGTCGTTATCTTAGAAATGTTTATAGGCACAGGAAGAACATGTACTACTGAAGGCGAAAAACTAATCAATTCAATAAACCAATTTCATATACCAGTTCATTTATGGTCCCTGATGGACGCGTGCTTCGGATCGGACATGAACTTCGGTTGTGATAAAAAAAATCTATCGTATGTGTCTAATTAATTAGTATATAAGTAAATATACCTACTATGAATTATACAACTAGGTACATTCTGTTGAAATAAATTAAAATAAATGGCATTACAACGGGCTATCATCAGATGGATAGACGCGATACCCAGTCCCACTGCGGATATGTACTCAATTACTCGAACTTTTTGTGCGAAGTGTACCTATTTATTAGGATTCTTTATTTATGCAAAAAAAATCTGATGACAATCGGTTATTTCAATAGTTATTGGAGACTTTCGCGATGATCCACGATGTGCAGGTTTTTCGATCTGGATCGTGAGTGGAAAAACAACAACTTCAATACGAAAGCCCAAAAAACTCGCATACATAATCATAAATCTGATTCGTTTTACACCATGTTCGCCTAGTACATAACTTGATCTCATACAATTTTCTATTGAGATAAAAAATATTGTAATGAATTAATAGGTATCTATTATCTGTTACAGACAGGTATTATGTATCTATGGGAGTAGGTACATTTCATTATTTCAAGGTAGAATATAATAACTAATAAGCAATCATCGTGTAATGTATAATCATCATTGAATCAACGCAGATTATGACGACTGATTAATCAATTATCACTAGCGGTGCGTCTTAAGTCAAGTCATCACGTGTTCTTGAAGATAAAAATTTCTTGGTGTCGGAATATTATTGTGATAGGAAAATGTTGAATGAATGGAAGTTTTTAATGTAATCGCATACATTAATAATTAATTGTCGGTGATGGAATAATTTTAATACGATCGATTGTTATTGTTTTACGGTAGTATTTTTATCACCTTGTCGCCTTACGATTTGTTTGATGAGGGAGTGAGAGCAGGTAATAAGGAAATGTAATTTATTAATCTATAGGTTGTATGATCTATGATAAGAAAATCATAAATGATTATGAACACATACTCGTATTACAGTACCAAAGCAAAGCGAACTACCTATAGAAAACGAGTGATAGTTTGGTAGAGAAGGTTACGTAAATACGGGTAAAACAATATCTTTTACAAAATACAAAATAGGCGAAAAGTCAATGAAAATCTGACGACTTTTCAAACTCATTGTGTAATATCAAACTTGCTTTGTTTGTCTGATCTCTAAACTTGCGTCAAACTTTATTTTCCCCTCCATTAAAATTCCTAGAATGCGAGGTGAACTCTTTAAGAATTACTGTAGAACACGGTTCGGTTAGACTATAAAGAAATTCGCAAACAAAAATCATTGTGGTTTATCAGTAGCTATAGTAATCGTAAATGTTGAAGATATTCCAGATTAAAGAACATAATGGTTACGATTACGTTTCAGGAGGAAACTATAAAGACAAAAGAGTCAACGTTTTATTCATTCCTGAACAAGTTCACTCGTTTAATAATTACACAGTTTTAAGGCAATTATTCTTACAAAAACTTTGATTTTCTAATCTACCTACTACGTATCTAACTTGTATTGAATTATCGACAAACCTTTTAAATAAATACATATTTCTCTAATTCACAGAGATAAAAATCCGTTGGCATAAGGAATAGAATAAGTATATATGTAGCATCACTGGTGATGGGATGCGAATGACGTATTTTTATATCAAAGGATCTGAATTTGTAAATACTGCAAACACAAATATTGATATTTTTAAGAGCAGTCACGTATGATACGAACTTTAACAGAGACGGAGATCCAACAATTATTGTGACAACCTTATACTCGAATATGCATTATTTCGATAATGTGTTAAAAATTTACCTAAGATATTTGTAACAAATCCGCAGTTAGTAATGCTTAGAAATTACCCAATAGAATGGAACGTATAGTCTATAGCTTTACTTCCTTATGTAAAATTAGTGCTAAGTGAAGAGTGTTTTTCTCTTCGCGAAGCTTTCTTCTTCAAGTATTTTAGGGTCCCAAGGGAGAAGGAGGAGGGAAGAGGGAAGGTTGGGCCTCAGAAACAAAAGTTTTATTGTGTCAGTAAGTATAGTAAATTAAACGTTTCACGAGCTGGAAGGCTGATTAAACTGGGAATATTATTAAAAGCCACCAACCCCCTTATAAAGGGTGCTTTTACGTGTATGTATTACATTTAAATTATACCGTACTACGTTTAAGTGCTCTTATGTAAGAACGTGCGGTAAAGAAGTCATATTTTTAGTAAATCTACACGAAAATATTATTTTAAAAATATAAAGGGTACCTTTAACATTTGACGAGATAGCAAATCAGCTTCGCTGCCGTTTGATTGTAAATTCTTTAAGTCCATATACGCAGAACAATCAAGGATTAAAAATATCTGTAATAATTATTGACTGATGAAATTTTCAGAAATACGTATCCAATATTCGGAATTGTCTTTCTATACAGGACCACGCTATACGTGCCTTAGTTACTTCGTTGAATTACCGACATGTTTGTCTGTACAAGGAACGTCCTAAAGAAATATACTTAATAATTTTATAGCATAACATTTTATTGTGTGTGTGATATCTATTACAATACGAGATTATACCTACACAATAAACAGTTTAGATGTAAGTAACTTTGTTCATTAAAGAAAAGTAATTTTTAACTACGAGTGTACATTCTTGCAATCAAGGATTAACAAATTATTAAGATTTTTATATTGTTATCTAACGTGAAATGTTGTCTTTTATTTGAAATAAAACGAATTTTCTGTAATGACTGATTTGTAAATATTGTTTTTGTAAATAAGCCCTTCGCTCACTTTTGCAGTACCAAGAGATGCTTTACTGTTGCTATGTAGGAATATGTTTGTTACGTTAAATTATGTACTTGTATATTGGTAGGAGATTGAAAAATACACGGTATAATATTGTTTGCTTACTTGTAAGTACTATATTGAAAAATATTAATATAAAATTGAAATGATATAAATACAACGAATTTATATTTTTAAAATTTATTGCTTTAATATAAAATTCATGATTCACTAACCAGCTGGATCGAGTACCAAATAAAAACAACAATATATAAGTTCTAATGAAAATGATCTCATTTAGTGTCCTCAATTGAAAAAAAAATTATGGGAACAAAATGAAATTAATTAATAAAAAGAAAATAGCATTAAAAATAAAGATACTCGCACAATTGAATTACAACAGAACTTAAAAAGCTATAAATGGGAGGTAGAAAATATACCAGAAAAAACATAGAGGCATGAAATTAAACGACGTAAACTAAGTATATTTAGTATGGTGTCCATCACTTCTCCCTAATCTCCCACTCATACTCCTATCTCCTATCCATGGAATATACAGACAATTCCCTGTTAGAAGTCCCCTGGTGCAAACTTGGTTTAGTGTTGCTTAATGTGATAATACGATATGGTTACATTGCATCGCTACTTTCAAATTATATTTCAGAACTGTTGTTTAAAACAATTTGCCAATTTTCGATTTGTTAGAATAAACTGGCAACATTGTTTTTCTAACTTGTGATGGCGGCTTGGAGGGATTATTGGAGTATTTTTTCTTTTTCCAACTCGCAAAACTATATTTTCCTTAAAATGATTTCTCTAGCGCTACTCTGTTATATTTTCGGCATTGTAGGTTACTTGTAAAAGATACAATGTGAGAATATTGCGAACCTCTGACAGCTCTTATGACAAGATTCGACAATCAGGGCTACCAACAATACGATCTTAAACTCCACTTGCAGGTAACGTCCGCACGGTGGCCAAGACGGATGGAATTAATAATAGCTACACCTATCTGCAAAAATAGTCTACAATGTAGGAAATCATTCTGAAATACATGCCACCATGAACAATAGTATTAACAAAAAGACAACTATGAATTTCAATTTTGATTTATTTATTTTATTTGCACGTTTTGTGTAAAACAGTCACGAGCTCATAGACGATTTGATGGACTGGACGTGACAATGTTAATTCAAATCATAAAACTCTATGTCAACAATATAAAATAGTAGCACCTTCAGGGGATATACACGAAACTTTAATTATGGTTAAGTAAAATACAATACACGGCAAAGAACAGGGGTAACAGATATTGTCCAGCGTATCGCATCTCTCAAATGGCGGTGGGCAGGTCACATGGCTAGAGACCCAGAAGATAAGTGGTCGAAGAGGGTCTTAACCTGGAAACCCAGAATGACTACCAGGGGTGTAGGAAGACCACCACTACGATGGAGAGACGACCTGGTAAAATACGTGGGTACCAACTGGATCCAGAGAGCCCAGGATAGAGCGGCGTGGAAGCATATGGAGGAGGCCTTTGTCCAGAAGTGGACGGGAGTAGGCTGACGAAGAAGAGGAAGAAAATACGATAAGATTTAGCGGTGAATTTGTACATTCGGTAATTATTAATACTTGCAATATTGTAAGACGATTTCTAAATACTGATATTTCAGGCACAATGATGTAAGTATTTATTTTATTTTATTAATCTTAAGTTATTACATATAATATAAACAATCACAACATCATCAGCAAATAAACCAGCGAAGACTCAAATATTACCTAATTACAATTTCTGGGTAGTCAAAAGCAACACACGACATTTAAAAATCATATCATGTGCCTATCTTGAAATTTATTTCTATGTAAGCTTGTATAAAAAATGTTCATACTATCAGCGTAATTGTATTATTCTTGTAAGAAAAAAGGAACTAAGTTGAATAACCCGAAAGTTCCGTTTTATTTGTAGGGTAGGTGGATAATATGGAACAGAATGGGATTGTGGGGAACATTTATTGGATGGAATTAAGTAGAAAAAGTTACGGTAAGTGGTGGAAATGAAATCTAAACATTCCACAGCGAGTCGTACAATAAAACGTTATGAGGATTTAAAGGTAGACATTTATTGGAAAAAATAATTATAACTGCGTAATCAAGAGTCATTTGAGCATATTTTTTTTGGAAAAAAAGTAAAATATTACAAGTAAAATTATACAAAAGTTTTTGAAAATATTGTCAGCTGATTAAATACTGAGTTGATGTAAACTTTTCTAAACTATTTTTGTTAATAAGAAAAAAGTCATCTCTTTGTGTCTGTCATGTCAATATTATTATATTTTTTTACTTATTTTTATTTTAATAAAAACTCTTCCAAAATTTTATGACCGTAACATCCATCGAAAGTAAGCAAGTAAGTATAATTTAAAATAGATGTTTATTATTCTGCTATGTGAGACGTGAAAAAATCCTTCAATGTCTTCGTTCGTGCACGTCATGATAAAGCGTCAACAAAATAAATCACATAAAAAATCAGATCCACTTGTTTGAGTTACTATGGTAAACCTACACGTTGCTTTCGAGAAGAGAACTTGAAGAAGTTTAACCACTTCTGACCATCACCCCCCAGTTATAAACTATGAAACACAGACAACAATACCACCACAGTCTGCTTCATACTATTCGTAATGGTGTCTGAAATATTATTGTTTCAGATATGAATTTCAGGGTTTCGTATCAAAATCTCAAGTGACAAAATCTCAACTGTCAAAAGGGTAACCTACTATTGACAGAATCGCAACTCAACACCGGGAAATCTGATGCCGTTGTGTTTTTTTTGTTTTGTTTTTGTGTGTAATTTAAAAAAAAAACAACCTAACAATATTAAAATTGGCGGCAACAGGTTTTCCGGCGATGAGTTGCGATTCTGTCAATAGTAGGTTACCCTTTTGACAGTTGAGATTTTGTCATTTGAGTTTCTGTCTGGTTACCGAATTTCAGACGTGAATTAGATAATATATTGGAAGGATACACCACACTTATTCAACATGTTTTTATATAGCACGTAGTTGATCACTGTCTAGTAATGCTAAAATTGATGGGATACATATATCAAGAGACATTCATATGTATTATTTTGTTAAAATGACAGAATGATCGTGATATAATAATATTGCCTTCATACTTCTTCCCCCTACAATTTACACTCGACTGCACTTCTGTGTCTGAAAAATATCTTATAGATTGTTTTCAATCACTACTTTCTCAGTAATAATACCTACTTAGATTCTGGGAAACTTTGAGGAGTCGTTTGTCGAAGTTTTGTTATAAAATATTATTATGACTGTTCCGTAGATATAAATCTCATTCTTCTTCGACCTGAAACTCTGTGGAGTAATAAGTGACTTCTATTATATTACATCTATAATACGTCGTTTCTTTTCATTTCACGAATGACGTACATTGGAAGAAGATCGTTCAATTAATCGTAAAACTATTTCACTTACTAGATAAATAATAGTTAGCCGAGATCAAATATCTAATCGGCAGGAGAAGAACCTGGTCAACTAGAATGTATTTCTTATTGGAGGGCGGATCTTCAGAGCGGAAGGAGTTAGTTTGGAATTTTGGTTGTAGCTTCCAGTTTTTTTTACGAGTAGTTTCTAAGACAAGCTTATAACTATTTGTGAAGTGTGCAAGAATGTATTAATAATTTTAATAGATAAATAAAAAAAATAAGTGTGCGAAAAATTATTATTAAAATAGGTCTTAATCAGGTGCGCACTACCCGTTAAGGGTTGCTCCCTCTCACTTACCCTGGATGATGAAGGAACGCTAGTTCCTATGTCATCCAATAATTATGCAAAAGCAGTTCTAGAGAGGGCTCAGGGTTCGCCTGAAGGGCTCCCCCCGACAAACCCAGGTGTGCACTAATTAAAAATGAAAATAAGGCGTGCTTATTTTTATTATTTCATAGTAAATTAAACATGTTTTTACATTAGATTATAGTGGGCCATCATTAGGAAAAAAGTGTTGCAAGTAACTCTAGATTTTACTGAAATTCTAAGGATTAATTAATAAGATTAGGGTAAAAAAGTAATCTTGTCCTTTTATTTACTTTAGAACTAACTATCAACGCACTCAGCTGGCAAAGAGTTTTAAAAGAGTTTTTATTTTTAAGAACTAAACATCTCATTCGTCTTTGCCTCGAAGTTTAATTAAAGTCAAGATTTACAAACTAAACAAAAAAGATCATTACATTATTTATTTAAGTATTTCTATAGACATTGTGTCAAAGGATACTTTTCTTTCATTACTTAAAATCTTATATTATTTCTTGTATATAAAATTAAATGTAAGGTTGTGACTACAATACGAGATAAGTCGAAACATGTTCAATATTTTTTTTTTTTATCTTTACAATGAAAATGTTTTACAAATATTTAACTGTGATGTCTCACTTAATTACACATGGAGTTGAAATGTTTTGTTATGTCGAATTGGTGAGATAGAATAAACAGTAATATTATTTTTATTTGTCTAAGTTATGTCTATAAAGTTTCATTACATTTTTTCATTTAAAATAGTTTTTTTTTTCTTCCTTCTCTCAACACAAACTCAATGCTTTGTGAGACGTAAAGCGAATCTTGTGTATAAGTATTTCAAAATAGTAAAAATTTCGCATCACTTGATCATTGTCAAATTACGCCGACAATTTCTTTTCAATGTTTGGTGTCTGGTGACTTAGTGAAATCACTTGAGCGATTTCGTTTGACGTGAAAATTGTCAACAGTGAATCATTAAGAATCACTTCTTTGATTTTGAAGGTTTTACTTTGTGGCGACATTATATTATAATTAAAACAATATAAATTTGTTTACACCACTTTTATTTTGACCAGAGTCAACATGTTTCGGGAACAATGTTCCCTTCTTCAGGACTTATACAAGAATTCTTGTATAAGTCCTGAAGAAGGGAACATTGTTCCCGAAACATGTTGACTCTGGTCAAAATAAAAGTGGTGTAAACAAATTTATATTGTTTTAATTATCATTAAGAATCAATTGATTAAAGTAATTCAGTTTTTAATACTTAACTATTTTAATACAATTAAGTAATTGAAAACCAATCACGATTACAGGGAAAACCGTAACGTTATCTACGTTATATAGTAGGTACATTCCCATACTGTGTTATGTTATTTGTTATTCATAAAATATCATACGATGTTTGAGTCACACATTCTATGACATAATCTATTGAACAATGTTCTAAATTATATGACATAGTTATTACGAGTATATTAGTTCTTACGTACTAGATCGTTTACATAGAGATTACCATTTTTTGTTCATGATAGAAAAAAATTGATATAATCATAAGAATTTTCCGTAAAACGTAAATTTACTTCTAATTTCTACTGTAAGGTCCGTAAGTAAGTAACCCAGTGTCAAAATAGTAAGCATTTCTATAGATTTTTTTACATACATAGTATGGAATTCGAATGGATAATACCTACTTAATTTAATACAGATATATCAATAGTTGTTGCAGGTTTTCACGATGATCCATAGGTAGATTTGTTTTTCGGGTTAATCGTGTGTGCAGTGATCAGATGCTCCGACGCTTCGGCGAACCTACTGCCGCCTAATAGGTTCGCACAATCCGTGACCAAGGCGGCAGTAGGTTCGCCGAAACGTCGGAGCATCTGATCACTACACGATTAACCCGAAAAACAAATGTTTTGCAGCATACGTCGGAATTTTTGGGTTAATACAACATTATTTTAATGTTTACTCGGATACAAATATATTTCAACATGTTATAATAATAATAACTTCCACTTTATCAAACTACACGATATTAATTGGTGTGATTGGCACAGTTCATATCAAGTACCACACCCACACAGCAATCTACATAAATTATATGATGGATGACTGATTGTAATGTTACATCAAGACTCTATTGATTATCAATGGTGATAAAAAGAGACCTTCAAATAATACACATGTATGAAACTACTTACTGTTAATAGTGTTAATGCTACTGATAATATGAATAGGTGGAAAATATAACAGTAACCCATCAATAAGTGAACACTATAAGACGATGACATCTGACTATTTTGCATTAAGTAGTTTATTGGGAGTAAGACTGATGTGGTTGAGAGGATAGCGGTGCAGAAGTGGAGATGGGCAGGGTACATTGCAAGAATGCAGGACAACAGATGGACGAGGAGACTGCTGGAGTGGAGACCATGGGGCGTCAAAAGACTACAAGGGCGACCACCTACCAGATGGATGGACGATATCAAGAGGTTTGCTGGACCCCAGTGGATGGGAATCGCACAGGAGCGGGAGAAGTGGAGGAGGAGATGGGAGACCTATGTCCTGCAGTGGCTACCGCGGGCTGATGATGATGACTATACAATAGTATACAATCACCATAGGTCCACAGTGTGACGGTGTATCCCATGTTAATGTCTAAAAACAAGTCTTTTAAGTTTTCGAAAAGTCTTCAAGGTCCTACATGCTGTCATTGGGCTTCGGCGCCCTGAATTTTACTCAGCTAATACTGAGGTAATGGTCTTCAAACTGAAGAGTGATAGATGAAAGTATGGACTACAGATCGGCTGTTTTAGAATTACAGGATTTGGAAATTCCTTGAATAAAAAAACATTTCTAAAGTACCCCTAAAATTTATGGGATCTGAAGATTTTCCGTTCAGTTTTTCAGATATAAAAGTATAATTTAGCCAAAATATTGGTAATAATAATCCTAACAAATCGCCTGTTTTATGTTTTAAAATTTCTTCCCAGGTTTCTTTTAAAAAGGTATAATTCACTTTGTCGCTTACGTTAATCTTATTAAGCCCATACATTCTCATACAAAATTTGAAGCAAAAATAGAACGATTTTTGCTCAGTGCGTATGCCCCCTTAATTGAATGTGTTTGAATCACACATAAGGCAGTGTGAGTTTTACCATACCATTGTATTAGGTGGTTAACTTTGTAAATATTGAACATAATGCTAGTATAAAAACACTCCCAAGTTTTATTATGAAGCCACAACGACCACGTCCGTTCTTTAAATAAAGGACTTGACTTATTTATGTACGGCAGTTGGGGTTCATGTGGAATACAAATGTTTCTAATGTATGTAGAAGGGAAAGTCTTGTATGAAAGCCAATTATTATACTAGGGTAATTAAGCATAATATGTGATGATATACGACCAACAGAAGCAAATATGGGAAACCGAAGTGTGATGAATGATATTTGTTGAAGTAACTTAATGAATAGTATTTATAACTCTTCATTTTCCAAGGATAATTGCTTATTGCTGTTGATTATAGATAATAAATGCTTACAGGTATATGTTGTGAGATAATACCTAAATTATTCTAGGTACAGAACTGGATTTATCTGCATTGCACAAAGTGATCACTTAAGCCAGTCAAATGCGACTCGTAAGCGTCTGAACACCCATCCTGCTTCCTCCCCAAGGGAGTTCACATAACGCTACTTTATGTAAATGAAGATGCATCTCGTCTCTGTTGAGGAAAAAACTGTAAAGCTTATATATTATGTAAGTATAGTTAAGTTAATCGTGTATTACATAATTTTTGCGTAATGTTCGTCTATTACCTTTGCATAATAATTATATTCATAAATATTATCAATAAACGGGTTAGAATTATATTTCCCTGACCGCACTTTATTATACAAATGCATCGATACTTTCTTTTGTAATCGATCCCGTAATATGTACTTTACCAAACCACGAAATAAGATCTTGGGTATTCGAATGAGTCAACCAACTAGAAATCATGGTTTGACTTGCCAAAGGGAAATTAAAAACCGCAAAGTCATTCCTCTGATGCTATTAGTATATGGAATAGAAATTTTGTTATCTATGACTACGTGGCTTCAGAGTTATTTGTCGTGTAGACCCCAGAGTGTAAAAATATACAATTCTTTGAGCGAACCAAGGGTCTCAGAATACGGAATCCCGCAAGGAACGGTGATCGGTCCTGTGTTGTTTATAATGTACGTCAACGAAATGCTGAGACTGAGTACCGAGGGTGAGGTTGTGTCATACGCCGATGATACCGTTATCATTATCAGTAAACCTACATGGAACGAATTAAATTCAGCAGCAAATAGTGATGTTAATCTGCTTAAGGGATGGTTCGATAAAAATCTTCTGTCATTGAATACTGATAAAACCAATTATTTAGTATTTTCCCTAAAGAAACCTGCTCCACAAAATATAGATATCAAAATCTGTAACGCTAACTGTAAACATTCCCCTTGTGATTGTAAAAAACTTCAGAAAGTAGACAGTGTAAAATATTTGGGGATCCTAATTGAAGGGAATATGAAATGGAAAAAACAAATTGAAAACGTTACCAAAAGAATAAGAAAAACCATATACATAATTATTAGATTAAGAGATATTGTTAACTTAAGAATAATTAAAATAATATATTTTGCTTTGATTCAATCACTCTTGCAGTACGGTATAATAGCATGGGGAGGGACGTATAAAACGAACCTGGAAAACTTGGCGATTGCACAAAGATTAATTATTAAAATAATCCTCAGAAAACCCACAGATTTTGCCACAATAGAATTATTCAAGCTATTCCCGGTGATGAGCGTCGGTAAGCTGTTTACGTACTGCGGACTGAAACATATAAAAAAAGAACTAGCAAAAAACTTATATGAAATAAGTGGTAGGCCCCGTACACGTGGTAACATAGTTAGGCCAAGGCTCAACACATCAGCTGCCCAGCATCACTATGTCTATATCTGCTTGAAGATATACAACTCTCTGCCTCCGGACATTAAGTCCGAACAAAACAAAAACAGCTATAAAAATAAAGTAAAAAAATATTTGCTACGGATCAACTCAGTTACCGGTTAGATTCACCTACTTAATAATATTGTCAATATTCTTTGAATGTTTATATATAGATAAATATATGTATATCAATGTTGCAAAAATTTATATAATTATGTACTGTTATGTTATGTATAGATAAATTGTATGTACATGCAGAATTAGTTTTGTTGCATTGTCGGTATGCTACTAGATAATTTCTGGGTACCGGCGATGTGACGTGCCTATTCGAATAAACATAGATAGACTGTGTACAATGTATATGTTGTGTGTAGTTGTAGTTTGGTATTATATTATTTTTAAGTTATTGTAGTAATACTTTGGTTAAATTAAAAACTGAACACTTCTCCCACACACAAGTCTTGCTTTAGTGGGGGAATATTAATGAAATCTTATTGTATGTATTAGTTATAAGAAACATTGTACCACTATATTATGTTTCATAAATAAATAAATTGAAATTGAAAATATATATTTATATGTACTGTGTGTTTGCATATTTCAATATTCAATCAATCAAAATCCATATCATTGTGAACACGAGATCAAAATATATTTCCGATATCGGGAATTGATTGACGAATCAATCTTGATTTGTATCAACGTTACTATATGATATATTGTCTTCGGAAATCAGATTACAAAGAAAATTGAAGTAAATTGAACAAAGAGATGTGATAGAATGATATGATGGATAAGTGCAAAAATATCATCTGAATTGCGGTATTAATTTATTTATTTTATTCATTTAATCTTTAAGTGAACAAGAAATACATATAAACATAAAAAATGAACATAGAGCAGATTATAAATCGTTGATCACTGGGGCGAACTTATCGCAGCACTGCGATTTCTTTCAGTTAGCCCCAGGGAAAAAAAAAGAAATTTAATAAAAATGTGTAGAAAATATGTACATACGTATGTGAGAAAAAATAAAATAAAAACAGAATAAAAATAAAAATAAGAAACAGAATGCATACATACAAAAAAACATATATAGTTGAATCTACAATTTATTCCTAAGGTTCAGATGCTGCTACTGATATCCACATGCGATTTCTCAACTGTATTAAAGTACATGGTTGGTGCAGTTAGTAGAAGTGGCGGTCTTCCAAGCGAGAGGTACCGGGTTGGAAAAATGTTTTTTTTTTCTAAATTTCATATAATGTTTATAAACATTTAGAGGGCTTAATCTCCTATACTTGTAGGATCCGAATATCCCCCGTTTAGTAATGTATGAGAATTGGGGTTCTGTAGGGTTGTTTCCCTTTCCACCCTACACCTCCTGCTTCCTTCCACACAGCTGTACACCACACCATACCATACCACTGTTAACTACACGCGCTAATTAAGCGGTCAGGCGCCGCCCCCAGACAGTAATTAACATCTTACTGTTTACATACATCGTAGATGGTAGACAAAAATTACTGCACCGTATTTTACACCGTAAAATATTAAGGTGAAGATTTTATCTTATGTGTTGTTTACAAACTACGAGTATATAAAAGTTTTTTTATTATTAAAATTCTAACGTTCTTTTATTAGTTCACATTTTTTTCTGTAACAATGAAACAATTTTCACATACACAATACCAGGGAAGGGAAAAATAACCATTAAATAAAGTGGCCTATATATTTCTTGTAAATGAAGCTAGCAATCAATAGACAATAATAATCAAAATGATGGCGACGGAATGTTTTTTTTTCGATTGATGGTGATATTTTGGAGACTATGGCGTCTGGTTCTCTCTGATTATCTCGCACGGGTACGTGAATTATGATTAGACATGAGCGCCACGCCGGCGCGCCGCCGCTGATCACGGTCGGCGCGCCGCCGCCGGCAAAACGCTTACGCCGGCGGCGTGGGATCCGTGTAACTAAAAGTATTTATCCTGCGTTTCTTTAGACAAAAAT
Organism: Ceraclea dissimilis; assembly: GCA_963576895.1. Lineage (NCBI taxonomy): Eukaryota > Metazoa > Arthropoda > Insecta > Trichoptera > Leptoceridae > Ceraclea > Ceraclea dissimilis. The sequence goes on from OY756361.1 coordinate 4,481,150, forward strand.
CGAAATAAGTACTTTAGCAGTTAAAAAAAAAAAGTATTCAGCTGTGGCGACGCTACTATACAGTAATTATATAAGACATCGAATAATAACTAATGCAGTGTTAACCCATTCCGTCGTCTCAATTTCGTTCATTTGGTTTTGCATAAAAAAAAATCGGGGAATTTTAATAAAATAAAGTAAATAATAAATAATAATTTTCTGTGTCTTATTTATTCAATACTAAAACAAGAAATAGGATGGGATGGAGGTATTAATAGTTTGGTTCTTCGTGGTGGAAATTAAATGAAAAACAAACGTTTTTTTATGTAAGTAACTTTATGTTTTTTTGATCGATTTTTAGGACAACAGTCGATTTTACCACGCTGAAATTTTTAAACCACGTGAATTTTGGCAGAGTATCTGACCAAAATATGCGGCTTTTCGGTCAACCATTCTCTCTTTTCAATAGTTTAACCTTTGATTGTCGAAGTACCTAATCAAAATTATTTTTATTCCACTTGACTAGATTCGCTATACTTCATTTGTTTCAATACAACACTGTGGAAATAATAGTGACTCCTTTTCTCTTGACACAAAACGATATTCATTTGGTAATTTTTGACGTGTACGATCTTCAAAGTGTCAGATATTTTAACGTTAAAATCCAATTATTTCGCTCACCCAAGGCTGCATCTTAATAATAAAAAAATACTATCCCCTAACGTGGTTTCTCAGAATGTGATTACAGACTACTCTCAAATTGTAATTTATCTTTCCACCGGTAAGCATTACGTATTTTGGTTGACATGATTATTAATTTATGCACTTTTCGACGAATAACACCACAATTTATGTTTATTTATTAATTATCCTTTTTTTACACCTAAAATAACATCACAAATAAGATAGTTTTATTAAATTACCCATCCACTACAAACAATAGCACATATAACACAAATGTTTTTACAGCTTATGCTCAACCGTAGTTCTTGGATACATTGGAGTTTTGGATTTCGTGGAAGGTCGACCTCGTCATCGCAATTCAAGACTTTATTTCAGAGTTTCAATTCACTCACCGTGTCACCTGTTCGACTGCACTACTGCCCATAGTGAGGCTTATTCTGACGCGTTTGACTTTATGGCTTAGTTTATTTTAACCTGCCCTCCAGTACCATGAAAAAGCAATAATGAAATTTTCTCAAATATTTCGTTCTTTGGTTTTCTAATATTTCGTTCATTTGGTTTTGCATAAAAAAATCGGGGAATTTTCTGTGTCTTACTTATTCGATTCTAAAACAAGAAATAGGATGGGATGGGGGCAATAATAATTTGGTTCTTCATGGTGGAAATTAAATGAAAAACCAACGGTTTTTTTATGTAAGTAACTTTATGTTTTTTTGATCGATTTTTAGGACACCGGTCGATTTTACCACGCTGAAATTTTTAAACCACGTGAATTTTGGCAGAATATCTGACCAAAATATGCGGCCTTTCGTCTTTTCGGTCAACCGTTATCTCTTTTCATTAGTTTAACCTTTGATTATCGAAGTACCTAATCAAAATTATTTTTATTCCACTTGACTAGATTCGCTATACTTCATTTGTTTCAATATAACACTGTGGAAATGATAATGACTCCTTTTCTCTTGACAAAACGATATTCATTTGGTAATTTTTGACGTTTACGACCTTCAAAGTGGCAAAATGTGAATATAATTAAATATTTTAACGTTAAAATCCAATTATTTCGCTCACCCAAGGCTGCATTTCAATAATAAAAAAAATACTATCACCTAACGTGGTTTCTCAGACTGTGATTACAGACTACTCTCAAATTGTAATTTATCTTTCCACCGGTAAGCATTACGTATTTCGGTTGATATTATTATGAATTTGTGCACCTTTCGACGAAAGACGAAAAACGCCATAATTTATGTTTATTCATTAATTATTATCCTTATTTTTACACCTAAAGTAACATCACAAATAAGATAGTTTTATTAAATTACATAATTTTATTAAATTATCCTTCAACTACAATCAACAGTACATACAACACATATGTTTTTACAGCTTATGCTCAAGGAGTTTTGGATTTGGTGGAAGGTCGACCTCGTCATCGCAATTCTAGACTTTATTTCAGAGTTTCAATTTCACTTATCGTTTAACTAACAGCCCAAATATTGCCAAATGAGAAAACTGTTCGACTGCACCACTGCCCATAGTGAGGCTCATTCTGACGCGTTTGACTTTATGGCTTAGTTTATTTTAATCTGCCCTCCAGTACCATGAAAAAGCAATAATGAAATTCTCCATTATTTTTCAAATATGGGCTTTTATTTTACTTTGTCATTGAAATAATCATAGTTTTTTCAAAATAAATAAATCGATTTTATCATTATCCTTTTCACATATGCGTATTTAATCATTTAAAACAATAATGCCAAAAAATCTAATGCTCCCCCCCACTTTGTATCCACGCCGCCGGCGTGGCGCCGCCGCCGGCAATTTTAGACATGGGCGCCGCCGCCGGCTTTTTTGCAGCCGGCGCACATGTCTAATTATGATAAATGAATACATCAGAATGTGTCAAAAAAAAATTGATCAGGTACTTCCATAATCAAAGTATACATCCCACGACAATAATACCTAATACATATTTCGAAATCCATTTTTTTACGAATAATTTATAGATAAGTACTCTCGATTCAACAATCTCATCTTCGTTCAAATAATACCAAAAGAAATATACCTGATTAGGTACTTCAATAATCTAAGAATATACCTAATGGTATTTTTTATTGTTAATTATAAAATAGCATATATACATTATGTAGTTATGGAAAGGACGTTTCCTATAAACCGTATTTTACCTTTTTTCTATCAACCACTCACCTATTACTCGATCTTCTAAAAATTCCAAACGTTGTTAAAAAAAACTATGAAAGAGTTCAACGACTTTACTATTAAGTACACAAAAATATTATTTATAATGAGCAAAAGTCCTAAACCATCGATAAGGTAGGCAGGCACTCAATAAAACTTTCCTTCACTATCTGAGATTTGAGAAAGTCAAACTATAGAATGGTATTAGAAGGATCTATAGGTTATATACTTCAGTGGTTGTTAAAAGAACTTTTTTGGGAACCAAATGGTTTTATAAAAATAAAAAATCTAAAAGCAATTCAGAATCAATGAAGTTGTGAAGAGCCAGAGGGACTCTTTTACGACCCTTGACCGACCCGGGCAATATTTATATAAATGGGCCCATAGGTATCTATACTATATACGAGAAAATTATCAACATTAAATCGATATAAAAAAACAATGCTTTCTATAAGTATTTCTCAAAAAGCATGCATGTATTGAATCAACTATTCCCTGATCTTTCTTTCTTTGTCATCTTTATCCAACAGTTGATAAATGGTTTCACTTCACATCAGGGTCCTGTAAATTTTTTATAGTGCTTCAATTAATACGTTATACAAAATAATGCTAAATTTACACCTAAATATGTAAAATAAATAAAATAAGTATGTGGGTAGTTAGCGCAAGTCATTAGTTACGAGTAAGTATGTATATTATATAGGTACCATTGTTACATTTTGTTTTATTTTTTTTAACACCTGTCAATGGAAAAAGTTCTGTACAACTGGCGTTAGTATGATTAATGAATCTAGGCAATTAGGAACGAATATACAAAATAATAAATTGTATATTGGACTAAAATAATAATATCCTAACTTGCTTTTAATATACCTACTACTTAGTAACAACATTAAAACCTGTGTTTGGTAAAGTGTATAGAAATGAAATCGAGAAAACTTAGAATAATTATACAACAAAATAATTACATAATACTTTGACCAAGTTTTAGGTGGATGTGGTATTTAATATGTTACTAAATATTATTCTGAAAGAGGACAGTAACAATTATGATACATTTAGGTACAAATTGAAACTGTTATAATAATTATGTTGGTATATATTGTGGATGATGACGTAATCTGCTTTCAGGCCTTAAATAGAAATTAGACCTTTTGTGGTTCTCATGAGGAAAAACTTACAGGTTTAGCAAAAGTCTAAACTCACAAATTAATATAAGTTATGTGCAAACACCGAAGTATTTAGGAGAGCCGGAGCTGAGACAGAGCTGCTGTCAAATAGTAAGGCGAGGATTACGAGGATATTTGGGTCACAGACTACGGGGAGAAAAGTATCGCCTTCTCCGCTTTTGAGGGCAAGATAGAAGGAAGATGCCAGATGTCCTGGCTGTTTAAAAGTGATCATACCGGAATGAGGACGTTAGATGATCTGTTCCGGGCTGCGTAGGACAGTTAAATTTACACCAGAGTGATCGCCAACGTCGGGGAAACTTGACAAGATACAATAATATGCAAACATATGACTCTTGTTAGGTCTTGGGTCTGACGATGACTGTATATTGAAAAGCAGCGATTGTTTTAACAACCTATGACCCAAGAAAATCCAGTAGGAAGATTATCAGCCTATTAGGACCAGCAAGGTTTAATAATTCTCATTGATATTCTACAAGGAGCGTGTGATTCATTAACATAATGATTAATAATAATAGTACCATACCGATATTGTTTATCAGCACACAATATAATTGCATTCATTAACGGGAAAGTTAATTAATTCATTATTTAATATTTTAATGACGCATATATACACTTATAATGGTTTAATATTCATGAAACACATTAAAATATATCTACAAAGTATGCCTGTACCTATGTGTGTTCACGTTATTGTATTTACATTTTATAGGTAAACGTAGAGCATTTACGTAATAATGTCATACGATATGAGAGTCATACTATTTACCTACATACATACTATGTAGTTGGAGTGGCTATACCTTCCTACTTACCTATCATTTTCCTGCGATAATCAACAGGTGTGTTGTCGCTGTATTTGCAAATGTATATGCGATATGAAGCTATTTTCAGAACCGTTATTATAAAAAATCTCGTGTCATAATCATACGATTATTATGTAAATATTGTAATCTATCATTATTAATTTAGCGCCACCTCACCACATGTATAGCGTTTCAATGGCATCAATCTGATATATTCTCATACTCTATCGGAGGTTCATGAATGACGGCCATCTCTAGGAACGCCGCATAATCCAGAGATAGTTTTATTGGAGTTGTTGCATCGAATATTACAAACTACTGCCTTGAAATTTCTAACTCAATATGTTTTTCCTTTCACTGTAACTACTGCGACTGCAGAATGCCATAAATTATTCACCGTGAGTTACATAAATGTCTTCAAAAGTTGTTAAAAGAGATTTTTAGCATTGTCTACTAATTTTACACTTTTTTATTGAAGGAAACGCGTCATTCATCTTCATGTTAGGTACAACTCAAATATCTTAAAGATAAAAAAAAGTACAGGAGCACCAAGAGCAGTATTGTTTAAAAATAATGCAAAGAAAACAATACAATTTCATAGTGACGTAGGTAATTAAATAATTGTCACAGAAAAATAACAAAATAACTCCACAAACAATAATAAATCATTGAATAACAATTTAACAATGATGCCAGGAAGTTGTCTTTTATTGTGACAGTCGTTGTTTTTACTCATTTGAAAATTTTGTTTGTCTTGCAATGGAAATAACAAACTTGTTTACCTGTTTGCATAAAATTTTGTAGATTTATTCATAGAATAATAATATGTATAGTACCTAGATTTATTTACGTAGAAAATGTAGGTAATAAACGTATAAGGGAAAGGAAGTCTAGTTGTTCGAAGTTAAGGTGATCTTCAGTGTGTCACTACAAAATTACAGCATAGTCTGCATCAAGAGCTCGTCGATATTTTACATCAAATGTTTTAAAGGACAATATTTTCATGTTCGATTATGCTGGATTAGGAAACCTTTTCTGAAATTCTCTTTTTACTGAAAATTTGAATCACAATCAAGCATCATCAGTAAAGACTAACTAGGGTTTCTTTGATCACATCATCAGAAGAGAGTCGGGAAACCTGTAAAGAAATATAATCATGGAAAGTGTTCCAGGAAAAAGAAGTAAGGGTAGATCTCCAGCAAGGTGGGGCGACCAGATTAAAGAAATGAACGGGAGAGACTTCTGCTCGGCGGTGCGGGTTGCGGAGAACAGATAGGACTGGAGGCGTCTTGTTTTGTCCGTGGGTAGCTCCACAAATCACGATCCTCACCAATGAGGAAACTATGAAGGAAGGAAGAAAAGTACTTATACTATTTCTATTCAATACTTTTTTTTATTATAATTTGGAATGTCTACCAAAGAAAAGAAAAAAAAATTGGCACTTTTTTGCAAACATTGAAACGTCAGATTCTCGTCCATTTGCCAAAAAAAACAATAAAAAAACTTTATTTATGGCGTCATAAGTAACGAATAATGACCCGATGTTTACATTAATATTCGCATAATGTATGTTATTTTGTAATTACTTCAAAATACTACTTTTGCGGTACAAAGTATCCCCATTATTGAGTACCTACAAGTGTAGGAGAATAAAAAACACAATTTCTATTTATTAGTTGCCACAGCTTGTTGCATGATCGTCTATTTTAATAGCTAAGAATCATTGCACCAAGGTTAATTGCATCAGCAGAAAACAATGTAAGTAAATGTACAAATCGTAAAAACATAATAAAAATATTTTATTATTGATCCAACAAAAACAATACGCCGTAAGAAATGAAAATATCGTATTATACAGTATGTCAAAAAAAGAGGCAAAAATAGTGGCAACATTTACAGAACTTCAATAGAAACATCGTTGTTTCCAACACATAAAATTGTGAGACTGTTTCTTGGCGGACTGTACCTAAAGCAAAATTAAGGCGGCCTACAAGGCGTTCCGTTTTCTGTTTCCCTCGCAAAGGACGTAGCACTTAGAAGTATAAGGGCTCACACACATGTTCTGATATTCAGTTTTTAACTGAATCGACCGTTTGCAAAAAAAAAATCCAACCAAAATTCCAGAGAGAAGTTTTGGTCGATTTTTTTTGCAAACAGTCGATTCAGTTAACGGAATGTCAGAGAGTGTATAATGGCCCTTAGATTTATATTTTATCTGTATTTCTATATATTTTTGAGACAACTTTGTAGATGCATTTATCATAAATTAAATGTTAGGTGGGTATTACCTATTTGTACTTGAAACTTGCTTTTGTCTCATGTAGTCATTACTCATTAGTCAACGATAGGGAAATGGGACTACAAATTCAATACAAAAATATTCTGGACTACGCCGTTGAACAAAAATTATAATAATGTAACACGTAACTGAATTATACTTGTGTAGGTATAATGCTTTAAATTTGATATAAAATTTTAGATATTTAAGTAAGTAGGTATGTTTATGTTAATTTAATGGAAATTTTATCATTAGTCGACGTTTCTTTTAGCAATGGCAGCAGGGACAGTAAAACTTATATTATTGGTTATTGGATAAAATCAATATTTCGATAAACGATAAAAACGCTTATAAAGAAAACTACACGTAATCGAGAAGAGAATTAAAATATTAAATTAAAACATTTCTTAAATATAACTCTTCTTATGTTATGTAATGCAATTTTGTAACCTACATTTTATTAGTAAGCTAGGAAAGTTGCGTCGTTTTTACTTATTTTCTATTTTTAGCGTAAGTTTAAATTATTCAATGTTCAAATTTCACCTGTATTCAATTACTGAGGTATGAGATTAGTGTATGTAGCGGTGCCTGGCGGATTAAATTCTTTACCGATTTTTTTTAATGAAGATATCGATTGTCTATAGATAGGCACAGACATGGACGCCCGCAGGTAGGGGCACGGGGGGGCACTTGCTCCCCCTGGATATGTTGAAAATAGTCAAATAATGTTACTTTTGTTTTAAATCACTTCGTGTTAGCATAAAGAAAGTGTGGAGAGACAGAACGTTGGCCAGCCGAGCATACAAATACGCTGCAGTAAATTAAAACTACATTAAAACATTACTAAAAATGTTTGCCCCCCCCCCCCCCCCTAGAAATTTTTCTGCGGGCGCTCATTGGTACTGATAACATAAGGTGCGTTACTTTTGTTTGTTTTTATTTAGGTAAATGGAATAACTGTGGTCCGAATAATTAAGGTTTTTATTGTACATAATCAAATGTTGGGATTTGCATATAAACCAGAGTCAAGTTTAGTGAACCTTCAAGCACGTGTACTGTGTAGGTATATATCAGGCGCGAAGATACCTAAGAACACGATTCCCATCGAGTTACCTTTTGGATAAAATGATATAGGTATATAGTGTCTAATCTGACGTACCTAATCCCATAAGAAATGTTAGCCCCGGCTTCCCTTCTGCAGAAATCCACCCTTCGCCACTGGTATATATATAAATTAATTTTGAAAGGCGATTCACCAGTGATCGACCCTCGAATATTAGCGATTGTTTTCTTACTATTTTGATTTATATAAAAGTGTGGGAATCCCAAATTGTTAACATTAGGGTAATAAACAACTATAATTGTCAACGAAGATTCTGTGCAAAAAATATTTGAAATGAGCCGAACAATGACAGAAAAACGAACAAGAAGAAAATTAGACAACTAAAAAATAGTAGGTATCTGTTTTTCCACTGCTTTGATTTTTAGAATTGGTAAGTAATACATATTTAAAAAAATAATGATGCCCAGTCTATTATTTGGTTTGCTAATTACCTATCAACCATATTTTAATAACAATACTAGTATATTTAATTATTGAGCTTATAGGCATTGCTCTAAGTTATAAGAAAATGAATATATTATTTGTTTTTCTCTCTTGTTGTAAGAAAAATACAGTCTCAATCAAATTGTACCTACTACTTAAATTTATGTTAAAACCTAGTGTAAAAAAAGCAATAAACATCTATTAAACATAGGTTTTAGTTTAATAATCATACTATGAATAAATAAATTGAAAACGTATAAAAAAACTCCTCAATTACCTGTAGGTACTAATGTACGTCTTTACACCTAGGTTACCTAGGTGTAGGTAATTAGGTGTATATATGTATATCGGTATAGAATATATATGTAGTTATTGAGAGGTAGGTACATACCTCTACATGTAATAGTTATAACTAATATTATTTTGGCTTTATATGCCATATCCATATCAACATTTTTGTTGTTTCACTCCAGCTTCGAAGTTTTTTAGAATTACTGCAAATTTTCCAGCTTTTTCGATTTAAGTAAATGCCAAAATAAGGGGCCAGCGGATTTGGCTTCTGGCTCGGGCGGCAGAAACCCACATTACGCCACTGCTGAGGCTTTTACGGAGTATTAGGTAAAAAAAACATAGCTACCTCTAGGTATTGTTTTTACCTATTGTGCATTTTCCACATACATACCTCTAGATCTACCTAGAACTCTTTACCAGGGAGATATGTTAATAAAATTTATTCAATACTAATTAATTCTATTGAACGAAAGTTTATATTGTTTATATGTTATAAGAATTGTCAAGTTATTTATAAGACTTACCTGTCACCATGAGGGTCAGGAAGACTGAGAGGTTCTGCCTGAATGCTTTAAACATTTTGATGTAATAATTATTATGCTACTCTTCAATGTAACAATAACAATTGCAGTAACAGAAATACTATCACTGATGATGTCAAAACAAAATAATATTTAGTATATTTAAAAATATCACTTGATGTTATTTGTTTACGATGTCTTAATATTGTTTACCTTGAAATGAAATTACTTATGTGCATGACATAAATTTATTTTAAGATCACACAAGTCTGTCTTTTAAATCATAATAAACAATCTTCTATATTATAGAGATTTATTTCAACAGCACTAGATGATAAACTATGATAAAACACTGCATTTAAAAAGGCGGGAACGTGTGGTATCCCTTTAAAATTTATATTTTTAGAACTGCATTAAAAATAACGACGACCTGTCTACTATTATCAGATAAAACAATATTTTTTATATGTATGTATTTTGTATACTTATTAAAAGAGTAACAATAGAATATACCGGTTGGCTAAAAATGTTACAAAGTTTGTAATAAAGTTTCTTTGCACAATACTTATAATATTTTTTACTTGATTTATTTATAAGTTTACTTGCAACGTTTGTTGAATGTGATGCAGAGAGTATTGTAGGTATATTTATTTAGTCTAGATGAAAGTGAGATTTATAAACAAGTTTTTTATAATAATTGTAATGTTTTAAATAAGGTTGCCTACGAATAAAGTTTCGGCTACAACTTGGTATGTAACACTCCGCTCTTGCAATATCCACGCGCCGCTATGTGTCGGAATATACTGAGGTTAGTAGGGAGTTTAGTTAGGTAGGTACATAGGTAGATGAGAAAATTGTTGGAACACGTTGTTTCGGTCTCAACAGCTGATGGCTGTTCGTTGAGTTTACTTGTGAGTTGTGATAGCAATATACTATCGTCCCCATTCAGTTTAAACTAAAAATCAGCAGCAATGCGAGAGAGTTAAGAAAATACACTAACTTTTTGGCGCGCAGCATTGTGCATAGTACATACTTAATACAACTTATAATAGGTACCTATTAATACCTACACAGGTAGGTAGGTATTGTAATCAATCATAAACATTGATACAGGTACCAGGGTACCTAGATACGTACCATTCATAGTGCCTACACGCAGAGGCGGATTAAGTGTTGAGAGCGCCCCTAGGTAAGCACCTCATCGGCGCCCCTCTAGCGTCCATATTATATTAGGTATACCTAAATTTTAACTAGCACTTATACATACTATAATAACTAATGCTGCGCCACACGGCTTAACCCATCGTGATGCCCCATCCCGTGGAAATTTTGGGATAAAATGTGTAAATCTGTGTCTCCAGCAATCTACATACCAAGTTTCATCAAAATCAGTTTAGTAGTTTTTTTGCTCATGAAGAAGTAACCTATACACATACATTCACACTTTCGCAGTTATATAATATTAGTAGGGATAATTAATAAAATAATTGATTACCTAATTGATTTATAAATAAAAAAATATATTTATGAATTACTTATTTAAATATTGGTATCTACTAATCACATTGAATGACAACTGTTAAAAAAAATCTGCGTCTACATTTTTGTCTCGCGAAGTTGTCAATAACATCGTCATAGTTTAAAGATTATAATAAGTTTGATTCAATGTTAAGTATTGCTAACGAATTTAATCTCTTATCTGCCATGGTTGAGCGAAGATAATTTTTCACTCTCTTTAGACAGGAAAAACTCCGCTCAGCACTGCAATTACTGACTGCCGTCGATTCGCACATTCTTAAGGCTATGTCAATGTTTGGGTAAATTGTTTCAAGTTCTTTATTTCTTAGAACCTGTAAAATCGCTTTGGTTGTTCGGGGAAGTTCTCCACCTCGAGCTATCGTTATTAAATAAGAACGTAGATGGACGCATTCATCAACAAAGCACTTTTCTAAATCACCAGAGTACATCGTTACTAACATACTAGCTCTATTTTGAACTTCTTCAGTGTTCAAATTGATCAAATTGCTTAAAAACGAAAACTGTAAAAATTGCTGTACGCCTCTCGTCTCTTTTGAAGTTCAACCACAAGTCTGTCTATAATTACTAGATACACTATCACTCTGAATGTTTCCCGACCAGATAATGAAGAAGTAATATCTTCGGCAGATTCATCTCCTGTGAGCTTTCTCTTCCGTATCCTCTTTGTGTCCTTTTCATATTCTTTGACTAATGAGAATTCCAAGGCTCGCTGTTCATATTTATTAAAATTTTGCCTTTCTGCAGAAAGTTTGTGAATTATACTGTCATACATTTGAATAACTGTACAAATGTCAATATCAACAGACTGTAATTTTTTATTGGTTTTGTTCATGTGAACCAAAATAAAACCACCAAAACACGATCATGAAAGCAGTTTCTAATCGTTCTAATTTCAATCTTATGCCTTTAGCTTCACATACAACAGAACGTTTTTGCTCAGGATTGTTATCGACAGCAATTAAAGCATCGTGAATTTCTGGAAATGACTCTTTCAAACTTTTGCAAGCATCTGCTCGAAGTGACCAGCTTGTGGCGGCCGGGGCGGCTGCTTGGCTCCTATCCCCGCGCTGAACCCTTTACCCTACAATCTTGAAATGCTCGCGAACGAATCGACGCGACGAACTCGCAACCATTGCAGTTGTATCTTACCAACTTCTATTTTAAAATCATGCGATGTAGAAATAATCAAGAAGGCGGAGCATGCTTCGGAAACTCTACATTTCTATAGAATTATATAATCTTTTATATTGTGTAAGTAGGTGCATACTTACTTACACAACTATTTTTTCTATTTTTTTGTTTTTGTTTAAAAACTTTATCGCGCGGCTCGCGCGCCCCTTTGTAACCTCGCGCCCCTAGGCACGTGCCTACTTTGCCTTATGGATAATCCGCCACTGCCTACACGTCATGGTATAGGTAAGTATTATTCAATCTTTGCGCAAATTGTAAAATTGACGCTATTAACTCGATCACAAACTATAGTTCTCGAATGATAAAAATAAATACTTAATGCAAATTGCCCATATAATATAAATACCTAGTCGACAATTCCAGTTCCAGATAAAAGGTAGATATTGTGGAACTCACCTTACCTTAGGAAAGTACAGTGCAGGATTTACGTATAAGCTACACAATTAGGGCCCCCATTTTCTTAGGGGTCCCCAAAAAATCTGTTTTTGGGGGAAAGTCCTAAAAATCTTAGCTGCGCGGATTTTTTAACACGTTGATCAGGTTTTGAGGGCAAGTCTTAAAATTTCCGTTAGGCGGCTTTTTAGCGCTATAGTTATTCTACCAGTTTCATTTTTGAGGCAAAGTCCTAAAAGTTATCGCTACGATGGATGAAAGAAATTATTGGATTTTGAAAACAAAGTGTTTCCCTATGTCAGTATGGGACTCTTTTTTCAAGGTTGGGGGGAGGGTTGATTCGACACTTGTGCTGGATTTCATATTTTATTCAGGTGATGAATAGCGGAGATAGGAGCCACCTAGCACAAATTTCGTATGAAAAATAATGATAACTAAGTGGCTCCTATCTCCGCTATTCCTCACCTAAGAAGTTGGTGAAATCCAGCAGTAGAGTCTTATTAAGTTGGGAAACAAATTCTTTAAATACACATTCTTTGGAAATGACTTTCTGCCTCTGGCTCAGAGGGTGGGGATTTGGACTTGGGTACACCCAAATACCTACTTTTCTGCGAATTTCATAGCAAGCTAAAAGATTGTGTCGTGAATAGCAGAATATTCTGCTTCTGATAGAATTTCTAACCACCCACCTCACAAGAGTGTGTTAGCTTATAAATTATAATGTACTTACCTACTGACTCGTATGAATCGTAAGATTCAAGGTTCGATCGATAGCAAGCTATTATTCCGTTTCACATTGATCCAATATCCTCACGTGAGCACTCTGGTTGGCTTTTTGATCAAATAGTTCAATATTCTTACATCTACAATATTGGCAGGTTTTTGCCGTAGACCCTGGTAGACCATGTTAAATTTCCGTATAAAGAAAAATAAAATTGCGTAAAACAAAACAATGAATAATGTTTTGGTGATGTTTAGTTACATGTGTCAAATATTTTTTTTATTATGGCAATAATATTTATGTCAAACTAAATTAACCTCAAACTTTGATGTCAAAGTTGGGCGAAGTTATGCAAGTGTGTGCTATTTATTATTAAAATTTTCTTTAAATTAACAGGACTTTTACGCGACCCGTACTTATTTGTTGAATTTGTATGTTGGTGTCTATTATCCAATCATGATAGAAAAAAATCTACATTGAAAAGTGTCTCTATTTTGTTTATTAAAAACTTCCTGACATAGTTCGTAGCTCTACGAGTACACTTCAAAATGACATTACGATTTATTTTTAATTTAGTAAAACCACAGACGGCAAGATCTGTATTTATACGTAGAGCTCACGATCAGAAAAGTCTAATTGTGTTTGATACATTCTCACTTATAAAGGAAAAAAATAAAAAGAACTATATTGATATGTTGAAATTATTTGAGAAAAATGACCCCAGAAGAAGGAATCACTGTGAGTTTATAGCGTCTGCCTTGAAGTATATGGAGGAGTTCAATGTCCATAAAGATTTGGAAGTATACAAAGCATTATTAGAAGTTCTTCCCAAAGGGCGTTTTGTACCGCAGAATGTATTCCAAGCAGAATTCATGCACTATCCTAAACAGCAGCAGGTTGCCTTACAACTACTGGAGCAAATGGAAGATTATGGTTAGTCACAAGAATGTTCCTCAGTGTCATACTAGAAGTTTAATCTATTTATACTGCTGTATCAATATTGCTTCATCTATGGTTACTTTGATTACAGGAGTTATGCCTGACACAGAAATGGAAGACATATTAGTTAATACGTTTGGAAGGCGTGGATTCCCTGTGAGGAAATATTGGAGAATGATGTATTGGATGCCTAAATTTAAAAATCTCAGTCCTTGGCCATTACCAACCACGTTACCACATGATACCCTAGAGTTGGCCATGTTGGCTATCAAAAGAATAACAAGCGTTGATCTCCAAATGCAGGTGGATGTTTTTAAGGTAGGGAAAATGAATATAGTGGGAACTGATTAGAAAACACATATATTTCCGGGAAACGGTGGCAATATTGTTGAGGGTATTTTATGTTCTTCGCAGTCACAACGCAGCTCCGTGAGATGTGCAGAAATATCGCCACAAAAATCTTTACGATTGTTGAAAAAGAATTATAATAAAAAATTACTTAATATATTTTATTTAGGCATCCTTTGTATAAGCGTAATTTTGTCCTCTTTCTATGTATTCTTATGTGAATAATTTTTATTTAATTCATGTTTTTGTCAGACTGGTGATGTAGAAGATTCTATCGACCGAACGTGGATCGTCTCAGCACAATGTCCCATTCAAAAGAAACTCTTACAAAAGGAAGCTGAAATTAGGAGACAGGAGTTAAAGGAACAGCAATTGGAGAAGGAAAATATAGAAAATACAAATAATGATAACAATACTGAAGATAGTTCTTCTATTCCAAAGGATAAAACTAAACACAAACCCCCTAGAGAACCCTTGAAAGTCCATGGAGCTTATAGAGTTTATCTCAGGGATCAAGTTGTACAATATTTTATATTATCAGGTCCCGCCGTCACGGATAGGAAACCAGTTTACAGAGATATTGATGGTAAGATATTCAACTGACTAGTGATTGGAACGTTTGTATTGAAATTAGATCTTCATAATTATGGGTTATCTGGAAGAAAGAATTATGGGTTATCAGCATTGCGGTAATCTCAGTGAACAAATTTGCCTGACTAAGTCCGTATATTAATGTCACATGTAGAGTTGTTCACTTGAAGTGCTAGTGAATAAATTAATTAGATAGAAAAGAACATTGGTCAACCTTCAAAGTAACTAATCTTTTGATCATCTTATTATAAAAATAGAATCAAATATCTGCACAATATCTTTAGACTTTTTCATTTTGCGACAAATTTTCATGATTTACTAAATGTTTTTATGAATGTTTATAATCTTTGCTATGTCCATTTTTTTATATTTATATGTAGGTATTTGTTGTTCACTTAAAGTTTAAATAAAATAAAATAAATGTTTCAGATGTTTCACAGTTGGATATTTTCACCTCAGTCGGTAGTTCGTCAGTTCCGGATTTACAATCAGATACCCACGAGCAAGATGATGGAACTATACTGGCTGTGTGTGCTACAGGTATGTTCACATTATTATACCTGTGTTACCACATACTACAGTTGTTATTATAATCTGAGATTTAATAGTAATATGTATAATGAATAACAGAATATTACCCCAGATTAGGTATATAGTTAATGCAGTAATGTTTGCTCTGTTAATTCAGGTACATCAACACGGGATTCTCTGTTGTCGTGGATACGTCTTCTTGAGAAGAATGGCAATCCTGGCCTCTCAGATATTCCTGTAGTCTTCACTCTCACAGCTCCACATTCAGATATTGCAGTACAAGTGACAGATCCATCCACGGGAGAGTGAAACGACTAAACATTTTATTCACAAACTTAAGTGTTTCCTCACTATCTCATAAGTAGCTAATGTTGGAATCACACAATATTTTTTGTGTTGATGCAAGTGATCTTTGTTTCGCATTGATGACTGGACATCTAAAGCTTATGTAAATATGCATTGTGTAGATTATGAATCTTGCTATGTAGTTTAGTTTATTATATTTAAATGAATTCATAGTAGGTATGTACATAAGTACTAAATTACTACATGTTTTTTGTTAATCTAGTTTTATAAGTAAAATAATTGTTTTATGAATAATATTGTTACGTTAAATCGTGAAACATTCATATTTCATCTTCCCTACATTATGACCTAATAACGTTCGCTTTGCCTTCCAACACTCTTCAAAGGAACTCAAGAGGTCACAAGACAGCAACATTCAGAGCGGTTTCACCCAGTGTGTATTACATATACTTATGTATCGTCTTGCATCATTCCTAATGCTCTGTCGTGCAAATAACATTGAGAGAGTACACACCATTACAGTGACGACATCCAGTAAATGTTACAATCATGAGATTGTAGAGACTGATTTGTGTTAAATATAACTTCAAAAAATTCAAGATATTGCTAGGTTCACAAGAAAACCAAATATGTAAATAAGGCAATTTTAATACTACAATACAAAAGCTAACAGATACAAAATTGTTTTATAAATAGTAATTTACACGTAAGCAGTTTTTACAAATAAATTAATCATATTGCACATTATTATAGCATATGTGTGCTGACATTTAACTTAATTTGCGACAATATTTTACATGTAAAATGCAGAGTATTTCGTGTGAATATATACAGATGTATAATATTAAAGAAGGATGACTGATGCTACCGAACTAAATTCCTAATGTTTTTGATTATCTCTTTGCATTGAGTTATTCCGAGTTGATTTTCACAAGACTTCAAATGGTAACTGATGCTTGATATACACTGAAATAGAAATTAGAAATCATTAACTAAGTCAAATTTATAACGCATTGAACTTTATAGCAAAACAATATAATTCATACCTTGTCTAAATAAGAGACTTGAGCATTAGGGCAGATATCATTTGCCATGTCCACGAAATAGTTCCCCGTTGATCTCTCTTTCTTCTCCAATATTCTGATGATATTTTGCAACATACTCTCCACACAATACTCTGAGACAAGATCACAATCAATGTGAGTTTTGAATCTGAAGGCTAAAGTTTGGCCGCTGGCTGAATCCGTCTTCACATAAAGACATCTGAAAAAATACCATTAAATAAAAAAAATCTTTATCAGCCGAAAATCATGAAGAGTTACAAAACAAGACAATAGTAATGTACTAAAGGGAAGACTTATTGCAAAAGTTAATTTTCCTTGACATCTTTGCAATATAAGTCTAATACAATGTGACATCCCACTGGGCCATGGCCTGTCTTGGGGTGTCAAAAATAGTAGTAGAGTTCTATCGCTTCCGTTCAAAGATGCACAAAAATACTTAAAGCAACCCAAATTTTGTTAAATCACCTGTATTGAGATGAAGTCCTCCCTGGTTGCCAATACGGTGACAGTATAATGGCTAAGCAAGGAGTCGGAGAAAGGGCTGCTTGCAGATCCTGCTGAGTGAGCAGATCCTGAGGGGAGGGCCACGGAGGAAATAATGGATGAGAATGATGCCAGCCCACAGTTTCCACACCCAATGCAGAAAGGGCCTCACCAGCTTCACTCTGGGATACTGCAAGAAACAATTATCGACTTGAGTTGAGATACATATATCTAAATTATTTTTAAACCGAGTTTTTATTCATTGCACAGATGGAATTACACAATTGACAGCAGGATGTGACGGAATGGGTGACGTTATCCTGGGCATAAAGTGATCACTTACACCAGCCGTCGTGTATTCAAATGCTTCAAGTTGATCGCTCCATCGCATTAGCAACTTACCTCTAATGAAATAAGAGTACCAAATCTTCAGTTAATTAAGTTGTTCTCATCTTACCTGGACACATATCGCAGTGTGTTCCGCTGTCTTCAAGACTATCACAAGGTACATAATGCTGTATATGTACATTGGCTGCGTGGGGATCATAGTGCCCACCCAGGAGCCCCATCACTTCTGCGTGGGACGTGTGCGAGTGGAAGTCCATAAGGATGAGAGCTGAAAGACTTATGGTGACACTGAATGGAGCCTGAAATAAATCAATTTACATTAGAATAAATAATATAATAAATAGGTTTATTAACACTAGATATGAGCAATACAAATCTTCCAATCCAAATCTCAGCTTAATGCAACATCTCGAGGACACATTCACAATAATTCTAGCAGGAATTACTGGAATGGGAACAGAACTCTGGGTGAGCTATTTCGCTCCGCCCAAGACGGGAAAGTTTTCTCTCAAGTTGTCATAAACGTTATGGTAATCTGACATGATACATGAAGGAACTACTAACAGGATGATCGTGCGAGAAACTTTTGCAGTAAATAAGGTTTGTTTGCTTTTTCTTCATAGCCTTTTGCTGCTTAGGTTCTCCGACTGCTTCATAAGTCTCACCAAACTCTGTGTGCGTTATTGTGTAACCTCCCTCACCATCCTAAAATTGATAGAACATTCTAAGTTTATAGAAAATAGTTATAGATCAGTCAATTCTATGAACTTAATATATGAATTATTCTACTCACCACAACAATTCTCTTTTTTCTCTGTCGGAAGGCTGAAAGTTTGGCATGATCTTCAGATTGTTTAGTCTTAGATCCGTGAGGTACTAAAGGGACAGCCGGGGCAGAGCTCCTCATCAATAGAAGACTCAGTGGTCTTATGTAAGACGTTTGTTCTGTTAAAAAAATATGTACTTTAAACATGTAGGTATTCTTTGGAGTAAGTTAGCTGGAAGATATTGCAATAAATAGTAAGTTTAAACTATTGTATTGACTAACCACATTGGAAATTAATGGCTCCTAGCTGTTCCATGAGTGTGTGCACCTTCCCAATACAGTTGACATCTCCACAGTTGCGGAGACCATGGCGAGCTGCAGTCTTAGTCAAGTAATGAGGACGACACACTCTCCAACTCTGTATGAGATGAGTGCGGATGGCTAAGTAACGTTCGGGGGTTTTAGCCGAACGACCTGTAGAGGAAACAATATACATAGGTACAATATTATTTTTAAATAAATAAAATAATCTTTATTGTACTAAAAATAATCGTACAATGGGCGGACTTATTGCCAAATGGCAATTTCTGCCAGCCAACCCATAACAGAGATTAAATTGAGATATACCTAATTATAATAAGTACCAAAAGGGTACCTTAACTTAACAATAATTGAATACTAAATACATACACAGATAAACATATACATATATACATAAATGGTATATGGGATGGGATAGGGTAAGGGAGGGATGCTGGGTTCAGGAGGGACTGGTAGTGGGATTTAGTAATGAGAACAATTTATATTCCTTGAAATGATTTAGACATTTAAAAAAAATCTGATTTCCAATTACTAAATCTAGAAAATAATTTTAGAATATGCACCTTCAAAAAATTCTGGACACATAAACTTTTCCAAATCTGTTATCTCCCCGGCTATGACGACATATTCCTCATTAGGAATATCGGTACTTAACACTAAGTCTCTTATATTGGCTGGTATATCTAATGCAGCTTGCGAATCAGTCTTATATAACCCTCTCTCATCTTTACATTCATCAGTCTTAATAACTTCCTCCTTTGGAATAAAATCTTCTCTTGAATCAGTTGCTATAATTTTGTTATCAACTGAATGGATATCTTTATCTGAAGCATTGTGTTTGATTGTAGCTTTGGCCGTAAGGTCTTCGTCACTATCTACATCAACTTCGATGTCAGTTTCCGTTTCTGAATTTGTATGCTTTTCTATTTTTATCTGAAAAAGAAATTCCATATTAGTATGCTATTAAAAATGAAATAGAATTTATATCAATCCCTGGACATTAGGCAAAGGAGGTTATTAAGATACACAAACACTTACAACTTCTTCTCCTTCAAACAGTGGTAATGCTTGGCCAGATCCGGTGACAATCTGCATAATGGTCTTCTCAATGGGAGGATCATTTGATTCAGAAATACTCTTATGTCTCACACCTCTCTTCTTTCCGACACTGAAGCCTTTTCTCTTCTTACCAGACAACTGACTGAAACCATCTTTCCTGTTCATCATCAATGAAATGTTGAATTTTGATTTATCTGATGATTTACTATATTTTTTATTTACAGAGCTGTTGAATATTTTATTATCATAAGACAAGGAATTGCCTCTCTTATTTTTTATTTCTTTCTCAAAACATTTTTTATCAATTTCATAACTGTGTTTAAAATCTCGTACTTTACTTTTTGAATCAATTAAATTAGTAATGTTTGTCTTTGGACCTGATTTAGTGTAATGTGTTTGTTCTAATACATCAGGTTTAGCTGTACTAGAATGTAAAACAGATTTCTTTAATAAACTCCTGTTTGTATTATTTGGTAACACATTTTTTCGAAGGACACTTCTTGGATTATCCTTTAAAAGAGATTTTGTATTAGTTTTTATGTTAGCCACAGTAGGTTCTGCTGTGCTGACCATACATATGACCTCTTCTATAGAAGCAGGTATCTCATTTTCCGTTAGTACATCCCCATACGCACTTGCCCCTTCTACGACATTTGCAGACAGAGGTTTCGGGGATTCATTTTCTAAATTGATTCCGTATTCAACTTCTATTAGCATCTTGACATCTTGAACTGATTTGCTTCCCAGGAATATTGATATCCTGTTATAATCACGTCCATAAATCTCCTAAGAAAACACAAAACAATTTCATCATTAATATTTACACAATTAGATACTGCATTCCCCTGGGATAAAGTAAACTGCAGTTAGTTCCAACCATTCACTCTTATTGTACATTACAGCATCTGGTCAAATGATTGCGTGATACATGTGAGAACATTGGATTTTCTATACATCTACATTGAATAACATGTAGTTATCTCAACAGAAACGAGTAAACCTCAATTAAATGATGAAATTTACCATTGCTTTTTTCAAGAGTTCCTTTTCATATACAGTCCACTCCACAATTCCACTACTTGTCGATGGTTGGCTATCTTCAGTTTCACTGAGATCATCTTTAGAGTGAGCTGGGTCGCCCTTTCTACAATAATATTAATAAAACATAATTACCTGCCTACAAATAGTCAGCAATTACTACGAGGTTCACAAGAGAACTTGAAGAGCGAGAAATGGAAAAAATAACTTACATTACAGTATCTTCTTGCGAGGGATTATCATACCAATTAGCAGTGGTGACAGTATCTAAAAGCCAACGTGGATGGACAGAATAATCGCATTTGAGTAGTTCGGAATACGTAGAGCTGCTGAAATGTAATTTTTACACACATGTAAATACATACCAAATAATATTAGGTGAGGATATGGTAAGACATTATGTCCTTGAATTTCAGTCTAAGAAGCCAACTAACTGTGTGCCCTTTAGCTTTGGTCCAACGATATGCAAATAATTACAACAGGGATGGGGAATATTTTATAGAGTCAAAAGTCATGTAAGAATGAGACAAGTCATACTCCAAGAAAATAACACCATAACAATCAGTATTAAATTTGGTTTAATCGAATTACCAATTTGCAATTTCATTTCAGAGTTCATGTACTATAAAAAGGGTAAGATTACATCATAAAATCTCTCATGGAAATAAAAATTACGGTAGTTACCATTGAAAAATGAACAAAACAAAAGGACAAAACATTTACAACAGTTGAAGACAGAACCTAATTTCACTATCGGACGGAATGAATTAGTTGCCATAAATAGCAAACGACTAAAAACAAGTACGTTTTATGTAACTTACATAGTCTTTTCATTTTTATTTGCGCAATCGTCCAACGAAAAATCGCCTAAAATATCAATTTCGTCGTCCTCCGCAGCCATTTTTGTATTTTTGAGTTTTCTGATTTTGACCATTTGACACATCGCACGACAATTGTAGTGTTACCACTTAAATATTGTTGTTTATGGTTTTAGTCACTTGCAACATTTTGAGGAGTCTAGCTAAAGGCGATCGCTAAGCCCGTCACTAAAAAGCATAAAAAAAATAAAAAAATGATTTTGACATTTGAATTTCAGATTTCAAAAACAATTTCGTTTTGATTTCGTTGTTCATGTTTGGGGAGCGACTTTTTTATTTTATAATAATTACCTATTGATTTCTCGAGATTTTATGTGTTTAAAGATAATTTATTACAAAAACAGTTCGTAAAATCGTTGACTTTTTTATAAATGGTTATTTCTTTATGTAGTAAAAGTTTACTTGAAATTATTTGCGTCTCTTTAAAGAAAAATAATTTTAAGCGTTTCGATATGCCCAAGAAAATTAACGTGAAGAAAAATTTGAAAGAAAAGGATGCTTTTGATTCTAACAAAACTCATGATGTGAAATCATGCCTCAAAGATATGATGGAAAGTTTTAAATTTGATAAATCCCAACCTCAAATGATAGCACAAAATTCCAGGACTAGGAGTACGAGGAATACGACTACAAATGATGCTACCAATGAGGTGATTAAAAAATCTAAGATTAAATCAGAGAGAGTGATGAAAGACACTGCTGATAGTCTGCACATCAAATCGGAACCGGTTTCTCCAGTAAAGTGCGAGTCAACTGTAATTAAAGAAGAGCCGGAAATTGATATTAAAACTTCACCAAAGGCTCTTAAAAGACCGCACGTCAAGCTTGAATATGAGGAAGAAGTAGAATCTGTGAGCAATTTTATTTTGTAAAGTAAAACTGGATTAAAAGCTGTATCGCCGTTATTTTCTTGGTGAAATAAAATAAGCAATACTACTACCTAACTAAATTAAATACAATGTTTTTGAGTGGTGCATTTGAATATTTCAGGCAAAAAATATCAAAATAGAGCCAACAACCGACTGGCGGCCGGACAATTGGATAGAAGTCTTGGATAATATTAGGAAGATGAGGTCAGAAAGCAGGGCTCCTGTTGATGATATGGGATGTGATAAATGCTCTGATCCTGAAGCCCCACCAATGGTATAATTTCTTAAAGCTGGCTGTCCGGAAGTTCAGTTAACTTAATCGACCGTTTGCAAAAAAGCTCCGACCAAAACCTCTTTCAGAATTCAAAATCAGGGTAACACTGAATTCAGAGAGAGGTTTTGGTAGGAGCTTTTTTGCAAGTGGTCGATTCAGTCAACTGAATTTTAAGACATGTGTGGAGAGCCTACGAGTTTCAGACAATAGTTTATGTGCTATGAATATACTAGCTGGTACCTACCCGTGAAAATTCACACACATTTTCTTTATTAGATTTTAAAGTCTCATCCTCCACACTCCGAACCCTTCACTGGCTTAAATGTCCACAAAGGATTGAATTCAAGCTTTGCCTTTTGATCTTTAAGGCACTTCAAAATATGGCCCCAGAGTATATTTCAGAGCTCTGTCTCCGACAACCCATAAACCGCAGGCACGCCACCCTTAGATCCCACTCGGATAAAACCTCGAAGCTAGAAGTCGTAAACCTAAACGCGAAACCTAATTATTTGAGCCGCGCATTCATTGCGGCAGGTCCTTCAGCCTGGAATGGACTTCCTGCAGACATCAGAGAGGCAAAAACGTTAACCGGGTTCAAAGGTCAACTAAAAACATTTTTGTTTAAGAAATCCTTCCCAACAACGTAGGGAGGAACACAGAGCGCCCTTGAGGTGGGAATACCCACAAAACGGCGGGATATAAATTATCCAAATTATTATTATTATTATTATCTGGGTTACAGTTGTAGGATCCATCTGCTCACTAATGTGTCACCTGTTAGCATCTTCATTTTTAATCTCCAAATTACCTGTTGTTATTATTTTCAGGTAATGCGATATCAATCTCTTATAGCCCTCATGTTGTCCAGTCAAACTAAAGATCAAGTAACTCATGCGGCAATGCAGAGGCTTGTAGAACACGGCCTAACAGTTGATAATATTCTTCTAACACCTGACGATGTCTTGGGGAAACTAATATATCCTGTTGGATTCTGGAAGGTGGGTTTATTTAATTAATTATTGTAAATTATTCACGCTTTTCTATAGACGTGTTCAGTTTAAAATCATCCATTATTAGCCCAGTAAAAGTGAACTATATGTAAATTACTTGTGTATTTTTAGAGCAAAGTGAAGTACATAAAGAAAACTACGCAAACTTTAAAAGATGAATACAACAGTGATATTCCTGACACTGTAGAGAAGTTGTGCAAACTATCTGGAGTTGGACCAAAAATGGCTCACATCTGCATGAGTGTAGCATGGAACCAAGTTACTGGAATTGGTAATTTCCTGATAAAAATATCCCATAAAGTATATAGACAAAACTATCTTAAGATACATATTAATAAATAGAGCATTCCGTTGAGTAAGTCCAGGTCAAACCCAGAGAGGTGGCAGCCCTATTTATGAGTGTAGATCCGAGTCCTATTTAATGGAGAAGGAGAGGCAAGCTATCCATACAGAATTCTAGACTATAACGGGTCATATTTAGCAAGGGGCTCACGCTAGTCCCTCTGAACCTCCTACACACCCCTGGTAATGTCTTTCAAAGGCAGGAACATCACACTGTTGTTTATTTTTGTGACAAAAATCAATGAACAATAATTTACGTATTCCAGGAGTAGACACACATGTCCATCGCATAACCAACAGATTGAAATGGTTGCCCAAACCCACAAAAACACCGGAAGCAACAAGAGAAGCTCTTCAGTCATGGCTACCTTACGATCTTTGGTCAGAAGTGAATCATCTTCTCGTGGGTTTTGGTCAGACGATTTGTCAGCCAGTGAAGCCCCAATGTAAATTATGTTTAAATTTAAAACTCTGTCCATTCGGAAGAAGTGAAAATAAGCACTTGTTGAAAAATAAGAAGTGAGCAATGCCTGTGAGAATTATACAACACAAACTCGTGGCTAAAACTGTTTCAATCGTCAATACTTAGAAAGGAACCCAAACATATCTACAACAGTGAGCTACAAAAGAAACTGGTGTTTCACAATATATATACTAAGTTTTATTTCTTATTATTACAAGTTTATTAGAATTAATTAATTATGTTGTACACAATTTCTACAAATTCATTAGTTACTGTTTGAAGAAATGTTACCAATTAAAACTTTTTTAATCTTTGCCTTTTTGTTTACTTCCACGATGTCTCATTTTGGATTTCTTGCTGACGAATTTTTCCTTTCTATGTTTCATTCGCTGTGACTTCTTTTTATTTTTTATTTGTTCCTGTTTGTATTTCATTTGAAAAGCTTTACTTTTTTGCACATTCTTTGTAGCTTGTTTCTTGATGTGTTTAGAGATTTCTTTCTTTGACTTAAACACTTTAGTTTCCTTTTTTTCTTCGACCGGTTCGATTGTTTTCTTCACTGGCTTTTGTTTTAGACCCATTCCGGGAAGTTCATCATCCGAGGAAGCTTCTTCATCAGACGTTTCTTCTTGGTTTTCATTCTCGTCCTCTTTTGGCACGTTTTGTCCGATCCAGTTACTTTTCTTAGCAATATCATTAGCTGACAATTCTACAATCTTGACTGTAACGTCTTCATCTTCGTACTCTTCTTTCATGAGATCTTCCAGTTCTGGTATTGGCCTGTACGAGACTACTAACTTCTTATATGATTCTTTTGACTAAAAATAAAAATTAGCAAAATGCAATATCTGAATCTAAAGGATTTTTTTTAAATAAAATAATATTAACTGACTGTAGAACCCACCTCTTGTTTTATGCGTCGTTTCTCTTCTTTTAATTTCTCTTGCAATTCATCCTGAGCCTTCTTTTTCCTCTGCAGCTTTCTCTTATGAAATCCTTTCAGAAAATCTCTGAAATCAAAAATAATATAATCAGAGGTACATAATACTAAATTAATTATTGTCTTAGTCTCTCGAAAGGTAAAATATTTATATTACGCATACCTTCTCTTGGCTTCATCAAACACTAAGTTCAGCTTTTCTTTGCGTTTTTTAGAGTTATTAGTATTTGATTTTCTAAAACCCATTGCTAAATTTTACCAAAATGTAAACTTTTTGACGTTTGGTTTGGCTTGGTGATGTCAAAATAAACGCACGTGTTGATTTTATTGTCTGTGGCAGGCTACATTTTATGGCTGATATACAAACATTATATTGCCAGTGGCATGCATTCAATTGCACCACAAAAGAATGAAATGATTTTTAAACAAACTTTATTTCCAGGATACCTACATATAACAAATTTTAATTTAAATGTGATTCCCGCACTTCTTTGCAACTGAAGTTAACTTTTAGAAGTTTATTTTTGTAATGTTTGTTTAAAAATTGCGACATTAGATTACGTAATGTTTTACCAATAGTTTGTAAGGAAAACACGTCCTATATTGGGACATAATTTCGTCTGCGGCGCTAATCAAAGTACATTTTTATATAATCTAAGTTAAACCCAAAGAGATTACATAGTTAGTACTTAATATATTCGCTGGTTAAACCATTTAAACACACACACCTCGCCAGTATCTATGTGTTATTAAAATAATTATTCCAAGGACGGCAAATCTGTATTAGCGAAAAATTATTTACGAAAATAGGATAAATAAACGAATTTGATCACAATGCAATATTTAGGTATTTACTATTTAGTGAAGCTTTTGAAGAGTGTGTAAATAATAATAGGTATGTTCATATTATATACTGAGAAGTGTGTTGGCAGCGTAGCATTCTCGAGTCTCGTAGCTTACTGTCAAATACTATATATATTATTTGATACTATTTACTCTAAAGAAGAATTTGATTGGCGGAGAAGCCGTCAACATTCACCGTTTCGTATTGCGCCGTCCAATAGCAGGGAAAAGCTCCGATAAATTCGGACTCCTCGCCAGTATGGCTGTCAGTATAAATTTGCACCTTCGATGATGCGCTTCTCTCTCGTTACAGCTTCCTTTTTGGGTTTGTTTCTGTTTTGGGGTCAAAATATAGTGAATATCTTCTTAAGAAAATCATGGATTTGTGGTCTTGCTGTAGGTTAAATCATTGCCAACGGATACAGTAAGGTTTGTTGCTCATTCTCTTTAAAATTGTCTATTTAACAACAATAAATTGTTCACGTGAGCTGTCATCCAAGACAAGTTGTCCGATGATTTACGTAGATTTATATTTAAAATAGACCATATTGTGGTATTCAGAGATCTATATTTAACTTGTAATATTAACGTGCAATGTTCATTCAGCAGACACAGATGGAAAAATGAAAAAAATGTACAGATGATGTTGTCAAGCCATATGTCATGTATGACATACTTTTTATACATATTAAATTGATTTTTCTGGAACGCAGACGGGATCTTTAATTAGCTACACGCATCCCGACGGATCAATAATGTTATTCATTAGCGCTGCAGACATTATTAGTACCCACATTAGATATTAATTGCTCTTTATTCAGGGAACTATTTGAAAAAGTTGACCTCTGTAATATAGCATAGTATAATACCACAGATCATAGTACTTGTATGCATATATTATATCTTGTCCTATGACTCTTTTCTTTTTATCATATCTGTGGATTATTTAATAATAAACTGCTTATATTATATGGGTGGATATTAATAATTCAATATTATATCTACTTTAATAACAATAATGATTACAACTCATTGCAACACAGATAGACTGGTTTGTTGGTCATTATAATTTATTGTTATAATAATGTACCCAATACTGCACTTAAATTATATATTCTGTAGTTGCATTGTTTTGTAAAGCAATTAATATACCAATCTACTGAGTATGGTAAGTGAAAAATCTAAAGCAAATACAGTAGTCTCCCTAATCCGGTACTATTAAAACCAAGGGGTGCCGGATTATTGGAAAGTTCGTATTACTGGATTGTGTAGGAAAATTCAAGGTAAATAAAATAAATCATCACATATGTATACTGGAATAAGCAGATATGTGTTTACTACTGCATAATTCAATCTGAGATACATCTTACTTAACAAGTTTATCAAAAAATATACTTAATTAATGAAGAGTAGGGAGGGAAAGAGGTCAGGGTGGAAAAAGCGCTGGCGTAAGGTGCCGGATTACTGGACGTGTCAGAGAAGTGCCGGATTAGCGAGACTTACTGTAATTTAAAAACATGGTACAAAAAATATCCAAGTAGAGCTTTTGTATGCAAAATAATAGCAAAAAAACTGTTTTGAAACTCCTCTTACTTGCATACAAATGTTACTCTATAGAAAATGAAGCCACTTGTTGGGACTTCAAAATATCTATATGTTTACATGAGAGACATGTCTTTCCGCTTGCTAGGCCATTGGTAATGGATAAGTCAAAAGATTGACATTGTACCAGGCCCGGACTAGGATCTAAAACTGGTCCAGGCAGTCTAAAGATGTCGACCCCTACCTCTCAAAAAGATGGACGTACAACACAACCCTAATTATAAATTTTGAAGAATCAAAAAACAGTTTCATTTTGATTTCTTAGTAAATTGAAATCTACCTATTTTTAAACACATTGTTGACATTAGTATGGAATGTCGACAACGTGGCGTATTGAAGTGTTAACGATAAATTATATCAAAAAATTAAAGGAACAAATTATAATATACGAAACTTCATTCAGTGTTTTTTTGTGAATCACCAGTTCAAAATAATACTAAAATTCAAGTATCCAACAGCATGATTTTTTTTCCTATGGTTTACATGGGTGGGAATGAGACAAGAAACCACCAATTACATCTTCCCTCTTCACCCCTATGGAAAAGTACATTTTGCAAAAGAGCGATACCAGTTGTAGTATATTATAGAGTTCAATGTGCCTATATTATGTTTGGATTGAACTTCTCTAGAGGCAATAACATTTTTGTTGTGTCGTTGCTCTTGAGTTCATAGAAGATTTATGAATTATCACACACATGTGTCTGAAAGAAAACCCCCGTTTTCACCAACTTTTACCTAAGAAGGAGACCCCTAAGAAATTTCCATACAAAAACAGAGATAATATTCTATTTTTTGACACGCAGGCCTACCAACCACACCCTAATTCCATACAAAATGCAACACGCAACTCACCTACGTTAGGTGCCCAAATATCTCTGCCCAGGCTAGGTGAGTTGCGTGTTGCATTTTGTATGGAATTAGGGTGTGGTTGGTAGGCCTGCGTGTCAAAAAATAGAATATTATCTCTGTTTTTGTATGGAAATTTCTTAGGGGTCTCCTTCTTAGGTAAAAGTTGGTGAAAACGGGGGAAAAATTACTGCTATATTATAAGGTGGGTTCCGGAATAAGTTCCCACATATTTGATATTGTTTTGAGTGTCCCGCGTAAGAGTCAGGTGTTCGTAAAACTCCTATATAAGATAATAATTTGTAAAAAATTTATTGTACGATTGAACATTTTGTCTCATTGTGGTTTCTGTTACGGGTTGGCTGGCAAAAATTGCCATTTGGCAATAAGCCCGCCCATGTATGTTTCTTGTATGAAATAAAGATTATTTTATTTTATTTATTTATTTTTTTTAACTAAAAAAAGATCTGGGCTTACATACATAAACCCAAATACTTTCCTGCATACCTTGCACTAGGCTAAAAGCCTGTATCGCAAAGTGTGGAATACATCGCCAGCGCCGGGGTTTGAACCTAGCATCTCCCGCTTAAGAGACTGCCGCCTCAACCAACTGCGCCAACCATGTACTTTACATTGCACTGGCATTAATAAAGACTTATCCAAATAATTGCATTCCTAGAATTGCCAAAGTATATTGTTATCAAAAATAGTATGCAGATTATGTATAATTAGCTAATTCTATTCAATACCTACAATTACAATTGAGGCATTGAAAATATATTTTTCTTTTAGTAGTTATTTATGTTGTGCATATCTTTGTATCACAATTTCTATAATACATTATACCTATTAGTGTATTGTTAATTCAAATATAAACAATATCAACCTAACATTGTACAATATACAATTTGTATAATATATTATTTGTTATCTCCATAGAATATAATAGTACAAAAAACTCAGGATGTTAGATTAGCATAAGTCCCGTTTACATTCATTGATTATACACAAGCGGACGATAATTTGAATTCATTATTTGTTTATTTATTCACTCCATTCAGCATCACGACCACGAGTAACCAATGAACATTATTTTAAAATATGCGTGTGTCTAGTGTCTACCAAACAGGCGGGAATAGGGAACCTGTATAAATGTAGGAAGTGCTAACAAGACTAAAATTGACCGCCGCCAGCATTTCCACTAGGTATACGCAATTTTTCCTCGATGTAAAGTACGCTGATTTAACATTTGATAACATAGGTTATATTCCAAAGGTAATTTCCACACTGATAATACATAATGAGTCACAAAAATCACTGAAATATCACCAGGATTCATGCAATTGTGGACAACCAACATGACACGCAATCATATGTTTGCGGCGAAAATGGCGTCCACCATAGATTTGTCATAGATATAGAAGGGGCTCAATGTTCAATAGTTCTTCCCACCTTTATATATGTTCCTTAGGTGCGAAGATATCATGAATACGATGCCCATCGAGTTGCCATTTCCTTAAAAAAATCTTATCCCCGGCTTCCCTGCTACAGAAATCACTCTTTGTGATTGCTGCACAAATAAGTAGTAATAATAATCCTAAAGTTGACTACCTTTCCATACATGAAAACTGCAATTTTATGCAAATATTTGTGTTGGTCGAATTTCATACATTGACTGTTAGAAATATTATTAATATATATAAAGCAAACTGCTGTGTAAACTTCTGTGATGTGGACATAGCTGGCTCGAATGAAACTTTAAAAGAATGAAGATTTGTGCATGTCGCGGGGTTGACAATATATTCAGGATTTCAACACTAGCTGTGCTCACTGTGTGTAGGAAAGTGCTAGGGTTTGTATATAAAAGTTTCTTCCTCTATTGTTCCTCGAGGGAACATAGGAGGGTAAAAAGTAACACCATACCAATTTTCAAGATCTGCAGATTTAAAGAGTTTACTACATAAAGAATGTAGTTTGGGTTGTATCTTTCTGACATTAGAATGGACTTTGTTTATTCAAAGAATATAGAAGAAATAATTATGTATAAGTAATTTTACGCTTATTTTAATTTCAGATTTGAATTTCCAAGGTATCTATGATTGAGGCAACGAAAAATCATCATGGCGTCAAGGTGAGAGACATATTAATATATTACTTTTTAACAACTTAACAAACATTCTTCTTGTATTATTAAAAAATCTATCTATCTGTACCCTCACGCCATGTCCCTTGCAGGGTGGGCAGAGAGGACAGAGCGCCAGACAGACCTATCCTTACACACACTTCTAACTTCCGTCACATTCATGGAATCTGTAATACCTGTCCGATTCCTTTTACTCAAAACGCATCCATCCTTGAGCATCTGGTCGACATGATCGGACTAGGCCAGTCGCGGGCGGACGCATTTCCTCACACCTCTTCGTTCACTCAGATCTTTTTTGTCATTCTTCATTCTCTTGCCCAAACCATCTTAGCTTATTCACTTATATTCTAGTTACAACACAAGTCTTGCAGTCACTCATTTCGCTAATAACCTCATTCCTTGTTCCAAATTATTAACATTTCACGTGTATTTGTCTGTAGGTTGGACAGACTATTTGTCCTACTGGAGTCGGGGTCCTCGAGCGTCACCCGCAAGGCGGCGGCTCAACAGCTGGGCGAGGTTCAGCGTATGCAGCCTCACGAACTGCATCATCTGCTGGCTAGGGTGTACTGTCACCTCAAGTCGACTGCTTGGGAAACAAGGATAGCGGCGGGACAGGCCATTGAAGCTATTCTAAAAAATGTGCCTCAGTGGAATCCCACTCCATGTGAAAATGATAAAGGTATATTCTTATTTATTTATTTATTTCGTCTGTCATCCTTAGGTCTATCTGGACACTTGGAATCGTCAGGTAACAAATGTTGAGAACAATAAGGTGAAGAAATGACAACAATTTATATGATTGATGATCAATGCCAATCAGCATTTCGTAATTTAGTCAAATAAAAAAAACATTTTCAATAGAAATAGAATTCTTCTTCTCTATGTGTCCTGTCGGGTCCCCCCGACGTTGATGACCACTTGGGATAACGCCTCTCTATCCTGGGCAGTGCGAAACAGCTCCTCCACAGTCCACAGGTCCACTGCCGAA
Source organism: Ceraclea dissimilis (assembly GCA_963576895.1). Taxonomy (NCBI): domain Eukaryota; kingdom Metazoa; phylum Arthropoda; class Insecta; order Trichoptera; family Leptoceridae; genus Ceraclea; species Ceraclea dissimilis. Next base: position 4,513,489 of record OY756361.1, read on the forward strand.
TGTTTAACTAAGTTCTTCTTCTACGCCATAGAACCCCAAGGCTTATGAATGTTGTTATCTGAGTACTAATCAACTAAAGTAGAGTTTTGTATTTTTTATTACAGAGACTGAAACATTTGAATCGGGAAGACTGAGATTTGATACATTTGATATAGAAAAGGTGCTGGTCCAGGGAGCTCATCTCATGGGCTCTGAGGGGAAGGAGTATGATGTGGAAGAAGATTCTCTCTCAGGAATGGGTAATATACGTTTATGCATAATATGCGTATATTATAACACAAATAGCGCACATACAACACAAACAATACGCATAATAGAACACAACAATATACATAAAACACAAACAGTACACTAACATAGGTTTATACTTTCTAGGTAGATAGAGAATGATTCTGTTTTTATTTCAGATATGCGTGAGAAATTGGCTCGTCAACGTCAGCTGCTCAATGCTCGATTAGGATTGGATGTGGTCTCTAAGCTGGGTATGGACATGACTGATTTGTTCTCTAATGAAGATCTCATGAGTCATGTGTCGGCACCCCCTACCCCAACTACCCCATCTGTAATTTCTTCATCAACCTCCCCACCCAAATTAGAATATCGGGTATGCTATTTTTTCATCACATTTTGAAGACAGTGAAGTTAAATTCTAATATAATTTTATTTATAACAAGATACATTTGGACATTACTGGATCGGATGCTGTGGCCCCATCGTCGGGGGTCATCATTTTTATTTTGTCAAAATCGATGGTTGTTTTTGGTCATGCATTCATTGAACTTTATTATTATATTACTTGTCTTCTATCACCCCTCAAGATATTTGACATGAGGAAATTAACACTCTGTACAATTATGTGGATTATTTTGTGTTGCAGAGACCTGTGGGTGAATTAGTCCCAACGGGTACACAGTTAAGTTCTCGTGAGATGAATAGGGCTCGACGGAAAGCTCGTCAGTTAAAGGGCTCCTCCGTGGATGAAGGTTCTGCGGCACCAACAAGCAGCAGTAGTATGGAACCAGACAGGAAGAGGTTTAAACCTGATGCAACAACTAAAGCAGACGACAATTTGCCTACATATGGTATGTTTTTTCTCTGAGTTTTTTGAAACGAACTCACGGGTAGAATAATTTCTCGTGTTAAGTTTGTAAGTTGAATAGATATGTATGAACTGGTGTGTTATTATTATTTCGTATGGCTTCTGTCACCAATGGGCGGCAGCATCAGAATTATGCTATCTGATACATACATGAGACATGTACCCTACAGAGCAACATCCTGGCTTCCAAGCAGTGGCGTAGCGTGCGTTTGCGTCGCCCGGGGCGGAGGCAAAACTTGCCACCCCCCCCCCATAAAAAAACTCTTTTTTTTTCATTTATTTCATGCAAATATGACCTTGTGGTATTACAAATGTGAACAGCGCCATAGGCGACTTTTTTTGAGACTGAGTGAAAAGGGTCATGTAGTCAATGTCGTTTGATTTATTTTCTTAAAGTAAATGTAGCCCAGAATTGCGCCGCAGGCGAATTTTTTTTAGAAAATGTGTGAAATAATAATCCTAACTGCTTAAATATTGAATCTTAAACTTTTTGGATAAAGGTTCATTTGAAATTATAAATGAGCGACGGACCGCAAGTAAAATATATTTCTAGATTATATAACAGAGTTGGTATAATGCGCCGCAGGCGAAATTTTTATAGAGAAATCGTCTAAGTGATAGGATAAACGCAACAGATTTAATTAGCACCGCAGGCGAATTTTTTTTACCAAACAATGTAGTAGTTTTAGAAAATTCATGACATGATGAGAAAACGATGTAGTAATAATGTGATTCTTCGGAAACTAGTTTTATATAAAGTGCTGTCACTTGTTTTGGGGGGTAATCCGCCGTCTGAATCCGCTAATGAGAAGAATATTATTTTTGAGTTATGAATACTCTCCAGTTGCAGTTTTTTCGAAAAATGCCGCCCCCGTCCTTGTATATTCTGAAATCTGCCGATAGCCTAGGGGCGGCAGATTTGTGAAATTAGGCTAGTGCAAGGTGTACAGGAAAGTATTTGGGTTTGTGTACGCTAGCCTAGATTGTTTAAAAAAAAAATCCCGAAAATGCCGCCCCTTGAAAAGTGCCACCCGGGGCGGCCCGCCCCCCCCACGCTACGCTACTGCTTCCAAGCCATTCAAGAGCATTGGGGGTAGTGTTGACATTGCATACGGCCAATGAAATGCTCTCAGAGGACAATCTTCGACAATGTGCTAGATAGATTGCACTAGCTCTCTACATTTTAATTTTAATTCAAAAAGTTATTGACCTATTGGATCTATCGTTTTCTTTATTTTAATTTGAAGGTGAATGGACTCCCGATGTGGATGGGAGTTGGGGACCTGAAGTGTTATGGTGGCCTCTGGAAGGTTGGGCAGGAGCCTTAGCAACTGATCTGTTCAGTTCACAGTGGGAGACGAGACACGGAGCTGCTACAGCTCTCAGAGACATGCTGCGATGTCATGGCAAGGGAGCTGGCAAGGAGAGGGGGACCTCATCTTCTCAGGTATCCACATTAAACATGGATAACTACCTATTACATTGATGTATATTTTTTAATAAGTAATTGGAAATTTTGATGTACCTGTAATGTAAAATAAAATTACGATTTTACAGATGGAAGAAATGCATCAGGGTTGGTTGGAAGATATATCATTGAGACTTCTCTGTGTTCTTGCTCTTGATAGATTTGGGGATTTTGTAACTGATCAGGTGAAATTAAAACACATTTTTTAAAATACTTTTTTTATTTGAATGATTGATCTACCTACATATTTATCTAGTTAATTGTTTGTTATGATTAATATGGATTTAATCCATCTTTCTAAATAAAGTTATGTTTTCTTTGTTTTGATCTACTACCTAATCAACTTACACTTCATTCTTTAGAAAGTTTGTAAAATATTTTCTAATAGACAAAAACAAATTTTAACAATTGTTTTAGATGGTTGCACCTGTAAGGGAAACGTGCGCCCAGTGCCTGGGTGTGGCGGCTTCTCTAATGGGCCCCAAAGGAGCTGGGAAGATGGTGTCGGCACTCTCCATGTTAGCTAGACAAAGTACCTGGGAAGCCAGGCACGGGGCACATTTGGGACTCAAATATCTTATAGCTGTGCAGCAGGTAGGCATAAGGGACTAGGTAGATAATTATTTGTTTATTTTTGCCCGTATCCCTCTTGTTCTGTCAATGTTTGCATATATCTTCACATCACCGAAAACATCTTTCTCTAATTGAACAATAAATCTCATCATCCAATATTTCCCAGATACTTCCCTCGGAAGATCCTCTGATGCTGCGATCATGTGCTGGACTGTGTAGTTGCCCTGTAAGGCAATGATTAGGTTAAGTCAGTTGTGTCCTTTTATAATCCAAGGAGAACAAAAACAAAGCTAATCACAAACCCTATTAAAATATTAATATGGAATACATAGTAGTTTGGTTGTTTACCTTCAGTACTGGACATTCCTTGGGAAAGTTAGACGATTCCAAGAATATGCTCTTTACATGTGTTTCGTTAAGAAAGTTACAAATGTTCATCAACATATTTATGTGAGATTCTTGATATCTGTTGCCGCGTCTCTCATAGCCGATTATGTGCACCTAAAATATCAATCATCATTAATACGAAGTTGAATAACTCTGAGGATTTCATATTGAAATAGATGGTCCAGCATGGGTCCAATTATGCAGTGCATATGATGGATCTTACCGTTGTTTTGTTAGGAATATCTTGCATTACATTGATTTGCCCATCCATTACATTAGTAGTCCAGTTGTATTTGTTTATGGTTAGATCCCATTTCATATATTCGTTATTCGTTCCTTCCTCCTCTACATTTTCCAGTATTATATCATAATTTCTCTGAAAGAACACATATGGTTTTATAGACTAATTTACGGTCCTATATGCTGTCATCCCGGATCCGGCATCGGCGCCCTGAATTGTTCTCAGCCAAAACTAAGAGAATCGTCTTGAAACTGAAGACAGTGATAGATGAAAGTATGGACTACAGATTGACTGTTTCAGAATTACAATATTTAGAAATTCCTTAAAAAAAAAATATTCCGAAAATACCCAAAATTTACGGGATCTGAAGATTTTCCATTCACTTTTTAAGATATAAAAGTATATTTTAGCCAAAATACTGGTAATTATAATCTTAACAATTTGAATGTTGTAGATTTTTTAATTTCTTCCCAGGTTTCTTTTAAAAAGATGATAATTCACTTTGTCGCTTACGTTATTCTTATTTCGCACTAACATTCTCATACAAAATTGAAAAAGTTTAAACGAAAATAGAACGATTTTTGCTCAGTGCATATAGGCCCTCAATGTAAATTATTTATATACATATTCATCTTAATGTACCTCAGATTTCACACTGCACGTTCCAAACACAATAACTGTAAGAAGTGTGCACCAATACATCATGAGATTCATTTTAACTGAACACTGATCTATGTCTTGTGTTTGTTATGATTTATATAAATATTCAATTTGTATTAATGAGACCAGTTGTACTAAACCTTTTGGAATTAGGCTAAAGCTTTGACAGAAACACATTCTTTCTTTAATTCCTTACACCTCAGTTTTGTACAATTTTCTCTTCTTAAATAATTTAATCACAATTTGTATTGAGTAGATAGATACTACAATTAAAAAAGTTTTTATTTAAAAATTATCATCATTTTTGCTTAACCTGTTATTGGAATATCCAAATGTTTTGCTTCAAATGTTTTTTTTTTTTCAAAATCATTATTTTTATTAATGTATTTCATGTATGTATTTATTTTAAATGATGTCCCATTTCCTTTACATGACATAGTGTTGCATATAATACGTTTTAATAGCTTTTGTGTTGATGATTTTTATAATCGCCAATCCCAGAGTTGTATTTTATAAAGTTGTTTTATTTTTTTAGGAGCTGGGCCAAGAAACATTAGCATTTCCATCTGTGGTGCAAGGTTTATGGGATCCTATAGATGATGTAGCTGCCGCTGCAGCTGCAGCTCTCATTGGTGGTGTGCAAACTTTAGTAAAGAAACTCCCTCAAACTCTACCTGCCATAGTTGGTCGACTCAGATACCTCTTGTCTTCACAAGATGAACTAGCTGCGGCCTGTGGGAATTATATGGCATTACTCGCTGCAATATTAGCTGAACCGGAAACCAATTCTATTCTAGGGTAATACACTTTCCTTCTTATGTGCATTTGATGTAGTACCTACTTAATCATTTTATTGAATTTAGTTGTTTATTGTGGTTGTTTTTTTTTTTCAGTCCCAAATATCTGGCGAGCGTAGTGCCTCGACTATGGCCCTTCTTGTCTCACCCGACCAGTTCTGTGAGGAGAGCAGCTCTTCAAACCTTGAGAACGCTCACACTGTGTCCCGGCCTCTTACTCCCTTCTCCTACTATTGAAAACGAACCAAAGACTGAACCTAATGATAGTCATACTGATAGTAATAATGTAATTATTAATGATATAAAATCTCATAACGGGAATAATAAAACAGAAATCAAAGTGGAAGAAGACAGTACCAAAGATATTATGGAGACTAAATCTAAATCAAATGGAGCCGATCATTGTGAGGAGTGGATCAAGAATCTACACAACACTGTGGATACACCTCCTGATGATCCATGCTCGTGGAATGCTAATCTATTGCAAGAAGTCATGAGGCATGTGTTCCAACGAGTGCTTGTGGAACATATTAACAATATTCAAGTGGTTGCTGAGGAGGTGAGTCGCTTAGTTTCATAAATAATTTTACATTTAATTTGGTGACACGATTACTTCTTTCTTAATTTAAGTATGCAATCCATTCTTGTCTTTTATTATATTGCAATCATTGTATCAATTTTCTGTAATTTGTTACATATTTGTTTTAGGTGTGGAATAATTTAGTGAAATGCTCCAATTTAGAAATGTTATTACACGCAGCGTGTCCGTATGTATCTCCATTCATGTGCCTCACAATGCAACCGGCTAAGATTTCATTCGACCCGTCTATGTTAATACACTCCAAGAATTTTACCTCAGTAAGATTATGTACAAATCTGTACCTATCTATTCATTTAATTGTTTAAAGCTTAGTTTAAAATATTTGATGTTGTTGTTAACTTTTGTATCTATTTGTCGTAGGAGAGAACTTCAGAAAGTCTTGGAGGGGATATTCATTTGAGTGGCGGTATCCTTTCACAGAAGTGGTATGTGGGCGGCAGTGAAACCACACCACTTTCTGTGAGAGAAGCAAATGTTACCAGGACTCGTTGTATAGCTGCAAGAATGTTGGGTAAGTATAATCACATACAATGGTGTTAGTCATACAGTTTACTTATATATCCCCTCACACCGTGTCCCTTGCAGGGTAGGCATAAAGGGCTGAACACCAGGCCACCCTACCCTTACACACACTTCCTACTTCTGTCACATTCATGCAATATGCCGTACATGGTCTTCAATTTCTTTTACTCGAAACGCATCCATCCTTGAGGATATGGTCGACACGATCAGACCAGGTCTCGGTTGGTCATGCTTTCGTCACCATATATGTTTAGTCATCATTCATTCTCTCAGCATGCCCAAGCTACCTATTCACGTCCCCATTGGATGAATGAAAAGCTGTTTCATTTTTTATTAGTAATGTATCTGGATTATAATATTTCAGGGCTGCTGTCATGTTATGTGATACAACCAGCACCGGGGATCATTTACACTCCGGAAATGGAAAGTCCGATTAATTGCTATGTTAAGGTACTGTAATGTCATACTATGTAATTACTATCTGCATATTACATCCTACAGTAGTTTATTATCACTCAATACTGAATGTTAGTGATATGTAATTAATAATTGAACAAGTAAATTATAGTGCATGTTAGCAAGATAAGTCAATTACATTATCTACATACTACACATGTTTAACCATATTCAAGTATGTAGTATACTTTTTTGTACCTAATTGTCTAGTGTCACAGTTTTCTTTAGAAAAATATTACTTTTCTTGAAAAAAATAAATAAAAAACCATTGAAGGAAATGTCACAAGACCTAGGGTAGAAAAAGATGTAAATATTTTTATATGACTTTAAATGAAAGATGCATAATTTGATTATATATGAAATCCAACTCTTTGGTTAAGTTTTTGTATGTCATCATTTCTCAGTGTAGGTATCTGTCTATAAACCACTATTTGGATCATATTTAGCGAAAAAACTAAAGTTGTTGGTTTACATGGGACCTAATGTCATGTCACTTCAAATAGTGTGTTCAAAGTACCGACTCTCGTAGATGGGGGCGTATTTTGTAGCACTCACTTGATGGCAATTTAGTAAATGGAGGTCTTCACAACTGTCATAAAAAACAAACCCTTTGTTTATTATCCATAAAAATGCCATAGAATAATAATATATAGTACCTGCCGTATCTATGCGGACCTCCATTTACTGCAGCGCACTCTGGTGGCGAAAAAAATCACTTATAACTTAGTATATTCACAGAATTAATTGTATAGTTAATACATATCTGTGTATTACTTTTCAGTTACTTTTAGTTTATCTATCATCTAAGAGTGCCCTTCAGCGTATGGTGGTAGGCCTGGTGTTGTCCTCGTGGGCACAACAGGAAAAGACTCTTCAACAAGCTCCACCCGATCTAGTCAATAAATTACACGAATGTCTTATGCAACCAATATACTTTGATGAGATTGCCGTTGCTTGTACCAGGTAAATATCAATTATAATTGTATGTTGTTATTTGGGTTAGCTGGCAGAGATCACAGCACAGCACATAAGTTGCCCTAGTGAACTAATGTTTTGGCATCTGTGTTTTTTTAAATGAATCTGGGTTTATCGAAATAAACTCACAGACATCTTCGTACACTTCACAGTAAGCTTGAAAATCTTCTGTCATGAAGTGGAGTAAGTGGGCATCGGAGATCGAACCCGCACCCACCAGATTAACTGTTGAGCATGTTAACTACAATGAGTAGGTACCTACAGCAGTGTAGCTGTGTGGATTATGTTATTTAGTTATTAATGTTATTGTTTAGTTGATACCTACTGTGTAGGTTATGATGTAATAATATTATAATATTTCAAACCCTGATAATTACGGGATACTCCTCCCCCTTAACACAAGTTTTACTTTATAAGGGGGGGTAAAACGTTATAATATGTAGTTTAAGATCTATATCATCAAATGTAAAATTAATCTGTCTACTTATTGTAATTACACATGTTTTAAATAAATAAAAAAATAAAATAACAATTGAACCATCTGACCACCTCTATTACTTGTTATGTTCACATATTTCTGTATTCTGTTCACTTAGACAGCGAAGCGGAAATGTTTATGCCAAGAAGATCTCTCTTTGTCTCTTAAGACGAATTACCTTGCTGTCACCCAACACAAGTTAAATACTGTGTATTTTCTTTTCAGGATCCTTCAAGAGGCCAGAGATTTCATAGCATTAATGAAACATTACAAAATATGTGTAGAAGATGATGGCTATTCCAATATAATCTCACTAGAACAGGTATCCGTCCGCCTTTTGGCACACAAGATTGTCTTATTTTTTTGTAATCATTGTAATCATTTTGGTCAATAAAGATTTATTTATTTATTTATTTATGGACAGTGGACGTATACTACATTATTGCAATGATTCCATCACCTGTTGTTCATCATTCACTTTTGTTATTGTTTGCAGGTCATACAGTTCATGGGACAACATTGTCACGAAATGTTGAACACCACAAAAGTGAGAAAGAATAAAGTGACTCAGTCTTTTGAAGAGAGAAGAAAGAATATTCTTAATTCTGCTATGCAATGTTCAAATGAACAGGGCACTCTCAGCCTCGCGTAAGTATCACGTGATAATTTATTTGAATTTTAAACAATATATGTCGACATGTTAATATAATTCTGATTTCAATATTTAGGACATTGGCAGCGTTGGCCGGCGCCGTAGCGAATCTGAATGCCCTCCCTGAAAAATTGAACCCTGTCATCAAACCGCTAATGGACTCTATAAAGAAAGAAGAAAATGAACATCTTCAGTTAGTGTCTGCGGAAAATCTCGCTCAAGTGTTGAAACTGTGTGTGGATCGTCAGCCGTGTCCTAATCCCAAAGTGCTGAATAATCTTTGTAACTTTCTTCGATCTGATCCTGAATTTACTCCTAGAATTATACAACAAGCAGATTCAACATCAAATGGAGACGCAGCTAGTGATGAGAGTGGAGTGGAATCCAAAAATAAGCCACTAAGTAATTGTATTTGTGATTCACATTGTTGTTTAACATTTTTTATTAGATAGATGGATTGAAAACTGAGTATTACTTTTACAGTTGACAACATCTACCACGGTATTCTAACACTGTCCCTACAAAGACGTAAAGCTGAGCGTGCTGTATTCAGACGTGCCAATAGTACAGCGAGCACTTCAGGAACATCTCGGGGACCCGGAAGACCACCTGCATCTGATATTCCTCTGGAGGAACTGTTTCCCGTAGAAGATGATGTTAGTAGGAAATTCTTATTTTAGTATGTCCAAATGGAGCATAAATTTCAATTCTTTTATACGTTGTACAGGGAATAGAGCTGCTTGATTCTGACGTTAATTTCTTCTCATTATACATAGTAGGTATTACTAATGTACATATACTTTATCTCCAGGTACAAAAACAATGTCGCATTCAAAGGCGAGGTGCGACGATGGCATTAACCAGTTTAGCTAAACACTTTGGTGCGGCCTTAATGGAGAAATTACCCAAATTATGGGAAATCTTGATGGCACCACTTACAGGGGCGCCTGTTAATGTCAATGGTAAATATCATATAGTATGTATTTAATTTGTCCAATAATGTTGACTCTCGCTGCACTACTTTTACATTGTAAACTTTTTTCTTTCCAGAAAATGATCCCATAACCTTAGCTGAAGATGTTGTAACAAATTTGCAAGTGTTGGAAGTTGTTGCTCCAGCTTTAGACAAAACGATTCTTCCCAATGTGATGGAACATTTGGAGGGACTCACTAACCTCTTAGAGAATCCTTATATGGCTATTAGGCACATGGCCTCAAGGTGTCTAGCGGTTCTAGCTTCTATAGATCCGCCAGCAGTTATGCAAATTGTTGTAGATAAGGTATGTTAACAATATTAGTAAAACAATATGTAATGAAACGTAGAGACCTCGTAGTTTATGAATATAGCAATTTTTTATGTGCTTATTTCAGATTATTCCGATGCTTGGTGTTGCGGACGTAGATAGAAGAAGACTCTCAGTTCAGGGAGCTGCTGAGGCTTTGACTTGCATCGTTGATAAGTTGCAGATTAACATTGTGCCGTATATTGTTTTTCTTGTTGTGCCACTTCTAGGTAAATATTTACCGTTACATCTGTTTCATTGTGTCGTAATTCAATACTTAATTGAATATCTAGTAATTTAATTTTTTTCAATTCAGGACGTATGAGTGACCACGATGAAGATGTAAGGTTGATGTCGACACATTGCTTCGCTACTCTAATCCAACTGATGCCACTGGAAGGGGCAATTAAGGAACCAGCTCCCTTGTCCGTTCCTTTAGCAGAGCAGCGTGCTAGAGATAAAAGCTTCTTGGAACAACTCTTTAATCCCAAGTCTATTGGAAACTATGTTGTACCTGTTCCGATTACTGCTGAGTTGAGATCATACCAACAGGTAAAGTAGTTATAATCGAATTCATAGGCAGCAATCTACTATTGATTTTTATCCGGAGGTCATTTCTTGGAGTGGTGCTTGAAAATTTGTTCTATCTATCTACATATCCCCTTATGCTGCATCCCCTGCGGGGTAGGCAGCGAGGGTAAATGCCAAATCACTCTATTCTTACTCACTACTAGTATTTCTGTCACACTCATGCAATTTTTCATACATGCTCTCCGATTTCTTTTCCGCAAAACATCTATGTCCGTTTGATCGACACGATCTGTCCAGTTCAGTTTCTTCTTTTCATAGGTACATCTTTCTGGTAATTTTGTCAACATTCATTCTCTCATCATGGTCAAATGATCTAAGCTTCTCACTTTGATAATCTCATTTCTTATACGACCTCTCAATGTTTTCCCACACATTGTTTACCTTTGATATTTGATAACTTTTTACAGTAAAGTTTCAGTCACTTCTCACTCCATCATCCATACAGTCACAGTATTTTACAAAATGTATTTATTGAAATTGCTTCTTTTCTTTTAAGGCTGGAATCAACTGGTTAGCTTTTCTGAACAAATACCAACTACACGGTGTGTTGTGTGATGATATGGGTCTCGGTAAGACTCTCCAATCTATCTGCATGGTGGCTGGTGATCATCGTGAACGGCAGATTAAATATAAAGAAACTAAGTCACCTGATTGTGCCCCTCTACCTTCTCTTGTGGTCTGTCCACCAACTCTCACAGGTATGTTTAGATTATAATTAACAATAAATTAAATCTCACATATTTCACTTTTGACGCTAGCTTGTCTAATCGCAATAATAATCACTTCTTTCTTTCAGGTCATTGGGTCTATGAAGTAAAGAAGTTTATGTCTACTAAGTATTTGAATCCTCTGCATTACACAGGTCCACCTGTAGAAAGAGAGAGACTTCGTACTAAAGTAAAGAATCACAATATGGTTGTGGCTTCCTACGATATTGTAAGGAAGGACATTGAGTTCTTCAGCTCCATCAGGTGGAACTACTGTATATTGGATGAGGGACATATCATCAAAAACGGGAAAACTAAAGCGTCTAAAGCTATAAAGACTCTGATTGCTAATCATAGAATCATTCTTTCTGGTACTCCAATACAGGTATAGTGTTCGCTCTCACAATCTCTTAAAACTTGAAAGTTTCTCCATTAACAAAACGTAACAGTGTTTAATTTATCTGTATTTTATTTTCAGAATAACGTATTGGAGCTATGGTCCCTATTTGATTTCCTTATGCCTGGCTTACTTGGAACTGAAAGACAGTTCACCGCTCGTTATTCCCGACCTATCTTGGCTTCAAGGGACCCGAAAGCCACTCCGCAACAACAAGAAGGTGGTGCGTTGGCTATGGAGGCCTTACATCGACAGGTATAAAAAAATATTTAAAACTATTTAAATTTTTTTCATTCTTTTGTGTGCTAGACATGTCCTTATTATTGTTCCCTTACAATTTTCAGGTCCTTCCATTCCTGTTACGCCGCATGAAAGAGGATGTTTTAACAGAACTGCCGCCTAAGATAACTCAGGATTATTATTGCGAACTCTCACCGTTGCAAAGGCGACTTTACGAAGACTTCAGTCGAACTCATATGCCAAATGGCCTTCCTGAAGGAAAACATCACGTGTTTCAAGCTTTACGTTACCTGCAAAACGTCTGCAATCATCCTAAGTTGGTTCTCACTCCGCAACATCCGGAATATCCAACTGTTACTCAGGAGTTGTCTAGAATGAATTCCAATCTCAATGACATTCAGCATTCTGCCAAGTTAACAGCACTGAAGTAAGTTTTATCGTACTTCATTATGATTGATTTTATTTATTAGTTTTGAGTTAGTGAAACATTTTAAACTTCATCCGCCATTTTTTCAGACAACTTCTTCAAGATTGTGGCATTGGATGTCCATCAGGTGAGACTAGTGGGGTTCTCTCTCAACATCGTGCCCTTGTATTCTGCCAACTAAAGGTTATGTTGGATGTGCTAGAAAAAGATTTACTGCGGCCCATGTTACCTCATGTGTCATATTTGAGACTTGATGGTTCTGTGGCACCTGGCCAAAGGCAACAACTTGTACAACGATTCAATAATGATCCTAGTATCGATATTCTGCTCCTTACTACTCAGGTTTGTATTTATTTAGTTATTCTACACTGTATATTGCAAATACTACATCTCAAGTTGTTTATATTGATCACTAGCGGATCCAGGGGGTGGGCTAGGGGGCTGAAGCCCCCCCCAAAACCATGAGTGACAGTACTTTATATACAACAAATCTAGGGGTTTCAGCCCCTTAGCCCCCTGCAAAACGTTGAGTGACAGTACTTTTTACCATGTGACGACATGAATGCCCCCCCAAAAATTGAATCCTGGATCCGCCACTGATATTGATACTATATTATTTTACATTCCAGGTTGGCGGCTTAGGACTAAACTTGACTGGAGCTGATACAGTTATATTCGTAGAACACGATTGGAATCCTATGAAAGATCTGCAAGCCATGGATAGAGCGCACAGAATAGGCCAGAAGAAGGTTGTCAATGTTTACAGACTCATTACTAAGTCAACGTTGGAAGAAAAAATTATGTGGTATGTTATTTTTGTATGCACAACAGAGAATTTCGTGTTTAGAATATTTATTTAACCACATAGTTCTGCTTTCTATGATATATTAATTTAAATTGTTATTGTTTGTGTTTTTCAGTTTGCAGAAGTTCAAACTCTTGACTGCAAACACAGTTATAAGTGGTGAGAACGCTTCCTTGGAAACTATGGGCACGGATCAGCTCTTGGACCTCTTCCATCTTGACGGGGATAATAAGAAGAATTCAGCCATCAGTTCTGGGCCTTCTACTATCAAAACTATTCTGGAAAATTTACCCGAGTTGTGGGATGATCAGCAGTATGAAAATGAGTATGACATGACGCAGTTTGTTCAGAACTTGAAGAAAAAATAGAGATTTAGATTAGTTTCAACCAATTGTAATGTTACATGTTTTTAAGGAGTACACAAACATCCATATGTACTACATATGTTCAATATCTCACGGATGTCTTAGCATGTGAGTAAATAATTTCTGTTTTGTCATATTCTGAAGACAGTAAACTAAAAACAAATCTTCGAGATTGTAGGTAATGGTTTGTGATTGTGTAATATACAACGAATATTTAATTTTAAGCACATGACGAATTTCTTTTGCATTTATCACACTGAAAAATATGAGTGTATTCATGACCCTTGATTTTGTATTTAACTATTTATGTTTTCTTTCACATTTGTGCATTACTTTTTTACACAGTGACTTTGACAATATTTAGGCACCACTCACAACACATGTGTGCCACGTAAGTGCCATTGTTTCCTACTACTATCATTCATTTAACCTGAATTCAGTTATAAGAGTGTAAGCGACAGTTGAATTTAATTTGTAATAATCTTTTCAGTTTTGTATGGATGCATGAAATGAACCAGAACAGGGAATACGCCACATTATGCAATGCTTTCTGCAATACGAAGCTATCAGTATTGATATACTCAATATGCATTTAGAAATGGCAGTTTCAAAATTGAATTTCATTCATCACATTTCGTATTTTTCTCATTTCTTTATACTCATAGATTCATGAATCATTTTAGAGAAGGAATAGTGAGGAATTGAAAATGAAGTTATACACATGTAGTAAATTAATGTAAATGGATCTCTGTGCCAGTGTGTGTCACCAACTACCCAACTACAAAATTATAGAGATTCATGTAGCGTTTTGTATGGAACAGCGACATAATATATTAAGTACTACCATATGGAAGATTTAGTTTGCGAGACTGATGTGAAGTTAACTACACTGGGTAGGTGCACCACCATTAGAATGTCAATTATTAAATTTACTGCTTTGATGTTTTTTCACTGTGATTAAAGTTTTTCTTTTGTAAAGAGTTACTAAATCAGGATTACATAAATAATTTGAGGTTGACTGGAGCCAAACTGGAGATTAAGGATGTGAATATTTTGTAATGATAAATCTAAGCTAAGGTTTTAATGTCAAATTTGATGTTTTTTTGTTAGTCATTTTATCATTATTTCATTATTGTATTTTTTGTGTAATTTTTTTTTATGAGTCATTTTTGTGTATTTGTATTATGTAGTAGCATCACTGTGTGTGACCCTTTCTATCACAATCATTACTCTAAATTAATTAATAACACATATTACTTTAATTTGGCTTACAAGACCAACGACACATGACATATTATTCTCCTTATTAATTATCTGAGAGTTGGAATAAATATATCTGAAAATGAAAACCTAAATCTGATAACAAATTTTAAATGTAAGTCCGTTAAGCAAAAACTGTTACGTAGTACCTACCCGGCAACAATTGCCCTTTTGCTGATTTTATCTTTTTTAAAGTTTATTTATGGGTTTTATTAAAATTACTGCCCAAAATCATTAGTATTTAAATTTGTCAACTTGACACAATAGTCAAACATGTACTACTAATAACATAGACTAAATATAAAAGTCTGTGACTATCAAAGGCTTATTTTATTGTGTGAGTATTGAATCACATTCATGGGAACAGGACAGACCCATGCGGCTCATTTTGGTTGCACAATTTATTTTTCATGTATCACAACTGTCTACTATATGAAATAAATTCACAGTATAGAGATAGGTTTAGTAATAAAAGTACACTGGATTCTGTTTATACACAGAATTTGGTGTACACATGTATTAGTTTTACTTATTATTATTAGAATATTCGGTTAGTAATATCACATCACATAATAGAAACGCAATATTTAATTTATTAATGTATCATCACATTGCACCATTTGTTCAAACTATTGACTGCTTTGTAGGCTCAAGTAATAAATTTTGCAATTATTTATATCTTAAGGAGCCATTCACAACCAAAGATTTTTAATTATTTATTATCATTACAGTACCTACTTACTTAATTCATCCATAATTACTATTTATTTTTCTCCTAAGTATAATATTTAAAATCTCCTTTTTTAAAAATCAACTAAAGTTAAAATATACTTTGCAAAAGTTCCCTGCAGTGTTGTTGTGTAGTCAAATGACTCAGACTTATGTTTTGATGTGACTCAACTTGCAAATTGCCTATCATAAAATACTGTATATTTCACTGTTTGTCCATACCCCGCAATTACTAACCAACATACATAATTAGTAAAATATCTACGTTCGGACATCCGCAGCATTTGTTCCTCACAGAGCGACGGTGACCATAACAGATGATTTTAACAAGTTATTCGATAGCCAGGTACAATGAAGAAATAGATAATGTCATTTTACATCAATGTGTCCGCAATGTAATATCGCTCTATGTGTACTGAGAGACTGTGGTTGGAATGGCCAGAGGTCCTGGAAGCTGCAAGTGACAGGGGTCTCTGGCGAAGATACACAGATGCTCTGAGCCCCCGACCCAACCAAGGATAGAAGGGGAACAAGATGTATGTATGTGTACTGACTTGACCTGAGGACTTTAAGATGGTAGTTATATATTTTAAAGACTTGAACCTCCACTTCAGTCTTGGCCTTAAAGCCTTTAGACATGACTTGACACTAGTGACTTCAGACTTGAAGACGAGACTGGGACTCTGTAATAAATAAATTTTTGTATCATTCTGCCTGATTCCTTGACCTCCTTGGACGAGGATATTGAAGGAACGTAATTTGGGGGTGAAGTTAGCCGGGGGGCTCCCTTAAGGCTAACCCTGGGCCCACCTCTTAATAATATTTTCCTGGAAGTGCGGGTAAAGAGGTCGCTATTAATGCGCCTGAGCCACCCGGGGATGTGGAGGGCCTTAAGCCCGCGTGATTTTCCTTCAATACTCTCCCTGATACTTGTAGCTCATCCCATGTGCAGTGATTTACTTTTGGCATAGTTATTTACATTGTAAACTTAGTTGATTTAATCATTTTCTATACTAGTGCTACGTACATACTATTATTAGTTTGATTCTTTCTTATTACTTGTTAGCCTTCCGTTCTGTCAGGAAAGAGATGGTTTTGGATGAAGACTCTGGATGTAGCCTTTTAGCAATCGTAGTGGAAACCCTCGTAGAACTTCATCACAAATGTCATTGTTGCCAGCAAACATAATTGTAGCTGCAAATTAATCCGAGACCATCTGTTTCTACTGTATTTATTGTAACTTTAAGTTTTTTTTATAAACTGCTTATCTAGTAATTAATTTGCTATGCGAATTTTAAGTATTTATCGTACTTTTGAATTGAAATTGTTAACAGTACCTAGTAGTTATTATATAATTTGCTCATTTCTGTACTCTTGTTAAGCTTATAAAGTATTTTGTCTATATTGAATATTAAAATTTTTATCTCCTAATTTAATCAATCTATTTACTTTTAATTTTAGTTTATAATTTATTTCTCAGGATTTATATTTCTGTGCCATTCTTTGTTCTCTCGTCTCAAAATAAAATAATTATTACCTCATGTCATGTCAAAACATCATCTATGTGTTTATTTCTTTATATTTCCCAAGCCGATGGCTATACACCCGTTGCGTGAATTGAAAATTTTTGTCAGAGATCAGCGCTATCTCTTAAACGCCTCATCAGTCTTCACTAGGGTTGCAAGATGACCAGTTATGGACCTGACAGTGCGGTTTTTGTTATATCTGTCCGGTCAAAAAAATCTTGGAAAACTGGACAAAGGGCCGTCCGGTTTTTTCGACTGGATCTCAATAAGTTCAACACGATTAGCCTTGCCATCTCTAAAAATTAGAAAGCCGGACTTAGCCGCTAAAAAAGCCGGACTTTTGGGTCCCAGGGCCGGACGCTAAATAAAAAAACTTTGTTGACTAAAAATTTAATAAAACACATTTTTTAACAAAGTTTTAATCCGTACCATTTATATATATATTCCTTTGGCAGAAACCTGCTTTAAAAAGTCAATTTCTTTAGTAATTTCATCATAAAAGTTTTTACAAGTTCAACATTATTGCAAAAGTTTCTGAACTTTGATAAAAAGCCTATCAAAAGCCGGACGGGCCAGACGCACTCATATTTGGCCGGACAAGCAGTCAAAAAGCCTAACACGATCAATTGTATAGGCTTATCAATTACCTATTTTAACAAAGGTTCTCAAGGCTTGATTATTTCCATCATGTTCTCGTTTTTCATACATAGTATGCACCTTCACTCTTCGTGAAAACTTGAGTAGCATTTTTTCATAAAATAAAATTTGTCTACTGAGTAAACACTGTTATGAGCTACTTGTGTAAGTATATTTTTTATATTTCCTTAAGTGAAAGTACCCATCACTCTTCAGAGCTCATTATCAGCAAAAATTACACCTGTGACTCAAATTGTGCTGGTCAGTTTGTAATTACCTATCCATTTACTCCACAAAAATGTATGACAAAACCAGTAATACTGCACTGCAGTGCAGTAAGAAAGTGTGAAAATGTGTGCAAGATAAAATAATCATCTGCCTTCTCAATAATGGGAAATATAGAATATTATAATGTAAGAGTCACTCACCATATGACACCAAAATTAAAATATGTATATAGTATATACCACTCCTTGGTATATACCTATATATTGCTACTGTGGTAAATAGGTCATGGTAAATAGACATTTTTTCAAACTTGTAAAATAACCGCCAAAATTTGAACGAATGGAATGTGGCTACTTTTGAACTTCAAAACGTTTGTTCATCGTGGTGTTAAAATAATATCAAACATTCAAAATATTTCGTCCTGCGATTGGGATAAACTTGTTACAAAGTGTATCTTCTAAGAACCTTGAACATTACGTGAATATTTTGAATAGTTCGATAATTCTACCGACAGATGGCACTAAATATTCATCAACACCATGGCGAGGTCGACGTCAAATGCGTGAGTTCTTTTTGTTTTGTGTTGATAGTGTTGTTTTTCTTGATGTTTTTGAAAAGTGTTTAAATAAATATAGTTGTTTTAAGTTGTTAATTAGTTAACAGTGCCTTATATTTAATAGTTAGTGGAGTTATCGAGTGTGCGTGCTTCAGTTGTGAACTCGTTGGATTTACTTTGTGATATCAGGTGCCGCCGAGGTAAGAAAGTCCTAAGCTTCTTTGAAGATTCCGACAAACTTCTATAATTAACCTCTTTTAACTTACTCATAAACTGTTGCTAAAGTGTTGAATTCATCAATTTTCATCACTCGGCTGTGTTTTAATGATTATATTTCGTCTTATGTTCGACTGTTTTCTCTGTACGACTTATTTATTTAAATGTAAGGTTAGGTTTACCTTGTGACTATTTTTTGACTTTAACAACTTCATGCCGTGGTTTACGCCTAATGAGTTGCTTGTTTTTATTTCTCTTCATATTCATCAACATGATATTAATACTTTAAAAGTTACTTTTTGATGTTTCTTAGTTTGGTTTTCAACGGATTACTTGCGTGAAACGATCGGTTCATCATCATTCATCGCATACAAACTTTAGAGTAGGTGGTGTTTTTTTTAATAATAAACTTTTAACTGGAGTACTGTGACGATTGTATTTCTTAACGCGGAAACATATTTTGGTTGTTTAATTTTTCACATTTTATTCCCTGCAAGTTGCAATGTTGAAATCAATGTCATGTAAATTTGTATATTATGTACTAGGCAGGTATTTAGTACCTACTACATTCTCACCATCGTTATAGGTAGGTATACCTAGTATGTACATCCGTTGTAGAAATTTTATTCCTAAACATGTCTTAAACCTTTCCTACACTGTGTCTGACTTGCTACATTTTTGAAATTTATAGAAAGAGAATTTTGAGTTTGTATGTACAAATCCACATACTTTCCTCTAAGTATATAACCTGTCAGCGCTGGGATTCGAACCCAACATCACCCGCTTTAACCGCAACCAATTGCCCCCACCCCTAACATGTTCTCTTTAATAATTACTCTCCTATGAAAAATTTGCAATATTTTTTTCCTCAAAATATGAGCGCGCTAACTGAAACAAGAGCATTCTTATTTCACTCATTTCATACCAGAATAAATATAAAAATTACAAAATATGACTTTTAAGTTTAACTATAAATAATTTGCAGCGTAATAAGTTTTATGAAAATTCTCATCTCCCAACGATGTCCTAGTTCACGATAGTATGCTTTGCTCACAGAACACACTCTCGCTTTGCTACTGAAACCGTTTAGTAAACATTACTATACCTGACTATCTACCTACTATAAGGGTGACCTCACACATCTGGAAACCTCTCTCCTTAAAATCATAATCTTAATCTAATAAATCTAAAACCCTTGGTAGATACCTAGTACCTATATACGTTTTTTCTGTTGCTTTAAAAAATATATCCCAATCATCGCGGAACACATTCGCCGCTATCGACTAAGTTTAATGTTTACAGCGACGGTCGCTAGAGGTACCGAGCGCCGAAAATTTCAGAAATGGTGTGAGACCTAGCGTATCCGAACAAGACATGAATTAAATAGAAAAATGTGTAATAATAAAATAAATCTGCGCCATAAAATTAAGGAGCCAAATGGCGGCCTTTTTAGCCCCATGGACCTATAATCATCGCCATTTAAAAGGTTAAATTTGGTTTGGAAATGTGCCTACCTACAAAATAACTGTAAGACCATTACTTGGAATGGGACATCTTAGGGACATCATTTACGTATACTAAAACTCGTTTTAGATTTGGTCTTGCAAATACTCGATAAATGTCTTCAGATCTTGATGGAGATTGATCCAATTGTCATATTATCCTTTATACTACGTGAATTTCACCTCAGAAGTTTTTTTGTAATCACTTCAACCTATCTGGAATTATGTACAATGAATTCTGAAAAATCAGACCTAATCTGAATATAATTCATGTCAAAATACTTAAATTCTTTATTGGTTTGCTTGTTCCTGAGTGCCTAAAGAACTTGTATGCATAATATGAATATACATATAACCTAATAGTTACAATCTAATTTTAATGTTTTATTTTAACTCGTGTTTTGGTATTTAAATGATTGTATAATATGCCCTTATTGTGTATTTAATGTTAAATTATTCGCGAAAATATTATGTATGTATTGGTAGGTATTTGATATAAATGCAGTAAAGGATAAAATATGTGTCCTATTGTCGGGTTGCTTGTAGTTTATATAATATACGAGTACCTACTGTATCTTTGTACGGTGTAGTATAAGGTTTGCATTAAACAGACGGGCGCGGGCGGACTGGGGTCTTGGGTGGCGGATATCCCGCCCGGTAGTGGCTGAGGAGTCTCGCGCTCCGCTGGGCGATCAAATGGAGCCCTTACTGTCGTCCCTCAGTCAGTATCAGAAGTCACTAACCACGGTATACAGGGTATTTGATAGATGGATGCATATATGCATCTTCAGAGGTGATAGTAGAGGTCACTAGGGATCTTTTGAGCTAAACTTAGCTTAGTCCAAAGTCTCACGGTTCCCGAGTTATTCGAGATATTCACTTTTTATCGCAAAACCCCGAATGGTGTTTAGTCTATTTAACTCATTAGAGTCATTAGTTTCAATCTGAAGAAACAATAAATAATGACAAAAAAAATCGGATTAGTTTTGATAAATAGTTATTTCAAAAACGAGTCGCGACTTTAGAGGGGATTTTCCTTAAGGATAACTTGCCTTAATATGCAGAAATTTGGAAAAAACTTCTCTGATTTATGCACTTTTAAATAATATACAAAACAATAATAAAACATTAGTTTCATAAAATTAATTAATTAATTAACATTAGTTTCCTAATTGTATTGAAAAATATGATAATTGTTATTGAACTTCAAGAGAACCCTACTAATTTAAGCGAATTTAAGTTTAGCTCAAAAGATCCCAAATGACCTCTACTATCACCCCCTGAAGATATGTGCATCCATCTGTCAAACACCCTGTATTATTATGTACATAATTACATACTATTTGAATTCTGTATGAACAGAATTTTCGTAGGCATGTAAGTAAATGTTCAAATTTCGTTTTGTATCACGAATGAAGTATTCCCGAGTGCTAATAAGAAATATGATGCGGTAAATATTTATGTAGTTTGTACATACCCACTACCCAGCTGTCTTAGACCTTTATTAGATCGTGAGTATTTTTATTTCCACAGAATAATTTAAAATTAATTTTAATCACCAAAGTAAGAAGTTGAGAGTTGAATCTCCATAGTGAGTTATAAACCAATTCAATTGACACGATCATCCCCCATCTGTCGTTCGTTGAACCGTTTTGTTCGCAATTATTAGACTCTCGGGAAAACTCATTGAAAAGTGAGAAGAAGGGGCGAGGGAGCGCCTGGAAAAAATACAATAACTATAGAGGTGACGAAATGATAAACGTTTCCCACAGTGAAAGGACTGCGAGCAAAGAAGAGAGGAGGCCGAGGGCGGGAAGAGGGGCGAGCGGGGGTCCTTTGAAGATGAAACAATTTGACAGATATTCCCATACACAAAGGCACAAAGCTGCCGGGTAAAGGAGACAACAAGACGAATAAAGGAGAGATACCTTTGATATAAGATTGATAAAAGATAACCGGTACACTTGTGTTACACCCCAACCCACAGCCTTTGTGGTGGTCGCTTTCATTTTTTCATTTCTACCCCTAAAAAGCACCAACACAGCACTAAGCTGGAATCAACGACAGAATCTCTACTTCAGAATTGATTATTTTAATATCATAGATATCTCAAGCTCCATACTTACTTGTACAAACAACATATTTATGTACTCATTTATACACAAACTTTTCGCCAACTTGAAACGGATATTAAATTCGATACAAATAATACTTATGTAGGTGTAAGTACTCGTACTTCTAAATTTCGTCAAGATGTTAATCTTTTCCTTTTGTAATTTTGATGTACCTGTGCATTACACTTCGCTCATCTACATAACCAAGTGGTTTGACTAAAAGTTGTTTGTGGAAGTTGATTTCATTTTCATTCATTTTATTTCTACACATAAGTTCACAAATCTCTAACTCTTCGAATTTCATTCTCTCGTAATGCCCAAGAGGTGGACAGATTTATCTAATGCTGCCGATAAAAATTGTGTATTATTTATGATGACCTCTTAGTAATCTCCTGATGCACCTCTTGTAATCTATTCTAACTTTATTTTATTCTTACAGAGTAGCTTTTGGTTGATAAATACATAATCTTATTAATGTACACAGAGAAGTTTAGTATGTTCTATGTTGTGATGGATAGTCAGTGGATACTTGATAATGTAAGTAATACTATGTACAAAGACAAAACATATAGTGTATAATATTTCCCTACATCGTCTCTACATGATCAAAGCAAGTGCTTTTGCCCCGTACGTTGCTTGGTTCTCTTGATTTGTTTGTGATTTTCATATCTGTTGTAAGTAAAATGTGTTTGCCCGAGCGACGTTTGACTCATGCCGCTTTAGTGCTTTTACAAGACCTCTTTACTCTGTACCTTACTCTTACTAAAATAATGGTTCATTCAGGGTAGTGTACGAAGAAATATTATTTTAATACTCATTGGAACGAATACATGAAATACATGATCATAATATATATTGTACAACGTAGGTACACAATACAAAAAAAAAGAATTTATCTAACGGACTTTGATGGCGTAGTATAGTAAAACGGTATCCTTTTTTCACTATATGTATATCCCACGTTCGATGCCCAGCTGGATTTTTTTTTAGATTTTAAGTAGGTAATATTGAGTAGAATTTGGTTACAGAGTATAGAATAAAATCGCCAATTGTATACTGAAAAGAAATACGTTTACGTTTCTAATATTGTAGTTTATGAAGCTATAGGTGAAATGTGTTTGATGGTATTATGCATTACCCAAGGTGTGGTACTCACTACTCGGATAGCTGGTGGTATATGCAGTACCTAAGTAGGTACATGTGTGTCGTATTGACACAATAGCGGGCGTGTCGCGGCGGCCACTCAGTACTCAGGCCCGTTGAAGGGCGCTCTCCCTCGTACTAGTTTGTGCATTTATTAGTCTGGGTGTCTACACTTTGAAATATACCTACTGTTATAATTTCTGACGTGCTGCAATTTGAAATATTTTATTTACTAAATTTCGTACCTAATATTATTATCGAATATTTCTTATTTATATATGTATATATATCCTAGTTATTTTAGTAATCTTTTGCAAATTATAAAATGCCTCGTACTTACATAATCTCACAAATGCAACAGTAAATGCTCATTGGAGCGAGAATATCTCTTCCAGCAAATTCATGTGTGTACTGTGTAATAAAAGTATTCAAATACAATTTCATTTTTTTTATTTTTTTCAACGTTTTGTTGTACGTTTAATTAGTTAGGAGAATTGTCGTGTGCCTGGCGAACGTTAAGTAGGTATGACTATATACCTAGTGTCTTTATACTTACCGACGTACTAACTTATCTCATATTTCACACATCTATCCTTTGATGTTCACAAGGATCTACCGCTTTCTCTTACAACAACTCCACACTTTACACGCCCATCTCCTTGCTTTACATGTTATGTTGAGTAACATTGTAATATCAGATACATACATACCTGTAATATTGTGCTAATTAGTGGTATATACCTACACCTACTTACATAGGCACCTATTTAAAATTCTTATGCACTTCAAATTTCTTCGTGTCTCAAAAGTTTTTATTTCGAAAACTCTCATGTAGATTGGAGTACAGTAATACATTAATGGTGTCAACATCGTCTTCAAATCTGAATAAAAAGCAAATTAACGTCTTAAGCATCTTATTTTTTCATTAGTTAAAAAAAATCGCCTGTGGCTAAATTTATTTGCCCCCACCCCCCCTTCCCCCATCTTCGAAGCTGGCGACAACTATATATAATAGGTACCTAATATTTATTCGTAAGTGTGCGGCCCCCCGTGATACCTCTCATTGTCCTATGTGGCCCTTGACCAAAAAAGTATGACGACCGCTGATCTACAGTGTTTAAAAACTATTTGGAATTTTTTTATGTCTGGTTATACGAGTATGTATGCCGTGCTGTACAAACTTGTATGTGGTATGAATAAGTGTACTGTGTAGGTACCTAAACTACATGATTCTCATTACTTCTCTTGTTCTCTTTGACCAATTTTCGAGGACACTGTAGTCTTCTCTATAATACAAAGACTTGCATCATCACCATCACTCCTCTTGTCTCTTCTCATTTCATGCACTTCTCGGTGTTACTACTTCTTTTTCTGAAATTTTATTTTGTTTAGGGTATTGCAACTTGTTTGTATGTAAGATGTACATAACCTTTATCGCCTTTAATTATCTTTGGTCTTGCATTGAGCAAGCTAGCAATCAACTTGCATTAATTGACGATAACGTACCAAGTTTGTGGGATATGTTGCTTGTTGCTTATGAATTTCCTGTAATTTTTATTTAACTATTTTAAATCATTAGTGCCGCCCACCCTTGGATATGCCATGTCCTTTTTGTTCTGAAAATGGTTTGTATGTAACGTACCGTAATATGGATACCGTCACGATTTACAGAATAAAATATTATTATGTTCCACGTTTGTACTTCGTGTAGCCAAATTTCTGTACACGTCCTTTGATATGAATGAATACATTGAGGCTGGTTTGGTTTTACATTTCACCTAAATATGAATAAGTGCTACTTTGAAGGTTGTAGGGCGACGTGTCACACATCAAACGATTCCTGCTCAAAGCTCAGGGGAACTGGAGAAGCGAGGGGTAGGTACCAGAGGGTGTCACGGGGTGGTATATCAATAGTTGGTGCCTCCCACCAAAGGTAATCTTAAGTCTTGTCTTTAAAAGTCTTCTTTATATATAAAAGTACCTACTATTAAAACGAGACATGGAAAGTCTATCGCTTTGATCTTATTTCACAAACATTTTATGAGTATGAAATATTCAGGTATTTTTGTGAACGTCGCCTGCTTTTTATCGTGTTTCTTCTTATTACTTTCTTTGTAGATTATATTTATGTGGAAATCAATCAGTCAGAAAGAGAAATTTCTTATGATAGAAAAATGTGGTAATTTTATATGTCCATGTAACTCGTGGAACAATACAATATGTATATTGAAGCTGCTTGTTAATTACACCCTACAAATTATACGACTAAGTATAAAATGGATTTATAGTACCTAATAATCAAATTATGGTATGAGTTCAATTTGCCCTTTGCTCCATAACAGCTTGTTTTAAAGGTGGTTTAATCTATTAACGTATGCAATGAATCAATATTGCGCTATTTGGAGTATGAACGTGGGCCTACATATTTATTTATTTATTTATTTATTTATTTACATCAACGGCGTGAGCCTTTTACACAACTTATGATACAAAAACAAGTAAACAATATTCACATTAATTAAAATTAACAAAGTTATGAAAGAAAGAAATAATAATAATAAACATTACATATGCACACACACATGCAGAAAAAAGTTAAACAAGATAACAAGAACAAAGTTCTAGGCATAATGTTCCCTCAGCCCCGTAAAAAAAGCATTCATTTCTCGCTTCAGTGCAGGAACCTGCACATCACATACGTCAAATCTGTTGGCATGATTAATTGATGTATCTACCTCACATTAAGCGTGTAAAACTTGCGAAGAGTGGAATAGTTCGACAGCGAGCTTATAGTGTTCCGTCTTCCATTCAACCGATATACCTACCAGACCTACCTAATCCAATCAAGTGACTATTGCCCGATCCCACCAACTACCACCTAGGAAGCAGACCCCTAAGGAATTTCCATACAAAACCACAGATAATTTGAGTGATTATTATAACTGTCATAACCTTTAAGATATAAATCCATACAAAATACAGCATGCAGCTACTTAAGTGAGGGAGATTCTGGGCGGAGATATTTGGCCACCTAACTAAGTAGAGCTGCATGCTGTATTTTGTATGGATTTATATCTTAAAGGTTATGACAGTTATAATAATCACTCAAATTATCTATGGTTTTGTATGGAAATTTCTTAGGGGTCTGCTTCCTAGGTGGTAGTTGGTGGGATCGGGCATATCTTCACCAAGATGCTGTGAGAAGATTCGTAATTAGATTAAAGTGGAAGACTTCCTAAACACATTACAAATCATTCGTTTTAATTTCATGGATTCTGTGCTGAATTCTGTTGAACCTAACCTTGTCTCCCGATTTATTCTTTGTTCTTTAATTTTTTGGGCTAAATTTTCTTGGAGCGTATAGTATTTCATTAAAATTAACTTGCTAAACATTACTTAAGTAGGTATATAAATTTTCTTATTTTGTCTTAACAAAAGTCGTTGGGAATTGAAAACTTTCCATTCGATTCTATCTCCCATCCTGTGTGTATGGTACACTGGTACAGTGTGTTCCAGGTTCCTCCATACGTGACCGGATTTCACACATTTTAAGACATCGCTTCTTTATCTATTCCTTTTATTAGTTACCGTATCCAAAACAACACGATGTGTAGTTAGCAGTCATTATGTTCCTTACATACATATGAGCACAATACAAAAGGTAAATTGATTGTCTCACACTGATACCAATTACTGACTGTTTCTAGTGATAGCTTTGTTTGAAGCAGAATGAATCGGAAAGTAGTCATTGAACGTGTCTAAACTACTCTTACATTAGAATATTATATAGACTGTAAGTATACCTAGGTCCTAGGTGTTATAGTGTTACACAGGAGATTTATGCTAAACGATTAATAGCGTATGTTAGATTTTTATTGTCTTTATTCTTCTGTACTGTTTTTACCTCGGCCGATTCAGTTTTATCTATCAAAATCTCTACATGAATTATTCGCACTATCTGTACAGCTATGAAAAAGGAGCCCATATTACTGATAGTACATAGTAGGCTTGTTTTTGTAAAACTTCATATTTTCTTTGGCCATTAAATATTTATTTATACACATGTACATTTTTATGCTTTCTCTGTGACAGTTACCGTAATGAAAACTATAAACAAACATTGTTCAGACCACCCCCCTTTACCCAAATATCAAAATTTGACCAGAAATTAACCAGCCTCAATGCAAAAAGCCAAAATTACCAGCCAAAATTAACCAGCCTCAATGTATTCATTCATATCAAATTTAATATAAAGGATAGGTATGTAAACAGGGAGATTGTTAAGAAGTTTAGTACAGTATGGAAACATTGTTGATCAATGTGACACAATCAGCCCAACAATAGGTAATACATATGCTGCAAGTATTTTTAAAATAATAAAACAATGCAAATACTACTTTTATAAGCATTCAAAAACATAGGGCCAACAATGGACCTTGCACCCTAACTTAGGAAACAATTGTTTTAGGTATGTAACAATTAATTAAGTAACCAACGAAACCAAAGCGTTGTCAAACGAAGCCGTCAAGTTTTTGGCAGTTATATCCTTTCATATATTCTCAGTAGATTTCAGGTACGTGTCAGTGATTCTCACTAGTGATTAGTGATTACACACTTAAGTAACCTTAAGTTGCATACAATTGAACTTAAGCTATTTCAATGTATATATAATGCACCATGCACTGATCCTGCATAGCAGATATATATGATATATATGTATAATTTATTTAATATTTTCTACTTTTATTACAAAGTTATTTGATAGATGAAATAGGAATTATACAGAACGGCATAACTGCTATAATTTGATTTCTCTGAATCGCTAACGATATAAAGTATAAACCTATGGTTTTGTTTGCTTTTGCATTTATTTTATGGTCGTCTGAACTTACCTATTATTGCATTATAGTGGTTTGTGGCAATTAAAAGACCAGAAAAGACTCATTCCGTTCATACTGCATATAATAAATTGTAGTCGCATATATGAGGATTATTATGACCATTATGAGTAGATATATAGTATTTTTCTCTGTCTCGTATTTGGCTTTGTTATATTAGCCTCAGTCGTTTCTCAAAATGTTACCTATAATATTGTCATACTTATATCACCACAACGATTAACAAAACCAACTCTACGTTTTGATGTGACCAACCGATTTGGTTCATTATTATATACGTAGTTTATTTCACAGATTTGTTTTTTAAGTGATAACGTGATTACATTCTTGCTTTTCGACTCATTTGCCACCGGGCAACACGTAATTCGTCGTTAGTAGGGCTCAGATAGTTAGATACCAATTAATTAACTTAAAATATTTCATAACTTAAAAAGAAAAGTTGGAGTATGTAGAATTGTCAACACTGAGAATCGAACTCGCACAACTAAACTGCTAATCTACAGTATATTAATTGTTTCAGTGATGTTATTTATAATATAACAATAGTATTATTAATCGGTTGCAGAATCTGTGGCAACGTATTTTATTAGTGCATGTATTAGCACCGACGATATTATCTCATTCTCCACAAAGGCTAAAAAGTTTTCGGCCTTTGCTCAAAGTATCCACTTGTTAGGAAAATAATCCTTCACATAAATTGCAATAATTTATTTTAATAAAAAAGAGCGAGTGATAGCGATGCGTCCGCAATGCAATCTTTCTGTGTTTGGTTGGTTAACCGGTAATGTGATTAGGTATTACCAATTACACAAAAAAATGATAAGGACCCAATGTTCTTACTATATATAAATTACTCTTTATTTCACCAATCAGCATGAGCTAAATAATATTTTGGTAGGTTCACTAATTAACCTGCGTGAAAACTCTTTTTTCACTATCCCGATGTTGTTTATTTTGGTTAAAATGTGTTTAAGACGGTTCATTATAATTGCTAATTGCTAACTTGAGCCTATAAAGATTTTTGCTTTGTCTTAGCCGTGAAATGACTTTACATGTAGTGGCTGTAGACGCTTTACAAGTAGCGTTCACATATCAATTTTACAAAGAGAGGAAAGAGTAAAGCTCACCTGCCACCCATTCGTGGAATCACACATCCTCTCTTTGGACTTGTGATTCCCAACCCCGGCACATCCATCCCTCCGCCCCCCACCTTCTGTCTCTGTATATTAGTCCGAAGGGTCGCGTTTGATCATAATATTAAATTGTTGAACTCTTTGTGTGTTGCTGTCTGAGAAGACAAAGCTCTCTTTTTTATTCTTCTTCTTCTTCTTATTTAAATATGGCACACACCCGTCTGCGGGTGATTTTGCCATTGTCAAGTATTTTGGTTATTTACTTATTTCTCTACACTGAGAGTGACGAAACATAGTATTTTATATTTAGGTAACAAATACTAAATGCAGTGTTATAAAATGTTTCAATGTCTTCAACATGTACGACAAACATATTATTTATATAACATCAATGAAAAAACAATTTATGACAAACACAGAATATATACAACAATATCTCTCTGACCGCACAGCACAGTTATATACAGGCCGTAGGTACACTCAAAAATACAATTCAATTCCAGGAACTACAGGCAAAATTAAACTAAATGGAACATAGAGTCGGGCAAAATGTTTTATTTTTTTTTTTTTTTTTTTTTTTAATCAATGTTATGATAAGGATTTTTTATTTCCCGATTTCAAGTAACCCGTTTTTAAAGCACGTTTGGGAGACTTTAATACAAATTACACTTATGATTCCAAAACTCGGTTACACCTTTTTATCATATTTCTTCAAGTGTTTTACAATGAAGTTATTCACTTTCGGAGAATTCAGAGCTAACAGCGATTGAATGTTAATAGGCAAGGTCTTGCACACCCCGCTGATGTCCTTCAGGAATTCCTCGTTCGGCAAAAGGGGACAACCGAAGAATATGTGGTCAACAGTTTCAGCATCTTCTCCACATTCACATAGTGGGGAGCCCACGACATCAATTTTGAAAAGGTGTGCGGCTAAGATGACGTGACCAATTCTGAGTCTGCACAGTAATGAAACATTTAACTTTGGAAGTTTGCATTTGTTAAACCACGGGTGCGATGGAACAGACGGTTGAATACTCCTATAATGGGAACCAGTAGTAGAATTGGAGTAACACTCATTCCACTCGCTCATGACAGAAAGTTTCGTCACTCTCTGGCAATCCGCAATAGGAAGAGCAAACATAGGAGGGATAATACTACAGCTGCATGCCAGCTTAGCAAGAGCGTCAGCACGCTCGTTTCCAGCTATACCAACATGGGAAGGAATCCAACAGACTGTAATGTCTAGTTTACGAGAAGAGGCCACGTAAAGAGATTTCAGAATATCATATATGAGGTGATTATTTATTGATGATTTCTTAACAGAACACAAGTTATCTACAAGGCTAAAAGAGTCTGTGAATATGATTGAGTATGGGGTGGTAGTCAAAAGGATCTCCGTTAGCGCCTCCCGAAGGGCAACACATTCCGCTGTGAAGATGGATGCGGACCGTGGAAGTTGGAATTGTCTCTCTATACCGAGAGATGGGGCACAAAAGGCTGCCCCACAGTCGCCCTCCAGAGATTTCGAGCCGTCAGTGAAAAACCTGGCATGTGAGGGCCACCTTTCCTCTACTTTCTCCAAGAAAAGTTTGTTGACTGAACTAGGATCCATAGTCGAAGCTGACTTGTCAATATCCATGTGCCGGAGCACATCTGGACGAAATGTTGTAGCCTCAAACGGAAGAGAGAACATTGGTAAAAGAGAATGAAATGAATCCGGGAAACTGTTTAAGACATAATGATAGGACGAGCACAGCAATGGGTACATTCTAGAACGCCAGTAAGGAACGGTCTGACATCTCTGAATGAGTACCTGTAATTTGGGAAAGATCAAATGATTCTCCTGAGCCAGCCTTGCCGCAAGAAACTTTAATGCAAGGGATTTTCTTCTAAGAAAAAGTGGCATTTCGACACATTCGGCCTGTAAGGCCACGATAGGTGAAGACCGCATAGCTCCTAAGATGACTCTAATTGACTTGTTCTGCATTCTTTCCAGTTTATCTGCAAGGTAATTCGGCAGAGGCTCAAACAAGAATGCACCGTAATCTAGAACACTTCTTATCAGAGCATCGTACAGGGTTCGCATTGTAGTTGGGTGAGAACCCCACCACACTCTTGCCACCGCACGGAGAATGTTTATGTTTTTTTCACATTTTGCAATGACCTTCTCGATATGAATGTTCCATGAGAGCTTCCGCTGCAGGGTCATGCCAAGAAATTTAACAGAATCTTCCGAAGGAACCGGAATATTATCAAATTTGATACTAATGTTAGGAATTCTATGCTTGTTTGAAAAACACACAATTTTACTTTTGTTAGGCGAAAGAGTAAGACCATTTTTCTTAAACCAGCAGCTAAGGGATTCGAGAGTACTCTCCATGACCTCACTCGATCGAGCAATGGATTTTTCAGCGCTGTAAACAACAAAGTCATCGGCATATTGCAAGACACTACAAGAAGTAGGAATCAGAGACTGGATGTCCTGAGTGTAGACGTTAAAGAGCAGGGGACTTAAGACTGACCCCTGCGGTAGTCCTTTATATACTCTTCTCACAACCACGCCCTCTGGAGTCTTAATCAGGAGCTCCCTCTCGCACATTATGTTGAAAATCAGACGGCAAATAATGTCCGGAATACCTAAAGATAACAATTTCTCAAACAATATTGGGAGCAACACATTATCGTAAGCGCTACGAATGTCTAGAAAACACGCGATAAGATCCGTCTTATGGGCTCTAGCAAGATGAATATCAGTCACCAAAATGCTCAAGTTGTCTAGGCACGATCGGCTCTTCCGGAAACCAAATTGCCACTCTGGCAGAAGTGCTTCTCTCTCCACGAACCACTCCAGTCTAGCCTTTATCATCCGCTCGAGGATTTTTAGGAAGCAGCATGATAGAGCTATGGGTCTGTATGAGGATCCCAACGTCGAGTCTTTACCTGGCTTGGGAATTGGTACGACAAATTGTTGCTTCCATGATGAAGGAACCGAACCTGTAGTGAGAATCACATTGAATAATGATAAAAGTTTGAGAAGAAGGGGTCTAGGAAAGTGTCGAATAAAGGAGTATGAGATCTGGTCTGGACCAGGAGCAGAATCACCCGCGGATTGAATTGCTACATCCAGTTCGTTAAAGGAAAAAGGGGAAGAGAGAATGCATGATTGCTGGGGCGCGAAGACAGAGTCCTTCCGCAGCTCAAACTCCCCGGGAGCATACGCAGGAGCCAGAATCCGCACAAAACCATCAATCCAGGATGTACATTTTGAAGTGTTAGGTCTTGGGGAATATGCACCTCTAAAAGCATTTACGGAATTCCAGACGTCTGATGGTGGTGTATCCGGAGAGAGAGAGCTACAAAATCTGAACCATCCCTGCCTTTTCTTACTCCTAAGAACTCTTTTGGTTTGAGCCTGAACCTTTCGAAGGGAGAGATAATTTTCAAGAGACATGTTCCTTCTGTAGGTTTTCATTGCCACAGAACGTTGCCTAACCATAGCCGTACATTCCTCGTCCCACCAGGGGGGCGATGCTCTACGATGTCCAACAGAGCTCTTCCTAGGCATGGAAGCGTCGGCCGCGCTAATAACGAGGTGGGAAATCTTGTCGGAAACCATATTTACATCACTCATAGAATCATCAGAAGGGAGATCTATAAAGCCCCCCTCTATAGACTCCCCAAACTTACTCCAGTTAGCCCTCTTTGTGTTATATCCGGATTTATGACGAGACGAATTGGATTGTGAATTGTTTGATCTTATTCTTATTATTATAGGAAGGTGATTGCTGGATAAAGGGTCCTTGAGAACTTCCCATGCGATCAGCGAAGCTAATTCACCAGTACAAATCGTTAAATCTACCGCGGTCGGATTCTGATGTGGAGGAGGAACTATAGTGGGGCTGCCGTCGTTTAAGATACATAAATTTAAGTTGTCGACCCAATCCAACACCGCTTTGCCAGCTGAATCTGTTTTTTGAGGGCCCCATGATGAGGAATGTGCATTAAAATCACCCATAATCATATATGTAGAAGAGAAAATTGGGACGATGCTGTTCCAATACAATGTATCAAACTGGGATCTCGGGGAATACATCGACACCACAGTGATGTCCATGATTTTTGCGGCGACTATTTGCATTCTTGAGGAGATCGGAAGAATTAGACGATCATAAGAGAAAGATTTTTTTATCAATAGTGCTGCCCCTCCGTAACCATCGGGGCGATCATCTCTAAGGCAGTCATATCCTGGGAATGATACAAAAGAATCTGAGGAAAACCAAGTTTCCGAAATTGCAGCGACATCTATTTTGTATTTCCTTAAAAGGAATGAAATATCATCTCTATTTGATACAGCGCTGCGGCTGTTCCATTGTAGAAATGACACGTTTTTATAACTAAAAGTTTGTGGAGCCATTTTCGGTTAAAAAGGTCTGAAGAATGGAAATCAGTTGTGCTGCGTTGGACGGTAAAGAATTTTGAGATGAGAGAATTTCTATTAACATGGAAATCATTGTTTTTAAAAAGTTGTTGTTGCCAGAGGAAAATTTATTTTGGAGGTAACCAGAAGATGTGGAGTTTTCGGATTGATCGGGGGCTGGAAGATTGTTGGGGAGAGCACATCCATTTGGAGCAGATGACCAAGAACTGCCATTTGGGCAAAAAAGAAGGGAATTGTGCTCAGGTTGGTTGTAACCAGGTAGTACTGAGGGGTGAGAAGGGGTTTTGAATTTGAAAATAGTCTTACGATGACTGGATGGTAGCGGGGGGTGGACATTATTATCTGTCAAGGCTGAGTTTACTGATGAAGAAGGAAGGGCCTGGGACATTGCTTCTGAATATAGAGAGAATTTTTGAGGATGGGCGGCGAGGGCCTCTTTATAAGATACATTGTTCGTAGCCATAGTTTTTTTTACGTCCTGTTGTCTTTTGAGTTCAGGACAAGAAAGGTTTGCAGCAGAGTGTTGCCCTCCACAATTAATACACTTTAAAATTTGGGACAGACAATTTTCGCCGTTATGAGCATCGCCACATTTATAACAACGGGCCGATGATCGGCATTGTGCTCTGGTATGCCCGTATCTACTACAGTTGTAGCACAGGATGGTGGGAAAGACATATTGCTCAACCCTAAATGCATTGTGGAACAAAAATACGAACTCCGGAAGGGATTGCCCTTCGAAGGTAACAACTACGGTTTGTGAGGGCTTCCATGTGGCTCCCTCACTAGACTGAATCTTCCTATTTAATCTCCTTGCCTTGATTAATTTCCATTGGGAGGGCTCAGAATACTTTATTAATTCCTCCATATCGATATCCTCACTAATTCCTCTAATTACTCCTTGTTTGGTTAGCTTGAACGTGGGGATATACGCTTTTAATTTGTTTTCAGTTATTATCGGGTTATCCAAAAAGTTGTTTGCATATTTAGGGTTCAAAAATGTCAAAGATATTTTATATTTACCCTCAGCCTTCACTGAGCCGGTGATGATACCTTGAATTTTTAAAGAATACAACAACTTACCAAAATCCAGCGCACGTATTGGTTTGGATGAATCTTCATTTTGGACATAGACCAAGAATGGCCCTAATGACGTGGATTTGTAAGTTAAAGGTTGGGAGTAAGGGAGTTGGGGAGAAGGAGGAGGATTGGGAGATATGGCAGGAACTTTAGACGGAGGGGAAGAAATGTAAATATCTACATCCGGAGAAAGAGGTCTCTTTCTCGGGTCGGGAGGATCTGGAGGGACCAGGGGTACCTCCATATTGGAGGAACCTGTTCCACTATGGAATCTACAAAAAGGTTGAAAAAATTAAATAATTAAATAAAAAAAAAAAAAAAGAAAAAAAAAATAATTTTAAAGGAAAAAAATTTTTGAACCACTCTAGATGTTTTGCTGCTTCGGACTTAATAAATTAAATTTTGTATTCTCACAATAATATCGCAAATAATCACAATCAACACAACCGCTTAGATGCGCTCTACGATCGTGACTGCTCTTTTTTTTATTCACAAACCATTATATTATATGCTATAGTCCTTTGATCTCAAATTGGTTCCCGTGTCATGAGGCGATTTTAAATCTTGACTTTCGGAATAATTTTCTTTTATGTCGTTACCTTTGGTTATCGTGTATGATCGACGGGAACACTTATTTCTAAATTGTCTTCTATTTTTGCCTTACGTGGATACATTTTTTTTATTTGTGAGATCTGTAAATACCAATGTACCCGTTTAACTACGTTGTTCGATATTCAACCACATAAAAATCGTTTCAGTTTTGGGGTAAATAAACTAGGTAAGTTTTTTTTCATTAATCTGCATTCCACAAACTAGGTACCTTCTTATTGGGTCGCTTATTTCCTATAGTATACCATTTATTAGTAATGCGTAACTGTATGAATGAAAATTCATTTCACCCTATATATGTATATTGTCATTGTAGAATGTAGGTGTCACCTCGTCACCATGCCGTACTGTGGGTAGTGGGTACCGGGTACCACATCAAGTACTCAGCGTTGTGTAAAGTGAGTGGTGGTTCGCGGTGTATCACAAAGTATCTCAATTGGAATTAATTATGCTCAAAGGTATCCGGAGGTGTGAGAATATTATAATGAAGTATAACCAATCATAAGTCAAGGCTTTCCTGACTCTTCACTTCACACTTACATTATACATACATATTCAATTCACTTGGCGTGGCGTAAAGCTATCGAAAGATATCATCGAGTCCGCTAAGCTAACCGAGCTGTTTTATTATTTAAAAAACAGCTTACTAAATATAAGCTTTAATAAAAGTTATTTGTCTTGAAAATTAATAAATGAGTTTATTTCTATGTCTTTCTGAAAACTTATAATATACCTAATTCTATATCAGTTGCTACATGCATGCTATTTCATATATTATAGTATACAAATATACTAGGGACGTTCACACAGTGAGAGTATTGTTGCCCTCTCGGTCTGTGAAGATGTTTTTTTTTTTCCAAGTTTGGCAATACTGCACTGAAAAAAATAATTTGTTAATAATAACCAAAAATTTGGTTACAGAATTCAAATTATTGTGACATCCGAACTGTTAAGTTACGATAAACAAACATATTTTGGTAGGCTACTCAAATTGTTTCATAACTGATTACAAAAAAAATGGGATCTGTAGCAAAAGTTAAGTTCTTTTAACAAAACATTTTTTTATATTACAACAAAAATATATGCTGCTATCGCAAAACTATTTTGTTAAAAATTATCAAATTGTTTCGTTGCCATCTGATTTACATTTGTTATTTGCAATGAAATAGTTTGGTTGGGATTCCCAACTTTTCTTATACCATGACAAAATCATTTATATAGTAGTAATCAAACCGTTTTTATAAAAATATTGCTGTTCTTTTGTTGCATTTATTGAAGTCTTTAGTTCTTTTACCCAAACTTTTTTGATACTTACGCTGCTGTTCCTTTGTTGCATTTATTGAAGTGTTTAGCTATGTGTCCCAAACTGTTTTGATACTTGCAATGCTCTTTTTTTGTTGCATTTACTTAAGTGTTTAGTTCTTTTACCTATTTTGTAATGCGCCAAAAGTAGTAAATAATAAAGTATACAGGTAAAAATGTGGATTTAGGAAAACTCATTGTTGTGTATAACTTATCATTATTTATTAAATTATCATATACTTTATTAATAATATGGAAAAAAGTGATTAAAAAAAGTTCTTGTATTGAGGGAGTAGACATAAAAATACAAACATAAAAAAATATGCTATTCAACAACAGCCAATTTGATAAACGCTCTTTTGTTGAGTTGGAAGACAAAAATTGAAACAAATAAAATAGCAAACTTAATAGAGTCGATAAAACAAATGCTACTGTTTTGAAACATATAAAAATAGAAAATATAAACAATGAATTTTTTGAAATATGACGATTGACCCCAAGAGGTCAAGTAATCTTTTAGTGTGTTTTTTGCACGTTTATTTCACTTGATTCGTCGAACATTTTCAAAAAAAACTTGAACAAAAACTCACTTGAACCAAAATAAATAATAATAGTCAGTAATGACACACCGCACGCAATATTTTCTAGATTTTCCTGCGTGTAGCTACTTATTGCACAATGTCGAACGTTTAAACTTTAAAATAATGACGGTTTATGATACACACTGCGCGGTAAGTCACCGCGCAGCGTTTGACGCCACTCATGCCACCGAACGGATTTGCGGACAACTAACCGTAACAAAATATTTTGCGAAACCAAACAAAATGTTTTTATACGAGTACGAAATTGTTCATTGAAATATCAATTTACAATTGAGTAGTTATTAACAAAACATTTGGGTTATTAATAGCAAATATTTTGGAATACCGAACATAACATCTTAGCAAGACGTGTTCAAACATTTCGGCAACATTATAAAAATTATGTTGGCTATTTTTAATAACCTTATTTAGTTACTAATAACAAATATTTTAGAAGGTATTTTCTAAAATATTTTGAGTAACGATGCAATCAATTTAGCAATACACACAAAATCGAATTTGATATCCCAACGGAACTATATAGGAATACTAACAAAAAGGTTGATAGATATTAACTAAAAAAAATCACACAAACATATTTTGTATCTGTTTCTAAAAAAAATAGTTATTATAACCGAACTTCGGTTACCAGCACAATAAATTTGGTAAAACATAGTTTTACAAAACAGGTATAGTAAATTATTTTTTTGAGTGTGTGTGGTAGTGGGAATTCTTCTGAACCCAACGAACACTGGCGGACCTCTGTAGCACAAAAACTCGTTTCCGTGATCTAAAGCTAAACTGTTTATATCGAAGGTGTTATGAGTCGAACGAACGTGTTCAAGTAGTATCGCCAGATTAACGAAGAGGAAGCGAATGTTTATTAGTAAATCCAAAATTCGAAATTGGATCATTTTGATCGCAAAAGGGGAGGGGGGATGATTAATTCAACATGATTCTGTAAGAGTTAAGACCCGACAAATGCTGGAGTAAGCAATTCAAAACAAACGGAAGGTAATATCGACGACGGGAGTGTGCTTGTTCCACGACAACGACCGCCCGCACTCGACTTTTGCCACCAAGGCGCTTTTGGATTCATTCTGTTGGGACATTTTGAACCGTCCCGCGTACATCCCTGAAGACTCACATGGTTGGTAAAAACTATTCAGCTAACGAGGAGGTGAAGCAAGAGGTCCTGAACCGTGGCGGAAGTAGGTGGCGGGATTTTTTTTCGAGGAGAGCTACATAGAGCTCTGCCACAGCTTACGACCTGCATATCTTGGGTGCAAACTACCTGAAAAAATAGCTAACATATGTATCAACAAAACCCTATAATTTTTATAAATACCTTTTTTCATTTTTTTTTAAATCAGTATTTAAATCATTGCTTTCTGGATATGCCTACTGCCTTATAGTATATTGAATCCTAGATATCCTACAGTAGATGATAATTAAATTTTATAGAAGTCTTACAACGTAATGAATACACAGAAAACTATTCCTATAAAACATTGTACTTTTGTACAAAGTCGTACCATGTTTTTTTTATGGATATGTTCCCGCACATCTTTAGGGTTTCAAAGCCTCTAACTTTTATAAAAGTTTGCGAACTTTAAGTCTGATTAAATTATATTCATTTCATGAATATGATTAACTCATAATTACATAATTCATATAGTTAGACCATTAAGTAAAGTTCGTACATAGAATTTACCTTGGGTTCTGTTATTATTTTGTTCGAGTCTTTTTCAGGATTTATTCATTTTAGCCCCAGAAAATGACATTTTATAATTTGTCAATGGGTTTCATTGGTATAATAATATCAAAATGTTGATAGTATTAGGTAGCTATGATTAAGAGTAAGAATAATAGCATCCGTTAATCACTGGGTATATGAATAAATGAAATTAAACTATATCCCGTCAAATCCAACCCGAGTTTAGATTGTTTACTTTTTTGCAAGAAAGTTCAAACCAAATAACGTCTGTTGAAATATGTATACGAGGAGCAATTTTCAAATAGCATTCAGTTTGCTGATGGTGTGTACTGTGTACTCCCTCATTCAGACAGTGGAATAGGAAATGCAGCCATCACTCATACAATAGGAATGCATACTGTATAATGTTATCTAGTCACAATGGAACGGGATAATATAGAAAATATTCTCCACCATCCCATCTCTCCGTGCCGACTGCCGAGTCCCCGTACATTTTTATATTCAATTGAGACGAAGAATGAAAATTTCTATATTGAATTGTTTGCCGCGATGCGCTGCCTTACTTTTTACTTTTCGTGATTTCATTTGACAAACTCGTCTCGGCGGAGTGCTCAGTCTATATTCCCGTGGCATATAAATGTGTTTTCGGAAAGTAATATACTCAATTCATCTCCGTAACTATATTTCTACTACGAGCAATACTAATGAGATCACTACTTCGTCTCAAAATATATTTACTCAACATCGCATTACTTAGAAAATTTTAACATTATTCTTCTTCGTTCCACATTTATGAAGACTTGTACCTCTGCAGGAAATTAATTTATGGTTAAATAAATTTTCTATGTAGCCTTTTCTGTATTCTTCAAAACTTGCTATTTTATCTCATCAAAGAAAAATCGTATTCTTTTGGTTTTCACTTTTTAAAGTGTTTTATGAAATTAAAAATATCTCAAGTCAAGTATTAGTCCAAGTAATTGAGGATTTTGCCTCACAAGCGGAGAAGTATTTCTGATTTTTGGATATGTTATAAAAGTCGGTCTTGTTGTTCACAATCCAAGTTTGCGACCTCCCCACCCTTGTGCGTTCACTAGGGCGAGCCAAAAACCGACGATATTCCGGCCGTTATATAATTTAACAGGTTCACCCTAGAATAAAAAAATATATATACAGGGTCATCGAAAAAGAATGCCCCTATTTTAAAGTTGGAACCAATTACGTTAAATGAGTGATTTTTTCACTATATGGTAACTAATACATGTAAATTTTGTTTGATGTATAATACAATGCGCTAGCGCATGCGCAAGATGGCTGCGCAGTCAGCAAAGTCAACCGACGCTTTCCATCTACCTCCTCGCAATGTAATGGTTATCGTGCAACAGAAAGCAATGCGTTATTTGGTTTGCGAAGTCGAAGTCAATTATCAGTGTACAGCCGCTCTTTGTAGGTACTAATCAAGCTGAATCTGCTCCTCATAGAGAAACAGGCCGGCTTTGGAAAAAAACAGTTGACTGACCGACTAAGAAGGTCAGAATATAATTTTGAACGTATCCTCCATTTTTGTGTTAGAGACCCACAAAGATCATTTTCTTGACCGAATTCCAAAACAAAAATTATAAAATTG
Source organism: Ceraclea dissimilis (assembly GCA_963576895.1). Classification (NCBI taxonomy): domain Eukaryota; kingdom Metazoa; phylum Arthropoda; class Insecta; order Trichoptera; family Leptoceridae; genus Ceraclea; species Ceraclea dissimilis. The sequence goes on from OY756361.1 coordinate 4,554,505, forward strand.
CAAAAAAATCAACGCACTGTGCTTTGTGTTGCACGATCAAATCCAAGTATTAGACGGCGTCGTTAGTTAACGCCGTTTCTCCTTTGTCATATACGGAGCTATTCTGCGCATGCGCTAACCATCGTATCGTGCATCAAAAAATTACATTAATCAGTTACCACGGAGTGAAAGAATCACTCATTTAACATAAATGGTTCCAAAGTTGTAGCTTTTCAAAATGAGGCCATTACTGTTCACGATCACAATTACATTGCGAGGAGGTAGATGAAAAGCGTCCGTTGGCTTTGTCGACTGCGCAGCCATTCTGCGCATACGCTAGCGCATTTTATCATACATCAAACAAAATTTACATTCATTAGTTATCATACAGTGAAAGAATCACTCATTTTGCCCAAATGGTTCTAAAGTTATTCCACTTAAAAATAGGGGCATTCTTTTTCGATGACCCTGTATAGGAATATGTACTCAAATTTTACTACAAGTATTCAGCCTATAACCCTTCAAAACAACGTAGCTCCATTAATATTAGTACTAGGTAGTAGGTACTTTTTGGTATTCAGTGTATACTAAATTGAATATTCTACAACTTTTACTAATGCCGTTTTCCTTTACAACTTTACAGAAATATTTATTTTTTATTTATTTTATTTTTTATTTATTGGATCTTAACATTTGACATACATTGTTTATATTTGCCTCCCCAATTTATATTTATATTATAAGAAAACTTCATAAAACGTTTTTTTTTAAATATGTCATTTTTGACGAGGCATAACTTTTTTTGAAAATAACAATACGAAAAAATGCAATAAAATAAAGTTATAGGAAATTTAATATTCTATAATGAACAAGAGGAGAAGGACAACGTTAAACTATGTAAATCTTGTACCTATCTGCTGAAAAATTATAACTGTACTTATATTATATTACTAAATAAATAAAAAATAAAAATAACTCTTGCTTATTTTTTTTTCTCTAGGGTGCACCTGTTAAAATTTATAATCATTAAACTGAAAAACGGCCGGAACTTTGTCGGTTTTTGGCTCGTCCTAGTGTACGCACAAGGCTGGGGAAGTGGCAAACTTATATTCTGAATCGCAAGACCGAGCTATATAACATATCCAAAAATCAGAAATTCTTCTCCACTTGCAAGGCAAAGTACCATTTTCGTTCTAGATTCAACGGACTAAGTATATCTCAAACTCTGTAGGTACCTATTATGTGTGTATAGGTTCTTATGTTAAGAGTGTGCATACCGACATTTCAAAAATTTCTAAAAACGGGAGACCTTCTATCTCGACAACCGTTACTAAACATGCTTTGGAACAAAATAGGGTAGATGCATTGAACCTTTATCTAGGGAATAACCGTAATAGATTTTTTTTATCTTGTATAGATTTCGGAAAAAATATAAAAACACCTCTGACCTTTTTTCCGAAAGACGGAAACTCGTTTCCCGAAAGTCGCGGGGTAAATTTTTTTTCTTGTACTTATAATATGCATTAAAATCTAGGGAATAACCGTAAAAGTTTTTTGATAGACGCAAAATTAACCCCATAAATTGGAAAAAAACGCTATTTTGACCATTTTATCATGCGATTTGAACCTTAATGCCGTGGGAAAAGACTGTGACGTCATTCCTGGTGCCATGCCCTTAAACACTCGAGACACTACGATCAAAGAAATAGCACATTAAACAAAAACAGTATTCTGAGATTGGATGATGAGCTTTTTAGGAGATTGTTTACTTTTATCGAGAGACAATAACATGAACAAAAAGATTTATTGTTTGATGGATTTAATTAGGAATATAATTCCATAGAAGGCACTTTGATAAATTGATGGCAAAGGGAAGTGTTTTAAGAACCTAATGCTGTGATACGTCATATTATTTCAGCATCAAGTAGCTACTTTCTGTGCTCTCAATTCTCATCTAACATGTCGGGGTAGGTGTAGACTGTAGGTACTGTAGATATTTATTTTATTTTAAGGCCATTTTTTATTTTTGGAAATATAACATACAGACAATTCCCTGTTAGAAGTCCCCTGGTGCAAACTTGGTTTAGTGTTGCTTGATGTGATAATACAATATGGTTACATGTTACATTGCATCGCTACTTTCAAATTATATTTCAGAACTGTTGTTTAAAACAATTTTCGAATTGTGAGAATAAACTGGCAACATTGTTTTTCTAACTTGCGATGGCGGCTTGAAGGGATTATTGGAGTGTTTTCTTTCTTTTTCCAACTCGCAAAACTATCTTTTCTTTAAAATGATTTCTCTAGCGCTACTCTGTAATATTTCCGGCATTGTAGGTTACTTGTAAAAGATACAATGTGAGAATATTGCGAACCTTTGACAGCTCTTATGACAAGATTCGACAATCAGGGCTACCAACAATACAATCTTTAACTCCACTTGCAGGTAACGTTCGCACGGTGGCCAAGACGGATGGAATTAATAATAGGTACAATTATATTTTTTCAACAGTTAGGTGTAAATGTATACATTTTTTTACGTTGTACTACTCTCTCAATAGACAATAAGTAAATAAATACATTAATACATATAAGTAGTTAACAGATATTACAGCAAATAAGTATGGTAAAAAAAACAAACATTCAACAGAACTCGTTCATACATATCACACACATATAGGGATAACTGCAAAATAAAGATACATGATTAATACATACAATATATATTATTAATGCCGTGTATTATTGAAGAAATGTCTCGTAATATTTTTGTATTGATGTTGTGATTGAGTTTCATGATACAACAATACGACGATATTGATATCTATTGTGAGGGGGATGTATCAGGTACCTACCTACCTATTGTCACTAATACTGATCTCATATATTTTTATTTGAAAAAGATGAAAGAAACTTAACAAAAATGTGAGGAGTTTGGTACTAAGTTAAGAACGTCGGTGGGAGAGGGGAGGTTGTAGATTGTAGTTTCTTCATCCTTTTCTTGTGATGTCCACTTTCCCCGCATTGTGTGGTAGACGTAGATTATATCAATCTCCAAGGAGCTTTCTTCGAGTGCCTCTTGTGTAATGGATGTGCGCCGCGGATTAGGGAGAAGCAGTCTAAGTTTTATATCATAATAATCTTCTCAGATCCGTAATGGTTAGTCTACCAACATATATCATCTAGTATCATTTATTTATCTAGCTAAGCGAGACAATTTTAATTTAAGTCAACCTTAAAACGACATGAAATTAATGACGCCTACATGAGGGGATGATGCCTACAAGTGAATAATAGTACTTATCGATCTATCGATTCTTCTTTTTCGCCGATATAAATAAATAAGATCTTTATTCGATATAAAAAAAAAACATTATTCCAAATGGCGGGTATGGGCTTCTTCCAAAAGGTTTGAATATTATTTTCTGCCATTCGCTTTCCTCACAACTGTTTGCCCGCTCCCGAGGGTTTAAGATTGTACTTGTAATTTCATCTAAGTAAAAATATTACTAAACTTATGCCGTGTGTCCGTGTATAAATTGTTGTTTAATAATTGATATTTTCCTTAAATAGTAACTGAGTACTGCCCATTACGAATCTTATACACTAGTTGGTGGAGGTAAATCTGTTGGGAACTTTGTTCATCACTATGAAATTGATTTCTTTGTTGTTACCTTAGATATAGAAAAATAATGTTTTGTCGTTCATCCGAGGAGCTCTCCCATATACTCTCGGATCAAGGCTTATCTCCCCGATTATATAGTCACGTAAAAATAGACAGTCTTTTTATTTAGCAAATAAAATGCATGGTCAGAGAATGAGGTGTTTTTTTTTTATTGTTCAGCCCAAACGAATTGGCTATTCATTCGCCGTATACTTCAGAAGCCAAATTTAATGAGAAATTTTCGTCTTTACTTTGTTTTGTAGTAGTTATCGCGGATATCGCTCGTGTAATTGAAAACGTGCGTTATTATCAAATTATTTCTCTTTAAATTTTGATCGAATTTTCAAACATATTTATCATATTGCCGGCATTTTTATGGGTGGTACGAGTTCTATTTAGATATCTTCACTGCTTCTCATACTTACCTATTTCCCGTCCTCTGACTTTATTATAATACTAGCTGTATTTCCCGTGCTTCGCAACGGCTAAAATTGTGTACGGGTGGTGAAGTTACATCGTCTTAGAATTAAATACCTAATGCAATAAATTTTTGGCATATAGGAAGGAATATATTTGTTTTACCTAGTAAAATTATTTTTTATGTATATAGGATTCTGCTCAATTCAAATTTCACAAAAAGATAGTAAAAAAAAGAAGAAAAAAGCGTTGGGTATGGAGTGGGATCGAACTCGTACCCTCGCATCGCATAACACTCAATTTAAGTTAAGTACGCTAGCCCCTACACCACGCGAGTCAAAACAGACGACGACAGAAAGCGCCGCGGAGCAAATGTCAAAACTATTTTTTAATTATTATAGACATATTTTTAGTCATACAGAAGTATTTGTAGAGCAAAAACATTGTATAAAAATAATCCTTAGATGTATATCCTAGTTCTGGATTATGTAACGACGCAAACAAATTTAAAAACCATATTAACGGGACTACTTTAAATGGCTTCTTTCATTTTCATACTAACTTGATAGAATTCAGTATCTTGGGAAAATTGATAATTTTACCAAACCACGATACAAATCATATATTTTAATAGCCTATGTTGAAGCCGAGATTCCATTTGTAAGTTTATTTAATAGATGGATGTCTATAATCGTCTGGCATTAATGTTTACTCCGGACGCGAATCGTCATTTTTTTCAGATTCTTTCCCAGGACATTTATGATTCATAGATGGCGGTAGTGATGTTTTATAAAATCAGAAATGAAATAAAAAATCATTATAAATCAATAATTCCCTTTGTTGCACATATTTTTATCCAAAATATCAATACAATCTCGTGCAAAGTCAGTGGCGTATACGAATATCTACTTTTTGTATTGTACGTATATAATTAAAACAAAATTAAATTAGGTGCAATGCGAAATGTTTTTTGTAAACAGTATATATACAATTTTCAAAATAACGTTCCGATGTGATTGTGACGGCGTTTTGTCAAATACTCAACGCTGCCGAAAATCCACAATTATTAAGGAGATGCTTACCTACATATTATATTGCCATATAGTTACCTTTTGGAAACGTTTCTCTGTTCACGTGTTTCAGTTGTATATCGTTCATACTTTTATACCCCAACATAATAGTCTCTCTCTCTCTCTCTCTCTCTTTTTAGGCAAAGCACCCGGTTTCGAGTGATACATGCCTTCCATAGTACCTTTCATTCATAGAACACAATCTGCGAGCAAATACCATAAGTCACACACATCATATTCCACAACAAATTTCGCGATTGCAATATAAAATTCATTATCCCAATACACACTATGAGAAAAAGAAAAAACTCCGATAGATAAACTGTTCCATATAACAATGTACTTATGTTTGCAAGCACAGACATGAACGATAGATTCTACTAAGTAAAATATACCTTACGGATTCAGAATTATTGTTGTAGAATTTAACACCGAATATAGCTCGGTCAAAACAAACTTACAAAAACAGGGTTGTACATTAATTCAACATATTATAATATAGTATTAGATGATTAATTTTTGTTGTTTCTACTTTTTTCTTTTCAATTCAAAATTTCCATTATACTATCCTACCGGTCGATGATTCAAACATTTTTATCATATTTTTTCAAATGTTTTGTTATCGCACTGTTAACTTTTGGACAGTTCAGGGACAGCAAGTGTTGAGCGTTAAGCGGAAAGGATAAGCCCAGAAGGCGAATTTCTCGCAAAAGTTCGTCGTTAGGTAGTAAGCAACAATTAAAAAGTACATGATCTGCGGTTTCATCCTCCTCCAGGCACGCGCACATAGCAGATGTCAAAACATGAATTCTTTCAAGATGCGATGCCAACACCGTATGGCCGATTCTCAACCTACTTAGAAGGGAGACATTTAGTTTTGATATTTTACAATTACAGAACCAAGGTGACTTAGGGATCTTCGGTTGAATAGATCTGTAGTAGGAGCCAGTCGATGACTCACAGTAAATTTGGTCCCATTCATCTTGAACCGCAGCCTTGATCACATTAATATAGTCGTGCGTGGGAAGAGAAAAGAAGTAAGGAATCACACCGCAGGCACGGGCCTCCTTCGCCAGGACGTCCACCCTCTCGTTACCAGCGATCCCAATGTGCGAAGGAATCCAAGCGATCGTGACCATCATTCCCCTACTGTGGGCTATATAAAGCATCATTTTAATATCACAAAGAATGTGATTATTTGCAAGGGCAGAATTATAATTCCTTGATGTTAAACAATTAGCTACGCTGAGAGAATCAGTAAGAATTATTGAAGGTGACAAAGATCGTTGAGTAATTTCTCTTAGGGACTCTCTAATTGCCACGCACTCCGCAGTGAATATCGACGCTTCCCTAGGCAATTGGAACTGACTTTCTATGTCCAAGGAAGGAATACAAAATGCCGCTCCACACGCTCCGTCCGAACTCTTTGAGCCATCAGTATAAATTACAAGCCGATTCGGCCAGTTTTCTTCCAACTTTTGTAAAAACAAACGGTTAACATACGTGGCGCTCATTGAAGACCAGGATCTATCTATTCCAATCGATAGTTCAACGTTGGGTTTGTGAATAAGGGATTCAAATGGAATACTATATATGGGAAGAACAGATTCAGGACGATGTCCAAGTGAATCCGTTATAAAGTGCCAAGATTGGCAGAGAATTGGGGGGGTGACAGTAGTCTTGTGTGCAATGGATTGGAAAAAGGAGTAGAGATGTTCTAATTTGGAGAAAATTGGGTGATAACTTTCGCTTGTTCTAAGAAGGATAAATTTGTGGGACAGAAGTTTTGTCCTTAGAGAATAAGGCATATCGACACATTCAGCCTGTAAGGCAACCACAGGGGAGGATCTCATTGCACCTAAAATTACTCTGAGACATTTGGACTGTATTCTGTCTAATTTTATTTGCAGATATCGTGGAAGGGGATCCATGATAAAGCACGCATAATCTATATGACTTCGAACCAGAGCGCAGTATAGCATCCTCATCGTAGATGGGTGAGCACCCCACCATACCCTCGAAACAGCTCTTAAGATATTTATGTTTTTTTCGCACTTAGCCACTATGTTCTCCACGTGTGCGTTCCATGACAGCTTACAATTCAACGTCACACCCAGGAATTTAACATTTCCAGAAACAGGAACTTCCACACCACACACCTTCACATTTACTTTTGGAATCGCGTGTTTCCTTGAAAAAATTACGATGTGACTTTTAGATGGGGCTAATTGCAAGTTACTATCTTTGAACCATGTGCTGACGGGTCCCAGCGCCCCCTCCAATGACGACGAAGCACTAGTTATAGATTTGTCTGATGTGTAAAACACGAAATCGTCCGCATACTGCAGAATGGAGAGATGAGGAGGGATATGCGCCTGAAGATCCTGCGTGTAAATATTGAATAACAATGGGCTTAGCACCGATCCTTGAGGTAATCCTCTAAAAACCGTCCTCAGCATGGGGCCCTTCGGCGTCTCAATAATAATATCTCTTTTACACATTAAATTAAATATAAGACAACTGACTCCAGCCGGAATTCCGAGAGCGCTCATTCTATCCAACAACAAAGGCAGTAGGACATTATCATACGCACTACTTGCGTCCAGAAAACAGGCGATTGTGTCGGTTTTCTTAGATCGTGAGAGATGGATATCTGTAACTAATATGCTGAGATTATCAATGCAGGATTTGTTTTTTCGAAAACCAAATTGCCAATTCGGCAAGAGATTGTTACTCTCCACAAACCACGCCAATCTTGTTTTGACCATGCGTTCCAGAACTTTAAGGAAGCAACACGACAGGGCAATTGGTCTATATGAAGAACCAAGGGATGAGTCTTTACCCGGTTTGGGAATTGGAACAATAATCTGTCTTTTCCAGGACTCAGGGATTGAGCAGGATTTTAAAATGGAGTTATACATCTTCAAGACCATGTTGAGAAATGATTCTGGAAAGTGCTTAAAAAAAGAATAGGGAATCAAATCGTGGCCCGGAGATGAATCTCCAGTGGAGTGGATTGCATTTGATAATTCATTAAGTGAGAATGGGGCTGATAGATAGTTAGAGCATTGAAAAACAGGAGGGTTTTTTGGAAGTTCAGATATACTCGGGACGTAGGGCGGAGCCAGTTTGTCGACAAAATCATTTACCCAAGAAGTGCATTTTGATGAGTTTACTCTAGGGGAATACGAGCCTCTGAACCTTCGGATTGAGTCCCAAACCTCCCCAGGGGGGGCTTCAGGTGACAAAGAGTTACAATAGTTCAGCCAACCCTGCCTTTTTTTCTTCCTAAGAAGTTTTTTGGTCTCGGCCTGTATCTTCCTAACCTCCAAATAGTTCGCAAGTGTTAAGTTTCTTTTGTACTTTCTTACTACGTTTGCTCTACTTTTCACCTTTTCCGTGCATTCCTTATCCCACCAAGGAGGAGAGTATCTATACGAAACTTTCGACTTAGATTTAGGAATAGAGACGTTTGCTGCATCTATTACCATGTCATTTATTTTACAAGCTAAGCTACTGGAATCATTGTCTGAATTATCAATCGACAGAACTTCTGCATGAGCGACCAGTGTTTCTTCAAATAATTTCCAATCGGCTTTACCCGTCAAATATTTTGCTCTTGTTGGTTCAGAAGAAGTACGCTGTGATGAGTTTACCATTGTGAGTACGATGGGGAAGTGATCACTTGACATTATTCCAAATACATTCCAAGTAGTTAAACCTGCCAGGTTACTAGGACATATAGAAATATCTAGAGCATTTTGACTGTGATTTGGACGGGCGATACGAGTTGGCCGTCCATCATTTAATATGCATAAATCCGACTCCTCCACGAAGTCAACGACGGCTCTACCCGCCGTGTCGGACCATTCACAGCCCCAAGACGTGGAATGGGCATTAAAGTCACCCAAAATATAGAAGTTAGGAGTGAGAAGTGGTAAAATTAATCTCCAATACGACGTATTAAATACACTGGAGGCTGAGTACATGGACACAACGGACACGTCTAAAACTTTTATAGCCACGATTTGGATTCTAGGGTTAGGAGGCAGCTGTATTTCGTCGAAGGTCAAATTGTTTTTAATTAAGATGGCGGCACCGCCCCCAATTCTATCGGGACGATCGTCTCTTACACAGGTAAAACCAGGGAATGAAATAACTTTACCTGGGGAAAGCCAGGTTTCTGAAAGTGCAACGATATCTATGTTATGGGATCTAATTAAAAAAAAGATTTCGTCTCTTTTGGCAACTGCGCTACAGCAGTTCCATTGGAGGATTGAGAGAGAATTAAGCTTGGTTATTTGAGCCATTTTCAATGAAGGATTGGAGAGCAGGAATTATAAAAGCAACGTTGGACGGTAGAGAATTTGTAGAAAGAAAGAGGTTAAGTATTAGCGACAAGATGGATTTAATGAAGGATTCGTTTGATGACGCGAGATTTTGGGATATATTTTCAACTGTAAAATTAGGATTGTTAGCAGACGAGGAAGATTGGTTGAAAGCACATCCGTTAGGAGCATTGAAAAGAGAAGAGCCATTGGGGTTCAGAAGGAGAGCATTGTGCTCAGCTTGGTTATAACCAGGAGTGAGAGGAGCCCTCGGAGTTTTGTATGTGAATTTACCACGGACTTTTTGGGTTACGGTGGAGGGATTAGTTACTGGTTTAGATACAGCTTCAGCATATGATATGCCACTCGGGGGGTGTTGTTTGGATGCCTGTAAGTAGGAAGTGTTTTGTGAGGCCATGGTAAACTTAATAGCTTTTTGTCTGCTGTACTCTGGACAAGTGAGACTAATGGCCTTGTGAGGACCATTACAGTTGAAACACTTAGGGACTTCTGCTGAGCAGTCCTGGGAAGAGTGGTTACCTCCGCAGACGAAGCATTTCTCAGTTGACCGGCAAGCATTACGAGTGTGCCCGAACTTGCAACACCGGAAGCACTGGACGGTCGGGTAAAAATATGTTTCCACGTTAAATGAGTTGTAGAACAGATATATATTTAATGGAAGCTCCTGCCCCTCAAACGTGATAACCACCGATCTTGATGGTTTCCATTCCACACTATCACCCGACCTATCCTTGAAGTTCAGTCTCCTGACCTTCAGTATTCGGCCGATGTGGTTGTTTCCTTCCGTAATTAATGTAATAAGTTCTGATTCCGTCATTTCTGTGGGAATTCCCCTAACTAAGCCCATACGTGAAATATTGTGGGTCGGAACAAAGGCTTTATATACGCTATTGGACATTATGAAAATATTTTTGATAAATGAATTAGCCGATGAGCCGGTGGAGAATTCGATGTTGATTTTATATTTCCCTTCGGCCCTGACGGAGCCGTTAACTACGTTTGGTATCTTTCGCGCGAACATGAACTTCCCGAACTCCACGGGGAAGATTGGTTTCCCCTGCTCACATTTTTGTACAATCACGTGAAAAGGTCCGGATGATCTTGGGGGATACAGATATTGTATAGATGCGGAGGGAGAAGGATCAGAAGAGAGAGGGTTGGAAGAAGAAGGAGTGGAAGTTGAAGGTCCAGAAGATTGAAATATAGAGCTGTCCGTGTCCATGCTAGTGTCAATTCGTCTTTTTTTTGGAGTTTCTAAGGGATCAGGAGGAAGAGGGGGGATGTCCACCCCCTCCATCCTGCGATTTTCTTTTCCCTATACGCAGATCAAATATTTTGTTGCATACAATACAAGGAAAAAATAATAAACTAAAATTTTTACTTACTTTTATATTGGCCTCCACCCGTTCGCGAGTGATTTAGCATTAATAAACTAAAATTAAATGAAAAATAAAATCAGTGGCAACCCTGCCTCCGCAAAATAATAACAAAGTATAATAAAGAAAGAAATGAAAAGAAATAATAATATAAAATCTTAGCTGAATGTCCGCGTTGTATAGAGCTCGCAACCACACAACCACTCACTAACACCGTTGACTCAGGAATGAACATAATAGTCTATGATACACTATATTTATTTATTCATATTCGGTGCATTCACTGTTTGATTTAGTGGTTTACTTTTCTGATTCAATTTGTATTACCGCAATATCCTGTGATTGTATTGATTGTATACATATCTTTATAATATAAATCCAATCGAATCACACAGTAGGTTAGTAAATAAGTTGGTAAGAATGGTAAGGTCTAATTTCGGCCCATTTCTGTAACTGACTCAAACTAGAGTTTCGTGTAAGTGTATCGGAAAAGACAAAGTACTTAATAATAATAGTATGTATTGGTTTATCATAGGAACTGCAAGTCTCTTTACATAGTATGGTGATTTTTAATGTATGTACTCCAGCATCACCAACTAGCCAGCTAGCCAGCAACTATGTATGTAGCTACTAACTACTAAGACTAAATTATGCTGTAATTTTTTTGCTGTAAATTAATTTGATATGATATACTTATAGTGCCCATAATATTTATTTGGTTAGCTTTTAATCGGTTTAATACTTGTGTATCAGGTAAATGTAATTTCGTTGTATAAAGTGAATAGTGTAATGGTCTATTTTAGGATGCCCCCGTTCATGAATTATTGTTATTAACATGATTGTTTACAAGCAACTCGTAGATACCACATTTACTACTGACTAGTGGACTATACTGTATACAAAATAGTGTTCCTCTACACTCTACATAAAGTCTACATATACCTAGCCAGTGGCCACCGGTATTCTCCCACTCGTTTCAGTAATGTATAAAAATATGAACAAAATGTTTATTTTACTTCATAGCACACATTTTACTTTTAAATGCAGGGCGTTCAAGTATTATTTTTAAAATGTTTTCATATATTATTGGTAATTATTTCGTTACTAATATTGCTTATACAACATACTATATATAATCGTAATGTGTGAGGTACGAGTAAGTACACATGCGTGTGATTAGTTGCACCTTTTTGCTACTCGTATTCTGCAGTGTGTATTGTGTAGTATTGATTGTGGTAGAAACTCTGAAATAGAAATTCTCGTTCCCCGTTCTGACTATACTTGACACGTAATACTGTCCGAATGATTCATCTGTAATTGTTGGAAGACAAGGGCGCATGGCCAGGGCTTCAAAGAATTACATTTGTGTCTTGATAGGTGTATTTTCTCATCTTGGTACTTGATGTCTATCTACAATCTACATATTATTAGCGTGCTAATTAGGTATAACAGTTATTGACTGTGTGGAATTCTCTGTCAATTTATTTCCGGGATGAATGGAAATTATGTTGGTAATGTGTCAATGAAAGAAATTTCAAGTGATAATAAACTTTCTATCTTTATGTTTATCTCTGTTGACTTTGATGTCGTATTTTAAGGGGCCACCTGTCTGCAAGTTTCAAAGTATCTGTCTCCGTGATTTACTTTTGATGTAGGATTGGTGATGTACCGCCGCATTGTTTTCCGGTGTTCTGTCTTCCAACCGGTGTCAATTAGGTATGTTGCAGAATACTGATGAAATCGGTGTGTGGATTATTTTCTGCCGATTTGTATATCGTGTGTTTTATAATTGTTAAAATTTAATGCCGACCAATTATCGATCAAAGAAATGTGTCTTGACCATGTAAACTAATATTTGATATTTTTTTCCAGTAGGTATTGCTCTAACAAATACATGTTTCGTTTTTCTGCGCATTACTATTTTTTATTAAAAAAATACGATTTGCTGTCGCTATACAGATCCAGTAGCGCACAAAGCTTTCATGATTATAGACATTTTTGTTTTACCTTTACTTGTATAACTGAAGTTCCAATCACTGGTATGATACCGTGAAAAGTTTTCCCCCCGAAATCTGTATTTTCGAACAACATATAGAAACTTGTTGTTGAATTTTCGCGTCTTTTATTGGACAATGAGTTTTTGTGACGCCTGCGCGCGACATAGCTTAATAGACACCAGTAGGAAGGAAGGAAGGAAGAAAATCATCGCTTCTGTAACCAAGTCAAGTTGTGGAAACGAGAGAGTATCGGCGGAGAGGGAGGTCCTAGGGAATATCCACGTGGTGATTTGAACGAAGCAGATAGTGACAGTGACAGCCAGTACACAGAGACGAGGAGACGCGCTCGCTGGCTTGAGATTCCTCTCACTTATTTACGATTTCATAATATTTACGCCAAGTGAATAACACAAATTTGGAATTTGTGTAAAACTTTTATGAGTTATCATAGTAATTTAAAGTGTAGTGATACTGTGCTATGATAGTTTTAATTATAATATGTAATGCTTCTTTATCAAGCCCTTTGAAAGGATCAAATAATTCAAAATACTCGTGCACAACTTTGTGACTTCTTAATTTACAAATTTTTAAGTGTCATAAATTAACGAAACTAAAACTAAGTGCTGTAAATTTTCGAAACAATGACTAATAAAATGGGACGATGGTATCGCAGGATTACTCCACTTCAAAATTTTCCAGTTAATTGTTCATAAGTCAGTGAGTTGACAATATTAAGATTGAAAACTTTTTAAATTAAGGACCTATTCATAACTTATGTACATTAATTAGCAAAACTTTATGTGGATTTTAAATTAAAGGCTATCCTTAATTTGATTGTAATATACACTGACGAATATTTCCTCAAATATTTACGATTGCTTGGTATGCAACTTATTAGGCGAATGAAGCTTTTGGTGCATTCATATTCAGCGACATGTTGCTGTTTTTAATTCGATTTTAGTTTTAATAAGAATGCCGTCTTAAGAGATTAGGTATGTTTCGGAGAATCGTTCGAAATATTTTGGGTCCGACGGATTACATTATCAAATGTTCTTAATCTTTAAGTAACGATATTCTCTTGAATATACTAAAGACAATAAATATAATATACACAGTATCGCGATTTCTTTTGATGTTAGTTGTATAAAAGAGAAGCATCTCTCAGATGGAGAGGATGTTGATTTCGCACTGGTGATATTGTTTATCTGATCGGATACTATGTTCTCCAGCTTTGTAAAATATTTAGTGAAATAAAAACACGAGTTTATTGTTTGTTTGTACGACATTAAAGTGTTTGAGTGCTCGTAAATTCTGTGTAATGTTTTGAAGATGAAAGCCACAGTGTTGTAGATAGCGTCTGATGATCCGATGGTCGCGGTCTGCTCCTGCACGAGAATTCTATTTGCTTTGTTCTCCTCTAGGTATATATCATAATATCTATAAACTTGTTATTAATTAGTGTGTGAGCTGATACAATTATTGATAAAAGTAGCTGATTGATTTTTGTCTCTTGCCAACTTTCATCAACTGCTTAAATCTGTGTACTATAATGCACATCTACATCTGTTCTATTAAACTATTATGTACCTGCTACATGTGGCCATAGGATTTATACAATGCATTTATATACCGACGAATATTAAAGTAAAACTACGGTAGGGTTTCTATAATTACTCCAACTACCATTTTTATTGAACCTTTCAATTATTTTTAACCTTAGTATTTCGACTACAAGATTTAAAAAAATCGAATACAAAAAAAATCCTTTGGCACGCCACAGGCATAGGTAGATTTCAAGTGATTTATTAATTTTATTAATTTTAAGAGTACATCTGTACAATAAAAGCAATCACAATATCATCAGCAAATAAACCAGCGAAGTGATGAAGTAGTATGGATGTAGTTTATTCTTTGATTATCGAAGTACCGTATGACGAAAAAATATTTGATTAAGTACTTCAATAATCAAAGGAAGTACCTAATCCAATAATCAAATTATTTTCATTCCACACATAATATGGATTGGTACCGGTACCTAAGCACTAGAAATTTGAAAAAAAGATGTGAGTTCTTCTCGTATCGTGAAGCACATTTCTAAGACAACAAACACGCAAGTACCTATGCGGTAACTACTTAACTAGATCTTTCGATCGATCAGTGTAGTCCGAGGAATTGAGCTAGACGAAATCTGACTTTTGATCTGTATTCCTTATTTAATAACCTTTCATACGATACCAGACACAGACCCTCACAATCATTGGATCCCCTCAGAATGATTGTTTTTTAATTTAAAGCCTTAAAAAGTGAACCTTCCTCTTAATGGATTTCATCCAATCTCCTATCAGTTCATCTACCACTTACCAAAAATCTACCACCCAAGTTTCACGTTTCTGAGACGCATAGTTTGGCTGCAAACGTGCGCACAAGAAAAGGGACATATATATATATGGCTTATATATATAAACTTTTAAACCAAGGTCGGATTCGGGTTCTCCTGGTTCTAATTAGTGATACTGAGTAGAAATTTTTCAATTCTGCGACATCACGGGAGAAACGAATAGGTAGAGTTCCTTTTGGAAATCTACCTAATAGTATGTTACATATTTTACGTGTCCGGGTGGGTCATACCTTGCCACTCCAATATGTGGCGACATACATCACCTTGTCATTCCCTAGAATCAGGTCCCCAGGGATGCAGCTCTCTCCCAGGGTCATCAGGGGACATATTAGTATAGGTATAAAGTTATGATTTTTTTTGGAAAATTTCTCCTCATAGATTTTGTATGGATAATTATCAAAATGTCTTTTCGTGAGCTACCGCCCTTTTTGCTTTGAAATGATTTTTAGGTATGATTCCGTAGAGATTGCTTAATGAAATTTACAAGGTAAATAGTTTACGAAATCAGCAATAATACGGTGCCTTTAGATTTCTCGATGGAAAGTTGTGGGTAAGTCTGTTTTTCTTTCATTCTATACGTATTTTAGGGTGCTGAATCCAAATCCGAGGTTTGCCAACAAAATTTCGTGACGGAACATGGCGAAAAATTGGTAAAATGGCGAAAATATTCATTTTCTGGCGATTTCTTTATAAGAACTCGAAAACTGACAACTTTCGTAAGTTATTTTTCTACGCAAAATTAAAGTACGTAAAATTTACTACAAAATTGCACTATAAAATTTTTCTCTAAAATAACTAGCAGCGGAGCTGCCAAGCTCCAAAAATTGGCCAAATTTTCTCGTTATTTTAATTTGTGAGAATGGAAAATGTATGGAGAATAGGTCACCTTGTTAGAATTATCACCAAATTTTGACAATTATTCTTCAGATTTATGATACATATTTTACCTCGTTGAAATCAGTAAACATGGAGAAAGGTTTCAGGATAAATTTTATTTAAAAATATAGTGAAATGTTTACGCTAAAAAAGTTTAAACATTTTTAGCCTAAACAAATTACTATATTTTTAAATAAAATTATTTAAACATGTCTAGCTCAAATATTTCACGGTGTTTTTAAATAAAAATTTAGTTAATAGCTTTCTTTGTGTTTTCTGATTCCAACGAGGTAAAATATGACTCATAAATTTAAAGAATAGTTGTTGAAATTTGCTTATGAAGGCAACAAGGTGAACTTTTTCAATACATTTTCTATTCTCGTATGTAAAACAATAAGAAAATTTGTCCATTTTTTGGACCTTGACAGCTCCGTTGCTATTTATTTTAGAGAAAAATTTATATCGCAATTTTGTAGTAAACTTTACGTACTTTAATTTTGCGTAGAAAAATAACTTACGAAAGTTGTTAGTTTTCAAGTTCTTATAAAGAAATCGCCAGAAAAGGAATATTTTCGCCAATTTTTCGCCATGTTCCGTCACGAAATTTTGTTGGCAAACCTCGGATTCGGATTCAGCACCCCAAAATACGTATAGAATGAAAGAAAATCAGACTACCCCACAACTTTCCATCGAGGAACTGTTTTGTGTTTAATTTCACCGGATTACAAGTTTTTGAAGATAATTTGAAGAAAAAATTATTCTGTTTATTATTTTTACGCGTCTTCAAACATTTGTAGAAATTTTGAATTGTGAATAATTTTGCGATTCAACGCTATTTTATGGCACGGTAGTATCAGATAGGTCCATAACTGTTTTTGTATCTATAAGGTATACTATTCGCCTTTCCATTCTAAAAAAAAATCAAGTATGTATCTCAATAATTGGTGTCTCTGTGACCAATAACGTCCTGCAAGTCGGGGTTCGGCGAAAACTACAAAAGATCGCTGAACATATATGGGGGTTAAATCGATAGGTATTGAGGTCCTCTATCATTCTGCTTCCGTTGATCCAGGGATTTTGTTACACCGTGTATATAGTATTAATTAAAAATTGAAAAAAAAATGAAAAAAAGTATAAATAGAGAAATTTTTAC
Source organism: Ceraclea dissimilis (assembly GCA_963576895.1). NCBI lineage: Eukaryota > Metazoa > Arthropoda > Insecta > Trichoptera > Leptoceridae > Ceraclea > Ceraclea dissimilis. The sequence continues at coordinate 4,571,784 of OY756361.1, forward strand.
TTGTAAGGTATAAACTATAATTGTGTGTACACCCGACCCGATTACTTTCTTGCACACTTCAAAATAAACCTCCTACTATATTACCTGCATTCGACCCTTTAATACTACACTGTATAATTCTTAGTATTGATAGTATGAGACAAAATGTATGGTGTGGAAAATTCTCCAATAGGTATAATAGTTACCTAATTCTTCAATCGTAGAAGACCTTTGTGGAGGTTGGAGGTGTCACCGTCTCCGCTAATAATAATATGTTGAACTGATTGCTCTTGTCTCCTCCATTCACGCTTTTAAAAGTCTCCCATCTACCATTCCTCTGTCTCTTGTTCTACTTTGATCTTCCCACTTAGCCTAATGTATTGCGAGCACTGTACTAAAGGTATTGACGATTAAATGGAATATATATCTACCCACTGTACCTACCTCTATTACAGCTTTTTGATGATAATAATAAAATTAGATCCAATATTCGCATAATTAGATTCTTCCTTTGTACGGAGAGTAATTTAAAATACCTAACACATAATTAATAGATGGATATGCGATATACATTCTTATGCGCGTTATTCAGAGATCCTACTTTTAATAAATTTATACAGAATGGGTAGTGTTTCCACATTTTGAGAATTGTTGATATGGTACTTGCATCATTATATTTATACCGGGTGTTTGATGGATACAGATATCTTAATGGTTGATAGTAGAGGTCATTTATAGAATCTTTTGAGCCAAACTAAGCTTAGTCCAAAGTCTCCCGGTTTTCGAGATTTTCACATTTCACAAAAATTGTACAGAGAAACATGCAATGCAAAATACCTATAGAGTTAAGTACCTGTTCTTTTAAAAATGAAAACAGGTAGATAGGATTTAGATTTAGATTTATCCCAAGAAGGAGCACCAAACGCCGAAACAAACAGATCCCAGATCTAGCATAAGCGGAAGAAGAAGATTTATTTAAAAAAATCACCCACCATTTAAATTTCCTACCACTTGTGAGGTCTCCCGTATTATTTTATCTGTGTATTAATTAATGCGCACTTTGTTTTTTCCTTTGCTTAATTATAAAAGACTTGCATAATAATGTAATCATGTTTAGCGTACAGGTGCATAATTATTAGGTAGTAGTATTGCATGAAGTACACGAATACTATGATAGTATTTACGTACCTACAGTAGAAAACCTCTAGTATCTAGTACATCCCAAACCAGGTAGGTACCGGCGCCTTGTGTCAAAGTCAAAGGAGAAAAATCACACTGAACTAATAAGAGAATCACAATCACAAAGAGAGAGACAACTTCAAAGAAACGAAGCGATGGGTATCTACTATCTAGCGGTACTGCAAGGAGTGTGGGGCCGGGGGCTAGAGGGAACAGGAGGAGAAGGTGTCAGGAGTGAGTGGTATTACCTGAGAAGATTATACATGGCTCGATGTGCGGTACACCGCCTAACATACCTAACCTAGCATACACATATTACGCACTACATACGTTCATCACACATGGATCTGCAATATGCATGCATACATGCTTATTCAAATATACCTATAGAAGTATTTACTAAGAATACAAGCCTACATTTTACTATTAGGCCAGTCTAGTTACATTTCTCGATGGAAAGTTGTCATTCTACACGTTTTTTGGGGTGCTGAATCCGAATCCGAGGTTTGCCAACAAAATTTCGTTGCGGAAAATGTCGAAAAATGGAGAAAAATTTCAGTTTCTGACGTATTTTTTATTAGAACTTAAAAGCTGGCAACTTTTGTCAGCTCTCTTTCTACGCAAAATGAAAGTGCATAAAATTTGCTACAAAGGAGAATGCTCATTTAAGATGAGAAAAAAACAGGCCCGGCGCAAACGAACTGTATCTCAAATGATAAGTGAAAATGAGTACTTAATTAAATACCTACTGAATAGAGAGATCATCGAAATCAATACCTATTCGAAGTTTACAGGAGTCTCTCTCTCTCTCTCTCTTTTTAGGCAAAGCACGTTTACAGGAGTCACATGAATATATTAGCAAAGGAGCAATAAACAGTTACAATTGCGGTTCGTAGTACAATTGTGGTAACGTTCTTTCACTTTGCGTATAGAAAGATAACTTACAAGAGTTGACAGTTTTCGAGTTCTAATAAAGAAATCGCCTGAAAATGATAATTTTCGCCTTTTTGTATTTTCCGCCATGTTCCGTTACGAAATTGTGTTGGCAAACTTCGGATTCGGATTCAGCACCCCAAAAACGTACAGACTGAAAGAAATCCAGACCACCCCAAAACTTTCCGTCGAGGAGCATCTTTGCGTTTATTTTGACTGGACTATATTTGATGTAGGCGGACTTACAGAACAGAATATAGCTAACATCTTATTCTTCATTACATTTATACAATCTTGGTGAAGTTATTAGTTATAGAACTGATGTATCAAAGTTGAAATTGATTAATACATACATATGTAGGTAGTAGGTACATACGAGTATTAAGTATTAGTTTTGCATGCTAGATATGTATTTGTCCTCCCTTCTTATTGTACAAGTATAAGATGGTTTGTTGGCGTGTGGTTTAGTGTGGGTAGGTACTCATATGTGGCAGATATCAGATAATTAAGTACCTACTTATGTATGAAAATATGTTAGAGCCAAGCTAGACTGGCATATAATATACGATGTTTGCTTTTGACCACATACTGAAAGAATAGTCTCAACATTTAATTACAATCCCTCTGGTCTGTAGGTACCTACGTACCAGGAATTTGAGAAACTTTTCTAATATGATGTAAAACTTTTAATACTCTCCGCTTTGACGCGAAATGTCTCCGTCGTATTTGAGCCAATCTGGATGGATAATTATTTTGAGTGAAGTCAGTCAAAGACGAAACAATTAAGTGTATTAGTGACTGAGAGTTTGCACAAGTACAGGTCGTCCCGGGACCCGGAGGATTGGCGGGGGACGAGGTAAAGAGGGCGGGACAAACTACACCGCTTTTGATATCATCCCTTTGATGTTTGCCGCCGCTTTGGTTAGAAGGCGGGGGGATGAGGAGGAAGGTGGAAGAGTGGCCCGAGAGAGGAACACCTCTGCTTGCTTTACGTAATTCCTGGTTTCGAAAACTATACGATTCACACGGAGTCTAAAAATTATTTCAATATCTAAATACACTATTATTATCAGACCATCCATTTTCCTCGCAAGAATTTAGTTTTCAAAGGTTTGCAATGTTATTTAAGCGACCCTTTTATTTTATCGATAAAACAATCAATTTAATAACTGACTACATAAAAAAAAGTTAATATGTTCAGCACAGTGCATAGAGATTTCGAGTCAGGTAGGTTGATAATTAAAATGTCTAAATTTTCGTATATTAACATACGAAAAGATCGCGGAGAAACCTGACTTTAAAACTCGTATGCAAAGTGTACCGCCAGCCTCTTTATTTATTTTAGTTATATAATATTATTTTTAGTTTGGGCTTGTTGAGAGAATGAAGGATGACACAAAATATAGATTTTCAAGGATGGACGCGTTTTGAGTAAAAGGAATCGGAGAGCGTGTATGACAAATTGCATGAATGTAACGGAGGCTAGGAGTGTGTGTTAGGATAGGGCTATCTTGCGCTCTGTTTACCCTGCAAGGGACGTAGAGAGAGAATATTATTTTTAATTTCGCGGTATTGGGGGGAGACAAAATATTACTGACCGTAAAGCGAGTCCCCGTTATTCCTGTGTGTGTATGTATTCCCATCCCAATATCCTCCACGTATCCCGGGGAAGGATGCCCCCAGGCAACTCCGTTTGATATTACATTAGCAAAATGAGTGACGATAGAAGCTATTAACCCCCTCTGCCTTCCTTTCCGCGTACAGATATAAAGATATGTTTGTACTTACTACTCTTCATAGTACTGTGTCTTCGATTCATCATATTGTATGCTCCCCCATCTCCCTGTCAAAGGAGAGGCAATGAAAGTTTGCCCAAGTCTCTTACGTACAAATAAAGGCAAAACTGTCCTCGAGATTCACAAACGACTTATCGTTCCCTTTTGTGTTCCACCGCCAACATACCGTATGAACTTGCACACGCGATCAGACAATAATGATATATTGTACCTATTATTATCTCTTATATGATACGAGTATTACTGTTATATAGGTTTTCACATTATCCCAATAACCATGACAATGTAATGTTTGTTGTCATTCAAAAGAGCCGTATCGATTATAATTTATTTTGTTAATTTTTATTTTCGCTAAATATTAATTTAACATGGATATCGTACGAAACAGCCACAGAAACAATCACAATAATTTAAAATTTTATATCCGCGTGTAGCACGTTCGTCGCACATATCTGAAAGAAATTTTAAACGGCAGTATTATTTTAACATCATACTTTCGCAAAGAAAAAATAACGGTTCTATTTTACATATTACAATTTATAGTTTTTCGATTTTTCTTTTAGCGCCTAATAAGTAAACTACTTTATATTGGTAGGAATAACCACTTGTTGATTGTCTCTTACAAAGACTCATCGACAAGCAAGATATAACATCTTTTCAATAAGAGATTTTGTGAATAGTTTCACGACGCTAGTTGCTCCTTGGCCTAATCCGTATCTTCATCACAGGTGGTGGGTGATTTGCGCTGGCCGTATGTCCGCACCCAGCACTCGGCAGTGTGGCCGTCCCATTTATCATTCAGCTATTACTGGTATACTCTACTCACCATCGGGTGGTCAGAAATTCACGCTAACGCTATAAATTAATTGATTATCTCTGCCAAGTCCCATTAAGTTCCCTGTTTTGTATACACAAATAATATTTTCTTGACATGTTATTTGACATTTTTATAAAGTTGTCATATTTTAACAGTATATCTTTCGTGTTTTGATAAAGTGCTGCGTTGTATGTGGTCGTAATGTTTTCTTTGTCAATGAAATGTTCGCGCTTTGGGTAGAACATGTGATATTTTCACATACAGGATGATTTCAAAAACAATGTTTAAGATCGTAGGTAGGCACAATGACGTCACAATATTCACACATAAATATTGCATTTGTATGGGCAACGATAGCACTAAGAAAAATGCTTCAGGCTTCCGGTCATCCTCACGGTTGGAGGGGGTTGTAAAGTGTTTTTTCGATTTCGTAATGCCGCGATCTGTCGATTGCTTAATTAATGAAAATATTTGTTTTTTTTTTCATTGTCATTTAAGTCAATCGTTTCTTATAAGTTGTTTCTTCGTGTTAATAATACCAAAAACCAATAATTGCCTTTTAAGATACAATATTTACAGGTAACTTTGGGAAAATTACATTTTTACCAAGGAAAATCAAAGTAATTCAAAATCAACCAAACTTTTACCCTAGATAAGAAGTATACCCATGCTTTTAAGAAAATATAAAAAAAACTTATTCGGTTTCACAATATCCGCCGGGGAAAAGCTATTTTATGCGAATGACTAAAAACTGAAAGTTATTCAAATTGAATTAAAACATTTATTATATAAAAGAATAATTAATGTAGAATAAAATGTAAAAATATTTAGTTTATTCTACTTAGTTTAGAAACTACAGACGTTTAAAATCCACCAATTTTGCGAATTTTCCTAAATCTTATTACCCACAGCCTTAAGACTTAGATAACATTTATAAGAAAACCGTAGTTTCGAGATAGGTTATTTAAAAATCCAATACCTACGGGAAAATATTATCAAAAATAAATTATGTTCTCTTTTGTTTTGGGTTTTTAATATTGGATAAAATAATAAAACTATAAAATAAAGTCGAAAAAATTAATCAACACGATCAATTTTGAAAAAACCAACAACTAGGTAGGTACATTATTGAAATTGTCCCCGTTTTCATAATTGCTTCGTTTCCGCATCAATTAATAATTTCCCACGTTAGCTGATCCTACAAGAAAAACACCAGAAGACTGAACGTACAATTATACCTGTGTGGGTACTGGATATGTATTCCATATTGGCTGACCGCCACGCTAGTTATAGAGTTGTATGTGTACTAAATATTTGAGTAATGACTCCAGCAAATAGTTTTATACTATCAACTAGTCACTGATGTTTTTATTAACACCTTATCAATATTTTTGTGTATTTTAAAATATTTCACGCAATATTCAGAATCCTAATGTTACGTAAATATACCTACTTTTCTGTTTTCAGTGTGGTATTACTCGAATAGCAAGATAGTGTTATTTTGAATTACATTGATATGAATGTTTTTTTAATCTTATTTTATTTTCATGTCATTGTCATTACATACTTTTTAAATTGTATTGTAAACGTCTCCTGTATGACAACCTTATCCCGTGTTTCTTGATATAATCTGAAGCACTAAACTCGCAATATAATGATGTAGCCATTCTGTCCTAGATGGATGCTAGTTATCATCACGGCCGCAACTCGAGATGTGTGCCTCCGAAGTACAACACAACTAGGTAGTTAGACTGATACATGCAGATGTACTTTGTTATTTTTTAAAGTAATGTTTCGTTAAGGTAGCCTTTAAACCTTTTTCTCTTTTGTGGGAGACATCAAAGGAATAGACAACTTGGTAAACTAAACATTTACAAAAAATACTTGAAGATGAAAGAGAAAGATAGAAATATCTCATTACTTTGTGATTTCCTCCAGCTTTGAGCACCTTCCACTTCCACTAGACTCGCCGTGACATGTTTGTTTTTCACACTGCTTAGGAAATTTTTGCATTTCAACGTATTATTCGTCACGAACGGAAGACGTGTGGTAACATGTCTACCTCTATATTGAACAGTTAAGTTGTATTGCAAAGGATTGTCCTGTCTTTGACATATTTGATTAGTTCACATGTCCTGAAGGGGTAGTTTTTATACTTTAGTAGTTCTTTATATGACATTTTACCTATGTACATACATACGTAGTAACTAAGTACCTGTATTTCTTACAATTATTTCTGTTGTGAGAGTTTTCAATAGATGTTGATAATTAGTATATGAAACCTTTCATCCAAGAATTTATTCTGTCTTGGGACCTGTTGAATAATTGTTACTAGATGTAATGTAACCCAAATTTTTGAAAGGTATTGTGGATGAACTGCAAGTTTTTCGTCTGTTCAGCGTGCTTTTTGAAATACAATTTTTTTTCATGTCTTAATATCGGAACGTAGAGGCATGCGACTATGTTATAATATGCACATAGGTCACATACGTTATGTTAGGTGTATCTAAGATGAAATTTGAATAGTTACTCAGGTATCTACTTAGTTTAATCATTATAATAAAGTAGATATCACGACTTGCGATTGAAGCTAACTGGAGCTAACGTACATCCCATGTTTCTCATAAACTAAACACGTTTAATATTTCCTTTTCCTTCAAATATGATTAATTCCCTTTTTAGTTAATAGTTAACCCAAAAGTTAGATGGCAAAACTAACTTGTCAAAGGATGAAGGCAAACACTCCTCTATCAGATATTCCAACGTTTCTGTCTTTATGCTTGCAAACACTAAATATTATTAAGAATTTATACCTACTAGTGTTATGTATCTTACTACGTATGAAGTTATACCTACCTTGCTTAGATTCAGATCATATAGTCTGATTTTGCTCTGTGACCTGATCACAACTTTGTTTATTTGTGTGTAAATGTCGAACTGTCGATTCGACTACATAAATATAATAATATGTACTTACCTACTTAATTAATGAGGCAGTAACGCATGTCTGAAATGTGCTTTCAAAATATACTAAAAAAATCAAGAAAAAAATTACGATTACCAGACTTTTTGAATTTTTCAAAAATATGAAGTAGTTCCTGAGATATTAGGCGTCAAAGTTGGGGTTGCTGAAAAACGCTCGGTTTTATCAAATACACCTCGTGACGTCACATTACCGTATGGATCTCAGCCTCTATATGGGGCTAGTATGCGCTCCATACATTCACATTAAAAATAGTTATAATTGATTGTAATTAGTAGGATGTTAGTCCTTAAATTCAGATTGGAAGTGATTTTCTTTGGTTTTCTGTGTTTTTTTTTTATTGTTTAACGATAATAAAGTAAGGATTTGTAAGATGACAATCTCCCAAAAGCAGATTAGTATATAGCATAAGTAGAAACGGATTTTGTTATGAATTTCAGTTTCATGAGTGCCGAAATTCGCAAAGTGATTAAGGTACTTACTCGTATAGTACCTATTACTACCTAATCTATAAATATTTTTGCTGACTTTCGCTGTTTAACAACGCTTCTCAAACTATTTTTAAGATTTCACAACCTAGAATGACGCTCAGAAATCTGAACTTGGTTGTTTGTAAAAAAGTGGGACTAAAATTATATAGAGAAAGTATTTTTTTTATACTTAGTGAAGAAGGTCGTGATTGATTTATTATTTAATGAATACAAAAAATACGTCAATAATAAGTATGAAAACTGTTTTCTTATAAGTAGGTACATCATGTAGCAAAAAGATAGCGCCGCAGGCGAAAACTAAGACATACAAAGCCTACATAAAAGAGGTAGTAATGTAGAGTTAGTTTATTTTTTGTAAAATAAAAATATATTGCATTCAGAGTAACATGGATAACTAGCACCGCAGGCAAAATTTAGCTTGATCGTTAAAATTGTTTTTTTTTTTGCCTGGGCGTCCTCTCCGTTGTGCTTTTTGTGTTCATATATCTTTTCAATCTAAAACAAAAGTCAAAACGAATACTAAATAGGTAGTTATGGTAAAAGTTTGAGAACTACCGTTTTATGCTAGTGAAAAACTACATTTTTTAAAACATTGACGCCGAATGCAAAATACAATACATTTTACTAAAAATAAATGACGGTACAATATTCGTCCTTCCATACTGTGATATCATGCTGGGGGGAGAGACATACATAATACAATGCTATTGTATTATTAAAATATAAACAATGCAATAAAAACAAAAAAAATAGACAATGTTTTACAACAATAGTACTACCTAGAGTCAAACATATGTTCATTCATTATATTTATAAGACATGGTTATATAATATTAAGAACTCTATTCTATTCTTTACCCTCACGCCACGTCCCTTGCAGGCTAGGCTGAGAGGACAGAGCGCCAGACAGCCCTATCCTTACACACACTCTTAGCTTCCGTCACATTCATGTAATTTGTCATAGACGCTCTCCGATTCCTTTTACTCAAAACGCGTCCATCCTTGAGGATCTGGTCGACATGATCGGACCAGGTCAGTCTCGGGCGGTCGCGGTTCCTCACCCCTCTTCGCTCACTCAAATATATCTTTTTTGTCATCCTGTCATCATTCATTCTCTCAACATGCCCAAACCATCTTGGTTTGTTTACTTTCATTCTTGTCACAACCACAACACCAGTCTTGCAGTCACTCATTTCCCTATTAATTCCCTTTCCCATTCCCATTTCCTAACATTAAGAACACATAAGAAATAAGCAGAAACAGCTTCCAGGATAAAAATCTCCCTAGAAACAATAGGTACTAAACTTAAGTGTACCTACCATATTTTTACTATTTTTGGTTTGATTATTATTAAATATTTTATACCAGTTTTTTACAAAGCACATTTTTTTTATTTTACCTATCGAAAATCGTGACGATAACGTATGTCTAAGTCATCTCGTGGACAAAATACTTCATAATAATATACTGGCCCGTTGTATGGAGAACAGTACGACAGATAATGTGACGTCATGCGCTATTTAGGTATAATCCGACCGTTTTTAAAACAGTCAACTTCGAGCGTCTGTAACTCTGCTGTTTTTCAAGATATCGAAAAAATTCTTTCAATTTTGTAAATGTGATTTTTAGGAGAATTTTATTGAATGTTAAAAAAAAATTGCGTTACTACCTCATTGGGTATTAAAAAAAAACAGTAGATAAGTATTTAAAAAAAAAATATTGAGTCATTTCGAGTTTTACCAATACAAAAACCACGTTTATAAACAATCTGGTATTGTGGCCCCGTGAAGTGTTCATTTTTTTATTTATTTGGACTTCACGTGAACAAAATAAAAATGTGTTAAAAATCAAGCAATAAGAAACTATGACATTTGTTCACTAGGGCGAGCATATCGAAATGTGTCGCTTGTTTATAATGTATACGTATGTTCCTAGTAACAGTCTTGTGAAGATACCATGGTGAGAGTAGCTTTGCATCACCTACACAATACTAGCACAAGACATACTTCATTCCATATTATACTATAATTTGATGTATGAATAAGTAGGTTCATGTTTATAAACATAATATTAAATAGTTGATCCGTTTACTTTCTTCATCCAGCGAACTTTAATGTAGGAAGAAACTTTGATATTTTAACTCTGTTTATTCATGTTTACCTGAGAAGAGTTCGTATCTTATTAACTGTACATATACGTTGTACCTACTCATACTCACATGTACATTGTAATGTAATAGGTATGTTGATACCCGTGTGATTACTAATATTATCTATGAGATGAGCACATGTATATTGTATAATACGCGTACGTAATGTAAACACTATCTTATAATAATTATTATTCCGTATAGAAGTGTGTTAGTAGTTTGGCATTACATATTGTATCAAGCCTTTGATCTTGATGTTATTTTGAATGTCTGTACGTAGATAACTTTGTATTAGATGGTAATAAATGCGAATCGAGTTTTGCAGAGAAAATTTGAAATATGGTATTCGGTATTCATTATATGTGCATTATGATGATGTTGTATCCAGAATCAGATACATGGTAACTGGTAGCACACCTGTAACACGTGACTTGGGTTTGTGTAAAATTTAGATGGGTTTGGCTTGAAGTAGTTCCCATCATAATAATTTGCCAGATGTTCAAGAGCCTCGGCGAGCCTTGTCTCAACGTCTTCGAAGGCAACACCCTGAGCGGCGATCGCTGTATCGTCTGCATATGAATTGTCGTGTGTGAGGCGTTTTAAGTTACTAAACGTAACATCCCATAAGGCACAAGAGGGATATCGGCCTTAGGGTCCGTTGGCTCTCCGCCAGGTTTCAGAATAGCAGTGACGTAGCCTTCAGCCAAACTTTAGGGAGCACCAGTTGTGTCTTTGTCTGTGTCCCAAGTGTCTGGACGAAATTTCTATATTTGTTCTACCTACTCTAAGTTCGTCCAAACCTGCTGCTCTGTTGTTCTTAAGGTGGTTAATTGCGGTTGTTAGTTGGCTAAAAGAAAATAATTGAGTAATAATCTCCGAATATGGTTTCCATAATATATATAGTACATAATATAATATTTTACGTGTGTACTTAATTATGTTTATCTTAATTACCTCCACCTAACGATTTTAATTATCGTTTTTATTGATAATTATTGTGTTGAATTATTTGCACTTCCACCATTATTACGATTCGTTTATCATCATTAATTTGTAAACAAAAATACAATATTTGATAGGATTGACAAACAATTTCATTCGATGTTAACCAAAAACTGTGATTTCAATTCCCATTTTAATATCCAAACAAACGAAATAAATACCTACAATACCATCACCTGTGTTTGTGGTGTCCAGGTACTTCCTTTTTTAGTAACATTTTTGATTATTGAACCATGATAAAATACATTGGTCAATTTTCAGTGATAACTCAAAGCATGAAACAGAATATATGGTTACTAACGATACAGCAGGCAACGGTGGCTACACATTATTATTATTTGGACACTAGCTAATAGTAATAGATATTATCATGCGTATTTAATTTTGTTTTATTTGCTGATTATTGTCTTATCACCTATCAGTTGCCTGTCTATCGCTTCATCGTCTACGGAAAGCTACTACAAGGGATGAAGCCTATCGTGCAATTCAATATTTCAAATGTTACAATATATTTTTGACTGGACTTAATCATGTCTTCACCGTAAAACATAATATAATATCGTAGAGTTTATCTGGCACTTTTTTATACAAAAAAAAACATCTAAATATTGTTGAAATCCATGGTTATTTATTTAAAGACATGTATAATAGATAATGGATACCTAATATTTTACTATGGATAATTTATCGTAGTACTGCGATCTTTAGTTATCCGGAGCTGTGTTGGTAAGTAAGCACTTCGAATTTTGTTAATTTGGCGAGATTTGGTGCCATAGAAACTAATTTTATGTCAGTAAGTAGGTGGTTCAGATTCAGAATGTTTACTCTCTGTATAGTCTAATAGATTGCATATTATTATTATACAGTGTATGATGTATCAGTTGACAGTGTCCAGGTCCACTACATAATGGTCTCATTAGTTAACAAGCTGGAAATATTGATCTATTCATCGTGTGGTAACGTAACGATTCTTATTTTTCCATTAAAGTTTTAATAAGTAGCTATCATTCATACTGCTCCATTTAGTGGTGTGATGATATAACCTCAAGGTTACTGAAATCATGTGTATCTTCTGTGAACGAAAGTCTTCGAGGACATTCCAAACGCCATCTCGGAATCAGCCCGACGGAGATCAGTATTTGTCGCCGATCACAGAATATCAATAAATTATCGAAAATATCACTATAGAACATAAAGTCACAACGAATTTTATTATTTGATTACTATACACGACAATGTGGATAAGTAGTTATATAAAGAAGAATTCTTACGTTAATGTTAAAAGTGAGTCTTAAAGACTGCGTATTTTTATATTGCAATGTGTGTTTTTAGTAATAAGTACCTATACGTAAGTGTGTAGGTAGGTACTGAAAAAGGTCCTTAAAGATTTATGTTTTCGTCTGCTGATTGCTTGATCTTACTGATAACACCGCATGTTTCTGTATGTATGAGTGAGTGATCTAAATCAGAATTCACCGAATTAGGTCTATTTCTGTAACCAGTGCTGCTCCTGTCGTTAGGTGTATTGTACACACATATTATAGTATAAAAATATACCTCACTTTATCACTACAATGTTTCTTCTTATTATTCCTATATTGTAAATGTTAGTGTTTTGTTTCTTAGTACATTGTATCTGAACATCTGGTAGATTTTTCACTAGTCAATCAAAATTCAGAAGATTTTTTATCTTGTGTTACATACTTAAGGGTAGATACAGAAAAAACTTGCGATTAGGTCGGCATCAGGCCATGGACCACGAATTGATAACAATTTTCGTAATTGGCTAGATAGTGTATTATTTTTTAATTGGTTTAAAACAGGTTTAGGTTTCTTTCTTACGTGTTTTTAAAATGTTATATACCCCAGCCGTAGTACGAGTAATACGGTGAGACAAGGGCGAGACTGATATTATATCATATCAGACGGCATGCACTGTATGAAATTGTATGATATGCCACATAATAAACAAACGTTTATTAATTGAGTATGTCGTGTGTATTTTTTCATCTCGCACTCGACCTCCCCGTGCCACCCACTGCAGCTGGTACTCGTACGGTCGCTTTGATGTTGGCAGGATCCCGTCCCTGGGCTTCAGGAGCTTTGACGCGGTCAGCCACTGGTGTGCCTCCCTCATTACCACCCCCCCCCCCCACACTCACACACATGTTTCACTACAACGACCTATCTATTCCCGACAGGTTTCTTTCTGCTATCGTGCAAATGTTCCTGGACATAAATTAGTAATGTCAGTAATAGTGATGATATCTTGTAATTCATTAATTTGATCTAAAGTGCCTTTTACCGAATGATATTATTATTTTTTTAATTCGGCAATCCACCCGAGCTGGGTGATTTGTGACAGTAGGTATACATCGCAAGAAAATATGGATAAGAACAAAACATAAATAATAATTATTATCATCGGATAATTACAATGAGTGTGCTTCTATTTCCTTGGTCTTTATTAAAATATGTACTACCTACTTGAGTTCCAAAAACACATTATTAACAAGTTAACGATAAGTGTAAAAATCTAAAATAAACAAAATATACTATGAAAGTTACAATGTATGAGTAAAATATATGTTAGCGATTATTGGTAGTACTTAGTAGTTATGCTAATATAAAATTATTATCGTCGAGTTTTGCTTAAAATATTATTTGTACCCAGTACCCACATATTACGTAGGTACTGTACGTTACTTACAACGGCGTACATTTAGTAGATAAAAATACGCTTAAAAGATCTCAAAAGAGCGGAGCGACAAACATTTCTTTGAGTTCTTAGAGGGGATTTTTCATTTCTTTTTAATCAGTTTGTTTGCTACACAAAAGCACTACATACATATGACTGTGGTGCCTTTGATATTTTTTTAACATTTATTTTTAATACTTTCTTTTGATTTACTTTTTAAGTAGGTAGATAGATACTATATATCTACGTTTATGTTATTGGCTGTTTGTGTCTGCCAATTAATATTTTTATCTTGACTATATGTGGTTTATATTTATTAATATTACATTTTCACATTTGTATGATATTTCTTTTGTCGTTTAATGTACTGAATATTTAATTTATTTGTTCCAAAAGAGTTAGAAATTCCTTTGATTTAGTAGGCAGGAGTTATATTTGTAAGTCAGAAAGAATTTGTATTTATTTCAGTATATAACTTATATAATTATAATTACTCAGGTGAACAGACGAAAATTTTATTGCAAAAATAACACCTGTCATTTTCTCTAAGTTGTAGTATTTTTTCAATACGGTTTGTAAATAAAATACCTTTACTTCTTTGCCAAATATAGGTTTTACCCATAACTTAATACCTCACGAGTTGATGCACACACTGTCGTGTTTAAGAGGATATTGTGTAATTATTTTGTTGTGTGCACTGTGCAGGTAGATAATATGATCACTTTCGCTCCCACACTCGTATCCCACAATAGTAAGGTCTTCCTATGATGTTCACAAATTTAATGTACTCGCATCGTATCTAGTCAATTCCTTTGATCATTCCATCAGCTTTTTGTACGTACGAGTATATGTAGGTAAGTAAGTACTTTGATCGTGCAGATTCTAAGGACAATGATATTATCAACCCTCATGTTTCTGTAAAGTGGAAAAGGTTTAACGCTCCAACTGAACATTCAATTATTTTTTTAGTAAGTAGGTCCTTTTGTAAATATGTACCCATCCTATCAAATCTATTTATTATCTTTAACATTGCTGAACCTTTTTTATTTCTCAAAACAGTGAAGCGCTAATATCACGTGAATTGTAAACTAAATATGTGTTTAGTATTTCTAATTATACATATAACTATATAAGACTATGCTAAACATGTATCATTATTTGTTACACCATCCACGTATGTAAAATATGGATGTGTAGGAAATTAATCGTCATCTTAGTCTTACTCCATCAATACTCATCTCAGTTATTTGAGTTATTTCGTTAATTCGAACTTATTGTTAAAAAAAAAGATCCGGACTTGTATAATGTATACGTCTTGTCTGTAGCTCAGTACACTTGCACTATCGTGAAGTGAATCGAACCGAATTTGTATTTATTTGTGCGAAACGTATCAATATTTCTTATAGATATAATTTTTTTTATAGGCCCAAACTGTTATTATGGATGACAATTTTTTCCACCTGTGCAATTAATTTGCAGGGAAATGTTTTCATTTCTATATTAAATGCTCTTATTAATCAATTTATTTCTCTTTTTTTTCAGAAAGTGTTTCCGTCCAATACATATTCTGTCGTCTTCATCCAGCTTAGTGTGAAGTGTTACGTGCTTGAATTCAATTGAGCTAATTCATAAGTTATTTTAGTGTTTTCATTTGTATTTATTACCTAATTCTTTGTGATAAGTGCCCACTGTTAACGACTGTTTACAGTACCGATTGAAGATGCTGTGCCCACATATTGGTCGCATTCGATGAGGTAAGATTGTAAGAATGATCCTACACCCTACATACTTGTATCTAATCGTTTGTCTCATCAAATATCTACCGCATAGAATAAACCATGTCCGTGGAGACTGTTATGATAATAATATAGACATGATTAGTTGGTAATTTTTCGAGCTTTAGACTTTTCAAAATTTGTGTCTTTATGTACTGTACCGTGTATATGTATATGTATTAGCTACCTGTATTGTAAAATACAATTTGTTACAGAATGGAACACTGTATAGCAAAATACCCTCTAGGTAATGTTAGATATTATACGTACTCGTACATTATTGTTGAAAACAATTAATAATCGGTGAGAGGCTATTGTCTTCTCTGAACAAAAGGTTATAAAATCTGCAACATCAGCAAAGTCCACATTCAGTTGTGTCAGCTATTGAAAGGCCCACTTGACGTTAGACGGAGGTGAAGGATTGCTAATTATTTATTCCTGAACTATAAGTCTTTCACTTTCAAATTATTGAATAAACATTTTCTTTATAAATAATAGTATCATTAGGTAGGTCCTACCTCAATATATCATCTCCCGTCACTCTCCTTTATTTAAGGAATTATCTATAAAATCACTGCCAACGTGCGGCAACCGGCCATAAGTTACCCCATTGATCGATGGATACATGACACATGCATGTGCTCCACCATATAACTGAAACTCTTGTAATACTCTCTCATTCTCGAGTGAGCAGCAAAGATATATAATTTCACCGTTGGCGTTGTATAATTTGGAATAACCTACAAAATGATTGAAGTTTCGGCAATAATCTTGCTTCGATGTGAGAATTATCGATATCAGTTTCCCTTTCCAAATAACTTCAAATACGGGAATAAGTAGATACCAGGGTACCTACTGGGTGATGATCCCTGATAGGATTTGCATCAGTTGCTCCAATGGCGATATGCGCAGATATTGCTTTATTATTTATACTTGGTATCGGAAGATAAATAATCACAGGTAACGGAGAATATCATTGCGATTGAGTACGTTTCTTAGAGGCTATGGACAACTTATAGGAATATTAGCATAGTATAGATAGATAGAATTATCTGTACCCACCTACCTACCTTTTGTACTTATAATACTATGAATAGTAGTATGTTTGAGAATGTTGTGTTGGTGCTTCAACTTATATGTGAATGTAGGTAGATGTAGATATGTATTATTCTGTATAAGGAGTGCGTTCAGGCGTACATAATGGGTTTATAAATCGTATTACGCCGCGCGGTCCATGGTAATTACTACGATGCCCTGCCAGACTACACATGAAATTTTATTATTAAAAGAAAACACCCAACACTCGTGGATGGCCAGAGGTCTCAAATCGTTTCAATGACTATCTATGTCATATTTTTTATTTTGTTACTATTCCTATGAAATTATGAATCCGTATTTACCACCATCTTCAGGAGATCGTGATAAGTTGTAGCGATGCCTACGAGAGTATAATAATATGTTCATGCCTGGACACTAGAAACGTCGCGATTTTTTTCACCATCTTTTTGGCGTCTAGATTGGCCCTTAGACTAAAATAGTACGATAGACTGATTAAAACTAATTGACGGGAGTGCGTGAGATACCAAGCGTTTTTATTTTTAATGCAAACGTGAAATTGCCTGCAAGTGGTAGCAAAACAACTGCTATCTCTATGAGGGCAACAATACATTATTATCGTTAGGGTGGCCAACGAGGCAACGCATGCTGGCAACATAATAATGACATTCCTCCTCAGGAAAGTCCTCATACATTCGCTTAATAGTGCGTCTATTGCCCGATCCCACTAACTACCACCTAGGAAGCAGACCCCTAAGGAATTTCCATACAAAACCACAGATAATTTGAGTGATTATTATAACTGTCATAACCTTTAAGATATAAATCCATACAAAATACAGCATGCAGCTACTTAAGTGAGAGAGATTCTGGGCCGAGATATTTGGCCACCTAACTAAGTAGAGCTGCATGGTGTATTTTGTATGGATTTATATCTTAAAGGTTATGACAGTTATAATAATCACTCAAATTATCTGTGGTTTTGTATGGAAATTCCTTAGGGGTCTGCTTCCTAGGTGGTAGTTGGTGGGATCGGGCATATGTCTTTTTCATGTCCTTGGATTGGCCAACGTTTGTGACGGTCATCATAGTCAAATGTTACCTTGTCGCGGCCTGTATTATTTTTATATTTGATTTTCTAATTCGTGTATCGAACTTTGGTGACGGATAATATTTATGTAGACTATTTACCATGTTCGTTTTTTTACAATTTTACATAATATGTCGTCTTTTTAAAGATCACCGCATTGTCAAGTAATTTTTGCCTAACTGTTTCGAGTTAATTTATTTCCATCAGTGTTTTTAAATTACAAAATTGCTTTTAGGTAGTAGTAGGTGTGTCAAAGGACAATGGGCGGAATTGGACCAAGAGCCTCCACTGCCGATACTAGGTGGAAATCACAGTGCATACTTGTTTTATCATTCTGGTAAAATATTTTCAAATGCTGTCGCGGTAGCAAATACACAATAAGTACGATTTTACATCAAACTTGGTCTCTTCAGTGGATGCCCTTGATCCAGTCTCAATACAAAATCGCTAATTGTATTTAAACTGTTGTAAACTCCTGGCCTTACTCAAACTGGATAATCTCGGTGGTGTGTAACGCATGACTTGTAATAATTATTATATTACATTTAGTTTTTTGTTATGTTGTTCCATAATATATATATATTACTACTACTATTCACTGAGAACCTTTGCTTCTTTATTTTTTGCTTGTAATATTTCTTTTGTTGCTCTTATAGGTTGTACTGATTATTTTATTAATATAAATTTTCGAGAAAACGGTGTGCATATAGAACGATATTGCCTTCCTACATATTTTGATATTCGCAGCATTGCAGATAAATTGTAAGAGAGTAGTCATACGTTTTGCCTATCTAAACGTTAAGTACCTTTTTACACAAGAACTTGAACACCTTTTTCAGTACCACTTTGTTTATTGACGTTTTTTAAAGTGAGAGCCAGTCAGAATTCAACAACATAACTGATTCGTTTTATCATAGAGATTTTTGAGATGTGCGAGCGCTTATTTTTTTTGCATTGAATAATGCATACTGCATTTTAATATCATCTCGTGGAGGGAAAGCGCACAATAAATACCTAATACATAAAAGTATAAATACATTCGTTGAAAAATCATCGCACGTTATCGTAGCGTCTGTGAGAAATTATTTTTTTATTATCATCTTATATGAAATGCAATGTTTCATTAATAATAACCCGTGTAATTGTTGTTATTATATTTCATTAAATAAATAACATCTTATGGAGACTAAATGGTATAATTATTTATGTAGTTATGTAAGCATGTCCATTGTCCAGTATGTATATAACATAGCACAACCCATATGATTGTGTGCACTATATATATTATTATGTGTAGTAGTAAGCACACACAACATTGTTGTAGGAGTCCGAGGAAAAGTGTTAATAATTACCCATTATTATATGTAAGTATCTTTATTGTAGGGTGTAATAATATATTGCTCTTAGTCTTACAACGAATACTACTTCGACCACATGTGATTGGCACGATTTCTTTACATGTCTTGTTTTATTAAGGAAAACTTGATGACATGTTTTGTGCGTATAAAAAATAAATAGGAAATAAAGATTGCGAGTTTCCCCTGAGAAGGCGTTACTCTGTATCAGTAATAATTTATAGATAGGTATTGTAAATTCACGTCCTGCTTTAAATCTCACGGTAATAATTATTTAACTTTGTATATCGTTAAAAATGGCATTTTCGATATTACTTATTAAAAGTCTGAGGAAGTTTTCTTCATTTTCCCCCTTATATTCCTTTGTATTCAAGTAGGTAAGGTAACGTTGCGTTGTATAGTTTGGTTCGCCCCTTGAGTTATTCAGTAGCGTTGGACATACGAGGAGACATGCATACACTGAAGGTAGCATAGGGTCTCACTCTAATGTATGTAGTTTTCCTGTCTTACCTGCTGGGAGCCTACTTCAGCCGACCACCTGATATCGTTACTACTTTACAATTCTGAACATGTAATACCATTTGTCAGAGGGGTATCATGACACAATGCGAACGGCAAATAGACTTATGGATATTTAAACGTTGGTTTCACCTTTTAGTTCGACCAATTTATATCTCAACTATGCCATTAGATTTAGTAGATGCCACCTCTTAGTATACTGGAGAGAGATCAGGTTGCTTGGTAAAAATATGGTAATTCCGCCATCTATTATCAGCATTTTAGGTATACAAAGAAGCGAAATATAATAACTTAAAAACATACTACTGTGACCCGTCCAAATACGAATAGATAGATGGGTATTTTGACATCATTGTTTGGTATGTATTTTTTTTATTTAATACTTGAATTGAAATTTTTTTAGTGAACAATATTGTTTGAAATCGACTGTGTTAATGGTGTCGTTATGATGATATTGACTTTGGTGTTGATATTGTTAATGGCTTTTATGTTTTTGTAATATTTCTCAAGGGTTGGTTGGCAAATATTGCCCATGGCAATAGACCCGCCATTTGTTTAATGCATGTCATTACTTCAATAAAGTTTCACAAAACACAATAATAACAGTGAATTTCCCATTGATCCATCATGTATTACAATAATACATGTCTTCTAAGTAATAGGTACTCCTACCACCTACCATACCTACCTGTTATTTTTAACGGACGACTATTATAGGATTTTATAGATACACACCTACTTTGTGTATCTATATTATTATAGTATCGACGTGCATTTGACATAGAATAAACAATAATAATATTACCTTACCCCATACATAATGTCAAGTCATTGCAAAATACACACTATAAAATATTTATTCATTCGAGTCATTGCGGAAGGATCCTTTTAAATAAGCCGACGGGAAAATCGCTAAAAGGGAAACATTGTTTGTTTCGTAATACCTACCTAGTAATTATCTAATAATATAGTATTGTATATATAATCTAAGTATTGTATCATTTAATAACACCACCCCCTTCCATTCGCTAATATAGGTATGTCTTCGTAGCTTAGTTTCAGCCCATTTATTGTATCTACTACCCACCATTAAATAAGTAATCGTACTTTATTTTTTAAAACAATATTTTACGACTTCACATCCTAAAACTGTTTTTCGCGGTCTTCCAAACGATACCCTTCCTAGGCGCTTGGATTCTTTCATTCCAATGGCGCCTCCCATCAATAATAAGGCAATCAAATTTTCTAAAAAAAAGATATGAGTTCTACTCGTGAACCACTTTCGTGAGATACCAAACACGACGCTATGCGGTAACTGGATCCTCTCGATCGCTCAGTGTCTCTCGAGGTTGGAGCTGGACGAAATCTGAATTACGATCTGGATTTCTTTTCCAACGTCTTTTCATACGATACCACACAAATTTAGGATCCCCCTTAAACCCATTAGATATTTTTAGTCTCTGGAGTAGGCTGATCCAATTTGGTACAGAATTGTGTTGTCACCGGGTCAACGTATGTTTGCAAAGTTTCGGGTCTGTAAGTAGTCGAGATAATTGATTGCAAGATTTGTTCACAGACAAAAAACTCTACAGTGAAGTTAAATAAAATCTCGTAAAAACATAGCTTAGATATACTCGTAGTTTCTTGATTGAATAATTTACATTGTATAATGTAATATTGGATTAAAGTGTCATCAGACACTAGTTATTAATATTACTGTTTGATGTGAGAGTGAGAGAACTGATGTACTGAGTAATAGTATATATATATTAGCATTATTGAGGGAGCTTCTAGGGGTGGAAGGTTTCATGTTTCCCATGTCGGAAATTATAACATATGGGTACCTAATGTAGGTATTGAATTATATTGTGTGCCTAATCAAGGACATGTTCGAATTATAATATATTATGTATCTATAGTACACTCTTGTATATATATGATAATAATTATGTTAATTAGTCTCTCATTCACGAATTCAGTCGGCTTATCGTCGTAATGTAACAATTCACCTAGTTACATATGTAAATAATACTGTGCTGTGATCTTGCTTGAACCTTCGTAGAAATCCTTACTGATAATCCATATCTAGTATCTATAGTGTCCACTAGCAACACTGCGATAATGATATATCAGTCAATCTCATTATTATGTATGTAGTTTTATGGGATCCGCTCTCTCAGAACACAGACGCTATTAATTATAATATCTATAATAGGTAGATGTGATTTGATAAGTAACATCATCACAATGTGAAATGTATGCACCGTATATTAAGTACTAAGTAGGTATTAGTATTAAATAACTTCCTATTAGGTTGTAGTTGGATGCCACCATTTTTGTTGTACGTTACTTTAACACCTGTTTATATTAAATTATATATTTTTGCTGGCTGATTGGAGATGAAATGGTCAAGTAAATAGAATTATTTTGTAGTAGAGAGAATAAGGAGTGGGTGCCTACTAGTGTTCAGAACCGGGAAATCCCGGTCCCGAAAGAACCGGGAATTCCCGGTTTTTTTGAGGTTACAAATAACCGGGATTTAAAATTTGTGTCCCGGTTCTTTCGGTACTTTCGGGACTCGACTTCAAAACGTAAAATTTGGTTTATATGGCGTGTGCAGACTGCGGGCTCTGCAGACGTGGTGTGATGCGGTTAGCAGGGGAAGGGGTCAGTTGTTTTGTCATCGAAAACTACAAAATGCGGGCATCTCAAAAGTAAGTCTTATTTTTTTTAGACTTGATCTTTTTGGTAAGGTGTTTATTAGTTTTTATAGTAAGGTGGACGCACCAATCCCAAACCAGTTAAGGCAAAAATTCACATTGCAGTACCTAAAAATCAATCTAATTATTCGGTAGCACCACTTTCTACTTCCTTCATAAGCTGGTATCCTAGTACCGAAAGAACCGGGATTTCCCGGTTCCGTTGAAGGCCGGTACCGAAATCCCGGTTCTGTAAAAACACACCGGTTCCGGATACCCTAGTGCCTACTGCCTACTTAAGTACTTACACGCTATGTGAATTTAGTCGACTGATATTTGATTGTCCGCATGAATGGTCTGCGTGCTGTTTGTTCAGCGTTGCATTATTCATGTCCCTATGGCTGAATATTGAATTTGAACGGCGAAATTCCTACAAGATTTTACATTTCATCCTTATAGTTTGTGTAAGTATGTAATAGAAAAGTCTAACGTATGGAGATTAAATTAAAGACTGTCCCACGTCTTTTATTATGTCCGTTTCTGAACGTTCAATTCAAAGGAAGTGAGGGTATGCGGATGTGACGTTCTTCACATGATTTTCACGAGTTTTTGAATTTATAAAGAGGTGTCCTATTATTACCCTATTTGATTATTTCTACTATTTCTTCCATTCCGTCTTGTATTTACTTTATCCATCTAAACCATGTTCTATTTACTTCATTCTTCTGCAAAAGGTATTTTCAGTATGTTCATGTTTTTATTTTTATGTTTTGAACAAATTAAAAATTGTAATGCAATATTCTTGCAACAGTTTAAAATTAAAGACGAACATTGCAGAAGAGAAATATTCGCCGTTCACGAACCATATCGCCAAAACTGCATTATAGTATACTACGAAATACAGAAAGGCCAATGCCTTACAATAATGATTTGTAAGTTAAAAATTAATTCAAGTAGGTTATAAATAATTTGATTATATGAATCATCAGTAAAAATGCATAACATATACATGTGCGAAGATTCTATGCGCGTAGGTAGGTATTGTCGATTTATTTACCTACACATAATGTAATACTATGGAGCTTTCGGCATAATTATTCTTTTGTTGTTGTTATAATGATGATACATAATTTTCAATTGATTTCAATTTTTGTACATATATTGTACAAAAATTCGGTCGGTTCGGTTCGTGAAGCAAACATTTTCATATTATAGTATGTTGCGAATGTTGCGATACTCTGTTGCGATCATCATCACATTGCACATAATATGAAACTAGTGTAGTACCTGCCTACTAGGTACTAGGTATACATATAAGAGTACAGCACACATCAAGAAAATTCTCTTTATTTATTCAGTCCACTCTTTGAATTCCCTCGTCTCTCTTTATCCTCTTTTATCCCATACGCTCCTTCGGGCGGAAAATATCAATCAATTTACTTTGGTGCTGATTGCCCTTACGTCTATTTACTTCAACGTAGATTTTGTTTGTTCGTTAATATACTCGTATAGTTCTTAAAAGAAGTAAAACTTTTATGCTGGCACCATTTTCCTTCATTTTTCTTTCGTTTGCATTACAAGTTTTCTGCTATAAATGTAATAATATAAGTTGACAAATTGCGACGTCGATGTTGAGTGTGTAATGTGTATATTGGTGTATACACCCAACTACCTACTAGGTACGTACTTCTTTTCACCTTTTTTTTTTTTTTGCTTCATTTTTGTTTTAAATGTAGTGTCCGAAAAGTGAGGAATCTCACACGATGTCCAGCGCTTGTCACTAGATTATCAAAGCAATTTGATGTTTCCTGACATTTAAAATATTGTTCATACGCACCTAATGGAGAGTTTGCTCTATTTTATGAACGGACTTTGATGAAAGTGTGAGTGTGATGATTTTATAGAGGAAGCCAAACCGAAACCTGATTTGTAGAAAATTAAATACTAGTGGAAGTCAGTGTTAGATTCTCAATGTAATGTTAGGGAAAGCTTGGGAGTCTTCATTACATTTTTTCTTTTTCTCAAGTGGTTGGAAGACGAATGATGTTACTCAAAGAATTTTAATGAATGAGTTGTGATGGTTTGGACATTTTGAGAAGAATTGCACATTTGAGTATGTGAAAAAGCATGCGTAAAGGTAGAGCTTTGTATTGTTGTTCTGTCTGCCCATCTGGAAGGGGCGCATGTGAATTGATAGATATAGATATATGACAGCACATATGCGTTATGTGCCTATATTAATATGTAGTTGGATAAGCATCGTTTTATGTGTGATAATATGATACATGTTAAGTTACTATTGTTAAGTCTTTACCAGCTCATTGTATATTTTATAGCGTGCAATGTTTTATTTATTTAACTTTATGGTTATGTTCGACACGTTGTGCAAAGTTATTCGCGACGATTGTCATCCATTGTGGAGATGAAAAGAACGCCCACGGAAACTGGTCGTCGCGTCGCTTTGATCATCGGCGACAACTAGGGGCGACCCTTCATTCGGTCCAGAGGAAGCCGTGCGTGTCATCAAACATCATCCGCAGTTCCTCGACACACCTTACATTTTATTAGCCGTATCCACTATCCAGTCATTTAGTTTGTAGTAATGGATGATTATAACTAAATACTTTGTAATAAGTGTTTGCCATGTTATAATTACATTAATTTTCAATGTTATGTACCTGTAGATATTAGGTGTTTGAATTTCTAGTAGATTGTTTTCCATTTCCATACCTAATTTAAGAATTATTCACTGATATATTTTACTATCTAGAACTAAAATCGAAGCAGTAAGTAGTATATGTATGTATTTATTTCATCATTGATCATTAATGTGAAGTGCGTAAGCTATATATAACTTACGTATCTGTTATGATTTTATGAATGAATTTTGAAGAAGACCACCTCATTGATGGGAATGTTTAATTAAAAGAATGCCATACTTATATTATCTATGTTTATTTGAGTGTCAATAGATACAAAGATAATAATAATGCAGCAATACATATTACTTCATATATAACGTACTCACATGCAGGTATGTTTATTTAGTTTTATTTACAGTGGTGTGTTGGAGGTATGTATTTCCTTCACACGTAGTAATGCTGTAATAATATATAAATATAAATACACATCAAAGAGGATGATCCCCTTGAACTTGACAGATTTATTTATCACCGTATTACACACTACATAGTACACTATGCTGTACATACTACACTGTTGTACAATAATACCTTATTCATTATTTTATTTATATAGGTACCTAAGTGAATTATTATAATACGCGCCTATGATATCCTCGCCAACTTATCCTTATTCCACGTATGTATTGTACTAACTGATACATTTAGGTAATTGTCTCACATTGTCGTGTTAGGCATAGTTCAAATATATCAGTATGCACGATTAATTTATGATTTCGCATTGAAATTCCTATTGCATTCTGAAAAACATTGGATTCTGCATCTAATGGTACGTTTGACAATTTGAATTATATAATATGGTCATCGTGTTGCATTTTTCCATTTTAAAAAATAGTGAAAAAACGAAACGAGTATTTCTTATTCTAATAGACGAATGATGAGGAGTTCTATCATCAATACCAGTTTCATCAAACTGATGTTTTTTTATAAAACATTTCGTATTCATTTCTGGTGCGACTGTATGCAATTTCCTCACTCATAAAGATACCGCAAAAGCGCCTTCTTGTTTGCACCATTAACATAATTCGATTTTACTCGCTTCGTTTCATAATACTGCTAAATCCCTCTTTTCACACATTGTCCTCGTTACCTGTCAATGTGCGATTACGTGCACAAAAGTCTTAAAGTTGCAAAGGAATCTCCTGTTTTTATTATTTATCCTGTGATGTATTTCCAATATGAACTTGTTGGATAGTTTTCATTTCAATCGCGGTCCTTGGATGTCTCTCATAATACAAAATATATATATACAGACATTATTACATTTCTTTTTCTTTTCGATGTGGCATCTACCCGATTACGGTTGAAATTGTTCATCCGCATCATTTTAGTTTTTAATATTATGTTAAGTCGAATTCATACAATAAACCTTAAAGATTTTATTTTGTTCGCCGTATTTAAGTTTTTGTGAAGAGTGTCGATATTAATTTTCTTCATATAAGGCAAATTTGTTTTCTATTAGCAGCGAATGAGTCGTATAGTACAATATGGTACATTCACCACAAATGTACATCGTGTTATGGGTATTTTTTCGAGACTTCTTGTACGTCTAACGTGGTTACCATCAGGTGCAGGGTGATTACAGTTCGGTGGAGCGTCACCTGAGAAGCCATCTGCGCTGGATGTGAAGAGATTGAATTTATGTTGAGAGAAAAATTTCCCTTCGGTACCAAATTGACGACCGACTTTAAAACGTATTAGATTCTTCTGTTCGATTATTTATTGACTCTAATCGAATCTGTAGATTTGCTGACGATTTTATTTTCTCGCAAACTGTTCCTATCGTCTTGTATAAGTTTTTCAGAATCTTCTGTTCAAATAATTGGTTTAGCCACCATCCTACTATGCCACGCATTCGTAGATTTAGGGAGATAGACGTGTATTATTATTTTTTCATTGTATTCGTATTACTACAGCATTATCAAGGCTTTTATATTATTTATTACAAAAATCTTAAATATTTTTCAAATTGTTGAGAAATGTGATCTATTCATCCTTAGTCGCCCGGCTTGCTGAATTTCTTTATCTTGAAATTCTGTAGATCTTGATCCACCGTAACATAGTAATGTAATGCATTGAATACGATTTATTGCGAAAAAATGTTTCCTATTGAATGGACATGGATAGAATGCATATTTCATAAACGGACGGCGAGATTCAGGTTGAGATGCGTTCTTTAAAAGACAGCCACAATGCAAGATGGACGAATGAACATCTGCAATTTTACAATATGCGATGGTATATTACACAATATCTACCAAGAATGCATGTATTGCAGAACTACAATTTGTATTTTGTGTGAGGAATATCTTATTCCAAGTCACAAATCAATTAATCCAGTCTTTTTTATTCAAATAAAAACGAAGGTGGCTTCCCACCGACGCAGAATTTTGTATACGCTTTGTTTAGAAAATACTACGTTCGTACGCAATATCACGGACCGGACCGTGGAAGCCAAATTTAGGTACCTATTTTTTGTTGTTGAGAAGTGTAAATTTACAAATAACAAGCCTATTTACCAAATGAATCGAAATTACCATACCTGTAACGTATACAAGCATGCTGGATGCATGGAATATTGACAGGTGTATTAGGTTAGGTTAGGTGGTTTGTATAAACTGCAATCTACATACATTGTACGTACGTACGTGCATAACACTATGGGGATATCGTCACCCAAGCTGAATAATATGTATCAGATCTCTCGAAGGATGTAACGTACCAAACCCAGTCGTATGCATAACGTGAATACATATTATTTGCTATCTTATGTCATATTAGGTACTATTTTATAGACAGCTTCTCTTTGGTATTTCAACTTTACACGTCGAGTTTTCTGAAATATTTTGTGAAACTGTCTATTGAAAATTTTCTTTTAATTCAATTCGTATTAGTAGGTAAATTATTTTGCGTACTTTTTATTGTTTCCTTCAACTGGGGAATTGGATTATAAAACGAGAGAATTATTTTTTATATTTTTATTTTATTTTGATAAAATAAAACAATGAGTGGCATTACAGTTGTAGGCCCCTTCTCCACGCACTGTGATTACAATGAGGTGCAATAAACCAATCACAATACAATATTGTAAATTACTCGTTTATTAATTCGCGCTAATTTGTGGATTTGTCTTGAATATTTAATTCGTCTCCACCATTCCTTCTTTTCTGCCAGACAGCCTTATTCTCACATACGCTCTGTGCTTTAATCACGTTCAACATGAATTTCACAAAGTTTTTTAAAATAATATGTGATATGTTAAATAATGTGTTGTTGTATATTTCTTTACTCTTAGCCGATATTAGTTAGGTAGATATATTATACATAAGTAATTATGTTGTATGCTGTGTAGCCACCATTTTGTACTTCACAATAAAGCTGTTGTTTTTGTTTTGCAAATGTTTACATTGTGTCACTCTGAATTTTTATTCGGCAATTATTTTCTATGGCCCTCGAATGTCGCTTTAAATATTCCCCAACCCTCCGTCGCTGCCGCAAGCAACCACTCGCACTTACCATCTACTCAAACTGAAACACAACCGATATGATCGTACTATCTCTCACGGTACTCAAATCGGGTGTCACAATACTTAGCTATAAAAAATATCAAAATGTTTAAATTAAATCATGGTTTCAGGTAATCCTAGATGGCTCACGGTCCAGTGTACTAAATTTTCTCACCATTAAGAGTCCTAAATTTTACTACTGTAGAACTGATACCCGGATTCGTAGTATTACAAACTTAATACAGTTGGACTCCAAAATTTATATTCTGACAAAGATTATTCGTATGTCGATTTATGTAATTTGGTTTTTAAAATTCATTGATTTGATTTCATATTACTCACAGTAATGTAAACAATGGGGAGAAAATAAATATTCAATTTCCTATTAGACCCTTCCTTAATGACTCATTTAAAAAATATATAAAGAGAGTGTAATGTAATACTTGTGTGTTTTACTATATTGTGAGCCCTTATCAGTATAATGAAATATGCAATGCATGCACCTTTGGTTAGTAGGACATAAGTAGACGTGGAAATCACTTCTATAGTCTCAGCTTACACTACTATACGAAAACTTGAGTTACTTTATGTTTTATTACAATTGCCCTTAATTTTTACATTACTGACAAAAAAAGGTTAAAATAAATAGTTTGGCAGAGTAATCCTCGTTCGCTGTTAAAAATTACATATCAAAATATATCCTCATTTAAGAAATTTGCAAATAAGCAAACGATTGTGTAGGTACGTACATTTTGATTAGGTGGTGAAATTTTCTGAATAATTCACAATTGAATAGGAAATGGTAAAAAAATACCTACGCGTCAGTTAATCTACTCGTATGTGGGATCTTGTTGTTATTAACTTTGCTGCTGTGGTGAAAAATAATTTATTTGTTTATTTGATTGCCAAAATAAAAGTGTTCTACGCACCCATTGTCACATTCGTCTCATCAGACTACTTTTATTTCATTTACCGACCAGATACAAATCTTTATGACTTAAAACTCCAATTACTTGATTTTATCTCGTATTTTTTAATGGAAAAATATGTGATTCATTATTATTATAAATAATTGCTTTAAATTAATAGGGGTAGATTTTACTACATAGTATTTATATTTATATTCACAGCGTCAGACAAGTATCTTCCACTTCCCGCAGCACCTTCCAATTATTTTCAACATTAATTTGATTGATTCTCATGCATATTGTGATCACAAATATAATTATTATTCGTCTCATCAGTGCTGCGCGACGTTGAAGGATCGTGATGGAGGAGTAGGTACGAAATACGAAACAAATATAACTGCCTGCCTTAAATAATAATTGTTGTGACGAATATCGATTGGTTAACAAAGCCAATTTGCCAGTAACAAAATCATGGAGACAAGAAGAGTGTATTTCCATACTACAGACTCCATAGTAAATGTTATATCTGCATCTGCATGTTATTTTATTCTTTCATCTAGAATCTAGATACTCTCGATATTATTCTCAGACCACACGACTGCTGCAGTGGATTTTGTTGCTTGTTAGTCTATTGATACAAAAATCCTCGAATTCAAGCACCACCTAACCGTTAAGTGATTTGAATAATGGTTTGTATTTTGACAATTATCCCAAGTGTTTCACGTTACGATTTTTTCAATATTATTATTTAAGAGCATGGCACCAAGAATGACGTCACAGTCTTTTCCCACGGCATTAAGGTTCAAAATCGCGTGACAATCGCATGATAAAATGGTAAAAATAGCGTTTTTTCCTTTTTTTGGGGTTAATTTTGCGTCTATTAAAAATCTTTTACAGTTATTCCCTAGATAAAGGTTCAATGCATCTACCCTATTTTGTTCCAAAGCATATTTAGTAACGGTTGTCGAGATAGAAGGTCTCCCGTTCTTGGAATTTTTTGAAATGTCGGTATGCATACTCTTAACAGGCATGTCGTGTGGAGTTGTGATTTAAAGGAGCGTAATTTATAAATTAAATATTTGATCATAATTAATGAACCTATATGATCTCTTCTTTAAAACACTGCTCACTATAACAAGTTATGATTCCTTTGGTACAAATATTATGTACGACTTAAGGCTAATATGAAACGTATTTAATCTTTCTACTCCAAAAATAAACTTTTCCTGTATTGTGTTGTGTATTATGATTATGATTCTCGTTTACATAAGAAGTTGTTTGCTTTGAAGTACTTAAGCCTACGAAATTACACATTTGTGTGATTGTCTCGGAAGTATAAGAACTTGATTATGTAGCTTGTAGCCTGAGGATGTGCGTCTTCTCGGGAGCTTGATGTATTGTCTACCTTGCCTAATCATCCTTTAAGCGAGAGAAAAATGTCAGGATGTTATTTTTGTACATCTAATACCTACCTGGATATTGTGCTCTTGTACTTCTATACGAGTATTTATCATTTTAGTCTCTACATTGGGGTAACGAAATAAATTCTTACAATTTTGTGATATTGTAGATACCCGATACCTACTACTCAACCCAACTTTTTTTATAATTGGAATCAGATTCAGTTTTGGTTCAGGGTTCATTTCAAATAGCGGCTAAAATTTGTTGCATTTTATTTTGTCATTGATTATAATACGCATTATACAGATAATGTCAGTCGTGATTTAGGATAATTTGTTAGAAATCTTTATGTTGTTTTTTTCTTATTAAAATTGTATTGCCCCTGTAATCAGTTAGCCTAATCTAGCCTAACTGCCCTTCTAATTTTCCTGATTGGATTGTAACTGAAGTAAGCACTTTTCTACGATGAAGATTAGCAATGAGGTTTTTGTATTCATTCCAATTGTACTTAGGAGTGTGTTGCAATGCTAGTAAGAGTATAATGTCTGGTGGTGTCTATGTAGGCGCAGTGTGTATTATAGCAGGTAGCAGGTATAATAATAAAGTTCACAAAGCACTCCAAATGAAAAGTCACAATAATAACAAGAAACATCAAAAGGCTCCACGTAACTTTGTATGTAAAGGAGGATGTACCGCACCCCATAGTAGTACGGAGTATAGGCAGTGGCAGTAGGCACTCTGCACTAGGCAGTAGGCACCTCAACCTACCATCTTTACCTCCAGCTCCAGCACACTACAGCTACTCTATTACATTCTATCCCGCTGTTCTATAATACTCGTGACTCGCATTGCAGACTCTCATTTTCTACTCGAATCTTCATAGATCTTGTCTTGGATATTATAAAATAATATATGCGTGTGAATTACAATCATACTAACTGTATAGATTAGTTACTTAGTCTTAAAGTGCCCGGCTTTCAGAAGTTACCACATACCTAATTAATTATCGAAAAGTTACTCCGTAAGTATCGGGTAAAAATCTACACCAAGCCAAAGATATAAAATTTGTGATGAATCTTGATGACTCTATCCCTAAATTTAACAGTGAATTAAGTAGCGGTGGTGGTACGTAATATATTTATAAGGCACCTGACGAGTATTGCGATAACAATTAATTATCCACTAATGGAAATGAGGTTTTAAAAACGAGCATCAGTAACAGGAACAGGACCAGGGTGCGTGCAGAGATACGTGTCTTATCTTCATCGTCCTGACTTCTGAATTCATACTACACATCAAGTAATAGTATATCGATATAGAGAGTAGAGAGAACAGTCAACCTTATATCTTGACCTCAATATTTTTGACAACACTTTTTAATCGATTTTTGGATGCTCTTTTTATATCGAACATATTATTGTAGTTTTTCGAAACCTGCTGGTATATTCTACATTCCACAGTAATGTAATTTATTTGTAATGGAAAATGCTTGTAAATACGTATGATACGTATGGTAAGTACCTACTTAATGCAAAGTAATCCTAAAAAGTTGATTAACATAAGTATTCGTCTTTGTTTAGTGAAGTTGTGGCTATTTGTATGAATGGATACAGTAGAGCCATACACGCCATACAGCATACAGTAGAACAGCAACATTCATTTAATGTTCACTCTTTATGTTATAAAACTAACTAAGTACCACTTGTTTATTTTCATTTACTGGATGGTTCTTTTGCTTTTCACTCTTCTGTTTTCATTTATACTTTTCTTTAACGTTTAATTCAAGTTATTTTAAATTTTCGCTTTGAGAAACGGAAGGCTTGAAAGTTTTTCCCCGTGAAAGGTGCATATCTGCTATTTACTTTGACCGTGCTATGTTGGAGGTTATTTCATATGGCTTTACTATTACTAACAACTCGTAGGTACCTGGTACCTAGTACCTACTCACAACTGTTACCTTTGAATCATTTCAAATATAAATTTATATTTCGCAGTTATTTAATGACAGGTACCTACTACCTATACACATATTGAATCCAACGCAATTATTTTGTAATTTTCAGTGCATATTTCAGATATTTTAGGTACTACTATTAATTATTTATTTAATTGCGAATGCTTTGATACAAGCTTCAGTAGAAAAAAGGGTTTTACAAATCAACATTGCAAACAGTCATTGTTTTACCTGAAGTGTGCCAGTGACGGGCATTGTATAGTCGGAGTATTCAGCAGACACGCTGTAGTAGATTAGTATATTATTTTGCATTTGACATCACTACGACGTAGGAATAAAGAGTATCAACAGAAGTAACAGTAAAAAATAAAACGATCCAAGAGGCTTCTCCCATTTCTCCTCTGTTGTATGGCGAACAAGGAAAAGCACTCCCGCGGATTCATATAATATTAACTCGATCCTTACAATACAATACTATCTAGGTACCTACTACCTACATAATATATTATGTATTATTATCTACCAGACTACTTACGGACTGCATGTACCTGTACCCTGTACCTACATCGCGAGGGAACAATCAACCAGTTACTTCTTTCTTACTTTTGATATAATACCTATGTATAGGTAGAGGTACTATGCCTATACCTGCATGTATACGTTGGATATAAAGGTGAGACGACGCAATGTTATTAGTTATTACAGAAGAAAGTTAATATTGGATTAGCTGGAAGAGGTAAAAATGAAATCGCCGGTCGAAAATCTTTTGCAGCATTACGATAATTTCGACCTAGTGAACGATTTTACGTGACTTGCATATTTTATTGATTACGAGTATGTTGATGATTTTTATTAGATTTTCTTTGCTCCCTTTAAGGGTTTTTCTCAAATCTGACGACCCTACTTCAGTATCTGATCCAAGTTTACTGATTGAAGAAAGTATAAAGGATTTATTGTTGTGGGTAAGCTATGACGATTGACGTCGCAGTTTATCGCTTTTGTCACATGGGATTCGTCAATTAAGTATATCGAACATCAACAATTATACGAAAAACGAACTTGTGGGTTTGCTGACTTTAAAAAAGATTCGTCTGTCAACCGATATACCTGATGCCAAGTTACGAGCCAAGCTTTTCTAGCTTACAATGAAATATTCAAACGCGTGTTCGTCATTGTTTCTATTAACTCGTACCTGTTAATTTTATTGAAGAAAATTCCTATTCCTGTTTAGTGTTCAATTACAATTACATAGAATGTCGTATTACACAATTAAGTTTGGCCAAAAAGTATTTCCTCTTTTATAAATATTTAATCGAAGCCATCGATCGATTTTAAATTCGTTTCTACATGATTTAAATTTTAATGAAATGAAGTAGGTATATATTATTTTTTTTCAATTAATTTGTTAATCAACGTCTATATGACAGACGAATATGACTAGAGTCAAATTCATCCCTTTTGGCTCGCGGTGGCAAAACGGTGAACTACATCGAACTACGAAAAAAAAAGAAAACTATGAAAAACGGTCGATCGCTGCGCTGGGACCACGCGCCAAATAGGATGAATTCTACCCTATATGACCAGATATGTATGACGTGATAATAGAATAGTTAAATGCAAAGATTAGTCTGCCTGTTTTGTACAATTTTAAAAATACGCGCGAAAACTTTGGAGATTAAATTTGCATACTAGTGGCGACAAGGCGGCGAAGTCTTTTGCATACAATCGTGAACTCTTTGAAAGTGTAGAAGGAAACTGCTTTAACGACCCAATGTAGAGTAGGTTCCAAAGTTAACAGATAGATGGCGGGCGGGGTAAGCTGTCAAAAGTAGAGTATATGTGTTCTGTGGTCAAAAGGCATCATGTCGCGTGTATGGAGGATGTGCGCTGAAGCGTAAAAGCATATTTGTTTGTGTTTTCAGATGGAATTATTTTTTCTTATTGGTATTTATTTTGTTATTTATTTATTGTCTACAACTTTTTATATGTTTTGTTTATGATTTTTTTATATATTGATGACCACATTCTACTCTTACAAGTTCTCCGTTCAAGTAGCAACTTTTGAGAACTTTTTTCCCAAGTTAGTCCCAATAGTGGCTAACTGTTGTGTTAAGTACAACTTATTTAAAAGTTTTCTTAAGTTATTTATGTGACCTATTTTTATTTATGGATTATAACATTAATTTAATTTGAATTTTAGTTATCCTAAAATATTGGTAACTGTCAATAGTATTATTATACCCTATACATATCAAGTTTATTATATTGCTTAGTTCAATGGTAGGATTTTTTATAATTTAATCTTAGGTATGTTTACTGATTTAGTTGAATTACAGAGAAAAAAAATGGGATTTTGATATTGTACCTAAGCGTTGCTAAATGCAAACACAATGTCTTCTAACTTACACTCATAAAAATATGAAATTATTACACAATGAGCGAATTTATTTATAAGTAGGTATAATAGGAAATGTGCATTATTGAAATGAGATGTTTATGGCATGTTTTCTGAATCTATTGTTGAAGGTAAATATTACACACAATTAGTTCAGGTATAGGAACATACTCTAATAATATTAATAGGGGAATAATGAATAATATGATGAGAAATATTATATTTCATAACAATCAATACCAATGCACTTTTTATTATGGCATTTCTATACAACTATATGTTCAGTAGTAGTGTATTATGATTCGTGTGGGCTATGACTCATTGTTGTTGGGGAGACGCCGAGCACGCGTACTCCGATCCAATTTTTTCATCCGTCCGCCGCTCCCCTCGTTCCCTCAAGATATTTGGTTCTCATAGAGGTCATGAGCGGACTTGGGATTACAAATTATATGATAGGTTTGACGAGGGTTACCTTCTTTCACAAAATACGACAATCATTACGGTTAATTTTTACTATATTTTATTGACATTGTGTACATTGTATGAACGTAAACTTCTTGACATAAAAAATATTAGAAATATACAAATCTCTTTTGCCTATTTTTTAAAGTCAAGCTATGATACATCTCGTCTTGTTTGTAGTGGAACATGACTATTATGCCTGATGCATTCTTTCTTTATACCATTTTTTTATATCCATTGAAGGATTGATTATGGAAATTTCATGTTTACGTATAATAATTTCTGCTCATTTTATTCAAATTAGCCCTTGCTTGGTCAATCTAGAATTATTTGCTTCTCTGTTTGTTTTTAAACATGAATAAATGGGAAATAGTTACAAAAATTCATTGTGCTTCCTACTATCAATGGAATATACAAAAAATTTTTTTTCATTTTTCACTACTCCACCATCACAATATATCTCAATAATGGGGTAATCAGTGAATGCTGTGGATATAAAAATTAATACAACATTCTCTTTGTGCAAACATTTATTATAAAAAGAATAGTTAATTGTGGTAAATATTGTTCTCTAATCCAAAGCGTACCTTTCCCGATCTCTACGTCATTGTATTTCACGCGAGTCAATATCTCCGATCCCGAAGGGTGGCGAGCACACTTCACCCTCGCAGCATCACCGAATTACAAACAATCCTCCAAACTACTTCTCATTCAGACATCCATCCAACCAGTCATTTTTTATAATATTTTCTTTCATAAATTCATTGAATTAGCGGTGATTGTTTGTGATAGAAAAAAACACCATGAAAGTATTGCACAAATGTTCCCCGAGACGCTCGGTATGATATTTACAATGTGTTTCTATGATGTGTTGTGTGTGTAGAAATATGATTTGATTGAATATGACAGGCATTGAGTGGTGTTACGCTTCATTGAACACTGCTACCTGATATTTCTTTCTCTATTATGCTACTGATGCCTGATGGTTACCTTCATCACATTATTATTGTTAATAAGATATTAATACCATTTCTTTGTTCAGCCTGAGCTATACTCTCTGATAGTTCACTCATTTTTCTATTAATACAATATGATGTATTGTTGTATTAAACGTTGATTATTATGAATTATTATTCTATATTTTTGTAATACGATATTGTGTATAGATATTACTAAATTGTGGTTAATATTTTACATATTTTATATTTTCTTTATTGGCTTATTTTCCATTGCATATCAAAACAATCCATTCATAATGGGGGATCATGTTTTATTGATCGGTTCGTATTTGCCTATGCGTTGTATGGCGTATTGAAATTAAACCGTTGAAATATTCCGTACATCGAGAATTGTATATTTTATTTCTTATAAAATATTAGATTGTGTTTGTTTATTGCGTAATGTGATTATTATAATATTTAGGTATTTTTCAATATCTGTTTAGTTCATTATTCTTTAATAGCCTTCCACTTATTTAGAGGGATCTTAATTAATTATTGAACATAAAATAAAGATAGACTTAGGTATAAGTGATGTTGGTCAGTCTGCTGTTATGAATTAATGATGTTAATAATTAGTTGTGTGTTGTTGCAGTGTGTGTCTCGCCATGCTGGAGGCAGATGGGAGGGCGTTGGCGCCATGAGCCAAACCCCTGTCCCTCACCCTGCTGGCTGGGAAGGTCCGCTAGGCAAACTTGCTGACAGAGCATCCCTGCCCCCTGTACCCGGAAAGGAGAGGGAGCAGCCCCCTGGCTCCCCCCGCCATCACCTTCAACATGGCCCTCCTCCTCCGCCTCCCCCCAGGAGGGCTTCCGCCCCTCAGAACCCAGTGCCTCCTTCACCACATGCATACTTGCGCTGGGCCAATAGTTTTCAAGATCTGCTCGAGGTATGTAACTGAAATATTTTATCACACTACCTAATATGTTCACTCCATGTTTTTGTTTTACAGCAATAATGAATTAGCAATATTTTTATTAATATGAAATATTTTTAACAAAATTTTGCTCTTCACATTACTTTTCATGCCGTAGGATCCTGAGGGTGTGCGGCTGTTCCAGTTGTTTGTGCGAGAGGCGGGTCCCCAACACTCGGACCGCCTGGACTTTTTCTTTGCCTGTCAGGGTCTTAAGCAACACTGGGATCCTAAGCAGCCTAAAGTTATTGTGTCCGCTATTTACAAGTAAGATTTTATTACAATTTAGGTACATTCTCAAGAGCTCCACATTGTGATATAAAATTTAAATTACATATAACATGACATATCTTTGTGTAATGTTGTGTTAGGTTAGCAATATTTCTTTTTTCATGTAAGTATAGTAATACATTATATAAATTCCATTTTCCAGTTTTCTACGAAAATCACAGCTAACGATACCCGACGATGTGAGGAGGAAGATCAAGAGAGGGCTTAAGGATG
The DNA here is from genome assembly GCA_963576895.1 of Ceraclea dissimilis. Taxonomy (NCBI): domain Eukaryota; kingdom Metazoa; phylum Arthropoda; class Insecta; order Trichoptera; family Leptoceridae; genus Ceraclea; species Ceraclea dissimilis. Next base: position 4,610,051 of record OY756361.1, read on the forward strand.
AGGAGGAGCTTAGTGTGTGTATCTTTGATTCAATGAGGAATGAAGCGGAGCTGTTGATGAAAGAAACCACCTACCCAGCCTTCCTTAAGTCCGATTCTTACCTGCAAGCTGCCAGAGGTTCTGCAGGACAATCTTCCTCCAGCGGAAGCCTCTCTAGTTCTTCCAGTGCTAAAGAAGTGAGCATTTCCTACAAATATTTACAACATTTATCCTATTATCTTTAGTTACAAAAAATTGTTGGAATAAATCTCAAAGTGAAATTGATACACCTAATGACCTGACAATATCAGGTATCAATACTAGACCATACAACTTACTATGGTTGCATTATGGAAGTTAATCAAAAATTGTATTTTAACCACAATTTAACATCAATACTTGTGAGTGGACCCAATTAATACTCTCAAGCAACACCACAATACCTAACATACCCTAATCGTTTGTAAATCACCTGGATGTCATCGTTTATCTATGCATTAGACATTACATAAACTTTGCTTGTGAGTTTTGTAAAATAGAGACTATAATAAACTAAGTGGCTATGTATTGTAATATTTGAGCAGTTGTACCAGGCTCCTGTCTCTCCCTTGCCCACTTTACATGAGGACGAGGAGCTCAGCCTTCAGCAGGCCCAGGGGATGTCCACATCCATGCCTCCACCCTCGCTGTCACACTCTCTGCCACCCCAGCGTCTCACCAAGGAGCTCCTCATGGCAACACAGAACAGGAGATTACAACCTGAAGCGCTGCATGGGTGAGTGATGTTGCTTATTTTCAGATTTTACTAGTTGTTGTATATAATATTATATTCCCAACTCCTAATGCTTGAATTATCAACTCCTGTTTAGTGGATATTTTTTTATTTGTGGCTTTCAAATTGATTCATGTGCACAATCAAGATCAACTTTTCTACATATATAAAGACCTATGTTTATTGGTCCTAAGCTTCGTTTAACTTTGTCTAACAACTAAGTTGTTGACATGTCTTCTATTTCAACAGAAGATGTGGACATACTTGTGTGTATGTTTAATTAAATAATTTATTAATTGTTTTAACGGCCTTAAAGCCTTAATGTTTGCTTTGCTTTTCAATCTTAAGAATGTGTCCACAAATCATTTAGAAACAAACTGATTTTTGTTCTTTAAATCCATCTGTATTATGTTTTTAAAAAGAGTTTTGTTAGTAGTTGTTTTTTATCCCTCGACATTATAAACTGACGCATGATGTTTTTTATCCTAACTAATTATGTATTCATTATGTTCTTACATCTTAAGTTATTTTTATTTTATCTCCACATTCTGTATTCTTTTATGATTGTTGTTAATTTTCTTTTTTTTTATTTTTATTTTTTCCCCATGTTGCTGTATTGCTTGCTGCCCTAAACACAATTCATCCAAATAATAAAAACATCATCCAAACGACTTGCATCAATAATATATGAAATAATAACGCAATCATGGTATGGCATTGTAACAAATCTGATGCAATATTGTGGATGGCTTGGCCTTGTATTGAAATATTCCCTCCCTTGGATGTTACACTCACTTCTAATCACCTCAGAGGAGTGTTTGGAAAGAATTACTCCGTATACTCTCAGCCTCATCTGTCATATACGGCCTACTGTCCGGCTTCCAGACAAGACTCTGAATTGCAATCAATGAGCAGTGGAAGAGCGGACTCAGATATACTTTCTATGTCAGGGAGCAGTATGTAAGTATTTGTATTTATTTTATACCGATGTAACCTTGTGTTGCAGAATTAGTTTTGTATTTTATTTATCAAAATAAGGAAATGGCCAAACTAATGTGCCATAGCAGAGAGCCACACAACACATATTTGAGTTTTATAAACTTGCTTTTAACCAACAATGAGCATTGTGTTGTGAAAATTGTTTCATTATCATGGTGACCTACGTTTTTTTTTCAGTGATGGAGTCAGTGCTTGCAGAGGAAACCACGGAGCACGGAGGGAACATGCGAGACACATGCGTTCAATGATGGAGTCTGCTCATGTCAACAGAGACATTAGGACACATGATATGGTACGTAGTATATTACTCTAAAAGTCTAAAGCATTGATTTCACATAATGTACTATTTGTTTGTTTTTTAACTTACTTTTTTTTTCATGTTCTCATTTCATTTTTTAAATTTCTCATGCTGTAATGTATGTAAACTTTATGTACTAATGGCCTTGCGCCGTGTATTATTTAAAATAAAGAAATAAAATTATATTAAATTTAATGTTTAATTTTATTTTGTAGGTTATCCCAAGAACATTTAGAATACAAAAAGTAGTGTGTCAACCAATGAAACCAGAAACATTTGCTTCCATCCTCATTGAAAAGTTAGAGAAAGTGAAACGAGATCAGGAGAACCAAGAGAAGTTGGATAGAAAACTCAAAGAGGTTTGTTGTGATATTTACTTAACACGATGATATTAAATGTAATTTGGCAATGTCTTCTTTTACAGAGATTTTATTTATTTTGATAAATTCCTTGCAGACTGATGTTGCCGCAGCTCTTAGAGAAAAGTTACAACTGGATGATGATAATGATCAGGATATTTTAGGTAAGATACTTTCAGCCTTATTCAATAGATATTAAAGGATATTGTTTATTGTTGTTTTGTTTATTGATTATTAGACACTTGTGGCTTTGTCTCCAACCAATTTAAAATTTATTGTGGCATCTATAAATATGTAATTGATTTCTTTCAGATCAACATGTATCAAGAGTTTGGTCCGATTTGACGCCAGCCAGATCTCCCGGCAGACCCCCAACGCCTCCCCCATACAGTCGCAAACTCAGAGAACTTCATTCCCGAGATGTCCACAGCACTCTGTCAGCCGATTCGGGCAACGTTCGAGACTTTGGAGAGACATCGAGTGGAGCCAGCGTGTCTAAGAGCAGGTCGGTGCCGGATTATAGGGATCCTATCTACCTCGAGGATAGGAGGTTTGGATAAGATCAATAACTATGTCTATGTCTCGTAGACGCACATTTATTTTATTTACTTCATTTGCACCATTATATTATTTTTCTCAGTGTTTTCTCATAAATTTTATTCTCAACATTGATATAGTAAAATATTTTCAATTGCAATATTTTATCAATCATTTGTTTCTAGAATTATCTTGGTGTAGAAATGTACGAATAACTTTTTATTTTGCTGTAATATTTTTGTGTAGAGTAGATGTAGTATGGAGTATAGTGTCCATTAATGCCAGAATATGTTTTGAGTGTAATTTGATATTGTTGCAGGTTTGATAGGAGTATTAGTAGGAAAACTCTAACAGAACTGACTGACAGTGGTGTGTCTGTTGTGAGTGATACACCTCCAGTGATTCCATCACATCAGGGACATTCTAGGGTGCTTCAGTGGATTCAAAAGGGTGCCAACAACCAAGACAGGTACAGTATCAGCTATTCTCAGTACAATCGTTAGTAGCATCCAAGTCAATTTACTCAGTCATTGAGGTTGACTGGGAAATTATGAGTCAATCAATTGCCCTTAGTTCCAGCCAAGTCAATTTTTTATTATTATTTTCAGACATGGTCGCCGGTCGTTTAGTCGCAGTGGTTCTGCAGAACGACCACCAGATCCTCAGATGTCTCAACTGACTCAGTTGCCTCCACACACTTCCATACAATTGGATGAGACCAGATTACGGTTAGAGCAACAGCAACCCACGTCCAGACACAGTAAAAGGTAAATATGTACAACTATCAAGATACCTATCCCGTCTCATTCTTACATTTTATTTGTTATACGTGTGTAACTTTTGAATTATTATTCATAGGATGAGTGTTCCTGTGGGCAAGGCCCCAGCACCCCCACCTCGAGAGGAGCCCCCTACGTCCACCGTGGTCATGTTTACTTTCCTGGAAGAGCAAGTGCCCTACCGCACCAAGATACCTGCGTCTCCAGTTACCCTCAAGCAGTTCAAGGAGTACCTGCCTAAAAAAGGAAACTACAGGTTTGTTTTATTACAATTTGTTGTCATACACAAATTGAATGTGTCTTGTTTTAATGAAAGTCTTTTGTGTGTTGTAGATATTTCTTCAAAACACACTGCGAGGAATTGGAGAATACGGTGATACAAGAGGAGATTGTCTGCGATTCAGATTACTTACCTTTGTTTGAAGGTAAAATAATGGCTCGAGTCAAGAATGTGGAGTGATGGTGAATCGTTGTGTTGGAATGGAACTCAGATATATTAATATAATATAATGGAGTACTTATTTTACTCACAAGTTAAGTGCTTTAAACGGGTATACATGTTTAGTTATTCTTCCCTCCCAATCGTTGTGACTCCCTGGAGTTATGAATACATTCGTAACTTCTGGTCATCTCTCTCATAGGACAATATACGTCACATACGTACTCCTACTTGTATGTATGTATTGTGTAATATTACTTTATTTCAAATTTATTTTTTTATGCATTTGATAAATAATTTTCATTGTATTATTATGAACATATTTTTTTTAAACAAAGTGAAGTTGAATTTATTCTGTGACTGATTTTTTGTACATACTATTATTATTAAAGGATACTTAGTTAGGTTTATTATTATATATTGATTATTCTGTTTGAATGTAAGTGATTCCACATTGTGTTATGGGCGTATTAGTCAAACATATCACTCTACTGGGGTTCGTTCTGGATCCGTTAATTTTCACTCAGCGAGTCAACGGACGATTATCGCGCGAAGCAGAACGCAATTGGGTGATAGTTCCAATTGGAATTGTCAAACAGAGATATAGATATGAGAATACTAATAAGAGTGAGTTGATAGATATACATCGAGATAGCGATATCACAATACTCTTCTTTGGTAGAAAGGGATAGACATATATCGCGTGTTAATAAGAGTGAGCGAACTGCACGTGCGGACCATTCTATTATCTATGGCGAGCGAATGTCACCCAAGAAAATAGTTGGGTCTTATTCGCAACAACTAAGCGTGTCAACTGTGCACATAGAACAGGTTGAACAGCACAACCAGTTAACTAGCACCGACGATAGAACGGAGAACAATGGAACCATAAACAATTGAGCGAATCACTGAGTGAATTTTAACGGATACAGAACGTGGCCCAGTACTACTCCTCTACAAGTACCTCACATAAGATCCACAATGTGTCTCAAATCATTGGATGGTATGCCACAGTACCCTTGTACTGAGTTCATTTAGTTGCCGTTGTTTATACAAATACATACCACCGTTTTCGATTCTCTTTCAATTTCTATTTTACCAGCATGAGAGAAATAAAATGCACAGAAATAAAAACCCACCAGTCAAGATTAATCCTTTTAGTTCTCTTTGAGTTTACTCAAACTCCCAATAAGCTGGACATTGCTTTAGTCATATGTAGTGAATTCCTAATGAATGACAAAGTACTAAAGAAATAGAACAATATGAATACACCTCGATATGAATTATTGTTATTCCTTGCAGGATAGGTGGGGAAGGTCGAGCAGTGTAAGTTCCTATTGTGTGATACACGTTTCTCTCTAGTTAGAATCTTTTTATTATGTAATGATAATAAGGTCCCCATTTTGATTCACAATTTTTAAAAAGCATTGATATTTATTTAATTATTGAAACTTGTAAATATATAACTTTAGATTGTAAAGGAGAATAACTTGCCGAATATATTTTATATATAAACTTAATTATTTTTAGTGACTTATTATATTTATTTAGTGATGTGCATGTTGGAACTGTGTCTGTATCCGACATAATGACTATAACACGAATTCACACCTTGTTAATAATTATAGAGATATACCTACCCCCGTTTTCACCAACTACCACCTAGGAAGCAGACCCCTAAGAAATTTCCATACAAAAACAGAGATAATATTCTATTTTTTGACACGCAGGCCTACCAACCACACCCTAATTCCATACAAAATGCAACACTCAACTCACCTACGTTAGGTGCCCAAATATCTCTGCCCAGGCTAGGTGAGTTGCGTGTTGCATTTTGTATGGAATTAGGGTGTGGTTGGTAGGCCTGCGTGTCAAAAAATAGAATATTATCTCTGTTTTTGTATGGAAATTTCTTAGGGGTCTCCTTCTTAGGTAAAAGTTGGTGAAAACGGGGGCTAGTGTTGTACATTAATTATTTAAAATTATATTCTAGTTAGTTGTCTAATAAACTAATATTCTTGTGGTCAACTTTGTAAAAATTGCAAAGTGAAAAGATGCTTGAGTCATGTTACATGTATGAAATACCACACCACTTTTATATCAGTGCCATACAGTTGTCAAGGTAGATATATTGACGGGTTGTTTTCGCTCCATCAGTTAGTCAAAAAGAAATTGGTTGTTGGTTTCAGTTGTCAAATTTAACTTGATTAAATATAGATTTCACTCACTAAATGTCTTATATTCTAATGGTATTTAACTTTTCTGTGCAAAGTTGACAGTACAACCAGTGAGGATAAGGGAGAGATATACAGAATGATTCTGTGTAATCTTAAATTGTCAATGCCTTGAATGGTGATTGTATGTCAATGGTTTGTTATAAAATTTGAACAAAAAGATTTAAAATTTGAAGCATTTTGTGAGTGTAGTATTACTATGTAGTGCAATAACAATTTAATATATTTATGAGGATATATTGATAGCTTGTTAGATCTAGAGGTATATCTCGATCTGAAACATATGCGATCTGATCAAATGTAATAACAAAATATCTATTGAAATGATTATCAGCGTGACCACAAGACCTAGTAAAATATTAAATTGGGTGCGTAATATTGTGCCTTCCAATGCTGTGATGTTCACTAGAATATCACAGTGTTCAATTAATAAAAATAAATTATCTGTATTTAATAAATAGATGCTGTTTATATTTTCCTTTGTTTTTATATGCAGTCTATTCAACATGACATCCACAATGAATTTTGTATTATTTTTCTACCATTATTGAACTACTAATGAAACAAATAGAAATGCGTTTACATTCGGGATACAATTTCGTAATTCCCTATGAGCTCTGTAGTTTGAGTAATATTTTATTTATTTATTTATTTTACGTTTAGTTGTGCTTATGTATAATATACACAACTAAACAACCTGTTGTATGTAAGTATATTAAGTTCCGTCTTCCTCTTCTTCTTATCTTCCAATGCAACTTCAATACAATAAATTATATTACCATTTTTATTTCCTACTTATGTTATCCTCATACTATTATAACGAGATTATTTATGTACAGAAATACCTAATCGTAGTGCACAAATCCATCATTGTGTGTGTCATGTGGAATATCTGTATAAAAATATATAGTTGATATATTGTCTAATATAATTTCCTGTGAGTTATGTTGCATATGTATTATACATACATATTATTATTAGTGTTACTATGTATGGTTAATTATAAATACAGGGCAGCTGCTGATACTTGTAACTTGACATACTACTTATTATTTATTTATTTATAATTCATGTCTCCCATATTTGTTCTGATTATAATGTAATAATCTCTGTGGATCTCGCCTCATAATCATTCCGACATTTTTTTTATTTTATCCCCACATGCTTGCTTTTTTATGAAATACATTTTCTCAAATCTGTCCATACCACATGGTTGCAACTCAATTGGATAAGTAAACTGTTCTCTACTACCAGTAATGTACGTAAAAATATAATTCTAATACCAGTCACGTAATTTTGTAGTATTAATAGAATATTTCTCATGCCACTAAAGACTAATATTGTCTAAAAAGTGCAAACTTTGTTAGATATAATTAACTTTTGAAATATTTCATAATGAAAGGTTGACAAAATAGAGCAATAAAAATCGTTAATTTAATCCATTTGAAAATGAAAAGGTTGTGCAAAAAAATCTATTGGACATGCTACGGTATGGATGTAATTGTGTATGTATGTTATCATATAATATGTGCCATATTGTCCAGGATACTTTAGATCATTGTATAATGTCTTTAATTTATTTTATTCTTGTGTTTTCACTGTGCAAATAATATTGTTGTCTATTTTGTATCAATACAGTCAGATTACAACATCAATGAATGAGTAGCCGCAATAGTAAGTGACTGATTGTGTTAAAATCACTATTTCAAGTCCATATTGTTTATTCTGATAGCTTTATTCATAAATTTTTAGTCCTGCCATCTCAACACAAAGCATTGTAAATAATAAATGTATAAAAGTGTATTTATTATATGTAATAGTATAAAGGATATTGAGAATATTTTCAACACAAAGCACTCACGTTTTTCCTTCAGAACTGATATAAAATGTTATCCTATATTCAAGTTAGTATCATAGAGATGTGACTTGTACAAAACCAATTGTACCACATAGGTATTATACACACATGTCATTTGTTAAGAAGATTGTAACATAATGTTGACCTACTCTATTGTTTCTCAGTCCTTATTATTTACTTCAGGATATAAGATACTAGAGAAGATCTCTATGGTACGATTGAATGATGTGTAGCAATTAATATAATTTTATCAACAATGCCTGATGTCTGAACAACATAATATTGTAAAATTCATTTGCTCCTGAATTTTAAGTTAAAAAATAAATAAATTAGTATTTTTTACAATGAATTTGCCTTTCATTTTCCTGAATAGATAAAAATGTTAACCCTGATGAATACAAATCAGTACCTCTGGTAACTCAGACGTTGGTGTGGCAAACACATAGGAGCAGTATGAAACGCCAAACTTCCGCCAAATACTATATAACAATAGTAATACCTGCAACTTTGCCCGTTTGTAGCTATGCGCGATGCTAGCAACGAGGGTTAAAATTGTCACTGTCAGGGCCTACTCCCGTGAAAAATGTAAATCCGGCTCTGCAACTACCATACTCACCATCAATGTAGGTTTTTAAAAACCTGGATGTCATAATTCCTCTACCAATGTTCATATGACAGTTCCCGTATATATTATCACCATCTATGCAAGTTTTTAAAAACCTGGGTGTCATTATTTCAGCACCGATGTTCATATGTCAGTTTCTATCTCTACTATTGCCATCTATGTAAGATTTTGAAAACCTGGGTGTCACTATTTCAACACCGATGTTCACATGTCAGTTTCATTCTATGCTATCGCCATCTATGCAAGTTTTGGAAAACCTGGGTGTTACTATTTCAACACCTATGTTCATATGTATGTTTCTATCTCTACTATCGCCATCTATGGGAATTTTTGAAAACCTGGATGCCATAATTTCACCACCAATGTTTATATGCAAGTTTCTGCGTATGCTATTAGCATCTGTGTAAATTTTTACAAGCTAAAAATATAACAAAGCTCATTCTTTATGGGTGGAATGCCGATGAAAAATAAAAAAAATAGGTAGGTATACACCAGCAGAGTGTAAACAGACACACCAAAGTAAATTTTGTGCATGGCTCCCAAAAAGGAGAGGTTCAAAATTTTTAAATATAATAAACAATAAGTAAATCAAAATGTATAACTATATTTAAACTATATTTTAATTCACAAAAACAACTTAAACTAAATTACGACATAATTCTACTCTACGACCACCTCAGCTCCCACTTTACTGAGTGTTTCTTTCAACTTGTCTGCTTCTTCTTTGGTAATCTTATCCTTTACAACGGCCGGTAAACTCTCCACAAACTTCTTAGCTTGTACTAAATTATATCCTTCCATGCAATTTTTTATTTCTTTAATAAGAGCAACTTTTTGTTTTTCATCATAACTCTTTAGTTTCACCTGCAAAAAACAAAAGTAGTTTAAAACAGTTTAGTAACTATGTAATTATTCGACACAAATCCCACATAAATATTTTAGTTCGTTTGTTTATATCACCACTTCCCATTTAATATCATTTCTCTCATGGGTTTCCATGGATACAATTTTTTTCTATAGAATTACTACTAATCCAGCGTACAACATATTTGAAACAGAGAGTACTTTGTGTCCAATTTCTACAATTTCCAGTTAATTCATTCCGGGGTAATCTTTTATATGAAATGGTTTTGTGCATTCATTTATTGAGTGCATTTAGTAAAAATTCTCAAAATACACTTAGGATATAAAAAGTTTAATAATTTGTAGTCTTGAATGAGATATTTCTTTAGACAAAACATCAAAATTCAAGGTTTTTCAAGAAAATCTCCACCATTAGTAGTGTTAGTCCAAATGTCACTTTTTAAAATGATAAGTTGTTTTTAAACTAATGAGAGGTGGTATTATCATTATTTGCAATGTAAAAGGTAAAATAGGCTTTTATTTACGTTTTGTAAATGAAATTTTGCCATTTGCCAAATTAAAATTTACGTCAAGAGCAAAATATTCATATTGTCTTTTTGTCATACCAATATTTCATATATTTTCTCTGTTGTACAGATGTCATATTCTCTAGATGGGTGCAGTATATTCACAGTATATTTTTCTCTATCTGACATAGATTATATTGCTTCCGAATATTTGTTAATCGATGTTCTACAATTATTAAAATCTTATGCAAAGTTGCTACACCACAAAAAATTGCCATACCACAAAAAATAAATATATTGTAAGTAGGTAGGTACCTGCTGTAAATATTTTAGTTCGTCCCAATGTTTCTAACATTTTCACCATATCCTTTATAGACTCTAAACCGTTCATCCGATTGAGATGAAACTTTAGGAAATTGTTGTGCTTGCCCCAAGGAGTGTTCTAATGGGGGTAGGGGATACAAGGAGGGGGGCAAGAAAAAAAACTTTTTTTTTTCAAATATATATAACTTTTAGTGTCGAAAAGATGAATGGTAACCCTACCAACATCCGGAGGAATAAGGAGGGGGGGGGGGGATTGGGGGGCTGGGGGGGTCGGGATGAAAAAAGTGATATTAGTGTCGAATCCATAGTTTTCCACCTCAATAAGATGAAACCCTCCCGACATCCGCAGGAATAAGGGGAGGGAGTTAGGGGGGGCTAGGGGGGGTCGGAATGAAAAAAGTGATATTAGTGTCGAATCCACAGTTTTCCGCCTCAATAAGATGAATAGTGACCCTCCCGACATCCGCAGGAATAAGGGGAGGGAGTTAGGGGGCTGGGGGGGGGGTCAAATTGAAAAAAAAAAAATTATGCAGACCCCCCAAAACTGTTGTGAGTTTTAGTGGCTCTGCAGTACTTTAACTAAACATGATGGTACCACTGATTTTGGGTTCCACTGCCGACCTACTTCACCATCCATACACAAATTTTGCCGTAGCGAAGCACGGGTAATACAGCTAGTATCTTAAATAATTCGTGAGAAAGACGCAGATTTAATTCCTGTTTACATTATGATGCATGATGGTGTTAATGTGTGATTGAATTAATCCAACAGAAAGACTTACTGTGAACTCCAACTGAACTTTAAGAGGTGCTGCTGCTTCCTCTTCTTCCTTCTTTGACGGAGCTTGCATCATAAATCCTCCCATTGGCATAGCAGGCTGGTCTGGGAGATTCAACCTCTTCTTTAATAACTGGCTCAATTCACTAACTTCCAGAAGGTTCAGTGTTGAAATGTCACTTACAATCTTTTCTATTTTTGGCGAGTATATTTTGTTATCCTCAGGAGATGGAATGGTCATCGGTTCAGTGACTGCAGCAGCCGCAGCCGTTGATTGTCTTACGGCGCTACTAAAATTGGAAAGAAATGCGATAACATTTGTTCGAATAGGTAAAGACTTACGTGACTAAACCAAAATACTTTCATGCATATTTTAAAATAAACTGTTAAGTGTGCAATGAGCGTTTATTGTCGACATTGAGTACAGAATACAACTTTTCCCAAGATCTTTCTTAATCGATTGAACCAAAACCAAGTGCTTATTTATTCTCAAAATCATTGAAGGACAAATACAGCATCATAAATTTATGAAAAACAAAAGAGCAACCACTACTGCAGTTGGAAAATAAGTTTCTAAAATCCCAATAGGTACCTATCAGTATATCTCGCTGTATTCATTTTAGGGATCACTAACATCTTTCAGAAGGGTGGAAATGGAAAAGATGTGGCATGAAGTATAAGTGATCATTGTAAAATGTATTTTCACGCGTAAAACATAAATTAATTGAAGGGTTATTATATTTAGACGGATGGTTCATTTTGAGGTTATGACTAAAAGAGCTTAATTAAAATAACTATTCTTACACTCTTAACATATTTCTACATTGCGGTAAAGACAACTTTAATAAACTCTTCAGTGAATTCATTTTCTAAAATCTTTCAGGAAGCCGGAAAATAGATAATTACAAAATGACGGAAAATCGGAAAAATACACGCCACAAAAATCGCTAAAATAGTTTCACTAATGTTGCTACAATATGGTCATGAATCGCCATAATTTTTGTTGAATAATTTAGACTTGAATTACACACCTTCACATTTTATCAGTATATGAAATTTTTTAAAATGACGTTGTAATAATAAGAAAATGGTAACTATATACTTATGTAGTAGCCAACGCAGTAGCTCAAATATGTACAAATTTACTAAAATAGAACTGAGAGACAATGTGAAATACCTAAATTTAGGCAATTAATTATGGCAATAATTTAAGACAACGAGATAAAACATCACCAAGCAGACATAAGACATAATGTTAAGTTGGCAAAACTGTATAAACCAAAGAGAAATCACCGTAGACCAGCGGTTCCTAAGCTTTTCAATCTAGTTACCTCTGTGACCCACCAAGGGATCTGATTTTACCCCCTTCCGATACAATGTACATAGGTAGGTATATAGGACTTGAAAGTAAAACATATACAATAAATCGCACTTGCAATCTTACAATCACATCAGTGTTTTCAATGTGAAAATTGGTATAATACGGGTGTATTTTGTGTACAATAAAACGCTGAGTATTTTCACTCGTATTATACAGGTAGTTTGATAGATAGATACAGATCAAATACAGATATCCTTAAGGGGTGATTGAAGAGATCATTTTCCATCGTTTGAGCCAAACTTATCTTAGTCCATCCAAAGTCTCACGGTTTTCAAGTTATTCGAAATTTTCCCTTTTTATCAAGAATACCCGAATTACCTTCTCAGTTTTAACCCCAATATCATCACGAAGAATGGTTCCTACTTAGTACCCTTGGCAAAAGGTGCCCTTGAGGTGGACTTGCTCCACAAAACGGCGCATTATAAATTGTCCATTTCATTATTATATTATTATTATTAGTTCTTTCATTCTTTTTTGTTACTCCAGAGTGTGTTTAGTCTATTCAAGTCATAAGTTTTAATCTGAAGAAGCAATAATGATAAAAAAATATCGGATTAAAGTTTCGAGAAACAAATACTTTAAAAACAAGTTACGACTTTGGAGAGGATTTTCCTTCTTCTGGGAAGAAACTTCTCTGATTTATGCTCTTTCAATTGATATACAAAACATTATAAAAGCCATTGGTTTCAGTTAATTAATAAAAAGTTTAAATATATATTTTTACCTACCTAATGTACCTACTGAATACCAAAAGAAAAAAAACACGCAAGGACCCTATCCGCGTCATTCATTCATGTGCTATAGCCACTAGTGTCCCTTGTCTGCTGGGTGAGAGTTCACTTTTCCTCTAATCAGCAGTAATCTGTTTTATCAACTTAAATTTTCTTGAAAATGAATATTTTGTTCGATGTTCATGTCATTCTTTTCATCAGTCGATTGTCAACAATACGCGCGGTCAGACTCAAACTTTTTTGGATCAAGTCAAAACTTTAGTAGATAGTATTGTTATATTCGTATTAAATATGGCTAACACAAAACAAATATCGTTAAATTGTAGCGGACATACTCGCCCTGTGGTGCATTTAGATTTTAGTGATGTTACAGATTGTGGTTACTTCCTCATATCGGCTTGTAAAGGTACGTGTTTCTGGTAATCATTTTCTCAGTGCTCATGTCACATCTAACCTCTCATAAATATTTACCTTGGCCTGATTTTATTATAATTTGAAGACCTACAAGTAATTGTGGCCCGGGACGGTATTCTAAACCGGCTTGTAATAATTATGATCATGTGTTTATATAATTAGTGCAATTAGTTACATTGCTACGTATTATGTTTCTAACATTAGTTTAAAATGCAAATGTACGCAATTTGGCTTCTTTAGACGTAATTGACAAGCGTTATCCTCAGTTTGAAGGTATTTGGTGCAAATCATTATTTAATGAATCAGGGTACGATGTAATAGAGTGCAGACACTGATGGTGATCAAATTGGGTGTTCATGGATGAAGTCAGTAAATTTACTGCAATTGTCATTGAAGGATATCTAAAGTAAACAAAGTACTATTTGTGAACTACTTGTTTGTTTGTTACACCTCTGACTACAATGTGGATATTTTTTCGAGAATACAGAGATGGTAGGACACTTTAAATTCAGAGTGACTTGCACAACATTTGTGATGATTTGTACCAGACAGATTATGATTTGCCACAAATAGGAATTTGCCTGGGGTGTTATTTATCAATTTATTTTCAATTAAAATCTTACTGGACCATCTCATGACATGCAATCTATTGGTTCTTTCTGGTTTAAAAAACGGTGCAATTTTTCTTCCGAATCTCTTCTTTATTCAGTCATTCAGAAGATTCAGGCGGACAATATGACAAATTCGTTAATTGATAAAGTATATGTACTGAACTGATGGCAGTACTTGGCAAGGATTGAATATAAATGAGAATGTAACATAGAAAGGGCCAGTTGAAAGACATTACATTATATACATGAACAGATACATTTAGTTATACAAGCATTATTAGGGAAAGTTGATCAACTTCAACCAAGATGTTTCATTGTATACTTCACAGTATATGTGTTGGTCTTCTAAGCGAGAGTTCCCGGGTTGGAACCCGGGCACTGATGATGTATTCCGTGCTTCATAACGCAAGCTTTTTAGCTGTCAAGTGTGCAGGAATGTATTTGGGCTTGTTTATACCCTATTTTTTTAAATACAATACAATAAATAAATTGGAAAAGCGTGTGTTGTGAAGTGAATTCATTATAGGCATTGAGATCCAACTCACGTACAACCGCCTGGCAGATCAGTGCATTGCCTGCCCAGCTATTCAATATCTGTTGCGTTACTTGGTTCCTTAATCTTCCTTTAAGGAAAACATTAAGGTAACAAGACTTCTCCACTCGTGGTTATCATGTCTTTATGTCGTCATACGCAATAAATCCTCTGATGCAACGTTTCTCAACCCGTGGTACATAGATATCACATGATGGCGCACAGTTGACTGTTGGTGGTATCCTAATAAAATCAGTAATAAATAAATATATTACAATATGCAATACAACCACTTTAATATGGTACAATTTAGCGTAATAAACCAAGTGGTATGCAAGTTATAAAAGATGTGAACTGTTGGTCTAATGTCGGCCATAGAAATACTATGCAGCAAATATTGTGATTTATTTACCTAATACAAATTATACAGGCCTGGACTAGCCAATAGCGCTGGCTGATTACATCGCGAAAAAGGACGTGGGATTTTAAATCAATTTAGGTACACAATAAAAATTGCCTATGGCGCTAATTACGCCTAATAACAGGTGACTTGATTTTCTTATTTCAGACACCACGACCTTTTGTATGCACATATGTCTCATTCTTTCTACATAAATTTCTTTTGCCTCGAACAATATGACCAAATATGTTATTAATGAAAGCAACCAGTTTTTCACTTCAGTCATTCTTTAAAATAAATTCGACTGCGGCGCTATTTATTTGGTCCATTATTTCTTCATAAATATACCCATTATTGTGCGCACGTTGTTTAGGTAAATAATTTTATTTAAAAATATAAACTGGGTCAAAATTACGACCTTCTTTACGCAATTTCTCAAGAAAAATATGTCTGCTATTATTTTCTTTTACTACATGGGTGAGGGGCCCTCAAAGCTGTTGTTGTGTTGGGCCCCCAGATGCCTTAGTTCGCCGCTGTGTGTATGGGTAGGTACTGGTACATATACCGTTTTTGTGGGAAGTAGGGGGCCGATGTCTCTAAAATGCCCAGGCCGGTTTCAGGTCCCATTCCGGGCCTGCAAGTATAAGTTTATCTGTATCATATTTTGTCATACTAGGATGTATATATATTGTGTAGGTACATCATATAGGTATGCAGGTATATATTGATTCCTTACTTTTAGTGAATTACATGTGTGAGAGTATGGCCTTGCTAAAGGTTGATAGTTGGCCTTCCTCAACACTGTGTCACTAGTTAGTACAACTATGTTATTGTGTATTGCATTGCATACTATATAGTCACTAGGTATTGTATTGTATGGCAGAGACCTACACATAGGAAGCACCTTGATGCAGCCAATTTATTTTCATAAAGGCAGTTCACCTTGTTTACTTTGCCCATAATATTTCTTGTCTACAGTACACTGCATGCAGCATGTAGCTGTACTTATATTATATTATAATCAACTAGTGTAGCGTTATAATGATCATTAATATTGTTTTTATTTAATAATACATCTACTGATACTAGACTAGGTTATCCTTGATGGTGTTGATCTATTAACTCAACAGTTTCTTTATATTTATCTCCATACTTGTTTTTATCAATTGACTTGTTTGTCAATTGATTTGAGCGAGCGAAGAGGGGTGAAGCGCGGCCGCCCGAGACTGACCTGGTCCGATCGTGTCGACCAGATCCTCAAGAATGGACGCGTTTTGGAATCGGAGAGCGTGTATGACAAATTGCATGAATGTGACGGAGGCTAGGAGTGTGTGCAAGACTAGGGCTGTCTGCCGCTCTGTCCTCTCTGCCTACCCTGCGAGGGACGTGGCGTGAGGGTATAGATAGATAGGATTGACTTGTTCATGTTGAAATATTTATGTGAAAAGCAATTTTGATAGCTGAATGTAAAGTGATAGTAAAGTTTCAAGTTCAATGCAGTTTCTTATTTATATTCAACTAGACATATAGACTACATTATTACAGACACTCTGATGGCTAAACAGAGACAGAGACAGAAGTGAAAGCACAGCTGATTACATTATTACCTACTATACTATACAATACTATACTATATATACTTATATTACTTACTGACTACAACAGTAGCATTCTCTCTTCAATACTTAACTAAGTACAGTACAAGTACACATCAACTACTAACTGTTGAACAGATATACCTACCTATATAATATCTATAATACCTACACTCTCGCTAATTCAATTATCACAATATTAGGTAGAGTTTTGTATGTTAAATTTATATTCAAATATTATAATTAATTGTTTATTGAAAATTGTTACATTCATTATTGCACTCTAGATCATATATGAGCAACGCACGGCCCGTGGGCCGTATGTGGCCCACCTCGCCTTTTGATCAGACTTGTGGAAGATTTCAAAATTGCCCAGAACATTAGATATTATTCTGATTCGTGTGACTTTAAAATTAAACTTAATAAATATCACAAGTACCTATTGCCTACTCCCCACTTCATTAATAGCCTAAAGTTTGGCCCCCAACTTTCCAAAGGTTGTCTATACCTGTTCTAGATCATTGTGATCGATAATAATAATATTGTGACCATAAATAATAGGTATTAATTTGAAACGCACCGTAAATTAACCTTGGGATGGTAATTTAATGGGCAGCCATATGCAAACGGAGGTTTATTTATTTCACAATGTAAAGACACAATGGTCACCCTATTTGCAGAATGCAGTGTCTAGTAGTACTGGGCGTTTGTGCTGATCAGAGAATTCTAAAAATGTTAATGTTAATCCCAATGAACAGTTTACGTCAATTGCTACTGTTAAATATTTTGAGTTGGTAGGTATAGATATAATCAACGAGATCATCCGCTATTGTTAAGATGATACGTTCCTGTAATTCAATTCAGCCTCCGCTGTCTGTATAACGAAAAACGAGAGAATATATTTTGTTTGTTCGTTACACAGCTAATGTGATGGCGGCCGCTATCTGTGTAACGAGAAACGAGAGAATGATATTTTGTTCATTTGTTACACAGTCAATGTGGTAGCGGCCGCTATCTGTGTAGCGAGAAGCGCGAAAAATAATATTTGGTTCATTTGTTTTCACATTGTCAGGTTTTCATTTTGATTTTTCATTTGTCATTTTATTGTTTTGTTTGGGGGATAGTAATTGTGCACTGTTCTTTTTTTTATTTCTCTTTTTTTTTTGTTATATACCTACCATGTAATGTGCATTGTGTTTTTTATGTGTGTATTTTTTCTTTTCATATGTATAACTGTTTTAAAGGCTTTATGCCGTTAATAATGTAAATAAATAAATAAATAAATTTGTTTTCCGTTGCGCAAGTAGCTGGCAGTGACTGTACACCTACGTCGATTAACATTGAAACATTTTTCTGTTGATGTATCAATATTTCTGTTGACGGCAAACAGTCAGTTTTCTTCTCGTGCGTTTGGAATATATCATACATTGATCAGCGACAGCAGAGAATATATTTTTATGTCAACAGTGTTGACGTGTTGAATAAGATCAACTGTTGAAGATTACCGTTAACACAGCTCTAGTGTCTAGTGTTGAGTATGTATAGTAATGTAAATATTATGTGTAGACATGTCAGACATAACCTTATTTAGAATGACAAGACATGATTGTATATTTACTAGTAATGGAGAATATTGTGTATTGTCTTGTGTTCATGTTGAAATCAATCATTTATAATGCCTTTTTTGTGTTCATTTAATTGATTATTGTTCTTACCTAGTACCAGTGGCGTATCTAGAGGGGGGTGTAAAGCAAATGTAAAGCAATGATGTGCCATCTGCTATAGAAAGATCCCAGGTTCATCACTTCAATCATTATTCAAAAAATTTTTGCCTCCGGCGCTTCTTTTTTGTTGCATTTTGAACACAACACTTATAATGCCAACCTAAAAACACAACCTTTCTCAGTCACTTTCACCAAAAAAAAATTCCCCCGGCGCTATTGCTGATATTTAGCTATGTCCATATTACGGCCTCCCCCCGAAATGAAAACCTACATACGCCACTGCCTAGTACAATGCTGGTGTCGTATATCCTCATGACTGAGGGTCGCGACTCTCATTCCCGCAGTTGACGATCCTCCTCCACGAGTCTCTATCCATGGCCAGATGTGCGGCCTCGTGTAGAGTGGTGTTTGTGGCTGCCCTCACTTGGTCGCTCCAACGCATCGGCGATCTGCCTCTCGGTCTCCTGCCTTGTACACTGCCTAGCATTACCGTTCTTTCTAGGTTGGTCTCTTCGCGTCTTGATAGATGTCCGAAAAGACGAAGCATACGTTGTTGGCATATTGTGGAGAGCCGAGTATCTACGTGGAGCTCCCGTAATATGGACTCGTTGGTTCTATGTTCAGTCCAGGACACACGAAGCATTCTTCTCCATTTAATTTTATAACACGTGATTATCCTTGAGGGTCTTTCAATAAGGGATTATGAATATAGAAGGGAGATGTGTTCAATGGAACGGAGTAACAACTAGGGATAATGGTGTGAGTAGTAGTGATACAAACATTTGAAAAGTTTATCACTATTTATTAGCATGGAGCACACCTAACATAACATTGGTTATGTTTTGGAAAATCCAATTGAAACTTTATGTATGAGTTCAGACTCACCTTATGGTGAGATTTTGATATGAATTTTTAATTTAATTTTATGATTCTTTCCAGATGGGAAGCCAATGTTACGACAGGGTGAAACGGGAGACTGGATTGGCACATTTGAGGGACACAAGGGAGCTGTGTGGGGGGTGGCTCTGAATGGACCGGCTACACAAGCAGCCAGTGGTGCTGCAGATTTTACAGGTATATTATTGCTCCCCTCTGTGATACTTGGAAGATATATATGGCACACAAACTTGGATGTGCTTAAGTTGAGACATGGAGAGGCAAGGAGAATATATAGGGCCGAAAGAGGATGCATCTAATTGTCCCTCCACACAGTGTTTTTTTTGTAAGGTTAGCAGAGAGAACTTACGCCACACTGCCATCCCTATGTCTATGGTGGTTTATGTTGATAAGGTTCTCAAGAGGATCTCTTAGTGTGTATGTGTAATTGCATAAATATGATGTAAGGGATGTATGATGTATATGTAGAGATCCAAGTGCGTGGCGTTCTGTGGGGGAAATCTGCGACGATTTTCAGCGCTGTCCGCGAATGATATGGCCATTGGCCCTTCTCAAATTCTGTTTCACCATCCCTGCCCTAGCTACTGGGAAAGAATATGATGGAATGGTTTGAATATTACTCCGTGTCTTTTTCGTATTGGCTTTGATTTCATGTTATGAAAGGATATCAGTAAATAGTAAGTATGTATAATCATAGTGTGAAAGTAAACTGTTTAGTTTAGTAGACTAGTTTAGTTTGGAGTATGAGAAATCAATATCCAGTACTTTGTGTGTAGGAGGATTATGTTACAATATAAATACAATACGTAATTCACTGTCAGGCCAGGTGTACCTACCTACAGTCCTATATACATATATACTATATAATGTAACAGTATATGATATACTACTACCTGTGTGCTGATATATTCAATAAAGACATATAAAGGTCAGATTATTATCTATAGTTGTGAGATGACTGACTAATTTGTGATATGCTTGCCATACATAAATAACACTATGATTACAATAAGAATTTTCACATATTATGGTTGCATTTTTTGTAAATTAATTTTTAGCTTAAAATGTTTTTAAACTCACAACACAGTTGGTTGGAGTGATGATTTCTACTTAATTCAACCCATAATTTTTTAGCTTAGTGTGAATAGTACACAAAAGTATTGGGAGCTGGTCCACCCGATTAATAAAACTTTAACACAAGTAATAATGCCTTCATTTCTTTGGTTTTACTTCCAGCAAAATTATGGGATGCAGTGTCGGGAGATCTTATTCACACATTTGATCATTTCCACATTGTGAAGAGCGTCAACTTCAGTTTAGATGATAAGAAACTGGTGACGGCGAGTAATGAAAAATTAATCAAAGTCTTTGATCTCAATCAACCCGACACAAGTAAGTCTAGTTTTATCTGTAGTGTGTACTAATGTAAAGCGGTGAAAGATTCTACTATACCAACATTAAGGTCTGAATTGTTCTCAGCCAATACTGAGAGAATCGTCTTGCGACTGAAGACAGTGATAGGTGAAAGTATGGACTAAAGATTGACTGTTTTACAGTTACAATATTTGGAAATTCCATTAATAAAAAATATTCCGGAAGTACCCCTAAAATTTACGGGATCTAAGGATTTTCCTTTCAGGTTTTTAGATATAAAAGTATAATTTAGCCAAAATACTGGTAATTGTAATCTTAACACATTGGCTGTTTTAGATTTTTTAATTTGTTCCCAGACTCTTCTTAAAAAGGTAAAATTCACATTGTCGCGTACGTTATTATTATTTCGCGTTAACATTCTCATACAAAATTTGGAAACTTTGAAGCGAAAATAGAATGATTTTTTCTCAGTGGATGTAAGCCCTTAATGTATAAACTGAGGAAGTCCATGATTCATATTGAGTTCTTTGCTTCCTATTAAGTGTTGTAAGATGATAAAGCCAGTTATTATTAATTCCATCCGTCTTGGCCACCGTGCGGACGTTACCTGCAAGTGGAGTTTAAGATTGTATTGTTGGTAACCCTGATTGTCGAATCTTGTCATAAGAGCTGTCAAAGGTTCGGAATATTCTCACATTGTATCTTTTACAAGTAACCTACAATGCCGAAAATATTACAGAGTAGCGCTAGAGAAATCATTTTAAAGAAAATATAGTTTTGCGAGTTGGAAAAAGAAAAAAATACTCCAATAATCCCTTCAAGCCGCCATCACAAGTTAGAAAAACAATGTTGCCGTTTAATCTAACAATTCAAAAATTGGCAAATTGTTTTAAACAACAGTTCTGAAATATAATTTGAAAGTAGCGAAAAAATTGAACCATATCGTATTATCACATTAAGCAACACTAAACCAAGTTTGCACCAGGGGACTTCTCACAGGGAATTCTCTGTAGTTGTGTTGTTATATGTGAGTTGTTAATGTTGTTATTGTTGGTTTCAGTCCTCCAGAGATTCACAGGGCACACTAACAACATCAGACACGCCATGTTCTTTAGGAATGATACAGCAATAGTCTCCATAGGAGATGACAACACACTACGAGTGTGGGACAGGAACGCCGGAGAGGTAGCCTTAAGTTATTAATTTAATTGTAAAGTAGTACTTGAATTATTTTGATTTACAAATTTATTCTTGTAAAGTGTTGGATTTTTCCTACATTCCATAGTATTACGAAATTCGACAACACAGCCGTAGCTCCTCGTGGTGTAGTAGATAAGATCCCTACTATGCGAAACGAAGGTCTGGGTTCGAATCCCAGCCGAGGTGAACTGAAATGGCAAATGTTTCTCGAGTGTAAATTGATCACTTAAGCCAGCGGAGGTTGGTCGTATCCCCCACAATGTTCATCCTTAATTCTTCTACACTGTTGTAGGAATACTACATCGTAAAGTAGTAGTTATTGTAAAATGTTTTCAGTATTTATGTCACACTCAGTATGACGAACTGATTAGGTACTTCCTAGTTGTGTTGGGATATAGGAAGTCATCATGTAGTAGTAGGTCTGAAGGTCTATTATTATTATCGTTATTATTATTAATTTAATGTTAACACTATACAACGTGTCTAAGTTCTACTTACATATTTATGTTTTAGTTTAACATGTTTCGGCTTGTTAGGCCATTCTCAAAAACTTATCACTACAACTACGTATACCATCACAACACTAACTAGGCCTAACAAGCCGAAACATGTTAAACTAAAACATAAATATGTAAGTAGAATTCTAATGTTCTATAGTGTTAACATTAAATTAATAATGGAGTTCTACAAAATAAATATCCAATCAATTAATAATAATTATTATTATCAGATTCTTGTCTAGGTATTATATATAATGAGTGTATTAATCCATGCCCACATTTTAACTTCTTGTTGAATTAAATTGTTCTTTAATTTCCATTTGTGTTTTGCAGGAGGTTAGGAAGTTGGAATTCTCATCCACTCCAAGCAGTTTAGAAGTATCGAGGGGCGGATCTATATTAACACTTACACACGGTAATTAATTATAATATGTAGTTTCAATTTACCTCTTAGAACATAAAGTGTAGTGCATAACGTCCCTCCCTAATTCTGTTTGTCTTTTACATATTAATTATACTACCTAAAAAATTGTCCATTCAAAACTTCATGTTATCTTGTTGTATTTTACTAATCAGTTGTATTTTATGTATAAGAACTCACCAAATA
Source organism: Ceraclea dissimilis (assembly GCA_963576895.1). Lineage (NCBI taxonomy): Eukaryota > Metazoa > Arthropoda > Insecta > Trichoptera > Leptoceridae > Ceraclea > Ceraclea dissimilis. The sequence continues at coordinate 4,633,368 of OY756361.1, forward strand.
TGTAAATTGCAGGTAGCATGGTTACATTCCTGAATGCAGAGAAGTTAGATAAAATAGCAGAAGTTACAGTTCCTACCAAGTGCTATTCAGCATCCCTCCACCCTGACAAGTCGGTGTTTGTATGCGGAGGGGAAGATCTCAAAGTTTACAAGTTTGACTTTTCTAGTGGAGAGGAGATTGAGTCCAACAAGGGACACTTTGGTCCGGTACATTGTGTGAGATTCTCTCCAGACGGGGAGTTGTACGCCAGCGGATCAGAGGATGGAACTGTACGCATGTGGCAAACTAGGGTGGGGCACTCGTACGGCTTGTGGAGGAGAGCCGATGGTGGGGCAGGAGATGGAGCTCCTCTAACCAATGGCCACGGTAACGGAAGTCCTACATCCCTGAAGGAATTGACTGCCAACTGACCAGGTGAATGTCATAATATATTCTTTACTTACACACTGTAATATTTCACATTAAAATATTTTAATAAAGTTTGTTATTCTTCTGTTTTCAGATCTTATTCCAGAGGATGATTCTTCTGGTAGTGATTGATAAATTAAAAGTGTTATATTAATATAAATACTATTCAAGTACTGTGTATAAACATTTATTATATTATACCTTATCATACAAAATATAAATTATGAAACGAAAATGACAAAAAAAGACTTAATACGCTTTAAATAGTTTCGTCATTGATTCAAAAAAGTTTGAAAATATCTACCAATATTATTATTATAATTAATGTACTAGGATTATAATGTATAGTGGTTTATTTTAATATACGAGTCATGTTTGAATAAAGTACGAAACTAAAAGTAAACGGAAGACAGTTAGTATGTATAATTACGTGGAGATTAATTTATATGTTACTACTTATTATGGTGTTGAGAAAATGTGTGAGACTTTAAAAAAATAATTTATTATAAAGATAAAAAAATATGTGTGTAGTGCGCGTTTATAAATTTTGTCTCTGTGATTGTTTTACGATTTATTAGTTTAATGTAATGTCTTGTGTTGTTTCATATTGTATCTCAGCATTATGTTATATTAATATTTAGTTGTATTATTATGGTTGTTTGATGTCAGCGTGTGGTTTACACGTCTTGAGAAGATGTTCAACTCACGAGTGTATCATCGACTTTGTTAATTCTACTGAGACTGCTATGTGCACCAGGAATTATAACTATGTATTTCTTTCATACTTATATGTAATGAATCTAGTACAATTATACATCTTTCCATTTGTTTTTCGTGCACATTAACTATTAGTTTATTTGTGTTTTTTTATTTTATTTTATTATAATACAAATGAAATTATTGTCTCTGTACTGACATAAAGCTTTGCACAGTGGAACTCCAATGATTTTGCGTAATATTTCCAATTATTAATTTCCGTCCAGTGTTTGCAAGTCATACATTGTCCCAGTGTTATGTTTAGTCATCCCATATTGCTTTGACTAAGTATGGCTATACGATTATTTGGCAATACGACAGAATGATTCTATACCTATATCTATTTGAGCTACATGTTAAAGTATAATTGTTTATCACATTTTTCAAGGCAACCAATGCAGTGCTAAGTTACCTGGTTACCTGTATTCCGTAGTATTTTATTGGAGTTTGGTTTTCATAAAATAATAACTACTTTTAGATATCTTTTATAAATTAAATAGTGAATTATGAAACTGAAGTTTAACTCCATTTTCATTCTAGTAGAATTTTTTCATATTTTCTTTTAACCTCTCGAATAGGAATATTATTATTATTACAATTAATTCTATTTTATTTATCTTAATATTTTCCAAACATTAGAAATGTGTAAAACGAGTATTTTTTATTTATATATAATGTGTATGTACTTCCTATAAAAATAATCTTCTACTACTTATTTTTGCTCAAACAATATTCAATTCTAGTTGATGATAACAGAACATTTATTTACCTACTTTTTTTAACATAATCTTAATTAATTTACCATGTTTTGGATTTTGCCAAAAAGAGTTCTATTATTATATTGTGTACCTTGATACCCTGTAGTAATTATTTTATTCTCAAACTAAAGCGACCCGCACGCTAGCCAGTTAGGCTGCAGCAGCCGAAATATTCAAAGGAATCCTCAGCTTTGTACTGCATGGGCAACGATGAGCCATCATATGTTGGACTGGCTACTGCTGTCAGGCTGCCTAGTGCTAACGTTTCATCTATGAAGATGGTGTATTCTTGCGTGTATGATAGAAAATATGTTTTTGTACTGTTATTCTACAATGTTTTGCTTTTTGGTGTATATCCATAGTACTAGGTGTTTTCATCCTTTGGACAGATTGTATAGTACCTACATACTAACAAACATCATATCCATGTACCTAATACATACGTAGTAGTATAAAGAAATGAGATATGCATGATATTTTTATTATTTACATTTACAATAGTACGAGGAGTCAAATGCAAAAAAAGTTTATTTTACGACTTGAAGATTTTATTTGTAGTGTTTATTAGGTTCAATTCATTTTATTCTTTGGTCTGATTCAGCATTAAACTTTAATATGAATCATAAATTGAATCCAATCTGACTTTCTCGAATGTGTCTTGCGATGTGTACTAAGTCTTAAGAATGACTCCATACTTATGGAAACCGGATTTTTAAGATGTATTGCTTATCATGTGCCACTCATAACTTTATCTTTTTGTACCATCTCCTCAATCAGTATTTTTGCAGTTGATTCTTCATAATGCTACACCAATACTCTTTGTCGTTGATGGTTCCAGTCAGTCATTACCAATAATACGAAGTATCTGGTGTGTGATTATTATTTAATGGAAGTTGAGGATTTTCTGTTGAATACAAATGTTACATATTTTATGTGAAATTATAAGTGTAATCAAATCATTTCTATTTGCAATGAATATATAATAAATAATGTTATCAAAATTTTTGTGAAGCTTTTATGTAAATAAATCATTTTTATTTAATTTGTTTTTTTTTCTTAGTGAAGTCAGGTTGAAATTCATTTGTACTAATTGTTGAGGCTGAAACAAGATGTGGAAATTTGGTTAGACTACAGTCTGTTCTCGCTTTCTATCACTAAGTTGTGGTCTGCATTCGTAAAATGGATGGGTTTTAAGTGTCCACAGTGTCGAAACTAAGTAGAATAAACCAAATATGTTTACATATTTTACCATATCAATTATTCTAAGTTATAAATCATTTAATTTAGAGTTAATTACTTCTATACTTTTTGAGAAAACCAAATAATTGTGATGGCAATAAGTAGTCACTCGCGGAAAATAGCTTTCCCCAGGCGGATTTTGTGACGCAGATTACATCTTTTTTTTTTCCTTTTTTTATAATCATAGATATACTTCTTATCCAAGGAATGCTCTGCTCGGATTTATTGATAATTAGATTTTCTTTAAAAAAAAAATTGTTTTCCACAGGTTAAAAAAATCGAATTTTTTGAGGCAATATTTTGGTTTGGTTGAGTGTGTTATTTTCATTGAAGTAAGAGAAACAATACCAGATCACATGTTTCAACATTTTATTTACACATTAAGTATTATTATTATTATCTATGGAACATTTACAGAGTAACATTATTCTACCACTATTTAATTATCCGTTATCTATTTTTACAGAAGACATTATCTGTAAGTAATGAGAGATACACACGCTATAATATAATATACTATAGTATGTCTGTATCATCTTGTTCCACGACATTTTAATCAATGAAGTGATGGCACACAATCTTAATAAGATGACATAAGTAATTAGTAGTTTTATTTTGCACAATATTATCAACACATAACATGCAAAATACTTTACAACAATACATTAAAACAAATATATTTCAAACAACATTCATATATGTAGTACGTACTTTATTTCTCTAAAGAGCCAGTCTCCTAAACCATTGTTCAAACGAAAAAAATACATATATTCTATGCTTGATTTTCATAGAATTTCAAAGTTACAAGGATACAATATCCTTAAATTTCAAATTGGTCTTTAAATTTCAAATTGGTTATAAACCTAATAAGAAAAATTGAATTCTATGATCTTCTTTGATTTTGAAGGTTTTTTTTATTTTGTGGCGACATTATATAATTAAAACAATATTACTTTGTTTACACCACTTAGGACCACTTCAGGACTAATACAAGAATTCTTGTATCAGTCCTGGAGAAGGAAACTTAGTTCCCGAAACATGTTGACTCTGGTCAAAATAAAAGTGGTGTAAACAAAGTAATATTGTTTTAATTAATTCTATGATCCCTGTGCACTGCACCCAGACTGCGGCAGCCGAAATATTAATAGGAATTCTTGCCTTTTGGGGTGTGTGCTCCAATGAGCCTCTAATGTTCGATTAGCCGCTGAGGCTTGGCTGCCTAGTGTGCATAATATATTTTTTAGGAGAGATGCTATAGAATTAGTGCTAAGACATCAAGTACAGTACTGACTACATACAATAATTATCTTTAATCATTTTCCACCTTTGTTTTCACATAAATATATTTTAATTTATTTTTCCTTATAGATATTTTTTTATTTCTATAAATTGCTTTTACACCAAAGTCACTTACATTATTCAAAGTAAGATTTCCTGCTTCTTATCATTAGTTGGTATAGGAAGCTGGCATTCCATGATATATTGTAACCTAATGATATTTCTACAATACAAATTATGTATGTAGTTTCATATATTCATATGTAGAAATTCATTGAGTAAATCCTAAGTTCTTGTTAATTCAGACATTATTATTTTGATAATACAGTAGAGTCTCCCTAATCCGTCTCTACACCACTGCTCTCTCTATCCCACTCTCAATTGATGGCTTCATATTTTTTCAAAACTTGTTATGTAAGGTGATTGTCACATTGAATTACACAGTAAATAAACACATATCTCCTTATTCCTATACACATATGTGATGCTTTGTTTTATGTACCTTGAATTTACAATCCAGTAATCCGAACATTCCAATGATCCAGCACCCTCTGGTTTTTAATAGTGCCGGATTAGTGAGACTCTACATCGTTATTCAGATTTTTATACTTAATTATAACAATTAAAATTTCAATATGGCAGTCTTATCTTTCAATAATAAGTTGATCTTTCATATTTTATATTCTTCCAACTGTAGATCTCACAACTTGCTACATAAATGCAGAATTAAAAACTATTGACTTTATCTTGTAAAGTCAACATTAAGATGTTTAGAGTTACAATATTTTGCAGCTGCATATAACTAAATATGTCTGCATTTGACTATTTAATTTCTATGGTATAATTTTGCACTCATGTAGCCAGTATTTTCAGTAATTGACATATCTTTGTAATTTATCACACATCACATTTAACAAAATGTTTTTATCACATTAATTTATTCACCCACATTACTTTGTTATGAACTGCGCCAAGTCCGGTACTTTGAATCCAGAAAATACTCCGGGATTTCTTCTCGCTTGTCTGGGAGGCGGTGGAACCAAGTCTTCTGTGAGTGATCCCTGTTGTGGCTGTGTGTTGAGTATGAGGCCTCCACACTGAGCCGAGCAGACGTCGTCTCTTAAGATGGTCTCGCGAGGCCACTCTCTTTGGAGTTGTGCGCAGTCTGTGATGCGGAGTGAAGCACACTGAGCCTGGAATATATCAATTAAATGTTAGTCTAAATTTATTACATTTTATCTATATATACATATATAAAATAAAGTCGGTTTTTTGTAAGTGTTCGCATAACTCCTGCATTTACTGCAAAAATTTAGAATAAGATTTGCGATAATATACTCTTGTGTTCTAACGTCGCCGCTTTTTGGAGAAAAAGTTTTTCTTAAGAGATGCCATGATGATGAGCTTGGGGTCATGTATGGTATCATATGAAAGGGAGTTAGAAAAAAAGTTCAGATCTTAAGTCTCATTTTATCCAGCTCAAGCCTATAAAATATGCTCTGTTGTTTTGTCAAATTTGCCATTGTGAAACACGGGTAACTCAGCTAGAATTATAGAATAGTAGATTAGGCACAAGACGATGGAAGTGGCACTACTACTGCCATCCATTATTCATTGTCAAGTTGGAGTCCTATATGGATATAAATGTATAGTTAGTTTATTTACCCCATCAGCTGTACATATACATGAAGTGCACGGGGATGGGAAGGCAGAGCTACCAACTGGAACATTGCGCCCTCCAATCTGACATCCTTGCGTAGTGCTTTCTCTCCAAGCAGAGAGGTCTATCTGTGGTAGAGATTGACATGGAACACGTGGATTTCTGAAAATAGAGTCAAGGAAGTAGGTATAGAGTATATTTATAAGAAAAGTAACGTCTTAATTCTTTTGACAAAATATTTGTAACATTTATTTTTATTTTTAAAGAAATTAGTTGCCCAAACAGGACCACAATTTTACTTACAAGAAATTGCTTGGCAAATCAAAAACAGCTCTTTGAATGTCGGATTGGATATCAAAGTTCTCGCACATCATCTTAGCTAAGGTGGTCTTCCTTAACTCAGCCAATTGTGGCTCTGTGAATTTCACAACTGGATCTTCATTTTCGTACCTGAAAATAATTAGTATGTATTAAATAACTGGGTAGATCCAAAACAATAAATTCATTTAAATGTCGTTTATTGAGAATGTTTAAAAATTGATAAGCGATTTATTCTTACCAGAATCTGTCGCATTTCCTAAGCTGTCTGAATTGAATTGCAATGATGCAAGCAAATGTTGGTCCGACAAGTCCTCCCTGTAATGGTCTCTCACTCATGCCTCCTGGGAAGAGATCAATGTCATCTACAGTGGCATAAATTCTCTTCAATCTGCAAAGAAATAGTTATCAATTTAACCCAATTTCAGGCGTAAATAATATAATGAATTCTAAACAAACACGATGTATGCCCCCTGTGGTTGCTGCTTGAATGTAAATGCTATAAGTATTCCAGGGACTTGCCTTGCGATAACTTCAGGTGGAATTTCCCTTGAAAGATCTTCAAATGATGAGGCTCTCTTTAGATTGCAGAGCGCTCTGTAGTTGTTGTAAGATGGAATTCCATGATCTCTCGCTCTTTGGATGTTGAGAGCCACCAAGTCCACTCCTGAGAATGGTATTCTTCTGTCTTCGAATAGATGATTAGTTACTTCTCCTGTGATGAACTGATCCAAAGTTTCCATAGGTGTTGATGATAAACCACGAATTAATTCTTCGGACATTGATGGCTGTAAACGTAAAATATGATATTGTAATGATGTAAAGCGAATATTGATCACGTTCTCCATGTTTATTATAGATGTTATTGTTACCTGTAAGAACATATCAACTTTGAAGAATCCATCCCTTAGAAGAATTGGAGGATCCACGGGTTGTTGCGTCGGTGAGAGACGGGGGAGATGTGGTCTGAGTAGAGAGTGGCCAATTCTAAAAGCTGCTGCAGCAAATTCAGTTACAATGGCTGGATTACATGTCGGTGAGTAATCCTTGTAGTAGCCTGGAATTTACAAATTATATTTTAATTGACGGGTTAAAATTTATGTTTTTTTATTATCTTTTGTTGAGATTATATTGTTCTTACCGGTAGGCAAAAGTTTCAGTCCATATAAGTTGACAGCATTCCATGAGAGTAATCTTGGTAGGAATTCATTGTATGTGACGTGCTGCAATTGTGCAATATGAATCCGTCTTGCATGAGCGAAGAGTCTCTCTCCATCCCAGTGAGGATTCACACCACGGAGACCTTCTACTAATCTATTGTGTTCTCTCATGAACATTGTGTGGATGGCAGTCAAACCGGGTTGTTCTGACGCGCGGCCGTCACCTGAAAAATATTTATTTATCATTTTACTTATCAAAAACACCAGGTATTTGATATGATGATATGATAACTAGTTTTATTATCTAAGAACTAACCGGCAATGAAACAGTAACCAGATGCAGCTTTACATTCTGGATGCGAATCACTTCTTGGCAAAAGTTCTTTGCCTCTAACAGGGTGAGTGGTTGAATTCAGGCGACCACCAAATCCGCGAAGTTGTCTTACGATACAACCATTTTCACCATAAACCATAGATCCATCTAAGAAAGCTGTGTTCTGGTTGACCTGTTCACGTGGACCTGAAATGAAAATAATTAAGATTGCTATCGCTCAAAAGACACGAGGTACAAGCTAAGAATTTTCTGAAAGAATAAAAGAGTTTAGGTAGTATCTACTCTTGGTATGAAAATATAAGATACCTAAGTGCTGTTGTCCTGGTAAACTTCTCATGAATGGGAAGCAAAGTCTCTCTCCACTGGTAACGTTTACTTCAGGGTAATAGTGATCTCCTCTTGGTACAGGGAACGGATGACACTCAGGGTGCACAGTCCGAGGGGAGTCGCAAGATCTACAGTTGGGGATAGACTCGTGGAAACCTGGAACATGATTAGTAATAATAAGTAGTAAATCGTAGTACAACCAGCTGGTTTTGTTGTAGGTGAATTGTTAGTTATTGTATACCTTTATGTATAGGAGTCATGGTGAGATCGTGGTCCAAGATTTGAGCAAACTGCATCACCATCATCGTATATCTGGTGTGCAAGTTGGAGATGTCTGGATGGATCACCGTAGAGATGACACGTGGAGATGGAAGTGGAGCCCCTGTTACTGATGTGGATCTTGGTCTGGATACGCCTGGAAAACGTGGAATGGTATTATATTTATGTCGATATTTTGAAGAATTTGTGATGAAAAACTGTGACTAAGTATATCTTGTTGAGCAATGGTTTGATGAGAGGAAAATATCTTAAAATATTTTTATTACCATCTTCATATACCGGAGGTAGCAATCTGGCGAATGTGGTTAAACTTTTTCCTAAAGATGGGTTGCGAAGGTTATTGCAATGTCCTGTGAATGTTCTGTGAGGAGTACTAGCATCACAAGGAGCCTCTATCTCATCGCACTGAGGTTCAATTCTTGGACCAAGGTTGAGACCTTGCTGTTGGAGGAGGCCAGTAACATCTACACTTTGGAGTGCATCTGTGAAATCAGGAGTGCCGGAGAAACCAAGAAGATTGCTGTCAAATATCTGTCTCTTCCTTCGCCTTTGCCTGTAAAAATAACCAATTTGTCAATATTCCATTTGCGAATCAATATCATTTGAAAATTTAAAGACACTGAAATTTGAATAGATAAATACTTGATATTTTTACTCAAGCTGAACTCGAAACTGAAATGAAACTCACCCCATAATACTGCCCATAATTTCATTGGTAGCATATTCAAAGAATAATGATGTGTTAGCGAGAAGAAGGGCATTCTTGTTGGCTTTGGAGAAGGAAGCTGCTGTACCCGCAGGAGACTTGGGATCTACTCCTCCAGCTGAAAAATATTTACTTCATATTGTTAGGGAGTCGGATTTCTCAGCAGTGTTATGCAATTCATTCATATGGAGGCAAATTTTCAATACCTTGCTCCCAGAGTTCGTATTCCAATCGTTTCCTTTCCAGCATGTCTTGTTTGGCTTTTTGTATTGCGTCCATAAGCAGTTCTCCACTTAATTCACTCATATCCATATGCTCTTGATCTAACCAAGCTGACAATTCCAAGTGTGGATGTTGAGAACAAGATTGAGCAGCGTTTCTAAAAAATGAAGCAAAAATTCGATAATAGTAATTCTTAAGCTAGCAATAAGTTAATAAGTTAACTTATAAACGAAGGTAATAAGTTAACTATAATCCTTTGAATAATTAAATTACAGATATGGATCTTCGATGACGAAGGCTTTTGGTTGTATTTGGCCAAGATCTGAATTAGATGCGCATAACAATCCTGCCAGAGATACACGTCTGATGGCTCGAAGTTGTTCTGGAGACAGGGAAGATGGTGGAAGATCGTTCTCGTACCAGAATCTGCAAGGAATTGTTTAAAGTTAGTTTGAGTTCTCGGCACTTGATTGTTTAATCATTTTCAATAATATTGCGCTTACCTGTCACTGTTCCTTAGTTTTATGAATTGGTGTTTAAGAATACAGGCTGTAGTTGGTCCAACTAGTGCCCCGTCTATTGGGTTTTCCAAGGCAGCTCCAGCTAGTAAATCAATATCTTCTTCATTCCTGCAAAAACAAATTACCTTTTAATAATATGAAATTTTAATTGATTTCATTTTTGTGAACAAGGTTTCAGTGTATTTTAATAAATCTCTTACATATATAATTCCTTCAATAGTTTTCTTCCCTGTTGACTGACTCCAGCTCGTTCTATATTTTCAATCTCACAGATATCGAGATATTTTTTGTATGAAGGAAGACCATGATCACGTCCACGGTGGATGAGGAGTGCTGCTGAATCCCATTCTTGTCCGCTTCGTGGGAAATTAAGAGACGGAGCTTGAGCTGGTGTTGTCAGAAGATCGTTCAGTTTGATTGTGTCGTTTAACTGGAGGTAAGCAAAGAAAGTAATTAGTTATGTGGTGTACTCGTCACGTTGAATTTTACTCCATGTTTGTTTATATTTTTCGATAGACCTAATTTATTTTCATACCTTCTCGGGGTTGATCATAGATCCGAATGCTTGTAAGGCAGTGAGAGCTGCTTCAGCATACACACCAGCTCGGTTTGCACTGGAGTAGCCTTGGAAGTGTCCATGTGTCAGTGGGCGAAGTTGTGATTGAGACATGGTCACCTGAAAACAAGAACAATGAAAGTTAATTAAGTTTAATTAAGTTGATTAGCTTAAAAGAGTGTTATTAGTGATTGATGACGTCACAATGTTACCTCCCCGAGGACAGTCGTCAGGAACTCCGTGTAAGTGAGGTGTTGAATCATGGCTGTAATGGCTCGCCTGGCTTCTAGGAAGAGAGTAACATCATCCCAGTGGTGGTTCAGCTGTGACAGAGCGTGGGCTATGCGGTCATGTTCCTTAAGTAGGGCTGTATACAATGGAGCGAGAGGATCTCTTTTGTCGTTGCATCTGCAAGAAATTATAACAATTTTATTATCATCTACAAACTAAATTCAATGTTGAGAGAATGAAGGATGACAGGATGACAAAAAAGATATATCTGAGTGAATGAAGAGGTGTGAGGAAGCGCGGCCGCACGAGACTGGCCTGGTCAGATCATGTCGACCAGATCCTCAAGGACAGGCGCGTTTTGAGTAAAAGGAATCGGAGAGCGTGTATGACAAACTGTATGAGTGTGACGGAAGCTAAGAGTGTGTGTAAGGATAGGGATTTCTGGCGCTCTGTCCTCTCTGCCTACCCTGCAAGGGACGTGGCGTGAGGGTATAGATAGACTTAATTCAATATGGGTTTGTGGTCCATCAAAGTTTCTGTCTTAGATGCGTTGATGTTTAATGTACTGTATTGGGTATTGAAGGTACATTTTGTGATAAATCATGAAATAGCTGTTGTTAAACATGATTAGTACTTATATTTAATGGTGTCCTGTTTAGACGCAACCGCGAATAACTACAGTACGAGTATATTAGATATAAATTAATATGTTTCCACTAATCACCGTAACACGTTCTACTCAAGAGACCTTCACTCAAAGAAACATGACATAATGTTAGTAGGTATTATTATATTAAATATATACTAATACCAATGTAGGTAATATGTAATTATTATCATCATATTTATACGAATATCATAATGGACCATTATGCTGTTGCAGTACTGTGCAGGTCTGTTTAATTTTCATGTTCAGAAGTACAACACAGAAAAATATATAAAATGCAGCAGTCTTCTGTGTCTGTGTCTTGATTAGACATAAAAGTGTAATACATTTGTAATATTATATCACACAGAAGCAAGCAGATGCTGAAATATTGATACCTACCAGACGCAAACGGTGGATTTCTACAGAAGGGAAGGCGAGGTTAACATTTCTTATGGGATTACGTCAAATTAGACACTATTATAGCTATCATTTTTTCCAAAATGTAACTCGATGGGAATTAGGAAGTAGCTTCGCGCCTGATACCTACACAAATAAGTGCGTAATTATAGATGTGCTGGTAAATGATGAAAAACGTTTTTTAGGATAGGGCATGGGTGCATGCTATATTAAATTGTTTTGTGTTGAATTTATATTTTTATTGTAATGCATTTAAGGGCGCAAGCCGTATATGTCAAAATAAATAAATAAGTAATACTAATGACAGCAAATATTGAAATTCATACGCTACAAAAACTGCAAGTATTGATATAACGACTTTATAACAATCACATTTGGAAACTAATCATCAAGGTCTATTCGTCGACATTTCTGCAGTCTTGTACAAAAATTGTTACTAATTGCCAATTTTTGAATGTTTCTTGATATAGTATTTTAATTTACCTAATATTTGTTTGACAACAGAGACTAAACTATTCATTGCCTTCCGTATTGAGTCATTAATATTAGATTAATTGATTATTAATCTTCTAATGTTGGCAAGCATTAATGACTATTATTCATAAACTCGTAAATTAGTGAACATTGTCCCTAAAGCGATAAAGATAAGAATAATATGGCTGGTAATATTAGGAAAATCTGTTTTATTAAATCAATACTAACATTTCACTATGTATACTAGGACCGGGGCATGTGGCACTCGAAGCCTCTTTGTGCGGCTCGTCAGTAATTTTTGACTATGAATCTCAATTCATTTGTGTGCTCGCTTCCTAAAACACTTTTTTTCCAAGCTTGTGGGGTACGGTTAACTCAGAATGCACGAAATGATTTGGGTATATACGCCTACTACATATTAATATATATATACTTTATCCCGGAATGTACGTTTACCTGTATGTAATTTGATTTTACCCATATTTTCCGGTATTTAGAAAACTGCAATTAAATCCAATTCCCAAAACAACATAGGTATAATATTAAGAAGGAAGCAATGCCCCCGCCGCGCCGGTCAAATAGAGTGGCTACAATTGGTATTTAATTATTGTTTAGAATATGTAATTAATCATTACAATAGCTGAAGATGAGGAAGTCTTCTTAATGATGTCATTGCCTATCAATTATTGATAATTAATTACTCATCAAAGATTTAGTACGCAACAATTTGAAATTATCATTGCTAATACCTACTACTTATTAGTAAAAAAATCATATTATTCAGTATTATGGAAGTGATCTAAGCCTATACGGACATAATTAAATAATAGAGAAGATAATTGGATTCACAATACATCCTTTACTTAAGTTGAAGGGACACAAAGACCCCCTTTTTAATAATTGGTTGCTTATGATTAATGGCACTTAAAGCGGATGCTTATCCAAGATCGTGCGAGGACGTAAGTTCAATAGATTCAGTAGGTTGATTTGCCTAAGTTGAACTACCGATTTAATGTACGCGTGGATAAATATTCACTAAATTTTGTCTTCATTGATGATAGTTACCACGAAGACACGTCATTTCGATTTGTCATTATGAAGTTTGATTGCTTGTTATATTCGTGCGTAAAGTTTTTTAACCTGCGTCGTGATACGACGACAAGGACTCAAGGAGTATGTATGTCATACAGAAGAGGTAGTTGTAGGTATAGAAGATATACTATTTTATTCTTGATTGCGTGATTATATTTTTCCTCCAATCCTCGCAAAGGCAGTTTCGATACTTTTGTTATATGTACCTAATATAATATGTAAATTGTCATCAGTTGTATTTATAACACAACCTAAAAAAACAACCACGTCCAGACTCTACACACCAATGAAATGAAAATGCTCAGGTGGGCTGGTGGTGTTACGAGGCTGCACAGGGTGAAAAATGTCCATGTCCGTGGCAGTTTCAAAGTCGCTCCCATTGGAGAAAAGGTGGCCGAAAAGAGACTACGATGGTACGGACACATTATAAGACTGCCACAGGACAACATATGATCAAAAGGACAATGGACATAGAAGTAGGGCCCAGAAGACCGGACAGACCCCCGACCACATGGATGTCCACAATCGCGAGAGACTTAAACGAGGCGAGGCTTCGTGCGGAGGATGCGGGGGACAGAAGGACTTGAAGGATGAGGACTAGGAGAGCCGACCCCAAGTAAATGGGACAAAGGCGAGGGCAAAGAAGAGGTTGTATTTATAACAGTATCAATGGCACAAATGTCTCGAAATGGAAATTTGATAAAGAATCACTCATACATTCGATTAAACATCTTCATACGAGTTTACACAACAGCTAATCAATACTACGATTTGTTTTGATATCACTTCAGCGTGGTGACATCATGCGTTATACGAGTATCAAATGTGTCTCATTTCACGTAACATATTTGAGTTATTAGACACCAATTATATTGTAGCTATATATTACCTACAATCTACATGGATCACGGCTTTATTGTTTTGGTGATTTGTTGATCATATAATTTCCAACACAATTCTTATGGTTTACAATTTGCGGTATTTAATACATCAAATCTAAACTATAAACTCAGGATTATATAGTCACACGAATGCAATCATTACGTATCTAATATACTGAAATCATAATGTTACCAAAACAGATAAATTATTATATAAAGTTTTATGTCATCATATAAGTAGATACGTACTTAATTCTTATATACTTTGTGTTGTAAGAATATCACGATGCCGCGCCGGGGTGAATTCCAAGGCAACATGAAAATTAACTTCAAATTGCAATTGGAATTTTCCTTTAAAATTTATTGTATTAGCTTTTTTAGTTGTTAATACAATGTCGTGATAAAGCGATAATGTGCAACATCATGAGCCGTGTGTCAAAACTCAAGTGGCAATGGGCAGGCATATGGGCAGGCAGGGTGACACCAGATGGGCGCCACGAATATTGAAGTGGAGGCCTTGGACAGATAGAAGGAGCGTCGGAAGGCCACCAAAGAGATGGACTGACGACATTGTCCAAATCGCTGGGTCAGAACAGAGAAGAGCGGGAATAGTTGGAAGAGGCCTATATCCAGCAGTGGAGGGAATAAGGCTAATGAATAAGAAGAAGAATAAGAAGTGCAACAGTAATATTACACTTTTAAAACATTGCACGAATGTGATAGAAGTAAGCAAATATGTGTAGAGATGGGGCAGTTTGCGGTAATGTCCTACCTGCCTCCCCCACAAGAGATGCGGCGTGAGTGGACAAATAGAATATTAAATACACTAAAAGTTGCAATTTTTGTGTTTGGTATAATAGGCTCGCATCAAAATCATATATTATTCAGTTATCTAATAATTAATTATTCTGGTTGGTAACGCGCTCGACTGTTAATCCGGCGGGCGCGAGTTCAATCCCCGATGCCGACTTACTCCACTTCACGACACAAGCTTTTCAAGCTTACTGTGAAGTGCATAAAGGTGTATTTGGGTTTATTTCGATAAACCCAGATTCATTTATATATATAAAAAAAATGTTTTCCTCGAAATATCAGGAATTGTTTCAATCGTAATTTATAAATCTAAAAATTCGCTTTAACAATAAGTCTATTGTCAAGCAAGTTAAAGCATATTTTTCGACATAGACTGACTACCTACATACATATATAGGTACACTCTACTTGTCGCATTCTGTATTCTCACGTATGGCCATACAATGGTTAATATTTGAATTCCATATTCTTCTACTCGTACATACATTACCTATTAACAATAGGTATAATACTATTCAGCTGATTTGAATAAAGTACAAGAACCTTCTAATATAAAGACTATATGAGTAAGTTTACAATGTATGCAAGAACCTATGTAGGTATACACTATACACTATACAGTTAGTAAGCAGGGCCGTCCCTACCTAATAGGCAAGTTAGGCAAAGCCTAAGAGCGGACCTCTAAAGGGATGGCAAATCGAGGAAGCGGCAATCTGAATTAATACTTATGTTTTGTATGAAAAATTTCGCTGCGGCGCTAGTAAGTTACACCTTCATTTGTCTTGTACAATATAATTAGGTCCAAACATGTTCTGTTCATCCTCCATTTCTTTCTAAAGAATTTCTAAGAATTAAAAAGAATTTCGCCTGCAGCGCAATTTATTTGTTTTCACGCCAGATTAATATTAAAATCTTAGTTACTCTCCCTACTTTGCAAAAAGACTGTTACCGAGGTTGTCTGGGTATGTATTAGGTAATTTACACTCATTTTGGGGGCGGAATTTTCGTACTCGCCTTAGGGTGGCATTATATCTAGGGTCGGCCCTGTTAGTAAGTATGTGTCTTTAGACATTTAACTGAAATATTATTATTATGATGAAATGGACCTTGACATGATTTGTAAATTGGAAAATTGGAAATATGTACTTAGATTTAGTACATGACATTATGACTTAAGTTATATAACAATATCAAAGGTTGTTACTTAATGATAATACTCGTATGTATGAAACGTAATGACTATTACTTTTACTCAAATTCATTTTTTTCGATAATAAGTAATTACAAAGTTACCACTGAAATTTATCTAATCTTGAGATTATTCGCATGGGTTTTCAGATATAATGCTGTACCTAATTTGGTTTATAAAATGATTAAGGTTAGACACAATGACTCTAGCGGATATGAAGGTAAATAGTCAATTAGGTTATTGCATTTTTAGGATCACAGTAAGATGCGTCAAACAAAGTAGACAAGAATTTACGTTTGTAGAATAGTCGTAACTAATTAGTATTAGCCTCACCTTTTACATGCAGAAATATCTATTTTTCCTCCGTCGTAAAGTCTTATGGCTCTCATTTCTTTCTCAGTCGCTCCATACAAATCTGAACCGTCCAGAAACCCAGAGGCCAGATTCATCTGCTCACGATGCTTGAAGTTACAATTCTCAACTTCCATTACGGGTAGAGTCCTCATGTACTCCTGGCAACCTTTATCATTGTGAGCTACATAACATTCTCCATGAGCTCTGCCTTGTTCTTCACAGCACTTTACCTGCAGAAAAAGTAACAATAAAATTTAATTTGGTACCTAAATAACTAATTGAATTATTATACCTTCATACAAATCAACTTTACAAGTTTACTCATTAGCAATCAAATACATATTTAACAATCAAAAAGATGTATAAATCAGTGCAATTAGCCGTACTCCTTAGACGAAATTTGTTCTGAGGAAAGCTAAGCAATTGATTCTTATTCGTGGACTTCAAATTTTGCCTAAGAGTATTAAAACAATAAAATAAGCAATGAAGCAACAGGTATAGTTATATCTCAACAGATACACAGCATAGGATGGACCTTCCATCAGGCTTATGACTGATCGTCGGTTGGCTTAATGTGATCACTTTACACTTAAGTAACATTCACCAATTTCAGTCCATCCATCTGCCGGGGCCGAGAATCGAACCCAGACCTAACAAAAATATAAAATTGTGATTTTCAAAATAATCCAATAAAGCAAGTTTTATTAATTGACAAATAAGTAATGATCTGATATTAGTTGGGTTTTAAATTACCATACTAACAATTTACTATGGTGTGCGTAATATAAGAAATAGATTGTTCTACTAATAATGTATCAGAATAAGCCTTGAAGATCTGCTTTGGGCGACTATATGATAATATGTACTGTAAATCATCATTATTTCAAGAATTTCGGCGACGACTCTCATACAATTATCACAAATAATTCGCAAACAAAACACTATCATCCGGTTCGGGTACAGACCAGAACATTTAGTTACAAGGTCTCCAAATTGATGGTGATTTGATAACTTACTATTGTATAATTAATATCAACATAAGAATATTATCGAACATTTCCTCATTCTTCCTTCACAGCTATACTATAGATATTTACATATCCTAATCATATTCTGTAAAATACGTAATAAATATTGCGTAATATAGACCAAAATATGTATTTTATTAGCCTCTAATGTGTTAGTAACGGCGATTGTTCTACCAACAAAAGTTTTTTGTATTGTGTTTAATACGTGCGTGGAAATAGATTACGTTTAATACGAGTAAACCACTACGATTGAATAATTTTTCTTTCATTCCTTCAGGAAATAATTAAATTCTAATATACCTAACTTTGTACAAGCATTATGTAGTTTTATAACAAACAGCTGTAGATACATTTTGTTTTGATTTCTTAAAAATGTCGTCCGATTATTTTATTCCATTGTATAGACTGTAGGTGTTTTGTTTACAAACCTTTTCGATTTGTGGATGAACTATTTTCACGAGATCGTTGAGAAGCATCTGTCCCCAGGAAGCAAGCAGAGAGTTGACATACATGTGCTGGTGAGGAGGGTCAGCATTCTGGATGGCTCTTACGACTGTCGCTGGATAGGGGAGTGCGTGGGAGCCCATGGACACGCGGGGCATGGAGATATCTGGAATAAAATGGAACATCTGGTGAATGCTGTACTTGTCTTGCATAATATAACGTGAAAAGTTTTGCAAATCAATCTTTAGGTAGGAAGATTAGGTTACTCATGTAAATGTAAATCATGTGTTTTAGTTTGAGTGTAGACTTTAATACTTTTCCTTTTTTATGAACAGAAAATGATGATTATAAAATAATAGGTCCATCAAGAAATGAAATTAAGTAAAGATGTTGTAATACACACATGTGGTTACGATTATAAAGATCGTGGTAATATTTACAGGAATTAGAAAAAATAACTCAATCTTTCATAACAGTCTCGTACAACATATAGAATGTGAATAGATTTATATATTATATGAATTCTTATTGCGAAATATTGTGTTTGTAACAAAAGTGTATATTTTTCTATTGTTTTTACATCGGGTATGTTTATCTTATTTTTTTATTTACAGTTCTACGTTCGCTAACATTGGATAATTGATTGGTGTACAATGGATAAACATGTGTCGAAACACAGTCAGTCATAATGAGGTTCACAGGAAAACTGTAAGTACTTATTATTCTGTATTGTATGTGGTATGTACTCTAAGCGAATAGTGTGATTGTGTAAGGGACATGGCACTAAACGATGTCAATCTTTACCAGAAGATTGTGTTATTGTCTATTTTGTCACAAAACGAACATAAAAACCGATTAGGTACTTGAATTATTTTGATTGAGAAATTTTATTCTTGTAAAGCGTTCGATTTTTTCTACATTCCGTGGTATATATAATGTAGCATACCCACAACAGTGCTTAACAGGGCTTAAGCCAGTCGAGGTCGGTCGTAAGCCCGACAATGTTCATCCTTAATAATTATTCTTCTACATTGTTGTGGGAATACTACATCGATTAGGTACATTTGATAATATTCCTAAGAATCATCCAAAGGAGGAATTGCAAATTAATATATTGTGTAAGAAAAATATCTTTGAAAAAGTAAAACACTACGTGAAAGAGAAAAAAAACTAAAAAAACAATTTATTTTAGAGAAAAAACACTGGTATCTTGCACATTGAAAATTTGTGCACTTTCCCATGAACAAAAGTTATTTATATTTCAATTATCGAAATCAATTGTAACAGGATAGATCATAAAAAAGTTATTATGTGTTTACTAGACATAAAGTGTTTTTCTTTTTACATACATGTTGCACTTGAGATTCATGAGACACAGAGACACACTCAGATAAATAATCTTTCTTTATCTACATCTACCCCGGGGTTTCGTGCGTACCCAAGTAATGTATAAGTTACAAGTATTGTTAAGGGCTTAATATGCACTGAGCAAAAATCGTTCTATTTTTGCTTCAACTTTTTCAAATTTTTTATGAGAATGTTAGTGCTCAGTAAGAATAACGTAAGCGACAAAGCGAATTATACCTTTTTAAAAGAAACCTGGGAAGAAATTTAAAAATCTAAAACAGCAGATTTGTTAAGATTATAATTACCAGTATTTTGGCTAAATTATACTTTTATATCTGAAAAACTGAACGGAAAATCTTCAGATCCCGTAAATTTTAGGGGTACTTAAGGAATATTATTTTTTATTTAAGGAATTTCCAAATCCTGTAATTCTAGAACAGCAGATCTGTAGTCCATACTTTCATCTATCACTGCGTTCAGTTTTAAGACGATTCCCTCAGTATTCGCTGAGTAAAATTCAGGGCGCCGAAACCCCCTGTATAGGGCCTTAAGGTATTGTGTTTTGTTTATTGATACGCCATGTAAATATTTTAACGCGAAATTTTAATAATGGCTTAACAATGGTAAAGTCTGTAGATAAGTATTTATTGTCACTTGAATAGTACAATATAGTATAAACTTTAAACAACAGTAAATGAATACAATTAAATAGGAATTGAATGTATTTTATTAATTAAAAATCACAACAATAATGTGACTTCGCATATAATTTGGAATTTAAATGGGCTTTGATTTTATCACATCGCCGGACAATATTTGTCTGTGATTTTATCAGCATACATTCGTATTTACTGTTCTATTTGAATTATAAACAATTAGCTATTTATTTACAATAAAATAATAAATATCCATTATAATTTGTCTTAATTAATCGTTGTCGTTAATAAAATTAATCATTTACTTTATTGTTATTGCTCTTATTATACGGTGAATTATTTTTCTTAATCTATTTCTTGAACAACATAAAGATACATTGTTCACCGTACTACTCTACCGTATAACCTACTTACACGTTAAATTATTTATTAATTATTGTTGAACTCAGTGGATGACTTTCATTGAAACCAAACAGAGCAATTTAATGCTAAGGAATAAGTAGATTACACGTTCTATATTATACAGATTTTTCTGAAAATTACAGGCTGGTCACTGAATATTAAATGAAATTTATTTCAGTTATCTAATGCCTATACACAGCTAGGGTCTAAAATATGTAAGTAGTAAATTTTTTTTTTTTAGGCAATAAAATTACTATAAAAAATTAAATTAAACAAATAGGTACCTATTTTATTACATATTTTTACAATGTTGTTGTTATGTATTTTGCATTGCTGAGTATTTACAATTGTATTTTCCTGTGAAAAATATGTATTTTACATTATTGTTTTATCCTCCTCGGAACACGAGTATCTTACTCATATCCGGGGAGTAACACCAATATGAATGTAGTCATTAAACCTAATGTGTAGTATATATTTATTGTCGTGTACAAATAAATAATAAATAAACATTTGATATTGGACGAAACTACTCCCAAAAATTGAGCAGAGCATGTGCTTTGGACTATTTGCCTTGTCATTTCTTAAGGACCAAGTTTCTTATAACGAGCACAATTTATGCAAAACCTTATAGAAAGTAAGTTATTTTCAGTGACAATATTCCTTCATTGGTGTTTAATAGATGTATTTATTTATTTATCAGGAAAGCACATTTGCAGACATTGAACACAAATTAGCCTAAAAAAACATTAGGTACATTAAACATAGTTCATTCAAAGCCTTATTACAGTGTACACAAATAATTCATATTACTTGTTGAAAATATAAAAAAAAAACTACCTAAACTAAATTAAATTCTCTTAACGACTTTTTCAAAAACTTACCTATTAATTACAAATTATAGTTAAACTAAGTCAAATAATCAAAAATATAACAATACTATAACCTAAATGCTTGCAAGTACCAATCACAGGAAGGAATAAATGGAAAAAGGCGTAAGAGGTTAGAGAAGAAGGGAGATTGGGAGTAAGGTAATGTAGACACAAGAATTATTGCAGATAACATCTAAAAAATGCTTATTATACCTACATATTTAATTCTGTTACAATGATTTGGCAGAGAAATTAATCACAGTGGAAGTGTATGTTACAATTATAGTATTTAATTATTATCATCAGATATTTTTTATTAGATTATTTTACTCAGATTATCTCATAGTTGAAAAGAATTAACGATAATTGATTAATTATATTTAATTATTAATTAATCACCTTATTATTTCTTCTTGTGAACGAGACGACACATTGTAACGTATGATGAGAAAGGTGAGATATTTGAAAGTTAAAACATGGTAGAGAAAGAAACAAAGGTTTTGTATACGAGTATAATAAAAAAGTGTTACAAATAAGAAGGTCACATGCCATATTTCTAACATGATCGCATCAATATTGTCAAAACAAATGTTTCCGCTCTTATAAGTGAGCAAATAATCACAAATTTTATTTTATTAACTGTGAGGTATCAGTTTTGTAATAAAAGTGTTTTAATTAATATGTAGTTAAAAGTTTTCTATTGTCCATGTACTAATCGAAAATATAATACTCGGTAGTGAGGTTTACCATCCATTTTTGAATGGCTCTATTTAAGGTGTGATGGAGTGATTGTGTGCTCAACGCTCATACACATTACACACGTACCTACATATATGAGTGTGACGCAGTGGCGTATATATGGGGGGGCGAGGGGGGCCGGCCCCCCAGAAATATCAAACAATGGTGTGCCATCTGCTATAGAAAGATCCCAGGTTCATCACTTCACCCATTTTTCAAAAAAATTCGCCTGCGGCTCTTCTTTTTTGTTGCATTTTTAACACAACACATATAATGCCAATCTATAACACAACCTTTCTCACTCGCCTTCACGAAAAACATTCGCCTGCGGCGCTATTACAGATTTTTTTTACTAGGACTATGTTAAAATGTTAGATGCCTTCCCCAGTAGTTTTTTCGGCTACCCCCGAAATGAAAACCTATATACTCCACTGCTGTGACGTGATCCTTTTACAGGGAGTGATGTTCTTACAATTATTCGAATTAATTTGTTTTTTTTTTATTTAAAAAATGATAAAATCATTGACATAATACTTACTGTCAGCATACTTCGGCTCAGCCATCCTGAGAAAGATGTCTCCTCTGTTCGCCCATGAGCGATGCTTCACATTGTTACATTCACCAGTGGGGCTGCGGAACTTGCTGGGGGGGCAGGGGGGGCCACCTTCACCGGAGCAAACTGGCTCCTGGATGCTCCTGGAAACAAAGTTAACGCGAATTAAATTTTTGTATCTAAATAAATACCTCAGTACGTAATATAAAATATACAAAATAGAACAGATTATCTGCAAGAATGATTACTTATATTGGATTACACAATCGTTAAATTAGGCGAGGAATAGCGATGATAATCCACTGTTACCAATTGTATGAAAAATTATGGCAGGTGCTGGTACTCACCTAAAAAGTTGGTGAAATTCAGCATTGTGTGTGAGACAAAAGTTTGGATTTACAAGACATGTGTATATTGTAAGACTAATTATGACGTACGCTGTGGAAACAAGAGCTGACACGACAAGAATCAAAAACTTACTCAGAACATGAGATGAGAGCAGTAAGGACAAACACAGGGATCGAGTACGCAATGAAGACATTAGGCGGACTGTGAAACCGAAGACATCGTACGATAGAGCAGGGCTAGGAGAAAATTATGGAGGGACCACGTAGGAGGGAGAGCAGGATCTCAGCCTCCCAAGAATGAGGGCTTTCTTGAACCAACAGATCATAAGATCTGAGAAAAGATAAAGAAGAAGAAGACGAAGTGTTTAAAATTAGGAACATATGTGCAAGGTGAGAATTTTGAATATAGATAAGTATTGATTCTGCAATAAATTTGCCATTTTAATTTTCTTTTTTCTAATTTTTGTTCTCATGTGATGTTGATACTAATGAAATTTTGTAATGTATTATACATGAAATAAAAAACCACGTACAAGTATAATAACCAATAATACCAATAATATCTTGGTGTAAGTAAGTAAGTACACCTATTCACCAGAGCTTATGTAAGAGATTCTTGTAACTTGAAAAAAGTGTTCAAAAAGAGTCAATCGTTGGACAAAATTTCACGGAAAAAAATGTAATAACTGATGTAACCACATTTTGTTACAGTAGAAGTCCGATAATCCGGCACGTTCGGGACCGGCTCGGTGCCGGATTAGCTGAAATTCCGGTCTATCGGGCGGTGCCCCTTCTTTTTAGTGTAGGTACTTAATTTTTGTACTTTGTTTTTTTAAATACATACATACATACATAAATCGTAATTATAAGAACAATTAGGTTAATAATTTAACTACAAATACAGTATGCAAATACAATAAAGTTTATTTTACATTTCATATGATGTTTCAAAAAAGTCACGAATGTCTTTTGTTTTCTTGACTTTTGGCGTTTAGTATAAAATTTATTTCTAATGATATGGAAATCAGTAATTTCTGAAGCACTGTAGCTAGTACTAGCCTCAGCAAAAGAGATCCGGAGCGATGCCGGACTATCGGGCATTCCGGACTGTTGGATGCCGGACTAATGGACTTCTACTGTATTTCTATTTGTCAACTGAATACAAACTAACTGCTTTGTAATATGCTGAACGGCTTCCGTAGTGACGGCTGCGGTGTGATATTATTTTTATATAAAAACGGCAGCTAAATTCATTATTTATTTCGTTGATTAATTTCTTAAAAAAGAAACAAGTCAGGTAAATAGCATTTTTCATTAGGTAGTGTTTTTATATTAATTTGTTACTGCGGATAGTTTAAATATACCCGCAGGCCGCATGCAACTTGCCGGTCATTTCAAAAGTCTACTCTTGCAGGACACTTGTAAAAATATCAAAAATGAGTAGGGGTTATTCTACAACCTGTAGAATAAAATATAAATAATAAAATAAATAGGCTCTTAACCTGTAATAAACTTAAATGCCGTAATATCTTTTTGATATCGATGGAATTTATATGATTTCTTAAATTGACTGAAACTCTACCTTTTAAAGAGATAGATACTGATACTAATTGATAGATACTGGATAATTTCGCGATCGCGATAAACGAATTTATTCGCGAATTTCGTGCTTTTTATGCGAATAACCCGAATTTATACACATATAATGCAAATTTCAGCATTCTTTTACAGGATAACGCGAATTTTCGCGTATTTGACGCGAATTTAGACCTTTTTTTGGAAAACATCGTAATTGAAACATTATCAAAAGGAATGTGGATTTGAAAGTAAAAAGAACCACATTGAAAGAATCTTGCAAAAAGGCGTTTTTTGTTTTTCTCAAATATTTATGTTTTATTTTATCGTTTTAGGGATTTTTACAGTCCCTAGATATTGATCCGCTTGACCGTTTATTTTATATTCTTGCAATATGTGCTTATTCATGCTTTATTAGTGCTTTTCAATAAACCTAGGTGCTTATTCCGCGCCACTTGATTCCAAGGTATTTATTATAATCGTGCCTACATTCTTCAATATAGGTACTCGTAATTTTAAAATGGGTAATTTTAGTATTAATTATTGTCTATAATCAGATGTGTTCAATGCGTGGTACCTCCTTGTAATAATATGTTATGTTAGAAGAGGATAAATCGGTAGGTTTAGTATGTACCTACTCATACCTACCGCTGTTTTGAATAATAGATTTTGTTTACAATACTTGAATTGTTGAAGATCACGGAAGCTAAGTTATACACACACATGAGTGTACATATTAGATCATGTTGTGTAATTGTGTAGAACACCTTCAAATAAATTATACTTCAGGGTATACCTATACTCGCGGTTATCGGAAATTTTTAGGGCAAAGATTTCAGTAAGAGATTAAATACTATTGATGATTTTGAATACCTATTATTTATGTCGATATTAGGTAGAGATTGCTTTAGAAAAAGGTAAATAATATGAGTACACTTAACGTATGAAAATCCTTCCTAATCTGTTTCCTTGTTTATTTTACCTAAAATGTAGTTTTCCAAAAGATAGGTCTGTGAAATATATAAATTAAGTGCCTCGAACAAGCTCCGCACTTCATGTATTGTACTAAACTATTTTATTTTAGAATGTCAACACCCCCACTCGCTTCGTAAATTCGTGAGACCTTTTTCATGTAATACCAATAGATAGGTCCATATTGCTGCACTATTTGCATTGCAAACTTTATGGAATTAGTCGAATTAATTATTGTAGAGTCATGGTATATATTTTATTGTATTCACAATCTACTCATTAACAGATATTATTCATATGGCCCTCCACCTGATTGACTAGTGATTTGCGATCAACAGATATTTTATTCACATTTATAATGTTTAAATTTTAATGTTTAATTTGAGGTGGTCATTAGCCTGGTCGGTAACGCGCTCGACTGTTAATCGAGTGGGCGCGGGTTCAATCCCCGACTTACTGCATTTCACAACACAAGCTTTTCAAACTTTCTGTGAAGTGTACTAAGATTTATTTGGGTTTATTTCGATAAACACAGATTCATTAAAAAAAAATATAAGTATTTTTGTAAACCAAAATCTACGCCTACTTTACAGTTAAAAAGCGGCTTCTTTCACGAAAAACATTCTGCTGTATTCTAGTGTCTGTTCTGAGAACTGCTTGAAAATACAGATTTCAGTGCCCTGAATTATTTCACTATTTAAATGCATCTAAAAAAAATACGTTAAAAATTTATCTTGATTGTGTAATTCAAACTCTATGGGAAATTATCTGTGCAAGAAACAGAGCTAAAAATGTTTATTATGGCAAATAATGAAGATGCGAGATGATATTCCCTCATTACAATAGATTATGTCATCCTACTTAAATACATACGTAGTGACCTTTAAATCTATGTGTGAATATTGTTTATCAAATTATTTATGAGTTCAAAAAATTTAGATGCCAAGGTTGAACAAATATTAATCAGGAATTAGAAGTGTTTTTTTTTTGTATTTAATTGATAATAGGTTGGTATATTATTTATTATTGTAGGTAAGTTGTGGATGTAAACAAAAGTGGTCAGCAATTTAATTGTTCTTAAATAAATACATAATATTATATACATTACGTATATCTATATACCTTAAATTACTTATTGACATTACAATACAGCCTACTTATACATATTTCTTCAGGTTTTAGGTGATAGTGAGTATAGAAGATTTAGAAAGCGCAAGTCAAATTTAAAACGTGTTCGAGGATTAGTTATTTATTTTTTGCTATTTTCATTACGCATAAATAGAAAAAAACAACATTCAAAGATTAATTTTAATCTAGTAAACAGAAAAAAAATGCTTACCGTTCTCTACCATATTTGACTGCTGGAGTCTTATTGGTAGCTCTTCTCTCCGCCAGAAGAGCAGCTCCAACTTGCCGACGTAGTTCCATGGGGGCTGCGGCTGTGGCGTACTCTCCGAGGGAGAAGGCGTGTGGCCTCAGGGAGGATTGTCCTGAGCACATGCCCAGGAAGACTAGCACTGCCAGCATTTGTGACAGATTATACCTGTGAACAACAAAAGGAATGTTTCAATAAAATGGCTATAAATACTATGCTTAAAATTTACCTTAGGATTGGGTGGAAAAATCCTATTCAATTAAAAAAACTTAGACAAACATTACACTGAGTAGCACATGATACAGGCCCATCAATAGTAGCCGCTTGACTCTTCAAAATAATAGTTATAATAATTTACTAAATAAATTAGATGCTATTTGGGAAAGATATTTACTTTCTTTCAACGATATCCACCAACTAGAGGTATAGTATGGCTAAGTATGGGAAACATTTATTTCAAATACGGGAATCACTATATGGGAAATTAAATATGAAGTCCAAATCGTTGGTAATTTTATATAAGGTCGATGAAAATGGTTTGCGTACTGTATTTACGATATACGAGTACAAGTCTGAAGCCAAAATAAATTATCAATGCAGACGTACCAACTTGTGAACTATAGAAATAGTAATTCAAACATATTGCGAGTTATTTAGTTTATTTATTGTCCACTTTATATATCTGTAAACTTGAATTATATACCTATATGTAAACCTGTAAGTACTGTATCATTTTATATTTGCATTGTTGGATTTCTTGCGTGTTATGTTTCATTGAGTTTGTGTTTGTATAGACCAAATTGATTTTATGTATATCTCAAAGGCTTCTGGCCGTTTATGATTTAATAAATAAATAAAAATGTTGTACAATCAGAGTTTTAAACAACTAATATTAGTTTTTATAATGTATTGCAGATTTTTTTTGTTTATTGAAAAATAACATACTTTACAATTCATCTCATTAAATATTGCTACATACTATTATATTCCATTCCCTTTAAGTGGCTATCCACTTACGTAGGGAACAGAGTACCACAATAATAATATTAGATACAGAATATATAAAACAGGATGTTCATTATACCTGCATATTATTAATGGATGACCTATTAATAATTAAACTAATGACCGATATCAATATTTTTTTTGTGAACGCCATATCTGTCAGTCAGAATTGATCTACGAAAAACTGAATATTAATGAGTAATGACACACCATCAGTGCAGTATGTCAGTAATAGGTACCTAATAAATAATATGAAAAACTCGTATTATTTATTATAGTGATGTTAGCAGTTTAGTTCATAATAGAATTGATAAAGAAAACCAGTTAGTGTGGTTTTTTTTATTCGCTTCAATTATAATTATTTCCTATAAAAGTTCAATATCGCACAATCTACTCGTATAGGTGGAAATATATACAATAGTGGTCAGTAAATAAGTGTAATTACATAGGTAATTATATCATACATAGAATAGGCATTGTTTTGAATATATCATAATAATTATTTATTACTTTATAAAAGTATTACTTGAGCTTGAATATGATGCAGTAATTAGATACTTATCCATTGGTATGTAATTAACTCACCATGTGTAAACTAAGATACA
This sequence comes from Ceraclea dissimilis, assembly GCA_963576895.1. Classification (NCBI taxonomy): domain Eukaryota; kingdom Metazoa; phylum Arthropoda; class Insecta; order Trichoptera; family Leptoceridae; genus Ceraclea; species Ceraclea dissimilis. The sequence goes on from OY756361.1 coordinate 4,661,909, forward strand.
ATTAATATCGATCATAGATTCGCTTCCTCATACGAGTTCCACATATTCCTATTACGAGTATTATTTTGTTATAGGAATATTCTTACTTGTCATACTTCTATACATCATACAAAAAATTCTATTAAGATTTAATAAGAAATGGAAAGAGTGGAAAAATAAAGAGTGGAAACAAGAGCAGACACAAGGAGAACGAAGAATCTTCTTCGGGTAGCCGACATGAAAACTCTCAGATCCATGTCCAGTAGAACCCTCAGAGACAGAATTAGAAACTCTATCATAAGAAAAACGTGCGAAACTGAGGATATCGTGCGGTGGAGCCGGAAGAGGAGGCGGTTCTGGCGGGACCATGTAAACGGGATGGATGTAACAAGACTCGCCCACGTTGTTGCGAATGAAATCCCCATAGGTCAAAGGCTGCCAGGAAGACCACCAAAAAGATGGAGAGATAGCTGGTCTTCCACATCCCAAGAAGGAGCACCAAACGCCGAAACAAACAGATTCCAGATCTAGCACAAGCGGAAGAAGAAGAAGAAGAAATATTTCAGAATAATATTACTACTCCTTGTTTCAAATAATTTGGCCACTGGCTACATAGTAATTCTATACAAAAAGTGTGACAAGTAAGGTGAAACTCAATGTAGGTATTCTCCTCGTACGTAGGTAATTTTACCGACGTGTTTTTTGTCTCATATCTAACATACTTGTTATAGGAATATCTATAATCATAAAATATTAGTATGATGATTAATTGACTTAGAATGGCCATAAGTATTACGGGTTTTTGATCTGCAAGTCCTTTCTTAGAAAATATTAATCTGATGTCTATGTACGATGGAGTATGTTTGCTTAGGAATTTCCAAGTGCCTCTTTTGCTCTAAGTCGGGAATTGTTACTTTTTTATGAAATATTCTTATTAATTGAGGTTTAATTTTCAAGATGAAATTGTGTAAATTGACTATTGCTATTTTCTTGGTTATTTTATTTTGTATTATTTAGGTATTATTTTTTATTTTAGTAAAATTATTTTTTGTTCGTATTATATTCGAAAAATTCAGGGAAATTCGATACAACAGCGTATTATACATATAGCTAGATATTTTTACGTTACCCTTAGAATATTTGTCGGGCATTTTGAAGTCACATAGTATTTTTATTGTACTAAAATTTTTCTTAATCGACCCGAAAGTTGTCATATACTTACATACATTCACACAATACGAGTATATTCCAAAATAAATATATAAATCTTTCATTTATATCAACCAGCATCAGATAGAAGAGCACCAACAAAAAAATATGCGAAAACTCCTTTTCACTTACATCATTAACATAATATTATCCTTTATAGTTTGATAACTTGAAGCTATTCACAATGTATCAGGCGCGAAGCTCCCTAAGAGCACAATTCCCATCGAGTTACCTTTTGGATAAAATGATTGGTATAATATAGTGTCTAAACTGACGTAATCCCATAAGAAATGTTAGCCTTGGCTTCCCTTCTGCAGAAATCTACTCTTCGCCACTGCAATGTATAGATATTAGATAGGTACCTAGACGAGTATCAAACCTTGTAACATTACCACAAAATAACACCAATATTCTTCTATTATTTCTTTAATATCTTCAGTAAGGACAATGACACCTGTTATTAACTTAATAATGATATGCATAAAGTGAGAGAGATACAGAGGTTAATGACATGTTACATTGTCGGCAATAATATAATACGTACGTAACATATACTTAATCATATCTAACAGGAATCTATGTACCTCTACCTACGTACAGAAGATGTAGCTAGTTCTAAGAAGTTAAAGTTTAACAAATTGGCAATTCTTCGTGCGTTGCTATACGGCAACGATAGGTTAGATTTATCATTTCATAATTTGCATGCCAATACAGCTACATAAAATCCAAATAAAAAAATAAATTTCCATTTCATGTATTAACTTTTGTCAAAGTCTTTTTTTATATTGACTACGAGAAGGTCGAACGAATATGACATTGCGTTTTACCACAGATAATTATTTGCTCAATTTATTTGCAAATGTTATGAACATAATGTACTTGTACTTTATATTATGACGAATGCTTTGGACAGTGTTTTCAATCGCACTATAACCAAACCCTAATTAACAGTATAAGGACATTGATTATATAGATACTAGGATATCACATAAATACATTACCGGGTCTACTTGATTGAAATCTTGTCAATCGAAATTTGTCTCAAGTATACTCGTGCCAACCTAATATAGTAAAGTACATAAAATCATATCGTCTAAGGTGGTTGGGACATGTCCAGCGAATGGAGGACAACCGAATACCGAATAAGATTTTCAGCACGCGATCAGATGGGAAACGAAATGTGGGGAGACCTAAGCTGAGATGGATGGATTGCGTGGAGAGGGATCTCAGGGCAATTGGGGTGACAAACTGGAAGGTGCGGGCGATGCACCGAATGGAATGGCGAAGAATTCTGGAGGAGGCCAAGGCTCACAGTGGGCTGTAGTGCCAGTGATGATGATGACACTCGTGTATTGCCTTTACGTTATCTTATTATTAAATTTGTTGGACGATTTTTGTGTCTTTTAAGTACGAGATATCACGCATTGAATGCTTAGCTCACTTCTTTGAAATCACATTGGGACATAAGTGCGTGGATGGGTACCCATCTATAGTATCTACTGGATATTGTTGTTGGTTATATTATACAAAGTAAACACAATAATATGTATTGTGAATTTAATAAGCAAATCCAACCAATAACAGAACGAACGCATTCTAAATATTTTACTTTCTCCATACAACCAAATATTGGTCACACACACTGAGTACATTACACGACAAAAGATGGAATAATGACATATTGTGCATAATTATTATACCATAAAGTCAATACTTGAACAAATGTTCTGTGTTGGTATTACATTTCAATAATTAATTATTTTGTTGATATTTTACTATGTAAATTTAAGAGAAATGCATGAAGTGGAATTCGTCGTCGTGTTCTGAGTAAAAGTAATCGTAAAATGTGTATGAGGAATTGCATGAATGTGACGGAAGCCCGAAGTTTGTGTCAGGATAGGAAAGTCTGGCGATCCGTTTTCTCTGCCTATCCCGCAAGGGAGGTGGCGTGAGGGTATAGTATAGTATAGGAATTCGTCTTGTTCAAGCGGCGGAGATTAGGTATATGACGAGAACAAGAATTTTGAAGAGAACATTTTATATTTATGAAACAAAAATCCATATACTACATAGTTAGTGCCAAAAATACGTAATGTTAAGAACGTTTTAACCTATAGGTAGACGTCATACATTTTTACATCAAAATTGCGAATATTTTCTAGCGAATACCTACAGGATTTCTGTTTCAAAGGATTAGAGGATATAATATAACGAAGCTGAATATCACAATAAGGTAAAATTATATTATAATCTGTACAGAGGTGAGAGGTCGTTTCAAGTTGTTTCTGATGATTAAACATACTCGTAAATATGAGCATAAAGTATACGGATTCCAATAAGTAATAAAATACCAATTAATATTATCGTCTCGAGTGGGAATTTCTGAAAATTATTGTAATCGGCCATAATTGAATCGTTTGGAGAGGTCACCATGGAGGACCGTGATGTGTGACGTCATGCTAACTTAGCGGATGTTAATATCATTTACAATACGTCGTTATAATATTATTTTACTAAACGAAGGTTTCTCCGATGAACCAGGATCATCAGAACATCCGGTTACAAAGAATTTGACTCCGTGAACCTTTTGCTAAAGGCTTAACCAGTTCTTATCGCATCAAGCCATTCGCCAAATCCTGGATCAATTTATTTTTTATTGTTTGTGAAATGTGAATAATAAAAATAATACCTCTTAGGCACTAAGTAAAAATAATGTCTATAAAAAACGATGCAATGTAAATTTCTGAAACTTATTTAAAAAAATGAATTACCCACAAATTAAGTACATAGAAACATTTCTGATTGACAAATCATTTTCTACGATCCGAAGAGGAAGAGTAATGATGCGGGCATTAGAATAATAAGAATTATGTAGGTACCTGCCTCCTAGAATAATAATTATTTTCACGTTTTCTATCTCGTGAGTCTAAGCTAAAGAATATAACCCCGCGGACAATGTTGTATTTTAATGTTTCTTCATTTCAATAAATTATTGTTATCCGATTGCTAATCACAAAATTATTATTGCCATAAAAATACTTTATTATTTTTAAGATACAAAAACAAAACAGCAATGATAGATATTTGACGTAATAAATATAAGGAGATAGAAAGACGCGAAACCTGTATTAACTTTATTTTTCTTTATAAACGTTTCAATTCGCAACAGGTCACCTTTTCCCATCAGATTAACATTAGGTATATCATATTATTATAATGTGAGTTAGATTTATCTGGGATAGGACATTCACCTTAAAGGATTGGTTATTTCTTCGTATGACGCGATCATTCTTTGAAATTCTATTTCATTATAAATTGTTGTGTGTGTTTGGAGAAAATACATATATTACTTACGATTATATGTCGACAGTTCGTGGTACAGACCTAATATAAGAACTCATGTATTTTACAAAAGTATTTGAACTGAAGAAAATCAAGTACATTTTTATGTCATGGTTCAGTGATATTTATGAGGTCATTTTTTATATTGTTTGGCGATTTATTGTGTCACATTTTTATTAAGTTACAACTTACTTTACAAATACGAGTATATCAGTAGGGATAGTTTATCTTCTACGGGGCGAAATCATTAAATACTGAACAGAGTTAATCTTTCTGAGACGTGCCCTGAAACTTGTATAAATACAATACATATGTATTATATGAAAATCTAAAGTATAACGGGACAGAGATTCATACACAACTGTTTTCAGTTTCGTTCAGTTCAGTATCCATTATTTCAGTTGATACGCGGAACATCTTTCCGCAGCCCGCAAGCTAGATTAAAATTGGTTGAAATTGTGACCTTTAACGAAATGTGATATAATTGTGGTAAGTATGGTGTTGTTTGAGATTTCTGTAATAACGCAATGGCGTGAGATGTGGAAGTTAGAAGATTCAACGACCTCCAGTTCTGATGAACTTTAGTGATAATTCTTGTAAAGAGAGTTTCTAATAACAACAATGTATCTTGTGGAACAAACGTCGCTTGTCGTTAATGTTATATAAATTCTTAAGTGAGATACACTCATATGATATGAGATATATAGTTTACTGCTTTTGGGACACACCTTCTAGGAAAAAGACGTGAATTTAAGATACTGTGGAGATGATCTCGAATACCAACGCGCGTGTATCATAATTCATAAGGCATTCTTTATTTTTCTTTGTGTTATTAAAGTTTACTTTTGCGAGCAGGCATGGCGCTATATTCTCAGCTCAACATTTTCTGGGAAATTCAAAATTCAACGAAAAATAGCATTATCTAAGTGTATTGTATTACTGGCGTTATATTAAATCGTTCTAATATCTTTGAGTTTTAGTTATTAAGGAATGTTGAGGGATTTAATGAGTCATTTATTAGGATTTTGTAAATATGTAAATAAAAATAAAGATTGAAGTGATGAGAGAGTTTTCATCAATCAGTTATATATTGTATAACTTCTAGGTCACTGACACAATTGTGTATTTACAGGAGTTCCCAGGTACACATTACTATGCCATATTATAAAGTATGCAAAAACACTTTACTTTATAATTTACACTAATACTTTATAGACATACTCGTATATTTCCAAAAGGAAATTTACTTATGTGTTAAGCTGGTTATTCTGGTTACAGAGATTATTGAAAAAGTTCAGCATAGAATATCGAAAGATGATTTCAAGGTGATCTATTTTAGTTATCATGAGGCAAATGAAGGTGACCTTTGAACGCCCTTTGATCTTTGACAACTATCACAAATGTATTCTGGTAATAGACTACATTAGATGTAATATTTTCAATGATACTACTGTCCCCGGGGTACCATTGCACTAGTTACTTAACATGGCAAATTGATGTACTGTATGTATAACTAATTAAATTTGGTTTACTTTGAATGTACCTAACTACATTGTAGCGTACATGAATTGTACGTTCATTAATTTACACATCTAATCATTCATAACATCTTGCAGAAAAAAAACTGTTTCAGTAAAATCTGTAGATAATGAATTGAACACAGCATCCACAGTGTTGTGTAACAACACTAATAACTATGTATTTGTAATTACAAGTATAGATAACTCTGTATCTGTTTATATCGCCTGGATATATTATAAGTAAATAAATAAAATAATCTTTACTGTACATATATCGAAACATACAAAGGGCGGGCTTATTGCCAAATGGCAATTTCTGCCAGCCAACCCATAACAGAAACCACAGTGCGACAAAACTAATTATAAACTTGATACCGCAAGGGTACCTTAACTTAATAATAATTGAATGCATAAGTACATACATATACAATTATACACATAAACATACTATACATAATATATAAATATATACATAAATGGGATATGGGATGGGATGGGGAAAGGGAGAGATGCTGGGTTCAGGAGGGACAATGATGTATATGCAATAATCCCACAATTGGAAAAAATATTATATTTATTTATTATTCTTGGTCAATTAGACATTTTTATTTATTTATTAGGATTTATAGTTATTCGAACATCTCCAGCCTAAATTTTGTTGTCGATCATTTGGTTTCTTAATCAATAAATTATCTTTCTCAATACCATGATCTCATCATTATATAATACCTTCGTATAATACTATTAACTAAACTGATAAATTAATAAATATTTATTAGCAAAAAATAAATTACAGAAAATCTTCCATCAGTCATCCCGACCCAACGAAACTTAACATAAATGGTGTTTTTGTTGTATTTCGTTATATTTCCAAGGTATATTATGTGCTGTGTGTATATTTTATTCATAATTGAAAGCAGTTTTGACACTGAATTATTTTACGCTTTAATATGCATTTTGTTAAATATTTTAAAATAACTCTTTTGTATTACAACAAGATAAACGAGAGTGATGATGCGATTTTATGTTTCTACATGAAATATCAATTAAAAACTTGAATATAATTAGAAGAGAAATTTTACATTTTAAATATAATTTTGTAGTTTATTCTAATAAAAATGTTTGTATATATTATAAACGGTAAATATGTAGAGTAAGATTATTTATTCTAAATACTTTCCTATACTTATTCAAACCTAACTTAACTACGGATTTGGTGGTAATAACTACGAACGTCAGAAGATTTTTTCCATATTTAATATGGTTACTGTATCTGTATATTGTAGATGATTTATATAAATATTTTTGATATAGATATAAGTATATAGATGCATAAATAGATGCATAATATACCTGTGGTGACGTACGTTGCAATTTCTTGTATATTTTAATGTGTAGGTTAAGTTTTTAATGGATTTTGTATGTCAAATTAGAATAGGTATAATGAATTTTCCTTCGAATAGCTACATGCTTAAATTTTTTATTTTGAAATTGAAAGGAATTTTAGTACAATGCGTCTAATGAATATTGATGTAGGTATGTGGGTTGGTTGGTATATCTTGTATTGTTGGTCCGAGTATTGCGACAGACATAGAACCTTTACGAGACAAAAGGTAATTCAAATTCAAAGTAAGTAATAAATACTTATTCTACTATTCATAGGTGCTATTGTGCCTAATAGTTCATGTCTACTGTTTATGTCTAAAATCATTCATTTAGTAGAATGTATATATTGTGAATTTATTTCCCACATGTACACAACGTCTACAGGGATTCATTAATGCCTATATTAAATAGACTGTTGAGTTGATGATGATATTTTTAGATATTTCTAAGCGAAGTAGTTTGAATATCACTATGTAGTATGTACAATATACATGGCGACTCTCTAGGAGTTTTAACTGATCTTTCTCGACTCTCAACATACAGATTTTCTAACACTTATGACCTTACACAAAGTTACGAAAGTAGACTCTAAGTACGCGCGATGAAATAGTTTCGATGAATGACACATAGTCCGAACCTTCAATATGAAGTGTTTAGGAAATGTCGTGCAATTATTAATACAATCTGTGGTACAAAGTGAATATGTTTTATATTACCTACAACTTATAGTCTAGCTAGACTCTATAGAGCACTCTTAATAAGCGGCACTTTGAGTCTATGTTTCTGGTTTACGTGAACTGGCCTAGTAGTAGTATATTTGCATTTTATTAGACAATATTATTATGTTCATGGACCTCACCATGTCACGGCGCTAAATAACAGCAACATAGATATCTTAGTACTTCGTGTATGAATAGTAGTACGACAGTACTCGTAGGTCTGTTACGAAGCGTTGATATCATAATAATATTATACGTACATTGTTGCGTAATGAGAATCTAGTAGCGATTTCGCCTGCTGCATATCAACAATGAACCAGTATGCAAATACCTACATAATATATTATACACCTAATATAACAAATCGGTTAAGTGCATGGTTTGTAATACTTTGTAACTGGCACAAAACTTGTATGCAAGTTGCAAACATAAATAAAGTTATCACGTATAGATTTAACTTCAGTCTTGAAAACGTATTTCGAGGGCTTACTACTGAGTACCTGAGTAAGCAACTTAAGTAATACACAGTAAGTAACTCGTAGGAATTAGGCAACACTTAGAATCTGTAAAATGGTTATTAATGTAAGATAGGTATATTTTTATTTCAGATTCAGATGATCTCCATTAGCAATGTGTGACGTATTTTGTATATAATTAACTACACGACATGCATGTAATCCAAAAAGCTACCAATTAAACTAATATTATAATTAAAACAATATGAATTTGTTTACACCACTTTTATTTTGACCAGAGTCAACTAATATTGCCTATTTTTCAATAAATTTTAGATATCAATAAGTATCCAGCCACGGTAGATACGGATACCTACTTGCTCCATAAATGGGGCAAGAGAGACCATCCCCTTTGTGAATGTGGCCAGATCGAGACTGTTGACCATATAGCAGAGAGGTGTCCTGACAAGAAGTTTGCAGGGGTTCTTGAGGAAATCCATGAGGTGACGCCAAGGGCAATAGATTACTTGCAAAATATTGACACGGAGCTATGACTCCAAGATAACTTATACAATGGTCGTGTTCATACGAAAGAAGAAAGGAGAAGAAGTATTCAGTATAAGACGGTTATAGGTTTTGTGTCTCAAAATTCACGCTTGCGTTGGTCTCTTTGTGCAACTTCTCTAAATGGCACGGGACTGAGATTGTGAAATATAATATTTATACTACCTACATTAAATCACATGATTTTGAGATTTCACGATTTATTTCACTGTAAATAATTAGCTTGTTGATTAGTCGTTTTTACCTCTTAGAGTCGAAATAGTGTGATGATAATAACTATAATATTCACTAAAACAAGAAAAACATGTTAATGACATACCAGTATATGGGTAAATTTTATATATTCTTATATTTATTGCTTAGCATATTAGGTATAATTTTTTAAGATGATATTGGAAGACGAAGGCAACAGACAGACAAGGATGGAGAAGACTCCTGGATTTAGCCACGGCCCACCCAGGGCTGTCGAGCTCATGATGATGATGATGATGATTGGCGACCTAACATTTTTTTTTCTTGAAGTATTGATATTGTTTACCTATAAACATATAGCTATGTTAAAGCATTATTATTATAGGCCATTGATTTAGTGATTAAATTAAATTGGAAATATTTTAATTCATTTAATTGGTAGTCTAAATCTCGGAAGAAAATAGTACACAAATAAATACAATAAGTAAGCAATGATTAAATGGTCACGTGAACTTTTAATTTACCCAATTTAGTAGAATTTTATTGATGAAATAGTGTAACGAAAATTAGTATGTACGAAATTAAATAATAAATGGTTTGCATTTTTTTTAAATAATGAATATTATGTAGGTACTATCCATAACCGTGTAATCAGGTTCATATAATTAACATTTGTATATTTTTTAAATTAATATTGTGTATTTATAAATTACTCAAATGTATAATAAGTATTTTGAGAAATAAACCGAATTGAAATTGAACATACAGGTGTAAGATTTAAATAAAATAATACCACTCTTCACATCAATTGATGTAACCATTAGTTAAGTATTGAAGTATGTAATCAAAGAGAATCATTTTAAATATTAGGTACACGAAAAGTGACTGGTGCTGCACTGTGAATCACGTTCCTATATAAGAGAATTTTATATAATTGATTTAATTGAAAAATTGTAAGTAAAATACGTGCAGTAGATCGTCACTTTAGGAGTATGTATACCGACATTTCAAAAATTTTTAAAAACGGGAAACCTTATATCTCGACAACCGTTACTAAATATGCTTTGGAATAAAATAGGGTAGATGCATTGAACATTTATCTAGGGAATAACTGTAAAAGATTTTATAAATCTTGTATAGATATCTAAAAAAAAAAACACCTCTGATCTTTTTTCCGAAAGACGGAAACTCGTTTCCCGAAAGTCGCGGAGTAAAATCTTTTTTCGTACTGATTAAAATCTAGGGAATAACCGTAAAAGTTTTTTGATAGACTCAAAATTAACCCATAAAAATGGAAAAAACGCTTTTTTTACCATTTTATCATGCGATTGTTCAAGCGATTTTGAACCTTAATGCCGTGGGAAATGACTGTGACGTCATTCTTGGTGCCAAGCCCTTAAGAGCATAGAATAACCGTGATTTTGTTACTTGTTAATAGCTGTCATTATTATTATGTAATTATTTCTTACGAAATACATTTCGGCATAAAAACATCACCAAAGTATACGAGTAAGTAGTGACTACCTATTTACGTGATGTACTTAATAACGTGTTTCATTCTAATCGTTATTAAAACCAAAAGTTGGTCGGCTACAATACTACTTTTATATATATTATTTTAATATTTATCGTAGACACGAATGAGTTTTTAAATGGATTCAGAATAATTTACAACTGCGTTCAGCTGAAAGCGTGCTGTTTTGTGAATTCAACCTTTGTATTTCACCGTTGGTGGTATTCTACTTACCAAACTTGCAATACTCTTGTTTCCCAAGCAAAATGGTCGGTAGCCTGGTTGGTGAGGCGCCCGACTGTTAATCCGGCGGGTGTGTGTTCAATCCCCGATGCTGACTTACTCCACTTCACGACACAAGCTTTTCAAGCTTACTGTGAAGTGTATAAAGATAAACCCAGATACATTTATAAAATAAAAAAAAAATATTAGAATTTCATGAACAACCTTGATATGTGTAATGAATTCTTCATGTTAATTCCAAGGTCCTGAAAGTTTAACTTCAGATTTAACCGTAACGGGCTATGACCCTCACACGGCCGTATCTAAACAGTTATTTGGTATTTGTAAGACATAGGAAGGCTTATTTCGTAAAGACCTAGATACAATACAATATCTATAATCTAACTTTCTGGGTAAGCACTTACCATTGTCAGTATTTTCGGTTTATTAATCAGATACGTCAAACAATAAATTTCTCCCAGATAGCTTTTACATTTATATGTGGCACTATTACCTAGGTAAGGTACCTGGTAAATTATAGACCAGGGATCTTACAAAAAAGTTGCAATCAACATTAGATTTTTTAAATCTTTTGGCATCTCTCGATTAGTTTTGTCATCTCGATCGTTCAATAACGGACTATCCATAAAAAAAGAATAAGTTATTTTCCGATTTTCAATAAATATTCATAGTTTTCATAGAAAGTGTTCTTACGCAATGGAGTTATTGCGTTATTGGTGTGTAATATAATTTTCTCATGAGTTTCCATGCAGGATATACTTTAGTATAATACTCTACTCATATATCGCATCGCATTAGGTATAGTACTCGTAGTAAACTGGTTCCACAATGTCATGGTTCGCCTGTACTATTCATTTTAATAACATTCGCCTTTGCTGTTTGTTGTTGGTTTGTGTTCGCTCTTCAAGTGAAAGTTCTCCATAATAATAATAATGATAACCAGACAACTTCACATTTCTCCATTTCATAACACTCTTACTTTTTTTTTAATATTCTTACTTCATAATATTATTATAGACACACACATAACAATAATCACTTCCGACCGAGAATACTAACCTAGATTGTTGCTGAGTTTTTCTTTTATTTGTTTATTTATTAAAAACATGTTTGTTTCGTAAAATTCTTTGAAATAAAATTATCAAAACTACATTGTATTGTTTGATTATGTAAATACTTTATCTCACTGGAATGAAATATAATATTAAACAATAGATATGTTGATTTTCAGAGGTAAAAAAATAAATGTATGCAGGGTAATTATACAATACATACAACATAGACTTTACAAATTATGACAAGAAGCTCTCAAATCTTGACTTTTCTTCACAAAAATATGCTACGGAAAATAAACCAAACCGTTTAACGCCCGTTTGTTTGCAACTAAAATCTCCATAAGTATAATGACAAGATATTACATATTACTAGTTAACAATAACTCATATTTAACGTCATATGAAACGCACACATAATAATTAATTGGATAATCAAATGATATTGTGATTAGTTAATTATATAATTACTATTATTTTCTATTACTTTATCCACATAAATTGCTGTATCTAATTTAATTGATATCCGCTTGATTATTCGATACAGAGTACCACTTTTTGATTACGAAGTGGGATACATACATAGGTATAGGCACTGGGTGAAAATATTTCATCTTATACTTATTATGTGTTTAATTTCATGCATGCATGTGTCGCATGATTGAATTGTTGTCAAATCTTAGCTGTTGAGATTCCTTATTTTTCTGATGGAACCGGATCATTTAAAAGTAAGGAACAATTCCCAAAATATTATTTAGCAGTGCTAGATAAATGAAAGTATACATTTGACATGGGTATGAGAGTTTCGTGTGATAAAGCATTGCGAATTCCACAATAATTCAATTGAACTACGATTATGCCTCTACCAAATTCGTGAATATGAACTTTGGTTTGGGCATTTTTGAGAAAAACCCAGTAAATTCATCGATTCAATCAAGTACAGAATAAAGTCGATTTCCTTCCCATCCTTGTTTCTTTCAATAGTGTTTCGTCATACAGTTGCTATAGATTTTTTGCATCATAATATTTTCATTACCCATGTTCAAGTGCCTCAATAGTTACACAATAGTATGTCATTACTATATGAAATAAATAGAATGTCATTCAAGTATAAAGAAGCATTTTATATTCACAAGACAAATTTATTGTATATTATATATTCATTGTTGATTAGTTATGCTGTGTTGTGTACTTAATAGCTTCAAGTTCGCGCGGAACAAAACTGTGAACTTGTTTTTTTATCATTTCAATCATACACCGAAATTGCATTCATATTGCCAGTGACAGGGTGAACAATGAACATACAGACATAGAGATATCTACGAGTACTAAGGTATATGCGGATATAATTTTACTTATATAATAGTTATACATTATGTTGGGTGCAGTCTATCTGTTTCAGCAGAATATGTTGATTTTATTGATTTTCATCTAATGAATTGGAGAGACAGATGCTGGGCCTCAGCGATAGAATTAGAAATGAGGAAATCAGACGAAGATCCCAAGTTGTCGACGTCATGGATCGTACAGCAAGACTTAAATGCCAATGGGCAGGGTACATTGCAAGACAAGACGAAAATAGATGGACACCCAAATTCGTAAAGTGGAGGCCATGGAAAAACAGAAGAGGTGTCGGGAGGCCCCAGAAAAGATGGGCGGATGACTTGACTTCGGTAGCGGGTAGGCAGTGAGTCAGAAAGGCGAGAGATAGAAAAAACTGGAAACAAATGGAAGAGGCTATATATCCAGCAGTGGAGGGACCAAGGTCGACGAAGAAGAATTGAAAATTTATCAGAAAAATATTTTACGAAGAAATTATGAAATTGAAAATATACTATATAAAAATACTCAAACTTAAAGAATCTTAGAATATAATGACTGAGTTGTTGATGTTATTGTTTTTGGGAAAACAATTACTGCTGACTGATGTACAAGTGAATTGCAAAGTATGTGTATGAAATAAAAGATTACTTTGAAGATAATATTAAAAAAACGTAAATGGACATATACCAGTCAGGTTTTAAATACATTATCGGAGAAAAGATTATATCAAATTATATCGTAAAATTTTATAGAAAATAGGTACACCGCTAGTTGTCAATTGATGCAGGAAATGAGGTATCATTTATAAGCAGTATTAAATAATTACTCTAATTAAAACAAAGTATTTAGTTATATCAAAGATAAATTGTAAAGATACGTAACTTATAGAGTTAAAAAATTGTATCTTAATAGTCAGTGTTTGTTAAATTGCTAATACATCCTGACGATGTTTTCACTAAGATTAATGTAACTAAATTGTATAGCATCTCATTTCCTCAAGGTACAAAGTATGATGTTTAAATTTCTCTTCACTAACATAATTGAGTGTTTCCAAATTAACGCTATTTTAACAGGTACTACATGAGTAGGTGTATATACATTATGCGTTTCATGTTATGCCCTGAATTATAACTAGAATAAAGGAAACGAACGATATAGTTGAATTTGAATTTACTCGAGCAAAAGCGTTTATAAAAATGACATTAAGTGAATATTACTAGTCACTAATATGATATACTTATTTATTTACTTACACTTCTAGTGGACAAAATAGAATGCTACAATAATATAAGCATACAATCAGCCATTTTTAGCTCTCTGAGAATTACTTAGGATATCCCCTTTTTTGATACAAATATACTGCCATACTATTGATGGAAACGTCTAAAATTATTATTAGTCGTTTGTCATGATGTACACCTACTTGATAAGCCGACATACCTAGTATCTACCTACTGTCCAGTTGTCAGTGATAGTGATAGTCTGACTATCATTTGAATGTTGTAAATGTCTACAAGTATCTATATTGATAATCGATATTCAATACGAGTAATTTTAAGATGTAAACTTTCATAATACCTATGATTGTAATCAAATTGAAGAAACATCTTTCTCTTACGTAACAGAACATCGCCATGTAAAGTAATAATTAAATAATTATTTGTATAATACCAGCTTACCTCGTATATTTGTTCTATAACACAATTATGGATGATCTTCACTATACGTAACAACATCCTCTTCCAAAATAACGTAACATCTTTTATAATAATTTATAATGAAATGAAAGTGTCTAGATAACTATGTAGAAAGATATTCAAATGATTTATCGCTTCTCAATATTATCATCGGGAAACGTCTACATATAATGTTGATAGTTATTAAAAAGCTATGACATAATGTTGAAACGAATGCATTCATATGATAGTATAATAATTATACAATACAAGATCAATATCTACAGCACCTAAATACACCATGTAGGAGGTGGTTTATATTTTAATGTAACTTGTTTGGTATTTATAATGAATGTACGGATCATAAAGCAAATGTGAAGTGGTGAAATATAAATAAAAAGAAAGTTGTGTTGATGATATGTTTCAGAAAGAATAACTGCCTAGTGCCTACCCAACCCACGTAATATCACTTGCACCTACTTAATAGTAACGTGGAAGAAACACGTGGATGAGACTCGTATTTTTTATACAGGTATCGTCATCAGTAAAAACTTTATAAATCTCTAGGATGGCTCATCCCGGGAAAAAGCTCACAAAACAGAAGAATCTGTTTGGTGTCACTTATCTATACTACTACCAAAAATAATTTATATGCACAGGTACTTTTGAAGTGCAGCTAAAAAAAAGAGTTGGTTGGTATAGCCTGGTTGGTAACGCGCTTGACCGTAAATCCGGTGGGCGCGGGATCTATCCCCGATGCCGACTTACTCCACTCACAGCACAAGCTATTCAGCTTACTGTGAAGTGTACAAAGATGTATTTGGGTTTGTTTCGATAATTCCATATTAATAAAAAAAGGCCTTTAGCATTACTTAAATGAAAATTTTGTTTCTGTATGGTTTTGTTCCTCAGTCAAACCTTAGAGGATTCCCAGGAGTAATATTAGGTGATTGAATACTGTAACATTAGACCAAAGTTTGGCACATCATAACGTACTCTCATTTTACTCGTCTTTTAATATTGTATAGTAGGTATTCAAATTATAACAATACAATTCAACACAAAGGTAATAAGTATGCACGTGGTGCGACCTTAGCAAGGTCATCTGATGAGTGTGGTGAAAGAATGCATTGATTTGTAGGAGTGTGCGTGGTGTCTGTATTGTGAAATGAAATGAAATACGTTAGTAGTGAAATCTTTAAGTAGAATTTTGGCTCCGATTGTGCATAATCATGACACCATTCATGTATCATACATACTCGTATAGTAATATTATGAAATACTCAGTCGTAATGGGAAGTTGTACAATATATTAATAGATTTTGTTACATCTATCAATCTTTATATTTTGTAATATGTTATTCTAGGAAATGCTTTTACTGGACACATGTCTGAAGTGCATTGCGCCTAATAATTCGATTGCATCGAAATCTACGCAATACCCAAATATCCGAAGAGTGAAATATAAGAATTATTGTAATCTTTCTGATAAAACATTGTAGGTATATTGATTACATCATGCCTCCATTAGGATTTGTATTGAATCTATAATTTATTTAGGAATAACAAAGGGTGCCTTTGTTATTCAAATTAATTAATTATCTATTTTTCTTGGCCTGTTATTAAATCAATTACTTGTCAGCGAGTTTACAACATCCGTGTTTTCTCGTGTGTGTAGAATTATGGTTGTTTTTGTTGTAAAGTTTATTTTTTTATAAACACCTAATTTGGCAGTAAATTGTTTATATACAAAATGTATTTAATTAAGAGAATAAATGGTTCATGACTCAAATTAGCACTTCGTCTATAAGGATGTTTACACAGATTCATTCATTGTTAATAACATTAATTACCATTAAACTTTACCTATAGCCGATACTCCACGAGAATATAAATTTACATTATGAATTACCATTTTATTACGTAAACAATTTATCGTATCGTATTGAGAGAATCATCTTTATGTCTTGTTATTAGTCTCCTTCTCCTCCCGTGTCGTGTCACACAAAAGGCTTTGATCTTCCTTATCAGAACATATTTAACCTTTGACACGGTAATTTATAATTATTCAAACACTAACGAGTCGACATCACAATCTGTAGGCAATACTTATTAATTGTCTTCTAGGAAGTAGATATCTATATAAAACAACAATACCTACAGGTACCATAAATTATCTTCAATTGAATCTAATGCAGTTGTTTGTAACATTTTATTGAAATAAATTGTTTTTTTACAAGGCAACAAAGTTGTATTCTTCAGTAGCATGATACATATATACGGGTTATTTAATTTTGTGTAGTGGAATAAATATAACACAAAGTACATATTTGCCCAATCCCTCCAACTTCCACTTAGGAAGGAGAGCCATAAGTTATTTCATACAAAAACAGAAATAATATTATTTACAAGGTACACCAACAACAACCGGCAGAGTATAAATCCATATGAAATGCAACATGCAACTCTCCTTGGGGAGATTCTGGGGGGAGATATTTGGGCACCTAACGTAGGAGAGTGGCATATTGCATTTCATATGGATTTAGACTCTTCCGGCTGTTGTTATTATACCTTATAAATAATATTATCTCTGTTTTTGTATGGAAATTACTTATGGCTCTCCTTCCTAGATGGAAGTTGGTGGGATTGGGCAATTATTTCGTAAAACGCTTTAAAGAGTAGTAAATTTAGTTCTACAGGATAATTTCTGGTAATATTATTTATTACTCTAATAAAAGGCTCATTACATCTTACAGATTGTTCTACTATGGGTATTGGATATTTTAATGTATTGAAGTCTCTCTAAGATATTGAATTATAATTATTATCATCTATTTTATTAGAGATGATTTACTCACCTATTGTTGTGCAGATATTCTCATAGAGGCGTGCCTCCCGGATGTAAAACGTAAAGCGTTACTTCTTGAAAATCACGACAAATTTTCAATACCACAATAAACAGTTTTCTTCTCTATTTTCAATGTATACCTCACGCCTAATCTGCATTTATTCATCTATTCATATTTATTCATATGCATCTGCATTTTTCATTGAGAATATTTTACATTTTCTGTCATTGTTTCAATTATTAATATCGCGATGTTGTACTGAATTCATTCATTCGAGTGATGATACATTTGTAACATAATGAAGATATATTCAATTCAATTGTATTTTATTGCAACAGAAGTTCAGTAAAAGAATACGTTATATTAGGCACACCAAACTACATACACCAAAATATACTCGAAAACGATTCTGTACTTTAAACTTTGATTTGATATAAATTAGATACTGTAAAGAAATCACAAGGCGTATCAAACGTAATTTTCTTAATTAATTTAACAACGAAAATGCAGTAAATTCTACCATACTTTCTACTGAAATAATAATTAGGAAGAACAAACAGGTAGGTATTATTACAATAGGCACACGTGTATTTGAACAAACATAGTCGGTATGTGCGGCGTGGTTAACCAAACTACATTATACTTGGTCTTGGTATGTACAGAAATGCGAAGATTTGAGGTGAACAATAAAATTTCTCTAATAAATTAGATATTATTGATTAATACGCAATTCTGAAATAATTTATTTACGTAGGTAGTATCTAATTAACAATTAACGAAATTGGCGGAACAAAATGTTTTATTATACCTATGATGTCTACCGCCCATTCGGGACTTTTCATAATTATTTTATGGGGTTTTCATAAAAATTATATTATGCAGAGAGAATATTTACTTAAATAAATCAAAGAGGGGAAAGATTATACAGGAAAAGCAAGACAAGACGCAGTTATGGCCTCGGTACCAAGAATGACGTCACAGTCATTTCCCACGGCATTAAGGTTCAAAATCGCGTGAACAATCGTATGATAAATGGGTAAAAATAGTTTTCTCTCATTTTTTGGGGTTAAATTTGCGTCTATCAAAAAACTTTTACGGTCATTCCCTAGATTATAATGCATATTATCAGTACAAAAAAATTACTCCGCGACTTTCGGGAAACGAGTTTCCGTCTTTCGGAAAAAAAATCAGAGGTGTTTTTCAAATTTTTGTTTGAGAAATCTATACAAGAATCTTTTACAGTTATTCCCTAGATAAATGTTCAATGCATCTACCCTATTTTGTTCCAAAACATATTTAGTAATGGTTGTCGAGATATTAGGTCTCCAGTTTTTAATGTCGGTATGCATACTCTTAAATTTAATGAAATACAAAATAATTCTACAAATAAATTCCTTTAGATATACATGTAAGTAATTTTGTAAATACCAAGGACGTTGAGACATGTATAAATACGAGTACTATAAAGATTTTCTCCTTTAGTTTATGTGAAATACACTAATACATAGGTACTGGTATTATGTATTCTGTTTCTTATACAATATTCTAACAGATGATACGACCGTATAATATTTTATTCAAATATATAACTTATATCATTTTAATGGTGGCGCCAAGTATTTTGGTAGATTTAGAAATAAAATGATATCATGGATCTTCTGATTTACGATTGTTGTTAAAAAAACTAAAAAGAGAATGGAACGAAGTACTAAAACGAGAATCGTATGAAGTACTTATTTATTTATTTGTTTACACTTTTGGTGAACAAGATACGGACATATGTAAACATTAAAAAAATATATATAACATTTGTTCACTAGGGCGAGCTTATCGCAGTACTGCGATCTCCGCCAGCTTACCCCAATCATTAAACAACAATATAAAAAAAAAACTAATTTTGAAATACAAATAGACACACACATAAAAATAGAAAGAAATACATACTTATATCAATCGAGTTACACAAATATGGAAAGGACGGTATTTATATGTCTCAATTTTAGTTTTTCTGACTTCTACTGAAAGTGCATAAATTTACAAACATATGTTTACGAGTATATTTTTATACCATACAGTTCTCACCATCCACATGTTATTATCTACAGGTACCTATTTAACGTAATATTGATGGGACGTATGTTGTAGAACATTAAAACCTCATCCCCATACCGAAAGTCTTCTTCCCGAAACGACAGCGTCATAACTTTGCCATAATTTGAATGTTCGATCAATAACTGTAATATATAGAATTTTTTATTCTGGCTAAATTACATATGTCTACAATATCTACGGTTCATGAAAATTCAGGTAGGCTTAACGGATGATGCAACATGATTTTCTTACAAAGATCTATGATTATCTTTTTCCGGTAATTTTAAAATTAGAAAATTAATTGTTGTTGGATATCACGATTTTCAAAGTCATGTTTCTCATACCTGTATAAATCATGTGTGTGATGTTTTCCAAAGATAAAATCATAAAAAAATTGTTGGTAGTCACCATATAAATTGATAGTTTGGAAATTATTTGTGAATATGATGTGTGAATCTACAACCTGTATGATGAGCCCAACATTATAAAATGTATCAAAATAGGAAGGCTGAGGTGGGCTGGGCACGTGGAGAGAATGAATGAGGAAAGAGTGCCAAAGAAAATCCTCCATAGAAGGCCACAAAATAGGCGTAGTGTTGGAAGACCCAAACTCCGTTGGATGGATGGAGTACAGAAGGATGTGGATACAGTTGGCATTAGGGACTGGAGGAGTGCATGCCATGCGTGCGAATGCTGGAGGAGGCCATGGCTCATAACGGGCTGTAGACTGTAGAGCCACTGATGATGATGACGAAGTGTGAATATTAGGGAGTTGATTATGGATATTTCTTAATTGCAAGCTTCATATTATAAAAACATACCAATAGGAATTTCATATAAACGTAAATTGAATTGACTTGCCTTCATAGGACTTCCTAGTAGATTGATATCACGAAGAAGATTGATTGTTTTATCTTGGAATATCTATATATGGAGAGGCAAGTGTCTAGATGAAAACTGCTTAGACAATAAGTAACATCATATTCCGTAGAAGCAGTACTTATTCTTATACTTGTACATGGGCGTCGCCAGCCTCGAAGCTAGGAGGGGGCAAAAAAAGTTTAAAATTGGTATAGCATTTAAAACGTGTAAATAGCGCCGCAGTCGAAATTTTTTTGTGAGACATTGTGAAGAAGTTTGTGATGTCGTTTGGTTTATTTGAAAATTTGTATGATATTTTGCACAATAATACGCATGTAAAATGTTTATTTGTAAAAAAAAATAGTAAAACATAGCGCCGAAGACATTTTTTTTATGAAACAATGTATTTTGATGGATTTTCAAACTAATTTTTAGAAAATTTATGATATGATGAGAAAACGCGATGTAATAATGTGATGTTTCGCGAGGTTTTATTATTTAGTATTAAAAAATATATACCTATTCCAATCCTGCCCCTGCCCCCCCTTACGACGCCCATGTACTTGTACGTACACTTGGAATATGTAATGATGTGCCTACAGAGAGTCAACGATTAAGTAAACAGTCGCACGAAAGTAAAAGTAAATAATAGTGAAGTCAAGAGTAAAATAACGGGTCCGCATTCCACAAACATAATAATATTAACAGGCTTGAACTGTACGAGTATTCTGTAGGTGAATAACAATTATATTACCTACATATACGAGTATATTATCACATGACATTTTCTGTTGACTTTTCATACGAGTACTACTCGTTGTTCGGGAAATTTTCAAGGCATTGCATATTGGGGATTTAGTTATATCGTAAAATACATTTCACGATTTGAATCAATATAAATGTAAAGAACTAATCTAATTACACATTTACAAATATAAACTTTTGTAAAAGTACCTGGCTGAATTTTTTAAAATGACTGATTCTTTTTATTTATTTATTCACAAATGCACACGGACAGACACTGAACATGAATTTAGACAAAAACAAATTGATATTGATACAATTGCACACGGACAGACACTGAACATGAATTTAGACAAAAACAAATTGATACAATTCAAAGAGCCAATTCAATGTCCTACTACTGTGCACACAGAGTAAGTTAAATGTAGGGTCAACCATTATCATTACATTATTATATCAAATGGAATATTGCAAGCAAGACTTATTTCTAAGTTAATAAAAATTAAGAAAAATATAAAACCTAACCTAACATCTGCAAGTATCAATCACTATCACACAATAATGAGGAAAGTAGATTGGGGATTAGTTCCATTAAATCTAATAATGATCCCACAATTAACATTCAAGAATTTACAATTCACTCGAATCCAAATCGCCCAATCTAAATAATAATATAATTGTCTAGAGCTTCCAATGCTTTGCAAATTATTTAGAAATGGATTGAGGAATTTAAAGTGGATTTTATTTTCTAGATGACCTTCCAAGGTTGTAGACTCGGGTATACTTAATATTTAAATATATTATCTTCATTAGATTTATAATCTCAATAAAGAGCAAGGTGCCAAATACCTTTGTTTCCATTACTACACACATACACATCCATCTGTTATTTACTTTATCACATACGAGTACACTCTATGTAACTTATTTGTATTGGTAAGTAACAAGTAAGGATATATTTTTGCATAATACGTAAACATTTATTTTGTTGTTTATTTAATAATTCAACAGATTGGGAGAGATTCTGCACCTTTTTTTTTGTACAAGTATGTATGTATTATAGAGAGCAACTACAAGAGGGTCCACGACTGGGCGAACAACTCCCATACCGCGTGTGGACTACCCTCAACAGACTGAGAGTTGGTGTCACACGATGTAAAAAGAACCTCAAGAAATGGGGGTACCTCTCCGCAGATGAAGACATCACTTGGGATTGTGGCGAAACCCAGGATGACAGCCACCTACTGATGTGTACACTGATGGAGGAGGGCTGTACACCTGGGGACCTGATTGTGGCCAATGACAAGGCGTGGTGGACTTTAGACCGGACACGTAAAGTAAGTATAGAGAGCACGCTATGTTTAATTAAAAAATATTTGTTATTTCCCCTATTCGAGTATCACTAAAAAAAATACATTTAGTTTGCATCGCTGCAACAATTGCAACGTAACAATTCAGTTTTGTGGAAAAAGAAAACAAAAAAGCAAAGACAAATATGTGTCATGTCTACATTAATCATTATATTACCTAATACTATGCAGTTATTTAAAAAATAACGTTATTTAGGTGTATCGCTATACGAAAAAAGATAGATTATAGAAGCTCCCTATGTAACATATACATACATAGTAGGTAGCAGTGGAAAAGGGTGGATTTCTGCAGAAGGGAAGCCGGGGCTAACATTTCTTATGGGATTACGTCAGATTAGACACTATTGTACCTATCATTTTTTCCAAAAGGTAACTCGATGGGAATCGTGTTCTTAGATAGCTTCGCGCCTGGTAGGTAGCTAATTCTACAAAAGATATTTTCAAATCATCTGCCGAACACTTTTTTTAAAATATGCAGAAAATCGTCGAACTCGGACTGTTAGTCGTGTGTATTTATTTATAGTTTCATCTCAGTAACAAAATGTTGCGATATTCTGCATGATGAGCTAGCAACAGTACTTCACTGAAGAGATCATCGTGTTCCTAACACAAGTAAATGTCTAAGTATTATTCACTCGTATAATGTATTTATTTACAAGATGAAGATTCCACACCACTCGATGTTGTTTTTCTTGTATTATGTGTCTATATTATTATTAATATGAAACACAAGACCGGCTG
The DNA here is from genome assembly GCA_963576895.1 of Ceraclea dissimilis. Classification (NCBI taxonomy): domain Eukaryota; kingdom Metazoa; phylum Arthropoda; class Insecta; order Trichoptera; family Leptoceridae; genus Ceraclea; species Ceraclea dissimilis. Next base: position 4,685,738 of record OY756361.1, read on the forward strand.
TTAAATTGTAAAACATATTTATTGCAAATCTATTCCTTATAGAATTTAAATTTGTTGAGTTTTTATTGAAATATTTTAAATTCTTCTACGAATCAATATTGATGATGATAATCTCTTTAACAAAATAGTCTTGGAACGGATTTAAAGAAATAAAATCGTCTGTCGTGAAGACAGGCATAAATATTATGGTTATCGATCTACTAAGGCCTAATAAATAAAATGAAATACTCTTTATACAATGGGCGGGCGTATTCCCAAAGCCAATTTATACCAGCCAACCCAAATTTTTATTTTACGTTTTCCATACCTGTTCATCCCAAATGCAACATTGATTGCATCATAAGACATGGGATTACATTTTTTGTTAATTGCAAATTGCAATATTATGCACCATGACATAATCATTATAAAATTATCATTAATGAATTCTTGTCAAAAAATATATTTCAATTCAATGTCAAATAATGTCATCATTTTGCCATATTTCCTCATCATTTTGAATTTAATGAAACCAATGACGATTCTCGTTTTCATAATAGTGAACAAAAATTCGTATGCCCATACAATTATAAAATAAACTTTCTTTTAATTGAAAGGAATTCTAACTAATCGATTCCTTCTGAGTCTTGGAGTTCTCCGGGTACGTACGGAATGTGTTTAAAGTGAACCGTTTGACTGATGTACTTTTCTGTCCATTGGTTTAAATATTGACGATCGAAAAGTGAGAAAGAAATCCTGATAGCCTCACCATGTTCTTGTGAGAAACTATTTGAGAGAACGTTAATAATAATTAATGAATCGATAAGTGTACCAAATTAATTTGTTTTGATGGAATTCGTATTAACATAGTCAATAAAACTAAAAATGTGTAAATGTTTCCTAGAGTACAGTAGTCACTAGGCGATACTAAGAAGACAGCAACATCGTTTAATATTCAAAGCCCACAGTATTGGCATGGGTCTTGCATATTGAAGTGAGATTCACATTATTTCATCAGCAGACACCAATATTCAATAATAAATAGCTCCAAGGTCGTGAGAGTTACAGCATATTCGTATCGTGGTTCGGAAATCAATGTACAACGTATGAATCTAAATTGGTGGCGAATCAATATTAGTGGTGGTGTTGCATACAATCATTCCTATAGTTGGACACATTACACTAATAAACTTTTCATTATGTGGTCGACTATGAAACTGTTTGTAGGTTAATGAGACTATGTGTTCATTGGTGATTTCTTCACTGTTACTCTAATATAGACCAATATGATTATTATTAATACGACATACATTACATTGAAGGACTCCCACGGGCTTAAGGCCCTCCGCATCCCCGAGTAGCACAGGCGCATATAGCGTCCTCTTTACTCGCACTTCTTGGCAAAATATTTTTAAGAGGTGGGCACAGGGTTAGCCAGAAGGGAGCCCCCCGACAAACCCCACCCCTAACTTCCATTCCTTCAGTGTCCTTGTCCAATGATGGAAACACATATTTACAATTAATACGTCATAGAAGGCAACATTGACGAGAGTATCTGAAGCAGATTTATGAGGACATGGACTGCACCTCATACCTGGAGCTGAAAAAGTCTGCAGAGGACCGTGACGGAGATGCAGATATTTGCTGCAAACCAATCCGCAGGATTGAAACCGAAGAAGAAGACAGATACTATCAAAATACATGTATTTGATTTTTATTCGTACGATTGTAAAAGACTGTTGAGCTCGAGCAATCATGCTACGGCTTGCCTTAAGCGTGCGGTGCTAGTGCCGATGGTAACTCAGCGCTTAGCTCAATACTAAGGAAAATTCATTGCACAACCGTTCTCAACAATACAGCTTTCGAATTAAGTATAAAGGACCTTGTAATTCCATATCACTGTAGTTAACCATGAAATTTTCCATCTTAAAAAAATATTTTTGTTGGATTCATTTTGGAAGATGAATAAATTGTGACAGTGTTTTGTTATTTTCTTTTAAATGACTGAATAAATTATACTAGACTTATGGATAATATAAAAACCCGGAAAATAAAAGTTTTCATTGGACACACAATGGACAATACATCATGTACGAGTGTATTGGTTTCCGCTTTCATAATTTACAACTGCTAACTCTTAGACATATTGAGAGACTTTGTTTCGTATGTAATATAAATCTATTCAATGATAATGTAGGAAAATCTAACACATGTGTGATTCTACATCACTAGTATTTATGTATATGTTACAGTTAAAGCCTAAACAGCAACTAATGTATACATTCACTAGTCAATGCATTAACTGATGATTTTATTAGTATTAACTCCGTATAAAAATTAACGCTATAATTAGTGAGTGTACACATTCATTGGTTAATGCATGCATTTACTACTGTAGACTCGTTAAAGCATAAACAACAACTAACAGGGTATTTTTTTAAGGCTTAAGATGCATTTGCGAAGTGTATTCTAAATTATTTTGAGAGTTATGTTTAAAAATCTATATTTATTGTGGTTATCCTGCTAAGAAACATGAAATCAATCAAATATAATTCCCACTGACAGCTGATTTCAGTGTGTATTGAAAAACAGCTGTGCGCAAATGGCAGCCATTTTGCTTGTTATAAACATTGTGCAAGCTTTGACTGAATCTCATTCGTAAATGTACGCACTAACTGGTTAAAGGGTAAATTAGAATGATTGTGGACACAATAACTGAGCGTATCAGTCAATGTATACATTGGCTAGTTAGTGCATACATTAACGGCTGTTGAAGCTTTAACTGTAACATATACATTGTAATGCAGATGTAGACTATACATAGCACATAAGCTAATGTCATGCTGAATATAAGATGCATGTAAGAAGACTTATAAAGACAAGATATACTCGTACATGTAAACATCATCTTACTGAGACTACAATGAAACATCTCAGTCAATACGAGTATAATGATCATGCCATAATATTACTTGTACTTGTATGTAGAATGTATCATATTGTTCAATCTTCATGCACGTGTTGGATTTGCATATTTTGTCTACGGGAAATCCTCTATTTTCTACTATTATTGTCTTCATGTATTATTGCAATATCTTATTTCTACTAGTACCTTGATGTGTAAATAATTTCTGTCTGAAAATAATTGTAATAGGTATAATACCAAAATCGCTAATAAATAATTATTTAAAAAAATTAGATTTATTTGAAAATTCATACATAAAAATGCAAAAATCGGCAATTATTAATACTTGCAATGTTGTAAGACGATTACTAAGTATGTACTGATATTTCAGGCACAATGCTTGTATTTTAGGTCCCGCGTTGAGAATAATCCTGTGATATCCGTGATATCTGGATAGGTGAATTTTTTCCCAGTATTAGGCTGAAGAGTCATGCGAATCGTGAATGATAATATGTAGGTATACTCTTCAGGCTGATAATACTGAGAAGTGTGTTAACAAGTCTAGACTTCGCGTAAAAAATATGATACTTTTGCGCAGGTAAGTATCTTAAGCGTGAAAAATATATAAATTGAGAGCGATTTTTAAAAGTAAGCTACATAGCTTTAATCTTGCTGCCCGCATAAGTATTCAGTTGCTTATGGGATAGTGTTGTAAATAATTGTGTAGATATTTTTAAGTGTTTTGTATATATGTACCTACACTGTATATTGAAATAAAAAAAAAATAGTACTGATTCCTATTCAGCGATATATGTAACAATATTCATGAGAGTTCCCTAGTAACACTTTAACTCCTAAATTGGTTCTACAGCAGTCCAGTCTTACTAGGGTTTAGCACCTTCAGAAAATCAGACTTAAAAGAGCGAGTTAGAAGCAAGTAAAGGCAGTAGGCACCTTGCACTGCTTAAAATATACAAGTACTGCCTAAATATATTTCGCCTCATAAACACATAAAGGAATGCCTGCATTCGCATTTTCTCTTTTTATATTTCCTAGAATATCCGTACATACGTGAGTATTGACTAGTGTATGATTACATATCTCTATAATAATATTATACGCTCATACATACAGGAGGTAAGTAATTCCTCATTCACGAATTGTGAGTTAACAAGTCAATAAATTTTACCAATGCGGAGAATGTGTTAACATGTGTATGACTTATTATATAACATTCGTTATTAACAGTGAAAAATAAATAGCAGCGATTTATACCTGAATGGCAAACAAGTTCCTCGCTTTGTTAATTAAAGTTACGATATTTGAGGAAATGAACATATCATTACAAAATAATTTTTAAACATTAAACTTTTTTAGTGTGGACAAAAATCAAACGTTGACTGTTTTATTTTTATTATATTATCCTGTTAAATGACACTTATTTTATTATCAAAATGTACATCCATATCTTATTTATATACACTTTTGGTAAACAGGATACAGAGAGATGTAAACATTTCAAATTTAAATAACAACATTTGTTCGCTAGGGCGAGCTTATCGCAGTGCTACGATTTCTGCCAGCTAACCCCAAAAAATATTACATGAATTGGGTTCAATATTTAAATTGGTACCATACTCGTACTATTTGTTAAAACTTTTCTTTATATATTTTAAACCCACTTATATATTAACGTGACGTTGAAATAACAGCGAATACGTTTATCAGTGACTGTTCTTTGCAATCATTCTTATGGGGGCTATTATGTACTATTGTGCAATATGTAGTTTTGTTTACATATCTATATATTATTATAATTAATAGCATACGGACCTACTGACGAATATTAATATTATTACATACTTGGTATAGGTAGACCTATTGATGTTTTCTCAAGGGGTGAAAGTAAACAAGAAACCGCACCTTGTGTTTGTAATTAGGTGTGTGATAAGATGCAGATTATATTATTAGGTAAGTAAATGTATGTTGTGACATAATATTTATACAAAATATTACACAATACTAACTTACCTACTGTGTGTAGTGCACAACATATCATAAAAATAGGACCTACGTGATACGATCTGAATAATTCTCCCATTACTAATATGATGACTCACAAAAGAGGCGATGGATTCGACAAAATTCTTCAGAATTTTCTTAATGCAATAGATGCGTTATGATGATATAAGAAAACCCACTTCAAAGTGGTGTAATTAAGTAACAGACTACGGAAAAACCACTTCTTTGAAAAAACATCAACGAATAGTCATCAACGAAACCCGTATTGTGTAATAGGATAAAACTGTTAGTCCAGGAATATGGTGTTTTAGCGGAGAAAAAAATACAGAAATATTTTTTCCCATCGTTCCTTATGCTTTTTGGGGTGATGAATCCTAATTTCAACTTTGCCACCTCATAAATGTGAAAATTACGCCCTATTTTAGGCCACTCTAACGCCTGAACGGTTAATGCCACAAAAAAGTATACATGTCATTTTGTAGGAAATTTACTGAAGTTTATACTTGTCCTGAGCTTCTCTTCCCTAAAATGAATACTTTTTGAATTATCAGACCAAGTCTGAAAATAAAGCATTTTTTTCTCTTTCTTTCTGAGATATCTCAAAACGCATCACATTTACGAGGTGGCAAAGTTGAAATTCGGATTGCGCGCCCCCAAAAGTACATCGGGACGATGGGAAAAACACTTCTTTATTTTTTCCTAGATATGCCACCAAATTTTCACTGGCTACTGTACTATGTATGCTACTATTAATTTCACTTCAGCATTTTTTGTGCATGTGTTACAAACCTAATAATGCAAATATTATATTTTTTTTATATGTTATATTCTACAAGTACATCATCGAGTAAGACCTTCGAATATTTTACAGGCATTATAGTATTAATTAGTACAACCGACAAATCTCTCAATGTATGTACGGCACACATAATTATATAACGACAGTAGATAATATTTAAATCATCCTGAATTACGAAATAACTGATATAATGATAAAATGAATAAAAATTCTTGCACGCTTATAACACTGAAGTATTATTCTTAATAAGTAAGTTACATAAAGTGGTGATGGTCAATTAATTTCGCGTACTACTGACATAGTGTCGGTACGTAATATAATATTACTAAGTACAGTACTGAGTACAGTACACTCACTGTGGAAGTAGAACGAATTAGCGAAGCATTCCAATGGACTACATTTCAATATTAAGTTTTTTCCTATTATATAACCCAATATGTTGAATATATTCCAACATACGGATATAATTGTAGTTATAAATGAATTTCACTTTTTCATTTCTAACGCACTAATCTACTATAGGCAGGTAACTTTATGAGTTACTGCCTAAATATTTACATCAATCAAAATTCATTTCTAATTATAAAATATTATTGCTTATAATGCGAAAGTTGAAAAGTTGCTATGTAAAGGTGATAGTTCAAATAAAGATTATGCCTCCATTTAGGTAGATACTACCGACAGAAATTATTGTCTGCATGCGCCAATATTTAATGAATTTCGATTAGTTAAAAAATATAACGAGTGCCTACATATATTATAAGATAAAAAATAAGTTAAGACAACCTGTTGAACTAAGTACTTGAAAATAAGAATTAGATTTAATCGTAACTCATGTCTCTCTTTTAGTGCAGAAACTTTGGTAGATGAAGTGAAGAGAAAGAATCATCTTAAAGTTTTCATTTATCCATACAGTTAGAAAAGAAATATGTATGTACGTTCTTTTTACATTGAAACAAATTGAATGAGATAATCAATCATTCGACAAATAGAGATCTTTACTACGTTAAAATATCGTTAGCCTACTTACAATAAAAACATCGCCTACAATACAATTTTTTCAAGCAATTTATTCAAACTCTGACATTTCACGAATTGTAACGATGGAAATGAATTCACATTTTCCATGCAATTTTTCCCACTAGACGTTTAATTAAGTAAACCGATGCTTCATTGTCCCAAGCTCTGATTTAATTATTATAGACTAATTTGCTGTTAAACAATAAACTTTTTGCCTTTTACTTCATCGTGAGAAGTGAATAATGTAATTCATTATGTAAAGAGAATTTCTGACTATTCGATGCACAATTAACCTCTGTCCTTTATTAAATTTTACATAACAACTTTCCTACTTCTTTGTTTAAGCGATTTATTCTAAAGTTTGATAGTAGATATCAAGTTATTTAAAAAAACAGCATTGAATCATCTTTATTTTTACAATCATCTCAATTGTAAGGTAGTTAATTAACAACTACATACAATTGAATATTTTTTGTACAAAGACTTCATTTGCATGATTGTTTTTGTGTTTTCAAATATACGTGTAGAAAAACCACGTACCAATGGTAGTGGTACTGGTTGTATCATGTACTCTTGGGTGAATAAATCATGTCTAACAATAATAATAATACTAGGAGGTAATGATACTACTACTTGTGAAGGCTGTATGAAAACGAGAGTTTGTTATGAAACGTTATTTAATAAAGGTTTGTATATTACTGTAAAGACAATACATTTTATACGATAGTATAAAACCATTATAAGAACTTCGTTAGGTTCTATGTTGGATGTAGGTGTCTATTATAAATTCGGGATGAGGGGAAGATATTCGTCTTGAAAATGTCTGTGTGTGAAAATGTAAGGCTGATTTTTTTTTAAATAATATGAATCAGGGTTTATCGAAATAAACCTAAATAAATCTTTGTACACTTCACAGAAAGCTTGAAAAGCTTGTGTTGTGAAGTGGAGTAAGTCGGGGATTGAACCCGCGCCCACTAACAGTCGAGCGCGTTGCCAACCAGGCTACCAAATACCTCTATTTACATATATGAGGCTTTGAGATAACTTTATTGTATAAAAGATGTAATTTTTTTCCGTAATGACAGTGTCGTAAAATGGTTTCAAATTGAATATTTTTAAAAAAAACATAAATAAATAATACAGTCTTCCGTGTATGTGTAACGTTTTTTAATCTTTTCATTGATCCCATATTTCATATTTGCAAGTAGTAAAAAATATAGGCAGTCCACCCTTACTGGGTGCTTTGTGCAAGATATAAATACTAAAATATATTCTAAACTGATATTGATTTAATTCACTACTTCAGCACGAACATGGGCAGCACATTATTATATGCTAAATCTGTTTTTACTTTATCAACACTAATTTTACTATAAGTATTTTTGTTGCTGGAATTATGTACTTTTGTTAATATTAGGTATTTTCAGATGTAACAATTCTTGTTATGGAGGCAAGAGAACAAATTAACTAGTTATTATACTTAAACAAAAATTGCATACCTGAAAGTAATCATGTTTTCTTGCAAAATTTTATCGTTGCACTAATTCACAGTATTTTTCACAACACAACTCAGTACAAGCACAGATTTATCTTAGAGTATTTACAGAATAATGAGGCACATAATGAAAAAAAGTGCTTTAATGTATTCGTTTAAAAAATAATGTAAATTGAAATTGCAATGTGTTTTTCTTTCGTCAGTCGAACTCATTGATGTCCACAGCCTCCACTCCACACGTACGCTCACCACGACTCCGCGAATCAGTATACTCCGACAATATTATGTTTCACGGGTAAGAACCTTACTCGATAAGTACTCGTAGCTACCCACTTATAATATTACACAAACTTTATATATTATTAAGATCCGGCAGATTTTGTTAAGCCGTAGGTATGTTTTAAAGATTTTGTTGATATTGTCGTTTTTATTAGATGTACCCACTCTTAAATGTCTTATACATCTGTGTACAAGGAAATGATGGGAGATGTTCTGGTGCGGGAACAAAGGAAATTTATTATAGAGTTTTCACACTAGAGTTGGGTATTGTATTTTATATTTTCCTTTATGGTTGTTTTTTACTAGATATAATAATTTGCAGGATGTTGTAGTATAGACACGCGTACTCGCCGGCCGCGGCACAACGAATGGCATAATAATTACACAGCAGAAGATAAAACACAAAGTTGTTGTAATGTTATTTTCCGAGAGAAAGTGTTTGCTCACGTCAAATGCATTGGTGGTGTGTGTGTGTCTTATCATTTGGGTTGTACCCACTTGGGTTACCTTGCTGATAGGATATTTCGAAATGATCATTATTACTGTATGTAGGTACAGAGAAAAATCGATTATAGTGAGTATTATTAGGTACCATAAATCCTCATACATATTTTGTATATTGATGAGTTTGAACAAGTATTTACTATGACTAGAGAATGATGCAATGATAGGAATTAATATTATGGAAAACTAGTTTGTATTCAATTATCTGAAATACTCGGAACAGAGGAATTTCTATTATTCGTGTTTTGATTTATCAAGTTGATATGTTCTTCTTCTTCTTTTTTCTTATGCGAATACAACCATTGTACAAATTAATGATCTGGGAGTCTGAGTCAGAGCTCCCCGTCAATATTTCTCAGATATTCAATTGCCCTTCGCGTCACCTCACGGATTTCCCAAATATCCCCCTCGAACTTCTTGATGGGACAGTGCCCAGTTTTTATGTAAAAATAATTTATATATTGAAATGAAATGCAAAGTTTTAAATGTGTTCAAAATCAAATTTTATTCATATAAAAAAAAACAATGAGCTCTAGGCTCTGAATTAATTATATTTTTCATAATAACAACACAGTTTGTTTGAGTTAAAAAATACGTATATCTATATTATTTTTTAATTGGAAATTATTTTCTGTTTACATATATCACTTTGATCAATGATTATATTTGTTTACATTACATACTCGTAGAATAAAATTTAATTACTATAATATTGTAGAAACAATTCCTACATATTTTATAGGTATCAAGTTACTTTGCTAACAACTTGGAAGGGTGATATATCCAAAGTATAATAATTGTAAGTAATTCAAGTATTGTTTCATGTTTATGTGATAGGTAAAGAAGCGCTAACATTGATTTTATAGAAAGATAAGGAAAATATAAAGCTTGTATTTGCTGGACATATTTTCCTTGTCATACATCATGTTGGGAGAAATATCTACACCGTTCATTCCTTCAGTATGAAAAATAATTCCTCCTTTGCTTATGTAGCCACTCCAATCATATTTATTTAATAATAAGTTGCACTTTGACTTCAGAAATATAATATTATTTTATTTCCATTGCATCGTTTACACCATACATCCTTTACAGTGGCGTATATGGGGGGGGCGAGGGGGCCCGCCCCCCCCGAAATGTTGAACAATTCTTTAAAGACGTTATTTTAAAACATGAAAGTTACTCAAAAGTTCATCACTTCACCCATTATTCAAAAAAATTTCGCCTGTGGCGGTATTCTTCTTTGTATTTTCTGCACACAATATAAATACCAACCTATAACACGACCTTTTTCACTTACATTCACGAAAAATTTTTACCTGCGGCGCTATTACAATTTTTGTAAATTTTTAATTAAAAAGTTAAAATTTTTGTTGCTTCCACCCCCCCAAAGTCAAATATTAGATCGCCCCCCCCCCCCGAAATGAAATCCTATATACGCCACCGATCCTTTATATCTATGCAAAAATACGTAGAAATTGTCAATGTTTAGATGTAAAATTAAACTTGAAGAAGGAAAATTCCTGTGAAAACTTCCAGTTTTAGGCATCTTTAAGTATGCAAAATAAAAGACTCTGTAGGTACTTCATTAAGTTGTTTACTTTATTAGATGTCAGTGTGTACTATAATACTTCTTCTCATTCAGTTTTCCGAAGTACTGATCTTTTTGTAGCGTGAAATGAAACACTTTACTATACTAAAAGCTTTGCAGTATTTGTGTGTGCAATATCTGTACGAATCTGAAAAATATAAAATTAATGGCTTTCTACATGCACTAATCATAATGTACCAAAAATATTCTGAAGTTTGTAGATTGTAAATTCATAATTTCAGCAAAAATACAACTTTTTGTAATTGACTGCGATTTTATAAAATGTTTATATAGTAATTAGGTATATTTATAAAATTTATTTTATACTCTATGAACTTCACAGAGGTTGCCACATTAGTTTTTATGGTTGTATCTACATAAGTATTTTTTTATAATTCAGGTGATTCGCAGTCATATGATGTTCTTGCGAAAGGAAATATTTAAATACATATATACCTATAATTTAATATTTGTACATGTAATAGTAGATATTACATCAAACCTACAAGTAGTTCGTTTGTGATAAATTATGGAAAAATGTATACAAAAAGCAGTCAGTGCTTTACTCCTAAAGTTTTACCTCATTCGTTGGTAATAATATGTCTCCCTAATAATCTCATCTGAAAAAGCAAAAAACTTTGATAGTATGTGATGTTAGAAACTAGAATTGAAGTGAAAGAGGTGAGATGGTTAGGACATTTAAAGATTATAAATTATGAAGGCCATGGGAAAACAGAAGAGGTGTCAGAAGGCCCCAGAAAAGATAGATGGGCGAACGACGTGACCTCGGTAGCGGGTAGGCAGTGGGTCAGAAAGGCGAGAGATAGAAAAGACTGGAAACAAATGGAAGAGGCCTATATCCAGCTGAGGAGGGACCAAGGCTGATAAAGAAGAAGTAGAAGAAATTATGAAAGTATAAAAAAGAGAATATTATACTTGTATATGGGTGAGAGAAAAGTTGTAAAGAAACGTCACCGTCCAATAACCATTTAGTTTGATTTTGACTTTGACTTTGGTCGAATTGATTGAAGACATAAATCCGAAAGGTGTAAACAATCTCTAACTGAAGCTGCTTGATCAAAATGAAAGTGATTATTGATTGTAAAATATAATTTCAATGTCTACGTAGGTATTTGTTTTTTTACTATCAACATCAATGATCCAATTTGTGTCTAAAAAAACTGTAAAAAATTGAGTTCGTAATTATGGAATATATGATAAGTAAAATATTGTACATTGATTACGTCACCACTCTATATAAATGTATCATTCTTAGGTATTGTTTTAGCTCTCAATATACCCGCGTTAAATTGTATTAAATCATCATTTAGTGGAAGTGTATGAACGCGTATTATTTCGATCTAGACACTTACAGTAAAGCATAATTTGCTATTGTAAATGACTACCTACATAAATTACACTAACCTAACCCAACTAAACCTGCGATGGCCATTTCAATTATCTACAAGATAAAAAAAATATAGGTATAATAAACTCGAACCGCAAACCACCGCAAGTTTAGAGCATGGGAGTCTAATTAAACGTAATGGAAGTAATTTGTTATTATTAGATTTGAGTTTCAACATTTTCAAGAGTATTTTTTGTGCGGGATTGTTTTAAAACCCGAAATTTCTGACTGTATTGATACTACGCAAGTTTTTCTTACGAAGCCTTTGAGGATTTCTGCTACACTTTTCTTCGGAGAATTTTGCGGACACTTTCTCTCAATCGATTTGCCTTAAGCTATCGATATTCTGAAACATGTTTCTCTACATATTAACTAATTGAACTTTTATAAAGAAGTGACTACTTTATGTCATGAAAATTTTGATTATTGTAATTGAAGAAAATGTGTACTTTATGTCATGATATTTCGTAGATAGATGTTCTTCTGGAAAATATACCTACTGTTATTAAGCCATGCGCATTATACATACATACATTAATATGCGAACAGCTCATCTATGTTTAATAGCATTACCGTGGGTGAACTAGAGCTGATTGCTCTGTATCTCACCACACGGTATAAAATCATTACAGTAATTTCACCACAAGAATAAGCAGTCCTCCATTCAACAATGTTATTCGAATAACAATAAAAATAAAACAATAAAATCAAAAACTCTAATAATAATAAGGTCCTAGAATTTGCCTTCATATAAATACTTAGAATAAACAATCTACAACAAAATAATGTCATTCAAATAAAATAATAAGTTCAATAATTATATTTTGAGTATATGTACTCGTATTCTAGCTATAATCTGTTGTCACTCGTATCAATTCATATACATTCCTCATTCAAGTAATAATTCAAGGACAGTACGCGGATCCCTTTAAGGTTATTAGCCTTTGTCTTTATATGTAGATGTATTCTGCGTTGTTTTACTTATATACTTGTATTAATTCCTGTAATGGAATAATACCAGCTATTAATCATATCGTATGACAGGTGAGAAAAATGCGATTATCATTGAACGTTCAAGATTAATATACATGAAAGAACTACGGTATAAAAGTTACATCCACATTGCATTGTAAGATGATTAGTGATCAAATAAATAAACAATTCAATCAAGCAATGTGATTAGCCTTACGGTTTTCTATTTGTAGTTCATGGTTTGCATGATTATAATATCCATCTGATGATTGCTTTAAAAACACTAACAAGAAATACCTATTAAACTGAAAGAAAACTTTACTCATAAGATTGGTTATGGTGTTTACGATCATTATAAACGATCATGTTTTACAAATTATAACGAACTATATTAAAGTCATTTATTTTTTGTAACTAGGTAAAGACAGGGAGGCCACGAAATTTTGCAATCCTACTTCGCAATACTATGCCTACTACGTAATTCTAAATCACTGTTGTACTTTTGTGTTGACTGTAATATATTGATTTGCAGTAAGTTCGCCTTTCGGCACACTACCATTGTTCTGTGTTGTAAATCTCTCTGTATGTTTCTCTTGCCAATAAAGATTTATTTATTCACCTACCTATATATAATAATAGGAAGATGGTCCTCCAGACCACCCGAAATCCCATGTACGAAGTCATATGAGTACAAGATACACGGTACAGACATAGGTGTACCGATAAATAGAGTAGATACCTGTTATAATGATGTAGGTTGACAAATTATGTTAATTTTCCTAGGAGCAAATGATGGAGGTGTGTTGAGTCATGATAACAAATTAGTTCACGGATGTACGGGCGACAGTCACGTAGGTAACATACCTGCCAATCAATTAGTCATCTACTGAAATAATCAATCACTATTGATCTATTAAATTTCTTTCAAGGTAAGGATATGTAAACATATTTCGGAAAATGTATTATTGTGAACAGCATTAAGTAGTGGCGTATAAATTTCACTGAATTTATTTTATTTATTTATTTATTAAAGTTTATACGGTTTACACCTTTACAATATAAAAAAAGAAACAGGCAATCATTACAATATCACAATAATAAACCAATGTTAACAAAAATTCAAGGTAAAAACAACGTAATTGTGAGTAAATAACAAAAAGTAAAACATTTAAATAGTAAGCAAACAAAATCTCAACAAAAATTTATAAGATAGAAACAATTATAAAATAATTCACCAATAAAAATAAAAAATTAACAAATTAGTCAATATCAGGAATGCGTCAATAAAAAACACGAGCATAAGTCAAGTATCGATAAAAATATAACAAAAAGACAATAACTACCCTATTTGAAGCATGAAGCTTGTGTCTGGCATCTTATTCTCTGGTTACACCCAATATAGTTAATCCGCCGATGGTTACACCACAAGGGAAGAGAGAAATAAATAGTTAGAATAACTTGAGGAATCATATTTGTACGATAAATTTTCTTTAAAAGACATTTTACGTAAACTGAATTATACAAATTAATAAAAGGAAACAGGTTTGAGTTAAAAATGTTGCATCTCTGTAGAGTAGACAGACGAGTAGATTCATCGTATACAATATTATAATGTATCTCACTAAATAGTGTGAATATTTAATACATAACATTCAAGGACTATATAGAAAACGGTGGTGTTAAGAAATAAGAACACCGTAAAATGGAATGTACCTATATTATTTCGTGATAATATTTGCAAAATACATGTTAATGAGAGATATATTTATTTTCTCGATGGTGCTTATAGATATCTAGTTACGTATTAATGATCTGTATGTAATGATCTGTCAAGCAAGCTCTTAGATATACAGACGAGACACATACAGATTTGATTATGTATATCTGTGTCATGTGATAAACTTTCTCCAATGGTTGAGGTCACTGGGTACATTACAGTACCTACATAATTACCATATTATCAGCTGCTTTTTACAGTAAATACACACGCTTAAGTAATAATATTACGACTATTCAGTACCTAGTCATCTATAATAGTGATATTAATTCTGATTTATCACCCATTGAATTATATAATAAGCCGTTGCTATTAGAGATTTTGGTTATTAACATCCACACTGTTAGGTTATTTTACAATGTATTAAACCGTTGGGAGCAACGTTCAGGATTTAGCTGTTAAGTATTAACGTTATCTATTTATACAGAGCAAATGAACCTTAGAAACGGAACATTTTACGGTTTTCCTTATTGTTCATCTCTGCTTTCGCTTTCATACTTTATAATTTTTCTGAACTGTGGTTGTTTTAACTGCGGTAGCGTTTAATATGAATTAATTTTCATATAGTTTTCTTTTATTCGACATCCTAATTATGTAAATCTTCATGATTGTCTCACAATAGAAACGCAAAATTCTAGCGGGTGCGTGCTCGGGAAATCCCCCGAAGCAGGCAACTCCCTCACCGTGAAATGTGAAGAGAATCAGGTAGGTAACAATATTCAGAATACAAGTTATTATTTTAAACCAATCATTATATGGCCAGACTCATATTCTGGACTGAACTCTCTATCACCTAGAATGATTCACTCCGATTATTATGGTCTTAGATGTATGAAGAAAATATTCACGAAAATACGACGTATGGAAATTAGTAAATTGCCTGAGAGCAAAATTAACGAATATTAAATGGAAGAAAGTAAAGTGATATAATTATTTAATTTGTTGAATAAAATAAAATAATGCATGTTAATTGTTTGCTTCTTATATAAGACTAAAATCACAGATTATTATGTTCACATTTATCATTATAATAAATTGGACACATTAAATTCAATTAAAATTCATTTGATAATTCATTTTAATTATACCTACTTCATTTGAGTAAAGTACGTATTTTAATATGTTAGATTTAGTATTGGTAGTAGGGGATTCATACTAAGGTAGAAAATGAAGTATTTTAATATCGCACATTTTTTTATGTTTTATGGTTCGTAGGCTTACAAGTACTCGTAAATATTTGTTTTGAAATGTTGAAGTTGGCATCCATCATATTTTTTACGGCAAAGCATTCGATGTTAACATCCTTATGAAGTCAAATCTGTACTTCTGTGAAATGACTTAAGATTAGGACCATGAACATATATTATGAATAATCCTGAACTGAAATATTTAAAATGGGAACCTTGTGCAATAACTCTCTTCTGACGTATAAAACAGTAAGAAAAAATACTTTTACTCCTCTCTCAATTATTTTCACTTTTAATTTACTACCTTTACATAATTGATTCATATATTATTAGCAAAATTTGCATATTTTATAAACCCATATAACATTATGACTGGACACGACTTCTATGTGAATATGTCTAGTGTATAAAAGTAGTGAATAATAAAATTTAAACAATTCCTCCAAACTCCCTTTCACTCGCCACTTTCATGAGAATTCTGCATTGTCTGGAGATTCTTATTATCCCAATTCTCCTGATTTCTGATATCCTGTCAAAAAAATTTGGCGTATTTATTACAAAAGTAACAAGGAAAAGCCAGTTCGTCAAAACTTCATTGATATTTATTGCAACCAATGTTATATTATTAAAAATAGGTTTGTAACGTTCTTTCATTCACTGCACACGCGGCTAGATTATGGAATAACCTTCCACTACCTATTAGACTAGCTCAAACTATTCTTTCTTTCAAAAGTAAACTGAGGCATCATTAATTTCCATAAATAATCCATCTAACTGATAATCCCGTGGTTCCTTCCTTATCCTTCATCCCATCCACCTATTTATTTATGTTATATCTATTTTTATGTACGTATTTATTATTATTATTTATATTTTTCTTCTTTTTCATACACTTGTATGTATGTATTTTGTATATCAAATGAATGTCACAAGTGGTTGGTTGGCAGACATTGCCTACGGCAATAAACATACCATTTGAGAAATACATTTTTTTCAATTAAGATTTTATTTATATAAAATATTCTTGTGTTAATATACGAGTATGTATAAGAAAACTTCCCCATAGCACATTGTATGTTGTTATATTATGAACTTGATACTGGCCCATTGTGCTTACAAGAACTGGTTCTCAGTAAGCGAAAGTGATCAGAGATGTTAAAGAATTATATCCGCCTCGATCGAAGCCAGTTCTTATATATTTTTATGTAATATCGATATTTCGACTGCAATCATAATCCATCTCTTTTGACCATTACGACATCGCTCTAACGATTAATAAGATAATATCGTATCGTATGTCACATCATAAACATATTGAATGATTTCTTAATTCATTCGTGCTTCTATGTTCATTTCTAGGAAAGGAACTAAATGATGCAACTTTTGTTATGATCTGTAATCCAAAACTTGCCACAATAGGAGCGTGTTTAGAAAATAAAATTTGGTACATTCAATCGATCACGTATCTACAGGTGATATTGAGATCTACAGACCTAGGTACATTATTTCTTTACAGTACAATCAATCAAATCTTTCTCCAGCACATTCCAATTTTTTTCACCTAATATCTCCTGTTTAGTGTTAATGTAGGTGGAAAATTAGGGAGTTTGACATTAAAAAGCACTCTTACAGTACTACTGTATTAAAAAAACAGTCGCCATTATACTAAATTCTCAGTTCTTGAATCAATTATTCATTCGATTAATTAAACTGGAATTTTCCTGTATGTTTTTACAGATAACACTGAGATTCTTCTATTCAAAGAAAACCTTCTGTATATTATGTCGATAGTAACACATGCAACTCGTGTCTGATACAATACATGGTCATTGCTCATACATGATTATGTAAATACTTAATAATGATGTGCACTTGCATCACGAATCAAACATGATAAATTATTAATAAATTATAGGAGCCTATAATATTCCTCGACCTACTGGCGGAAGTCGGAAGTATTTAGTGTGGGTACCTACTCCGAGTAATTTAATTAGTTATACAGTAGTGTACATTAGGTCATTGATAAAATGATATGATGCAAATATCATAGTAACGATTAGTATGTTAGAAAATACCTGTATTGAACTTGCAAAATAAAATGCTATGATATTACTGGAACTATAGCAATACGACCGATAAACTCGTATTTCGCTCTGATTACTTATTTAAACTTGTATTTCTATTGTTATATGCAATAGGAATCACAAAATTCTTAAAAAAACATTAGGTACACGTGTATAAAATAAAGTTACAGTCGTTTGTTGCCGGTTAACATTAAGTAAGCCTTGAGTAATTCGACCGATATTATGACTTATTCACTTTTAATTGCATATGGGACTCGCTAATGTCGGATAGACTGAAATGACGTATATGTTCATACGTACTATATGTAAGATTTGTAGGTTTAAGAATCTCTTGCATTTGAATTTATAAAAGATAAAATAACCCGAAGATATGAAATATAATTTTAGCTAACAAATTTGAAGTTAGTCATGTGATACTACACAAGATCTTTAATTGAAAATATAAACTCATCCGTAAGACGAATGAAACTGTATAACTTGATATAGCAGACGTAATAAATATTTCTGAGTACGGAACATATATTTATTATGTAATTAATATCGAGGATGCTAAAAATTGTGCTGGGGTTTTTCCCACATCCCTTGCAGTACGTGTCGACATGTTTGGCGTCACTTTCTCAGTGTTCATCTCGCATGTTGATCTGTCTGTATTTGTAGACTTTTTCTCTTTTATGTTTAATGTTTTGAATATTAGGTATATATTTTTCTGTACGCAGCTCAACACAAAGGCTGACACGTTGAGCGGTGTTATATTGTAATTAAATAAAATAAAAAGATAAATATAAAGACTTTCTTTTGAAAAATTAACATTTACCAACACCTCAGACATTTTCATTGTCACTGCGCCTTAAGAAAATATGCATGAAAATATGTATTTACCTAAACATTTTATGATAATCAAACCCTATTATATTATTTAGATGGTGGATACTAGATTTTCATAATGATCTCGATCGTTTAACAAGTACCTAATGGACCCAATAAATGACGAGTACTTCGTGCCTAGTGCCTAGGTACCTATATTTAGCATTATACACTTAAACAACCTATTGGTTACCTTCATAGCACCTCGTTGATAGTGAGTGTATAGTTTGTAGCTTAATAATGATAATAATGTGTCGTAATATCTCAGTAGTTACGCGTGTAGTATAATACTCGTATAAGTATGAATTATAATATGTAGGCAGTTGTGCTAATGAAAGAAAGTGAAACGAGGAGCAGCCGACCATCGCCAGTGACGCCGACGCTGCTGATAATTTTACGTGACAACTTATTAGCGCGAGTATCTTACTTATTTTGTTATGTGTTACGTTATATTTTACCAACCAGTGCCGCTATCAGGGGATTAAACAATATACGAGTACACCCACGTACACAATACTTTTTATTTGAGCTTTCAGCTTTCCTAGCTATGAAGTTTCTATTGGTCTGAGAAATCTTCTTCTGCTGTACTATTTCTTCTTCTCCTTTGCATTGTGGTGAGGTCTGTCTTTCTGCTTTCGCAATCTGAACGATCTCGCGCATATTTTCTCCTTTCGTTATCTGTATGTTTTCTTTCGATGTCTAATCATATATGTATTTTATTGTTATATTGTCTTGTTTTTGTAACCATGCATATTTTCTCTGGCCGATAAAGATTTATTCATTTATTAATTTTTGCCTTAAATTTTAAGATTGTAGACGTGGTATAAGTCCATGTTCATACGTAAATTTATGATAAAAATAAGTACCTACACGTATAACAATCCAAAACAATTAGTTGATTTTGAATTAGGTTTTTCACAGAGACATTGGTGACATACTCGTAAATTGTTAAAATAGGTTTTACAAATAATGGAACTTATTCTCTGCAGTTAGTTCCATATAGATATTAAAAAATAGCATTGTTACAAGGAAAATAACGAAATTTTTGCCTGTGCAGGAAAAAGACAACATTCGACAACATAACATTTTTTATTTTATTTTAGAGGGCTCTCTCTCTCTCTCTCTGCCTTGCACCGGTCCTAATATATATTTGAAGTCAAATTATTATGATCTGTTATCAACCATGCCTGCATAATATTTTTATTACTCGTATACTGTGTATGCAATACTGATAATACTTATTACTATGAAGAAGTTAACGTAGTGTAGGGATGCCATACGTCCCGGTACACCGTGACATGTCCCGATTTTGAGGTCCGTGTCCGGGTGTCCCGGTCCGACAGTCATTTATCCCGGTTAGGCATTTCTTAATATTAATCGCTCAATAAAACGTTTCTCGGAGAGTTATTACGAAAATCCATAAATAAAATTGCCTGCGGCGCCAATTACACTTCTTCTAGTTTTAAATATTCTGCAGTCATATCATCAGTAACTACTTATTTTTTATTTCGATAAAACTAAATAAGATTGACACCACTCATTTTTATGTAGACAGGTACACGTTCATGTCTTATGTCGAAAATTTCGCCTGCAGCGCTACTTGGTCACTTCTTAGTCGGTAAGTGTCGGGTCGGTGTCCCGGTCGACAGTCCAACAATTATGTAGCCCTAACGTAGTGTAATATAATAAGTATTCATAATACACCTACTGATATAATGACGTTCTACGAGTATTTATCAGTGCATAACAATCGTCACAATATGACTGATGATTATTATTTATTTACATACTGTGGGCAAACTATTGTCTTTGTAAGTAGTTCTGTCAATTACTGCATTAATTTCATACTGTTACTCGTTAATTTTATACAATAATTCATATTATGTCACTATTACTTCATATTAATTATACTTATTAGATAGTTCGCAGCTTGCTTATATTATGAGTGCATACAAATGTAAGAAATAAACAGTATTATCAAAGATTTGTATGTAACATGCTATTTGGTTGATCATCATCCACTGTAAAACTATAAATTAAAGTTATTATAAAAAAAGTCCACAGAAGTTTTGAAAGAATTTGTTAAAGTAAGATACTTAGATACTTGGAGAATTGTCAAAATCTGAAGGATTGAAATCAAAATATACGATCGGTAAAAAACCGACGATGATAGGACGAATAAAATACATAAAAAAAAACTTTCTTGGATATAAAATCTCATACCAAGTGGGTTTATTGCCGTAGGCAATGTCTGCCAACCAACCACTTGTGACAATAAAATGAGATAAATGTACGAAATAGACTAATTCACCCTATCTTAGAAAGAAATAAAAACAAAAGTATTGCCGAAAATATTTTAATGAAATAAAAGATGAATATTATACCGACATTTCATCAAAAATACAAAACAAAGCACAAAATGGTCTTGGTCAATATTTTATATAGTACAAAATAAAGTAATATGAAGTATGCAATAATGAACAAAACAAACATTTAAATTCAGTAATGAGGGTCACCTTCTATGTCTATTATCTTAGTCTCAATATGAGAGTCTCGTGATAAAAAAACAGACATTGTTAAATGTATTTCTAAGAACACAATTTGACAACGCCTCTTATAAAGTTGCTTAGCGCAATATTAATGATATTATTATTCAACAATTTCTGAACAACATTGATTACTTATTCGTAGACTGTACTACCAGTGCTATAGTCATTATATTATGATTAATTCATTTATATTGTTAAACTATTTTGGACAGTTCTCTTTATGCTGAAAATACACAGATGTATGTATGGGTATATGAGGTATTACATATGTAAGAATATATGTGGAGTGTACATATATTATTATAATGTATGAATATTGACATTAAAGAAAGTGTTATGAAATACATAGTACAAGAAAGAGAAAGGTGACCAGTGCAGGAATACTCGTATCATTGTTGAGAATACAACAAATTGGTTGTGTATTGTATTTCAATTTTCGGCAGTGATCATTATGTGTGTTTGCGTGACAATCAAACATATCGAGTTACAAAGGAAAATGACCATTTAAAGCAGCCATGTCAAACTTAAAATCACTGGTGGGCCAAAAGCATGAAGACTAGGTGGGCCGCAAAACCTAATCTTAAAGAAGACAAACTACTGAAAATCTCAACGAAAAAAATACTATTGCAGGACAAGCATGTTTATTAAATTTACAATAAAAAGGACATTACACAAAAGTACATAAATTACCATTGTTTTGCCAGACATTTGACATCTTTTGTCTTTAATTAAGTTGTCTATTTGTGGCGTGAATTTATCGGCGGAAATAACTTTTAAAATTGCGTTCAAGTGTGCTTCCGTTAATCCCGATCTTGCGGGAGTTTTGTTGCCTTTATTCAAATTTTGAAAACAGCCGCATTATCTGACTGTTTTCAAAATTGATTCGGACCGCAGGGAAATGCTCAGTGGGCCGCATGTTTGACATGGCTGATTTAGAGAAACAACATACGAATTTGAAATATATAGGTTACATTTTTACAAAATAATGGTGCACCTGTCAAACATTTTAATGGAAAGCAGAGGCAATGGATAGTTCATCAACTGGCGCATTATAATCTCCAAAGAAACGACTGCCTTGAGGGACCAATGACCATGGACAATAGAATGCCAATATATGATCTGTAACTCCTGTACTTACAGACCTGAAAAGGACAGTATCAATATGACAACTGGGAGAGAATTTCGTAGGAGTATATGAAATAAAAATATTTTGGAATACCTATGTCAGTATTTCTAAAAATATTTCTATATGATTTATACTATTAGAATGAATGCTAAATAAATAAAAAATACTTAAAAAATCTTTATTGAAAAAAAATTCTAATGACGGGCTTATTGCCGTAAGCAATATCCGCCAACCAACCACTTGTGACATACATTTGATATACACAATACATACATACAGGTGTATGAAAAAAAAGAAAAATATAAATCAATATAAAAATAAATACACATACATAAAAGTATATATGTAAATAAATAAGTGGATGGGATGAAAGACAAGGAAGGAACCACGGGATTTTAAGTTGGATGGATTATTTATGGAAATGTAATGATGCCTCAGTTTACTTTAATGTTCAATGAAAGAAAAAATAAATAAACATGTAAAATTATTTTGTAGTTAGAATTTGAAGTGGTTGTTCATGACCTTAAATAAATAAAGCTCTCCCACCCCAAGTCAAGCTTTTCAGTGAAGGGGTTTCCTAGTCAACATCACGTGAAGTTTATATCACATGATAGGAAATCCTTCACATTTACATATTAGATTATGTAAGAACCATGTGGTTGTTATAGACACGTGATGTGTTGTGTTTGTGAAATTTACTAAATATTTTGTTTTGCAAGGAGTATTTTGTTCATTAGTGTAGTCATGTGGGGATAACTACTCGTATGTGTGAAGAGTTTTTCCTACATTTTTGTACATGAAACGAAAAGTTTTTTTTCTTTTATTTATGGGCTTGGTACCAAGAATGACGTCACAGTCATTTCCCATCGCATTAAGGTTCAAAATCGCGTGAACAATCGCATGATAAAATGATAACGTTTTTTTCATTTTTTATTATTTTATTTAGTTATTCCCTAGATTTTAATGCATATTATCAGTACAAAAAAATAATCCGCGACTTAAGAGAAACGAGTTTCCGTCTTTCGGAAAAAATATCAGAGGTGTTTTTCAATTTTTGAGAGATCTATACAAGATATAAATAAAGAAAAAAAGATATAAATAAATAAAGATATAAATCTTTTACGGTTATTCCTTAGATAAATGTTCAATGCATCTATCCTATTTTGTTCCAAAGCAAAGCATGTAGAGATATAAGGTCTCTAGTTTTTAGAAATTTTTGAAACGTCGGTATGCATACCTTTTAATTGCCTGACTTACGATATAAACAAACAAAACGAGAATCTTATACTGAATGATAAACACCGGTTATTTTACAAATAAATTTGACTGGATAATGATTATAAAATAATTACTTTTACAATAAATCAAAGTTGAAATACACAATTTATTATTGAACAAGTAACAGTCTCACTATGTTTCTGTTCACAAAAAAGTCATCTTTTGTTTTAGATTGTGTAATGTAATATTATACCGTAATTATAAACTACTACCGTTACAATCTAAAGTTTTATTTTGTTTTGTTTTGTAAAATAAAACAAAGAAAACATCATCAACGATATAGAGTGAATCGGACGCAAGTTACATAATAAATTATTTTTTGTCTATAAACGATCAATAGGTGTACTACTACCATTATTACTTCCTTGCGGGGTAGGCAGAGAGAACGGATCGCCAGACTTTCCTATCCTTACACACACTTCACATTCATGCAATTCCTCATACACGTTCTACGATTACTTTTACTTCAAAACACGTCCATCCTTGAGGATCTGGTTCAGCCATGTGGTTTTTGCGTTTCCTCATACCTCTTCTTTCACCCATTTAAATTTTCCTTGTTATCCTTTCATCGTTCATTCTCTCCACGTGACCCAACCGTCTCAACTTGTTAACTTTTATTTTAGTCACAACATCCTTTTTACATTCATTCAACTTTCTAATCACTTCGTTTCTTATATCCTATCTCTCAACGTTTTTCCACACATTCTTCTCAACGTTCTCATCTCGACAGCATTTATATTTTATTCATCCTTCTTCAGCCGTGTCCATGTCTCACTTGCATACATGAATAGGTGTCTATGAATAGAAATAATATTTATCCTCAATAGAGATTTATTGTAAGATGTATGAAACCCCTTGGGATACAAATATCTCGTACTAAATGAAATAAACACAACATGTTCTGTTGTATGAAGTGCCCCTACTCAGAGTTTGTATATACGGTGAGGTGAGATGAGATCATAATAATATTATTATATTCACTTTCTCCTCAGGCTTTAGGAGGAAAAGTTGTGAGGGGGCTATACTAAATGATTACCAATATTTATATATGACGAAGCAATACTATTTTTTTTTCGTTAGAATATCAGATAAATACTTGTAAGCTTATCATTCTCGTCTTCGTACTTATGAAGCTTCTAAAAACTCTTGATTTTTGTAAGCTATAACATGAAAAATATTTTGTCGGTCGTATCTATTATTCAGTGGATTAAAATAAATTATATATCGAACATGGTTGGCGTAGTTGGTTGAGGCGGTGGTCTCTCAAACGGGAGGTGCCAGGTTCAAACTCGGTTAAAAGCTCGGGAGAGTTCCATTGTCGCTTTACATCTTCTTCTTAAGCCTACTCCTGAACGAAGGCCTCCTCCATCTGCTTCCACGCCGCTCTATCCTGGGCTCTCTGGATCCAGTTGGCACCAACGTATTTGACTAGGTTGTCTCTCTGTCGTAGTGGTGGTCTTCCTACAATCCTGCTAGTCGTTCTGCTTTACATCGGTTGACAAATAATTTAATAAAAAATAACGTTAAAAAAATCATATTGTTTTATAACAACGCTAACCTATATTATCCATTACAATTACATCTGAACATTCTCCTCTCTCACAAGGAGAATGTAACAGAAATTGCTAGAAAATGTTAATTGAAATCTCTTTAAAATGTTAATGTCTCTACGATTAGATCTCTTAGATCGTAATTTAGACTTTTTAGTACCGGGAGAACCAGATGGACTACATTAAGATAATTTTTGAAGGGACATAATAATATAAATAATTTATTTACATACATATAAGTTAATAGAAAGTTTCAAATAGCTACAATGTGACGAAAGAAGTGAATTTTAAATGCTTTCTTTAATTTAGTGTTTTATGTTATGTACCTACCTGTGAAAGTATGTACATTGTACATAACTAAACTAAATTTACTACAAATTAAACTGTTTTGTTAGTGTGTAATTTATGTAATCAAAGATAGTCAAGTCTAGACATATTTTTTCAGTCAATGCCTGAAATATTTTTATCAGCACCTTTTCAAGTGACTGAAAAATATTTTACAAAGATTTGAAGACACTCATAATTATTTACTAAGAAGTCTGGGTGTGTATTGTGTAAGAATGATGGAATAAAGATTTCCAAATATACTTTTTTGCTTTATTTACCGAGAAGGTTTCTATTCTATCTTAACACTTGAACAACTTTCAGGGAAATCATTAGTCATTACATAATGATGTGAATAGATGGGTGATTCTTCGATGATTCTTGATAATACACCTAGCTGTAGTGTATACTCATTCTATTTACAGCGACATTACGCAGACATTTTACGATTATTGTATTTACAGTATTGTAGTAATTTATGTTTCAAGTATATGATCATGCTATTGGTATGTAAAGAATTATATTTAGTTGGAAACTAATACTACGTAATATTTATATCTATCTGCCTTACAAGATGATGTTAATATCTTATTTATATGAACATTCAAGATGATAAAGAGAATACAACCAACGTATCGTGTATCATGGACGTCGTCAGGGGGGGTAGGGAGGGGCAGCTGCCCCCCCCCCCTGAGATTGGAATAAGTATATATTTTTTCATACTCAATGATAAAACCTCACAAAAAATCACATTATTAGGTAGGTACCACACGTTTTCTCATCATATCATATTTTTCTAAAAATGAGTTTAAAAATCCATCAAAATACAATTATTTCATAAAAAAATTGCCTGCGGCGCTCATTTTTCTTTTTTTCACTAAAATAATTTTTCATACATATTATTGTGCAAAATATCATACACGTTTTCAAATAAAGCAAACCATATCACGACCACAACGTCTCACAAAAAAATTTCGCCTGCGGCGGTATTCACGCGTTATAAATGTTATATTATTTTTTTAAATTTTGCTGCCCCCCCCCCCTAGCTCCGAGGCTGGCGACGCCCATGTCGTGTATATAAATCGATAAAAAATAAACGTTGCCTATGAAGAACGATTCATCTCTAAGATAAAAACACCGATTAGTTTACTTACATAATATATTTGTATATTAGGTGCTTACGACTCCTGAAACTTATGCTGTTAATTAGTATAGAAAGATGTTAATGGATTAAATAGAGCTACCATAATACGCAACATTGTATTGCAAACCTTGATTATGAAATAATAAAAAAAAATCTGACAATATATTACGAATGGCAATCCTTTTATTTGTGAATATAATTTCTTGGGACTTAAGGGCATGGCACCAGGAATGACGTCACAGTCTTTTCCCACAGCATTAAGGTTCAAAATTGCGTGACAATCACATGATAAAATGGTAAAATTAGCGTTTTTTTTCCATTTTTTGGGGTTAATTTTGCGTCTATCAAAAAACTTTTACGGTTATTCCCTAGATATTAATGCATATTATCAGTACAAGAAAAAAAAATACTCCGCGACTTTCGTGAAACGAGTTTCCGTCTTTCGGAAAAAAAGAACAGAGGTGTTTTTAAATATTTTTTTTGCGAAATCTATGCAAGATATAAAAAATCTATTACGGTTATTCTCTAGATAAAGGTTCAATGCATCTACCCTATTTTGTTCCAAAGCATATTTAGTAACGGTTGTCGAGATAGAAGGTCTCCCGTTTTTAGAAAATTTTGAAATGTCGGTATGCACACTCTATAAACCTTAAACTCGTAGTAAATTATTACGAAAAAAAAATATCTTCCTAAGCCGTGAACTGCGAATGAGAATACTTTGTCACGAGTCATTTGTGTTATAAATAAAATAATTAAATAATAATGACCTTTAATGATAATGTCAATTTATCGGTCATAAAAACGTATCATTTTTCTTTGTATTTCGTTTGAGTTATTATTCTCGAGTGACAATGCATAACCTCTATTAATCTATACTATACTAGACCATGGGCTTCGTCAAGGGGGGGGCAGGGGGGGCATTTGCCCCCTAGACATTGGAATAGGTATATATTTTTCATACTAAATAATAAAACCTCACAAAACATCGCATTATTACCACGCGGTTTCTCATCATATCATAAATTTTCTAATAATGAGTTTGAAAATCCATTAAAATACAATTGTTTCATAAAATAATTGCCTGCGGCGCTATTTATTACTACTTTTTATATAAAACATTTTTCATGCGTATTATAGTTATTGGTCTTGTGTATGGATATTTTCGTACTAATGTACCTGTCAATTTTTGTTTTTGTGACTGTATCTGTTCCATGTGTAATAGTGCAAATTATCATACACATTTTCAAATAAACCAAACCACATCGCGAACTTCTTCACTATGTCTCACAAAAAAATTTCGCCTGCGGCGCCATTTACGCGTTTTTCATGCTATACCAAATTTCAAAATTGTTTGCCCCCTCTAGCTCCGAGGCTGGCGACGCCCATGTACTAGACTGATATTATTTGTCATTGTTTACTAATGTAGGTACATGCATTCCCGTTCGTATTATACTCGTACGTTTAAAAATATAAGCTTTTCGTACCGGATACAAACAGTGTGCAGCAAATATAATATAAGCAAGTTTTCTCGTATATTGTTTTATTATCCATGGGTTCTTTAGATCTATATTAGGATTTTAGATCTATAACTAGGCAAAGAGAACCAAACGGCGGAACTGCCTAGAAGAATAGGAATGAGTTGGGCAGCTTTTAGCAAACTCAAATATATCCTAGAAGATAAAGAGACTCCTATATGCCTGAAAAGAAAAACATAAGAAACATGTATAATGCCAGTGTCTACATATGCATATGAATATAGAAATCATGGCCCTTACAAAAAGAAGCGCAGAAAAGCTCAAATGCACACAGCGATCCATGGAACGATCCATGCTTGGTATAAGCCTAAGAGACAGAATAAGAAATGAGGAAATTAGGAACAGAACCAAAGTAGCAGACGTCATGGATCGCGTAGCAAGTCTAAAGTGGCAATGGGCGGGACACGTCGTAAGACAAGACCCCACAAGATGGACCCCAAAAATCCTAAAATGGAGACCTTGGGAGAATAAAAGAGGCGTGGCGTCGGAAGACCCCAAAAGAGGTGGTCCGACGACATAGCCGCTGTAGGGGGAAAAAACTGGCTGCAAGCAGCAAACAACAGAAAGGAAAGGAGGAGTATGGAAGAGGCCTATATCCAGCAGTGGAGGACAGAGGGGTGAAGCAGAAGAAGAAGAATATTAGGATTAATAATCGCAATCAAGGGGAAAAGCAATGTATTGAACGAATCAATTAAAATATATTATCATGTGAGATATACAAGTGTCGCAAGTACTTGACGAAATATTGAAGAGTAATGAACTTCATGTATGTAATGTCGCAGATTTATATCACGCTACAGGTATTTAGAAGCTCTATATAGTTTGTATAAGAAACAATGAATACAAGAATAATATTCACCATAACCTTCACGGATGTAAATAAACCAAATATGTCACTTAGTCTTATTATTATTATTTATCATTCGCAGCTTTCTCCTTATTTGGGACGTGTAGCGGCTTAAGGATATGAAATTAAGGTAA
Organism: Ceraclea dissimilis; assembly: GCA_963576895.1. Classification (NCBI taxonomy): domain Eukaryota; kingdom Metazoa; phylum Arthropoda; class Insecta; order Trichoptera; family Leptoceridae; genus Ceraclea; species Ceraclea dissimilis. Next base: position 4,715,111 of record OY756361.1, read on the forward strand.
TTTGTCGATTTTTTATTTGATTCCAGTACCTGCAAAATATATGTAGGTAAGTATATATTTGAAGCGTAAAACGAATAGGTGAGGTGCCAGATGTACAATTTTTTAAGGTGTGAGATACGAGTTGACTTTTGAAGTGAATTGAATTACCAGCATTGTTAAATAGAGTTACCACCGTAATAACCACCATGTTGCAGAAACATTAAATAGCCTGGGTCCAGGAATCGCGGCCTCACACGAGAAAATTATCAGTTCCAGACCCAGTACTTATTTTGAGAATAGTAGAATCCTAGACTACGATGTAGGCTGTTGAATAACCAAATAACCATTACGGTTAAAGAAACGACTTTAATTAGAAAACAACATTTATGCAATAGTGGTTGCATCACACCTGAAATCCAGGAGCAAACCCGTCGGGCACAAGTAATAATTAAAAACATTTTAGGATGGTTTCAGGATGTATGAGTAATGATATTGCATTCATAGTAATATGTCCTAATTATATATTTGTTTTTATATGCAGGTTGCCTTACACCGCCTCTGACAAGCTGTCGCGGAAGGTGTGTCTTTGTGAGATATTTAATTTGATTAAGCACATTATTTGTTAATATATTAGATCAATGCCATGGTTTATTATGCCATTTCCATTCTATATTATTATATTCAGTAAGTATAGGTACACACCTTTGTTTAAATTCTACATACTCATCTAGATATCTACCTAGTACCTACACTACATACCTATTTGTTTAATTTAAAACAATGAAACAATCGTCACTTAAACATTTCACTAAATTAATTCTACTTTTATTTGAACTTATATTTATATGAAGAAACATCAACGATATAACTTTGGTTAAGAACGAAACTGTTTTTCATTTCCAGTAAAATTTCATTTGTCATCTCAAAGTCAGCGCAGAGTGAAAAAAATCTGGATATTGAATGGATTAATTCCTAATCTCAGGGATAATGGTGGAAATCTTTGTACTTGTGACAAATTCTAAGTTAGGTATGTGGATTTATCAATGAGAATATGAAGTATGCCGTAGATATGAAATTAATTTAGAATTTCCAATTGCTGAAATTTTCTGCAATATACACATGTAGGTACGCATTTCCGTACCCCCTCCTATGTGGAACATGTGACCTCCGTCCTTCATGGAGACAACCAGACTGTTTTGTCCTGACTCTGGGCCACTCTGGGTCAACTCCATTTCATGCTCCCACATCGTGCAGCCTGAGGAGTAGGTACAGCCTCTGAATCGACCATGCAGGTTTGTCAGAGAGTATTTTGTGTCCTACTTCGACATCTTACCTTAATATCTGCGATTATAATGTTGACTGATATCTATTTTAAAAACTAACCATAAATATTCCTTATAATATCATCAGTGAATCATCGTGTTTTAATAAATTAATTCTTCATACGCCATCTGTTGTAGAATTGTAAATGTTTTGTTCACAAATACATTTCTTCAACCTAAGTGTAATATATGAAGCCATCTGTTGACGGATACATTAATTAGAGTTGCAAGTCGACTTGTTATAAGCAAACACAGACACGAATAAAGTATATACTTTATACCTAACCTGTCTCTAAAACCTTCCAGTATAAATGAACAGATGTAGTTTAGTTTGGGAATGAAACAAGATCAATATACGTGAAGTGCATCATAAAGAACCGGATAGAAAACAAGCACTTTATTTTCATATATATGTGAATATGGACTAGGGTTGACAAAATCTTGCCAAACTACGTCATTGAAACTCTGATAGAGATCATATTATGCTAAGTTGCAAAAAAAAAAACGTTCTAAATATATATAAAAAGGAAATATCATCATCATCGGTGGCTCTACAGCGCGTTGTAAGTCTTGGCCTCCTCCAGCGTTCGCCTCCATCTTCCTCTATCCTGGCATACATTCCTCCAGTCCCTAATGCCAACAGCATCCACATCCTTCTGTACTCCATCCATCCAACGGAGTTTGGGTCTTAAAGGATCAAAAGGATACTGCCCTTCCATAATCAGTTGACTGTAGAAAATTTTATGTTATTTCGTCGTTTTATTGATATGAATTTGAAATTAGTTGCTATCAAATAAAAATCATAATTTTTGAGAAAGAACTGCGTGCCTTCATTATCAATAATTATTTAAAATATTTTTTAATTATTATGGGATTATCTGGAAGAGAAACTCAAGTAAGCAAGGTGAGTACACACGATTGTATTACATTGAAACAAAACGTTCAGCAAATAGTACTCACTACTTATGAATAGAAATACAAAAAAGAATAAGGTTACTCGTATATTTAATTCCAGTTGGGTCCTGTTGTCCACTCAATTTCTCCCATTACAAATGAACTCTCCTCTGACCTACTAAGTGTAACCCAACCGGTTGTAACACAGACTTACCTACTGCTACTTATTCTTCTATATACTTTACTCACCTACCTAGTACCCATGCCTATACTGCGTACTGTGCACCTATTACCAGAGGTGGGCACCGTTAATCAAAATGTTAACTTCGTTAATCGATAATCCGTTAACTTAAAAGTTAACTTCGTTAATCGTTAACGCGTTACATTTTGAAAAATGTAACGGAAGTTAACGTTAATCCGTTGAAGCGTTAATGTAAAAAATCGCGGTTAAATGGCATGAAATGGAACTATATAACTACTATCACATTTACACTATCGCGATCCCAAGAAAGTGAAATTTCTTTTCCAACTCCCAACCCACATACGATTCCACACATATCCCATACAACCCTTGGATTATCTAATGCCAGCGCCGCCAGTTAATGATATCTATTCAAACAATCAAATATTAACGGAAGTAAAATGTAACGGAAGTTAAATAATCCGTTAACAATTTTTGGAGGTGAGAAAAGCGTTAAATCGTTAACCAAAATGTTAACTTCGTTAATTAACGATTAACGGATTAACGCTTTTCTGCCCAGCTTTGCCTGTTACTACTACGATACCAACTACCAACATTAGGTATATTGAATTCTACCTACATGTGTACAATGCACATAATACCTAGCTACCTATCATACTTCAACACAAATACTTTTCTATGTAAATGAGTGTAATTAATTGGTTAGGTCCTATCTACTATTAAAAGTGGCTTTTCTTTATCTCTGAGAAAAAATCTGTATATCTAAAATCTTTACATAAAATCAATAGGTATGTTCAATTCGCCTCAGTCGAATTACTATCCGAGTTTTTCAGTTAATAGAAATCGTTGTTGTGAAACATAATTCCAATAGGTACATATATTTTTGTATGTAGTAATATTGTGTAAGATTGGAAGTATTTATGCATTTATAAAAAAATATGAATAATAATTATTTCTGAAAAACTTTATTAATAGTGTGTATCAAGTCAGGTTTATGTCTCGACCGTACGTTGATGTTTTCCCAATAGAAAAACGTCGGAGATTTATATCTGGCGATACCCTCGTATAAAATGTTTTTTGCCCAATCCCACCAACTTCTACCTATAAAGGAGAGCCATAAGTAATTTCCATACAAAAAACAGAGATAATATTTTATTTATTGAATAAAAGACTTCCACGATCGAGACGACCACGGCCTAAATCCATAGGAAATGCAACATGCAGCTCACCTACGTTAGGTGTTCAAATATTTCCGCCCAGAATCTCCCCAACTTGGTGAGCTGCATGTTGCATTTCCAATGGATTTAGACCGTGGTCGTCTCGATCGTGGAAGTCTTTTATTCAATTAATAGAATATTATCTCTGTTTTTGTATGGAAATTACTTATGGCTCTGCTTCCTACGTGGAAGTTGGTGGGATTGGGCATTAGACTACCAATTAACTAACTTGCCTTTGTATTATGTTACAAAGTAATTAGATTACCCATACCATAATTAATAGGTAGGTATAATAAGTGAATATTTTATGATTTAGCATACTCAACACCTACAAGTGCCACTGACCTAGCTCGTCTCCATTCAACAAATTGTTTGATATGCCGTTCCTAAAGCTGGGCTGTTTGAATTCTTTTCATGCAGTAGGCGCAACTCACTGAGTGGGGAAATTAACAGAGTCAAACTACATAAACATTAAACAACATAAAATATAAGAGTTTATCAATTGAAACCTTAAGAATAGTGAATGCTTAGGGCGATGATGAACAATTCAAAACTGAATGTTAATAATCAAATCTGATGATTGGAACAAAATTTTAAATTCACTAGTTTTCTTTCAAAGCCGTTTATTACGTTTCGTGCAAAATTGTGGATGTATTACATTTAAGGATTCATACGAGATCCAGGACAAGCTTGTCTTTGTTAAAAGTTAGTATTATTTTTATTATTAGGGTAGATACTTCCTGAATTATCAAAGAGTATATATTTAAGCCTCACTGCTCGGCATTATAATATGTGGTAAATTACAGGATACTTTTTTGTACTAAAACTCAGTCTAGTTCTCTCAATCTAGTCAATCAATAATCAATTCTCTCGGGAATGAGAATTCGGTAATGCAACAACTGACAAAATAGGGATTATTTAATTTATTTCATTACAAAACCATGAGAAAATAAAGAATTGTCACCTATCTAAGGCTGGCCACAAACGTCCCGAAGTTCAGTTCCGGAATCGACCGTTTTGCAAAAAGGTTCCGACCAAAACATCTTTCTGAATTTAAAATCGGGGTGACGCTGAATTCAGAGAGAGGTTTTGATTGGAACTTTTTTGCAAAACGGTCGATTCCGGAACTGAGCTTCGGGACGTGTGTGGCCAGCCTATGAGCACAAACTCACGCTTGTACAATTGAAAAATAAGTCTTTTGGTTTCCATAGAAAAAAATGTGTTAAAATAAATAATGAAAAGTAATGAATAAGTTTTGCAGTGCAGTTTTGCAGTTTTGAATAAGTGCAGGTTTTCACGATGATCCATTTGTAGATTTGTTTTTTTTTCGGGTTTAATCGTGTGAAGATCTGATGATCCGACGTGACCATGGCGGCAGTACGTTCGCCCGATTTTCTTCACACGATTAAACCCGATAAAAAACAAATTTACAAAAAGTAATGAAGCCTATTACCGACCCTGATGTGACGATATATAATACTCGTATAATATTTAATAGTATTGTCTCGTGTGACGTGTCCACTACTAGTTGGTATTAATTAATGCCTCCCATATACTAATAAGTGATAAGTAATAATATGTACCAACTGACTGACCATTGAATACTCTCGCATAACTGTACACTGTACAGTGTACACTGGACACCTACACTTTCCCCACATGGTACACTTCACCTCATTCACAATCACAAACCACGGGAAACCACTGTTGATTCAATACACTTCATAAAACACTCATCAGTATTTTAATTAATTATCCATTATGTTGGTACAATTGAACCAATATTTTCCTTGTTCGTTATTTATTCATTATTATGTTAAGCATTTTCTTCCAACGGCGATCATTTTTAAGAGTTATCAGTAAATGAATATTAAAGAAGGTGCAAAGGAATAATGTTAGGTGCATAATAAAATATTCACATTAAAACTTGTGATAAATACTTGGTCCCTAGAGCAAACGCTTTGGCTATCCATATATATATATATATATAGCCTTTAACTCGAATACGAGTATCATTGTGGCATACCCTGAGCAACACGAGCAGCGTCTCTGTCGTGGGCACGTTGGTGGCTGTACAGGCCAATGCGGGACTTAATTAACCTATTGCACGTTTCGCAGATGAAACTCTCTTGGGGTCTATTATACTGTCTGTAGGATCGGGGGGCGCTTTCAAAGGTCTTTATAACATTTCTCCATGCTGGTCTGTCTCTGGCTGTTGTTTCCCAGTTACCAGCAAGACTTTTTCCTTTTAAAGTTTCATGGAGAATGTCTTTATAGCGCTTTTACTGTCCCCCGTGTTTCCTACTACCCTCAAGGAGTTCACCATACAGGAGGCACTTAGGGAGCCTGTTGTCTTGCATGCGCACGATATGTCCGGTCCATCTGAGTCTGGCTCTGCTCATGAGAGTCTCAATGGTAGTACAGTTGGCCCTGTTCAGTACACATGCATTGGAAACTTTGTGAAACCACCTTATGCCCATCATTAATCTAAGGTGTCGCTGCTGCATCCTTTCCAGTTGGTTGATGTGGCGTCTGTAAACCACCCAAGTTTCAGATCCGTATAGAAGTGCGCTGATAACAATTGCACGGTATACAGCCAATTTTGTTTTAAGCGACAAGCTGTGGTTGTAAAAAACTCTCCTCTTCAATGCCCAGAAAGCTTTAGACGCAGAGTTCATGCGGTTAGAAATTTCGGAATCCATGTTTCCTTTATTTGAAATTACGCTACCAAGATAACTGAACTCCTCCACCCATTCCACGGAACTACTATTGACAATTATAGGAGGGGGGTTATTACTATGTTGTAGTGGCATCACTTTAGTTTTCTGGATGTTCAATCTCAATCCAAGTGCATCGTAGGCCCACGCATACGCATCGATTATAATCTGCAGGCTCTCTGCAGAGTGTGCTACGAGGGCGCAGTCATCTGCATATTGCAGATCTGTCACGTAGCGTGTTTCCGTTTTTGTATGGGCCTTAAGACGACTCAGGTTGAAAAGCCCCCCATCGAATCTGTAACGTATGCCGATACCGCGTTCCATTAGGTGTTTATCCACTATAATTGACATAGCAGCAATAAAAATATTAAATAATAAAGGGGCCAGGACACAGCCCTGGCGCACTCCCGTATTTGTACCAAATGATTCTGTCAGTTCTCCGTTGTATATGACTTTAGCTCTATTATTTGTATGAAAACTTTTGCACACTGCGGTGATCTTCGGTGGCATCCCCAGTCGACTCATGACTCTCCAAAGAGTCTCTCTGTCGACTGAGTCAAACGCCTTAGTGAGGTCAATAAAAGCTGCAAATGATTCCTTTTGTTGTTCTCTGGTTTTTTCCTGGATTTGTCGGATGCAGAATATTGAGTCTGTGGTACTTCGACTTGGCCGAAAGCCGCTCTGCGATTCTGGCAGCAATTTTTCGATAACAGGGATAAGTCTATTCGCCAGCACTCTAGCTAGAATCTTTCCGCCTACCGCCAAGAGGGAGATGCCCCTATAGTTACCGCAATCCGCAGCGGAGCCTTTGTTCTTAAAAAGATTGACTATGTTGGCATCTCTAAAGTCTTGGGGGACCGTTTCAGATTCCCAGATGAGGTCGAAGCATTTCTTTAGGTATGGCATTAGTTCTTTTGAAGCAGTTTTGTATATTTCAGTTGGTATTCCATCGTTTCCTGGAGCTTTGTGATCCATATATACAATAACTGAAGGTGACGCTTTGGTAGGGATGCATATATACAATAACCGAAGCATTTGCTAGGATTAAAAGAAATAGGTATTGATAATGAATCCAACCTCAAAAAATCGGAAAATGATAGAGATATGACCATGTGTAAAATCAAAATTTTCGTACATTCCTATACTTAATAAAATATTTGTTACACTTTCTTCTTGAATATTATATTCGTAATTTTGGAACTTTCATTTAGTAAATCCGCTCCCTAACCGCATAATGTCAAGGCCATATAGTGAATGAGTTCATAATATTACATACATACTGTATACTTCCCAAACGAAATTTATACAGAGGTGAACTATAATTTCACTAACTTTTACTTAAATTACAAATGGCATATTCACACAAACCCAAATACTTTCCTGCAGAGTGTACACTCTACATTAAGTTATGAAATGCAGAATTTATCATGTGCCCCGAGATTTGAAGCCGGCACCTTCCCTTTCAAGTTCCTGCTCCAAACATAATTAAACTTACAACATATAAAAATTTTAGGATCACCTCTCTATAATAAAATATCATTACATCTTCTTCTCCACACCATATCCCATTTATTTGGGGTCGGCGGCTCGGATACTCCCTCTCCATTTTCCCCGATCGAGGCAGTCTTCTGGAGTAAGCTCCAGGTGTTCCATGTCCCCTCTGATGGTCTCCGCAAGGGACTTCTTCGGCCGTCCTCTCTTTCTTTAATTGTCCTTCCACAGACCAGTTTGTTGCCCTCCTCAGAGCAGAATCCTCGTCCCTTCTCTGCACGTGTCCATACCACCGAAGTCGGGCCTCTCGCGCTTTTAGGTCAATCGGGGCAACTTTCATAGTTCCTCTGGATAAAATATCATTACATATTCACTAATTTTTTAATAGTAATAATTTAATAAAATAATCACTTTAGTACCAATAAATCTTACAAGTATAATATCGCATGAAACATTAAGTATTTTAATGGTTAACTTTATTTGCGCAAAAAATGATAAAAATCTTTACGCGTGTCGGTTCAATAGGCGTACAAGTATTTGAGATCAATGGCCTCAATAATAATTGTTGAATGATAAAAAAAATATCCATCTAGGTTACGTGATATCTGGATAGGTGAATTTTTCCCTGGTAAAAAAAATATCCATCTAGATAGGTGAATTTTTCCCTTTGGCTGATGAGTTTATATGTGAATCATGAATGATAATATGTAGACTCTTCTGGCTGATAATACTGAGAAGTATGTTGGCAAATCTTGTCTCTGCTACAAAAAAAGAAATATTATGTATATCCTATCTATCTATAACCTCAAGCCACGTCCCTTGCAGGGTAGGCAGAGAGGACAGAGCGCCAGACAGCCCTGTCATTGCACATACTCCTAGCCTCCGTCACATTCATGCAATTTGTCATACACGCTTTCCGATTACTTTTACTTAAAACGCGTCAATCCTTGAGGATCTGGTCAGAGCCAATTATGTATATCCCTTATCATGATTTATATAAATTTAAGCTGTGGAGACAGGACTACTTATGTATTATCATTTTATCATAAAGAAGTCTTCATGAAATCTATGAATAATTATTAATCTAACAAGTACAGTTTTTGTTGGATTATCTGAGGTGTCCGTTATTATTGTCTACTAGTCTAAAGTCTGAAGAAAGTAAAATAGATAATAAATGTTTGTATTGGTCCGTAAAGCAATGAACAGTGAATAGTGAACTTGAATGAAAGAAAAAGTAATGTAGGTACTTGTATCTACCCAACCTAAGTACTGGCGTGTGTTATTAAGTAAATGTTATTTATTTATCAATCGATAAATTAGTTCAATTAACAAAACGCAATAGTATTTTGTATTTAGTAATACGCGCTAATCACCAATCAATGTTTTCACGAATATTTTATAATCTTTGAATGATAATCATTAGAAACACACTCGTATGTAGAAGATGTTCTAAACATTTTATTATTAAAATATAATTTACGTGAAGCCTGCGACACGGAAGACATCGTAAGATGGGGACGAAAAAGAAGAAGATTCTGGTACGACCAGGTGGAGGTAATGGATAATAACAAACTTACACACGAGGCTAATAACATCCCAGAAGGCAACCGCCAACCAGGAAGACCAGCAAAGAGGTGGCGAGATAGTTGGAGTTTGCTGTCCCAGGAGACCCATGTGCAAGAAACAGATCCTCGGATCTAATGCAAGAGAAGAAAAAGAATTTACAGTTTATTTTTTATGAATTCTCAAAGTAGTCAAAAGTTTGAAATATTTTTGTAGATACTGCAAAACTATTAGGGTATTAATATACCAAATCCCAGGGACAGAGATAATAGGTTTTCTGATGACGAAAAAAGTGCCACCTAAGTAAACAAATCCCAAAAACATTTCTAAAATGAAAAGTTTTGGGTCCATGCATGACGAAAGAAAAGTGAGTTTTCTTATACATACTTTCAAAGTAAAGTAGCTTGATTTTCAAACAGTTATAACAATTTATTTGCCTATTACAATAATGAAAGCGTTTTATATCTCTGATATAAAATTTCTATATTCGCTTAATGATTACCAATTAGTGAATAAATACCTACATAATAATCTCAGGTATAGTATAATCTATAACAATAGTCGTATTGCAGGCAGTAGGCACTTACTTCTATATGCTGGTAGGTACTACAATAATGATCCATTGTAATTCAGAAGGTATCTTTGTAATGCAAAGACAAGTAATGCATTCATAGATAAACATTGTGTACAGTACAGAAGCCGTTTTCTATTGATGTGATGTGTGATTGTCTTCATATTACAATGACAATTAAATGCCTACCTATAGACATAGTATATACTTTTTTTTATCAAGTTGTGTAATATATATAATGATATCTATAGACATGAGTTTCCGAAAGTGCTTGTGAGATTTTTTAATATGTGATTTAAACTTACTTTTCTATTTTCCATTTTTATTTTCATTTCCTTGTTCATAAATAGTTTTTTTTTTATTTACAATATCAGTATCATAGTGATTTATCATCATCCACTCTATATAGTGATTTATCGATGCAGATCATGACGATATGCCTAATGGTAGAATATTTTGCCTACCTGAATTTCAGAATTTCAAAGTTTAGAAACATTGGTAATAAAATGATGATCTATGTAAAAATAGAGATTATAGGGAGCAGTTGAAATATGATATATTTAAATAGGAAAACCCGGGACTTTGAAAATGCGTATGAACAAACAAGACAATTTTCTCCGAATCACGGAGCCTTTGTTTGGTACAAATAATTTTCGACAAAAGACGTAATATTGTGAAAACAACAGCAACAAATAATTCTTATGATAATTAGTGCTTGCAATGCCTTCTTATTCAGGAATTTTAAGCAGATGTATAGAAAGTGTATGTATTCTGAATTAGCATGACATGGACGTACCAACATAGTAATAAATATATATTATTTATTCGCCATCACATTACTGAAATATTTTACGATTTTTCGTACGTGACAGCCAAGTATGGGTACAAAAAATATGCGTACTAAGTAAGTTTGGTATATATTTGAATAATTTCTTGACTTCAAATGCGTTATCATTAAATACTTTATTTTAATTACCAATACTGAATAAACACCCTCTTTCAGACATTCCCTTCCGGATGATTTATGTACTCTACTTAACGGAAATTTCACTTTCATCCATCTCATTAGATACCTTCTTACCATGGGCGTAGTCAAGGGGGGCAGCTGACCCCCTTAGAGATTGGAATAGGTGTATATTTTTCATGCTAAATGATAAAACCTCACAAAAATTCACATTAATACCACACGTTTACTCATCATATCAAAAATTTTCATGAAAATCCAACAAAATACAATTATTTCATTGGGCTATTTTTTATTACTCTTTTCATACATATCATTGTACAAAGTATTATACACATTTTCATATAAACCAAACCATATCACGACATTTTCAGTTTTATAAAACCTGAAAAATATCAGTATTGCAAAATAATATGGGTAAAGTATTGCTAGGAATAAATAGAATTTATTGTCCTCTTCATATATTACCTAGTTGAATTTCATCTGAAATGAAGTACGCATACTCAGATCCTCGAATGCAACAGAGGGTGCGTTATGCGTTCATCAGTTATTCCTCGTGATCATTCTACATACAAATATATTAATTTGCATATTAGCATGTCGCATGCATATAGATGTTTATAAAATATAAATACATAGTATGAAGTACTGCAGTGGATGACACGTACAATGTACATGTGCAAAGATATCTTGTGAGTATGACTTGTTGGTGTAAGATGTTTAACATAAATATTTTCACACCAGATTTGCTGCTTTGATATAAAGAGTTGAACGAACTTTTGTTACACTCAAATCCTTAAACTTATACATACATAACTTTATTATTATTCATTTTAGAAAGAACTGGAGATTATTATGTATGGAGAGTTTGAAATAGTTCAGTCCATGATCATTTGTCGTGCTAAATAATCATAATATAATTCATAGAACACTAATGCCCAATCCCACCAAACCTAGGAAGGAGAGCCATAAGAAATTTCCATACAAAAACAGAGATAATATTCTATTTATTGAATAAAGGACATCAGCTTCCAGCTAAACTACAGCCTAAATCCATATGAAATGCAACATGCAGCTCACCTAGTTAGGGAGATTCTGGGCGGAGATATTTGGGCACCTAACGTAGGTGAGCTACATGTTGCATTTCATATGGATTTAGGCTGTGGTTTAGCTGGAAGCTGATGTTCTTTATTCAATAAACAGAATATTATCTCTGTTTTTGTATGAAAATTTCTTAGGGCTCTCCTTCCTAGGTAAAAGTTGGTGGGATTGGGCACTATCCTACTGATCTCTGACCAGTAGGTAACCCGTCTCAGAAGGAAGGCAGAATAGTCCGATAAGTCCACCAGCGATTTCAACAATCACCTTTGGATTAAAAATCGCTTTTCTATTAATGAAAAATCATCAGCTAATCAACAGCTAAAAAACGATCGAACTAATTAATAAGTTTACTGATGAAGTGTCCGTCATCAGTAGTTTGTATAATTTCCATATTTCATTCTCGTCGTTTGAATGAGTGTAACATTAGCATAATAATATCATAATTATTAATACGTTGTACATTGAACTCGTTAAAACTTTCTCCAGGATTATACAATGAGATGACTGCGTCAAGATGAATCAAGCTATCGATGCGATTCACTCACTTCCATACAAACACACTTCATTTACCTTGTTTTTCTTTTGTATCCATCGTAACACTAACAAATTCGAAGTTCCACATTAATACTCGTATCTACTTCAATTTAGCACTGGCTTTGGCATCTTAAATATCCAAGATTTTTAATAAATGTACCTCATGCAGTATTCCTACAACAGTGTAGAGAATTAAGGATGAACATTTTCGGGCTTACGACCGACCTCGGCTGGCTTAAGTGATCACTTTACACTCGAGCAACATTCGCCATTTCAGTTCACCCCGGCTGGGATTCGAACCCAGACCTTCGTCTCGCATAGTAGGGATTATATCCACTACACCACGAGGAGCGACGGCTGTGTTGTCGAATTTCATGTACATTAAGTACCTATATATTGTTGCATTTCTTACTGTTGAAGGGAGAGGGTGGTATTTTTTACACACCCGCCATCTATTATTGCTAAGCTGAAGAACATGTAGTGTACAACGTATGTTGTAGGAATACTGTATTGTGTATACTACGGAATGTAGAAATCGAACGCTTTACAAGGATAATTTGTAAACCAAAAATAATTCAAGTATAATGTACCTCTTTAATTTCCTGATGGAAAATTCTTAAACTGGGTTTCCCCTCTTCATCATTAACGTAACTGGTTCCCTAAACTTTTTCTGAAATATGAATATAACTCAATTCAATATAGTAATAACTATTCACAATCATAGAGTTATGATCTATTTTTCCATAGTCAGAGTTAGTATAATAACTAACTACTAGTTATGGGAATCTTCCCACAAGAAACAATTAAGTTTAGAATTAATTACCATTAATTAGATTTGATACAATTTTGATGAATGACATTCGGTAGTAAATAGTACAATGTTTTCCCACCTTTACGCTTTCAAAGCCAGTGTGACCATCATTTACTTTCTCTATAAAATAAAATTCTAATATTACAGACTTCTATACTAAACATTATGCTTTATATCACTGATTTTTGAATAAAGTATTTTTATTCGTTATTATTTTATCAAATTTCAAAATCATGTTATTAAATTTGGAGCTATTTGAAACAAAGTATCCCGCAAATCAAGATGATTTTACACTCAATAATGACGCTAATACCATTTTTAAACACATGATAAAATTTTCGATAATATTGTAATACAATTTCGCAAAAATACTAATTGCTGTTAAAAATAAAACATAAACTCATGAAAACTGTGTAAATTCTGAACGTAACGTAAGAACGTACATCACTCGCTTTCACCCCGTAATAATGTGTCACTCTGTCTTCTCTGCATATGCTGCAAGGGTAACGGCTTCATTGTATACATAGATTTTAAAAACAATCTGTGAAATATCAGTATCCAATTGAAAATTTCCCACGTCTTTCTTTGCGGTCATGGTCACCTCAGTTCACCTTGACAGTGAGAGAAAGACTTTCCATCCTTGTTTCTCTCGCAGAGTCTACGCCGCCCTCTCCCTCTACGCCGCCCGGACACCACGTGACTGTATGACGTAACGGTATATAAGAAATGGATGTTCTTGCAGTCGGATTGTTTTAGTCTAGAGTCGGGCCGAGCTTTGTGCTTGGAGCCTTATCATTTGTGTCAGTTTATTAATCCATAATCTGTCATATTAATTATTATTGAACTGTGAAAGACTATTGGATCAGTGTGTTGAATAATTGAGTGTTTTTGTGTTTTATGTTCATTTTGGATTAGAAATCAAGGTGAGTCGATTGATCACGAAATAATTAATGTTGTTAATTAGTGATGCTTTTTCCCAAAGTGTTAATAATTACTTTCAGTGAGTACCTGCATTTAAAGAGTTGCCTTGTTTATTATTTGGTGGACAGTGGTTTATTGTTTATTGTTCATTATCGTCCCTAGGCCCTAATTTCGGGCACTTGGACTCGTCAAATTTACATAGTTATATTATAACAATCAAAAGAGTTTTGAACAATTGGTAAATGTGAGACCTTATATTGTAACATTGTATAGCAATTCTAGAATACATTTTCATATCGCAGCAACTTGTTTATATATTATTTTATTTTCTGAGTGGTACGTAATTTTCATAGAAAGTCCATCAAACAATATTTTATTTTTATTTATTCATATCAACGGCGTGAGCTTTTTACACAAATTATGATACACTAATCAAGCTAACAATATTTATATTAATTAAAATTAACAATATAACAAAGTTATGGAAGAAAGAAATATTGACTGACTTTTAAGACAAGTGGTTTTTTTATTTACATTTTTTCTTGCTCTTCTTCATACTTAATTTAACATTATGTATAAATGCGATGAAGTACATGCAAGCAACATGATTCTATTGTAATTTATGGATTTGTATTAAAACAAGAAAGAATATCTATAAATCAACGTAAGCTAGCATGGGCACTTCTCCACGTGGGTACACCCTCAGTGGAAAAGTTCCCGAAAGGTGTCATTTATGTCGCGGGGTGAGTTTAATTATTTTAGGGTGACTTCACAATGTTTATTTATTTATTTTAAATAATACACGGCGCAAAGCCATTAGTACTTAAAGTTAACAGACATTACAGCATGAGAAATGAAAAAATGAAATGAATACATGAAAAAAAGTATAGTAAAGAAAATAAAGATATGAAAGCATAAGCATAGTAGTAGTAATGAAATAAAAAAATACATATGAGTATTGTAAACATATTATATTTAATAATTTTTAATTAATCGGAACAATAGATCTCACACCCAGTTATCAACAACAGTCTCTCTCAAATGATTTACGAGTATATTTATATTAGCGCAACATTTTTTATTAAATTTCATTACATTTCTCCCACTGATTAATTATAATTAATTACTTAAAAGGACAACCTGTTTAAAATTAAATCCATTAAGCAGTGATTTTTATTTCTGTTAAAATTATTGTGTTAGATAAAATGACATGAAACTCAAGACTAACAAATTGAGTGACCTATTTTCACAACACTGTTTTTTTTTTTAACAAATTAAAGTGTACCCAATCAATGCGTCAAAAGGATTGAAAATTATTCATGTAATTTGTAAAAAAAATGTGTCATTGTTTTGTTCTTGATGTTGTATATCAGAATTGATGAAAACCCCGGAATTCCCCTCCAATACACGAGGTCTCCTAACATTGGAGGGTAGTATGGAAAATGTAAATATTGTAATGCGTTTTATTAATAAATTTATTAGAATTTGAAATCAGAGTTGTATAGAATTCCAAAGATTTGTATGCACGTTGAAACATTAAGGACAATCGTATTTGTTGAACCATAATAATTTATATTTGAAGCCATAATTTACAAGTACATCCAATTACGTTATTTCCGGTTTGCAAACATTAAACTCAATTTCATCGAAAACCGGAACATGAAACTTTCTTCTCGACCATTCATTAATATCACGATTTTTCATGTGCGACCTCAAACGATTAATATCATATTAAGATTAATTGATAGAACTTTCAATATTAATCTACATAACTTCCGTTTAACGAAGACAGTGCATAAATAGTTGAGAATGGTACAATTGAACTTAACAAATTATATAAATATTTATGAGGAATTTATTTAAAACAAGGTTTTTTTATTTTATTTTTGAAACAGTTGCATTTTAATAGATTTTCGTACTGAAATAACAAAATCAGAAAGAAAAAAATAAGAAACAATAAGAAAAAAACAGTAAGAAACAAAATAACAAATTAAAATCACCCCTCAAAATTGAGCAATGCTCGTGCTTTGAGGGGCTTTGACTGTTACGAGTGATGTTAGGAATGAGGTAAATAGCAAAAAAACGCCCCTGAAGCCCTGAAGAGGGAAGCTTCACGGCTTCTCTAGGTGCTCTTGAGGTAGTAGTAATTAATGATCGTATAATTATGCAATCCTTTTGATTACAATTGGAAAGCAAAAATTTATGGTTTACTGGAATAAAATCTTAATGCAAATTCCTTGTTCATTTTTGTCAATTAGAATTGCGAACATGGCTACAGAATGGAGTGCATTATATATAGCTAAATAGGTATCTTCACGTGGCTGTTGTGTATTCTGCTGATTTCCACATTTTTGTGATTCGATTTTTTTCCCTTTAGTGTAGATGGAACAATATCTTTTCTATTCTACTAACATTATATTATTTCCTATAGATGCGAATATATCTCTTTTTAGTTGATTGAAAATTTTCCTTGAACTCCAACTTGAGTAATGAAATTCAGTTACTAAGTTGAATAAACTCAATGTGTGTAATATAATAATGTATTCAGCTTGTACGGTGCGTTGCCTGGGCAGCCTGGGTGTCGTGTGAAAGCGTTGCATACACAATTTAATATTTAAATTATACGCGTGCGTTGGTTTACTTACATACTATTTCTTCTTCGTATTCTTTTAAACAATATTACAACTGGTTTCATATTTAAACTGTGTTAACGTCGTTATATTTTAGGTCAATAGTTTTTAATGTTATAGCATTTTATTTAATATCAAGGTTTGAGTGTATGATTTTTTATGTGAATTACACCATTATCATTTTTAAATGGAAGCATTTTTGAATTGAAATAAGAATGTGAGCGGCTATAAAATGGAGCTCATGAGTAAAAAATACTAGGCTCTATATACTATTTAGAAAGAATCATATTATCTCTTACAGTTTTTTACCTGCTTTCTCCCCAAGGGAGTTCACATAACGCTACATTATGTGAATGATGATGCTTCTCGTCTCTGTTGAGGAAAAAACTGTAATGTATTTCCGACTGTGCAAAGCAGATAAATTCTGGTTCCATACCTAAAATAATTTAGGTATATCCCAAATCACATATTATCTCTGTTTAGTTTTCGAGTAATCATTACATCCTTCTTGTACTATGATATAAGATAAGCACATATTAATTCCAATACACTATATTGTTCGACTGTCTCACAGTGTACTACTACTGTATCACAACTAAATTGATTTATTTCGTTATATAGCGCTGAAAAGTAGAAGTTATCATGATAAGTCAAATGAATATATGTCGCCAAACGAATAAGTAGACAGATATTTAAATTAATAATCACGAAGTAAATTGTTCAACAAGTAGCTATTGCACTAGGAATGTGGCCTGAATTTATAATCAATTAAATCAATAGTAATCGTATGATAAATAAGAATGTGGCTTACATCGCTTATCTAGATAACATATTTGGATATTGTATGGAAGAATGCAATTAAATCAAAACGTGGGACGCTATAAATACGATTTTATAAAATTTAGCAGGGCCATAAAGAATCGCAAATTCAATCCGTGTTCCCTGAATCCTGCTCCTTGCTTTATACCGTCTTCTATCTTCTTAATTAAAAAAATCTTCGGTAAAGTGTTGTAGTCTATATTATATATAATATGTTTTATTTGGTTTTGATTTACGTTCCCGCTTTTTCTCAACACTGTTGATGTTTTTTTCTCTGACCGTATTTTTAATCTCTTTTTTGTTTTTTTTTTTTAAGAAATGATTCTGGGTTTATCGAAATAAACCACTTAATAAAACACTTCACAGTAAGCTTGAAAAGCTTGTGTCGTGAAATGGAGTAGGTTGGCATGGGGGATCGAACCCGCGCCCACTGGATTAACAGGCGAGCGCGTTACCAACTAGGCTACCGACAACCTCTTGTACGGATATCTCAATTGATTGTATGATGTCTAATTATGTAAAACTGACTAATCCATGTACCCGATCTCTAGGCTCTACAGCAATAAACAATATGCTTAATTTATTATTATATTTTGTCCTTTAAAATATATATGCGAGGTACGCTCCGAATGTAGAAGGGACAGATTATGCCCGAATTAAATAACATAAAAACTTTCTTTATGTACTTATGAGTTATTTTAAATTCACTTTCATTCATTACATGTATTAAACACGTGTAACATTTCTTCGTTACATTATGAAAATCACAAAGACATTTTAGTACATTACTAAATAAATATTTAGTCAGAATATTAGAGATAGCTAACATGCTCAGCCCATACAATGTATTTTATAGAGATGGAATATATTGTAGTATTAGTTCTACGGAATGAAAACGTTTTGAAATATGAAAACAACTTACAGAAAATCTTGCCTTGTAGTTGCTGTACATCAGGTAAATGTGATCCATCTCGAAGGGTTTCCGAAAAGGAAACGAAGATAGCAAATTACTCTAGGTACTCCTAGAACTGTAATTAAATTTTCACTTTTATATTTACTCTCGAGTGAACTTGTCGAAAAATGAGACCAATAATTGTGGTTAGGAAATCCAGTATTTTTCCAACGGTTGAACATTCTGTAAATAATGGCTACACATACCTAATAGTATTTTCCAATATATTAGTAAGAATGTATTGAAGACAGGTTACGTACCCATTTCGCTTAAGTTTTGTTCCAATAATTTAATTTTTTCTTCTTCAACTTCACATTAATTTATTGATTCATTTTAATCGTTAAAAATAAACCTAATGTATTTAACTTAGATCGATGGATTCAGACGGTTTCTCAAAGGCGATGTACTTACAGTGGAGACAAAACATTTTTATGTTTTTAAAACAAAACATTGATTTATCGTGATTATATTGCATGTCCAATTATGATAGAATCTTGATTATTATTTGCGTTGATTTCTTTTCATTCCACTATAGAAAATTACGCACATTAGAGAGTCCGCATATTGCTAGTTAGCACGCCATACAAACACTACAGAGCACTTTCAACTTGATCTATTCAATAGTAATGTTACATACACATACCTATCTAATTATTAATTATTGTTATTGCTCACATTTTATCAGACGTGGTGCTTGCGCGTGACATACGATAAGGTGAAAACTTCTGTATAAATAAATATAGTAGAAAATATCAATTAATTTAATTACTTCAGTAATATACTCAATGCGAGATACAAGTCCATACAACATTGTGTTGTTTCTTGTAATAATCTGTGTATTGTAATGTCTATATTTTATTAACATTTGATTGATTACCTGTGGGCTTTGACACATTATAAATTATTAGACTGTTTCTAGTGTGGGTATCTAAAAATAAATTTAGGAGCAATCACTGACACTATGTACGACCCTCAATCCGTATTTTATATAAAAGCTTTCTATATGATACGCTATTGTGAAATTATATCGCGTACGAATGTCATAATTATTACTCGTAATCTTGTAAAAATATATACAAGTGTTTGAGCAGATTTCAGCCCTATGAACCTTTGTTGGACGGAGTACAAGTTTACTAGAAATAAGCAAATCACTTTGCTGCATAATTGAAATATTGGTTATACGAATAAGTTCTCGTGAGATCTAGACCTGCGTTTCCCTCCTAACAACTATGAAAGAACCTTATGAAATATTATTGTGTGTTTTTTTATTTTTGCAGATAAGTTATAAAAATGAAACCGACGTTATTGTTCCTCGCCGTGGGGTTCTTAGTATTGGCTTTATCTCAAGCTTCCCCCATAGTGAAAGTTGAAGCACCCGAGGCGAATAGAGCAGTCGTAGGAGAGGAAGGCAGAGCACGTCAGGCAGCCCCAGTAAAACCACAACAGGGACCTTCCTCTGACGATGATGACGACGATGACGATGACGATGATGATGATGACGACGATGATGACGATATAGAAGATGCGTTTGAAGATGGTAAGAATACTCAAATTCAATTTATTTGATACTTTTTTTTAAATGTCTTCACCATTTGAGGTGGTCGGTAGCCTGGTTGGTAACGCGCTCGACTGTTAATCCGGTGGGCGCGGATTCAATCCCCGACTTACTCCACTTCACAACACAAGCTTCAGCTTTCTGTGAAGTCAACAAAGATTTGAAGAGAAGTTATTTCAATAAACCCAGATTCAGTAAAAAAAATATCTGTATATACATTATTGATATCTCTTGGTTACCTGCAAAACATATATTTTAAATTTTCTAATGAATTTTCATAACCACAAAAAGTCATTAAACTTTAACGTTTAAAATCAATAAATTCGTCAATAAATATTGTAGTAATCCAAATAAAATCAACACTTCAGTTGTTATTATTGAAAACAATATTGCGGAATTTTCGAAATTCCTATGTAAATAATTACAACGCACGGTGAAACACGAAATGCATTTCATGTTTTATGTAAACTATTTTCTATTTTTTACTGCTCATGTTCAATTACAATTGTGTGGTATCTTTGTGGTTTTAAGATTTAGTTGGTAGACAGTAGAGGTAGTAAAATTTTATTTACATTGTCATGGTAATTAATTCGTTTAAGTGTGTCGCCTTTCTTTGGATTTATTGATCGATCGAGTAGGTAATTGCACCATCCACGCCCAACCGATCTATGTTAATCCATAGTAATTATTATTAAAATAGTTACTATACTATGTTTCTAAAAGACGTCATTTTTTATTTCAGATGACGATGACGATGATGATGACGATGAGGATGATGATCCATCTGACGACGATGAGGATGATGATGACGAAGATGACTACTTGGAAAGATTCTTCGATGATATCTTAGGAGGTACAATTTCATTCACTGGCTTATAACACATACACGTATAAGTGCATTCACTGTACAATTGTAAATATTACAATGCATCTAATTATTCCCTTTTTTGCAGACGATGACGATGATGATGACGATATTGTATCTCCATCAACGGGATCCCTCCAGTCCGTCGCATCTCCCGCTGAACCAGCTGCACCATCTAATCAGATCATCGCCCAGGTTGATGATCAGGTCAACAACGTAGCTGATGCCGTTGCTGCTGAATCTGGTACGTCAGAAGTAGTAGAAGGTGATGTGGCCGATGTCTCTGGGGAGAAAGATCCCCTCCAGACTGCCGATAGCGTGACCCAACAAGTAGTGCAACCAGTAGCTAGTCAGGTAGAGGAGGATGAAGACGAAGATGATGATGATGATGAAGGAGATGACATTGAGGATGCCCTAGAAGAGGATGACGATGATGACGAAGATGACGATGGGGATGACGAAGATGATGACGATGAAGAAGATGCCATCACAGATGAAGTGATCGATGCCAGGCAGTCAGGAGCACGTGAGTCTAAATCAATTAAGGCAAAGAGTGCTAAAAAAGTCCACAAATCACACAACGGTTCACACAAAAAGTCAAGTAGAAAAGTCCAAAAAGTAACAAATGAGAAGTCTGAAATGATCAGATAGCCTGTGACGGAGATGGTTTGAACCAAATTATTTCATTTTCTTTCCATTCTCATTATCCAGCAATAGAGATCATATTATTCCAATCAGAAATCCCTTTACCCTTCCTGCATCGCACAAGTTTTCATCTTCGTTTTCAAGCTTTTTATACTATTTACCATATTTTACCCAATACGAGTTAGAATAACGTAACTTATTTATTTATTTAAATTATTAATTAATTTATTGTGTGAGAGAGAGAGTAGAGACGTACGGGATGGATGTATGTATGATAAGGAATACGAGACGATGGATGGTTTCCCTTAAATGAAACAACTCATTACAAACCTATCCGTCACATGTGGGAGGATCTGGAGTTAAAGAAAGGCAAATTTATAGACTAATGTCACACTCCAGCGCAGCGTGGCAACTTTATTATGAGGCTCAACATTCAATGAAAATCATTCGTAACAATAGATTACCAGATCATTCAAAGTGCATTTTATTTACTATTAACAATATGTTGAATTTGTTATTGTTGTACATAACACATTTAATTCTTACAATAGAGAAAAACGTTGTTAAAATTTAATACTTGTGTTTTAATGTTTCACATAAAGGTCAAAAGTTGAACATCTTAAATCGCTTTTAGATTGCTGTAAGTCAGACGACATCAAGTGACATTATTCTAGTAAATTTTCTTTCTTAATTCAGATGAATTGATCATTTTTTGCTTTTTATATTATTTATAAACATTGCTTCACCATTACTACTAATCTTATCTTATTATTGCATTATTTGCATTTATAATCCATTGTAGTTTGTAGTTGGTTGTGATATTTCTATCCTTAAACTGATGTATCTGACTTAACGAAACTCAAAACGATTACTGACGACGACTTTTGACCATTTTGCCTTCCTGTTTCCCCGAATCTTCCTCCATAGTTCCTTCAAAAGAAATCATTGTATTACTAACAATAATACATAGGTGTTTTGGGAAATTGTGCGGGAACAACTGTGTGGAGGTTTTAGGGATTTGGTTTAAATATTTATTGTTATATTTTCTATTCATATTTAGATTATGATTGGTTCCAAGAATCAACACTGGTGCGCTTATACATTCTGTATTTATTGTAGATATCAGCAATATGTTGAACACTACAAATGTTCGTGACTAAATGATAGTATTATTACACTGCACTGGATATAAACAAAGCAAAAGTTTCAATAAAAAAGCGTGTAGCGAGTTACAATCATCCATTCAGGTATAATTAAATAAATACAGACGTGAGATCAGGTAAAGATGATTAGTGTTGAGAGTTGTTCAGAAAGGCGGAGAGAAGAAGAAACAATACCGGTTAAGTCGGAAGATAATGGTGTTAGTAGGTCACCTGGTAAACTTCAATGTTGGAATGTAGTGTGGAATCTTATATTGAGTATCCATTACTGCCACTGCCACTTTATACTCGAGTGCTTGCCTCACCACACTACGCCCATGTTTCATTACAAACAACTTACTTCGACCTTCAAACGCGTCCTTGATATTCTAATGTCATTCATTAATGATGAGATTCCCGTAAATCAAAGTCCATTGGTATAATTTAGTACATCATTTGACTAATGTACGTATAAAATCAGTATTTTGGACAAATATTTAGTTTAAAAAATTATTGGAATTTTGATTAAAAATTCAGGGTTATGATTGTCAAATACAGGTACACTATTTTTATTTGCATCCAGAAATAAAACATTCTCAAACCCCTGCGTAATGTTTAAATACCTATAACAGGAGTGTTTTGACGATCATGGACAGGTTTGTTAACAAGGTCTAGTACAGATGATATATTGGTAGGTGCTAAGTAGGTACCACACGGACTTGTTGCCGGGTACTTATTTATTCGTTTAACTTTCTCTTCGAGTTTGTATGATAATTAAGTTTTACGGCCGATCTTTCAAGTATCATTTTCCATTTCGGTGGTCTAACCAGCTGATGGTACGTGCTAGTATTACAATGACTAATTCGATACGTACATTCAATAAAGGCTTCTGTTTGTCTAATGATTGTTTGAAAGAAGAAAAAAAAAGTAATTGTCAAAGCAGATAATTGAATAGACTGCATGAAATAATATAAAAAAAAGAAAAAGTATAAGCAGCAGTTAGCTCTCTCGTTTCGTCTCAGAATGCGGATGGCTAATAATTTATTCATCTCTTTCACTCGACCTTAATAAAACAAGTCCATGTACCGTTATAAAGCAGGTGTGTACTAACATTACAATATATTATAATAATTAGGTACATTATGTACCATACCATCCGATGCGTGAAGTGAAGACCATACTAACTATACTTACAAGTAGACGAGAGACGTGTCAGTGTCGGTATAAACAAACACAATATTCACCGTGGCTTTGGTGTACCCACTACCCAGTAGGTACCGACACCATAAGGTAGAAGTAACTTAGCTTGACATTAAACTTGATTGGGACACTAAAATCAGTGTATCAAGTTATTATTGTTAATGATTTCTTTAATACGAGTACGTCACTACTTAACACAACGTGGATATATGTAATTAATTATATGTAAGTGATCAACTATTAAGGTCTAACCTATCTTAAATACAACAATACTTTTTTGTATTCAATTGATTTATTAAGAAAGTAATTAGCATCTTTTTTTCTATAACCTGCCCAAAATCAATTATGCTGAAAATGAACAAGTTGGTGGTAAAGTTAGGAAGGAATGAAATTTAAGAATTTGCCCAAATTAGGCACTGATGGCTTTGTTTTATACTATAAAGATGCATTATTTAATAAGTACAGGATTACACAAACTTATGAGACATGTTATTCAATTTTAAGATAAGCGTTCATTAGGTACTAGGTACTAGAATTAGAAGTCACTCGTGCAATCAAATTTAAGTTTTAATATAAAACGTCGCATCAAACAGAAACACTACTCGATTGTAAATAACATAAAGAAGTATAAATTTTCATGCAGAGTAAACAAGTATAATAATCTGATAATAATGCGTGAATCTTATGTATAATTATTTAACTTAATCAATAATTGTTGTGTTATGATATCTCGGTTAAATAGCGGATGAAAAAATTGACAGTTAGGTGACCCCTTTCTTTCTTACCTATTGTAAAACAAACTCCCACTTATCTACAATGATCAATTTAATGAAATTAATATTTATTTTATTTTAACCTTCGCTATAGATATTGTATTGGGTATGAATATTATGTATATTTTATAGAGTCTAGTCGCTAGTCAGCCATATACGTCTCTGCGCCCATTAGATATTGTAGATATACAAATATATATTTGTTACACAAAAAAATATACGACGCGAATATTAATTGGAATAATTAGCAATGTATTCATTATCAACGCAAATATTTTGATTCACAGAGTGATTAGGTACTTTGTCATCCGATTCAATGAATTAAATTGATAGACATGACATCAAATGTAAATAGCTAAGTATAACTAGAAATTTGCTATAGGAGAAGGAGTACGATGCGAACAAACACATTAAGTACAACAAATTAAGGATTTATTTGAAGATATTCAAATAGGAAATAATTTATGGAACTCATGTTCAAAGTTACGATGTTGTACTTTGTTGACACTGAATTAGGAATTTCAAGATATTTTTTGATGATGGAAATAATATAGAAATTGGGGTGTGGATGTAATCACTCTTTTTGGTAGGAAGTTGCAATAATTATGGTTAATCAACTATAGTTTTCTCGCTGATTAATAGCTCCAAGAAAAAAAACATCCAAAAAGATTTCCACGAATATATTCTAGCGCATGAGTAACATGACGATGTTTTTTTTAAGTGGGACAATAATGTTTCCGTGACTGAAAGTGTTAATGGAGGCAAATAATATTATTATTACTGTTGTTCTAAAAGAATATTATGGCAATACCAAATGTAGTTTAGTCACTGACCATACTGAGCGGAAATGGAAGCCTAAATTCGAACTTGGAATGTATTCGAATTACTATGCAAATGATATGAGAAGAATTCTATATAAGATTATCACCTGCTGGTGTCGTCATAGTAGTATGACTTATTTGCATTACATACCTGTTCAATATATTATTCTGTTTCTACTTAGTAACTTTATTGAATACAGAGTCTATGTAAAGAGATTTCCATGATTAATTAGAAAGCTTTATAAATTCATACTAATTCCAAATTTATTATTTTCAAACGGATACCAGTTGGGTGTTTCATGTCTGTATGGGAAAAAATAAAATGTTGATTTTCATATGAATTTGCTTGCGCCCCGAGTCTCTATGATATAAAAGATATATTTGCCAAATTTCAAGAAGATTGGATAATATTAAGAGGTCTCACACTTTGATCACTTTTATCTCATGAATTTCATAGTAATTAGTACTGATAGCCTTCTCATGTATTTGTTTCATCTCTTGCACCATTTTGGGTTACAATATCAGCGATATGCGTTCTAATATTACAACATCTAATACAGAACTTATCCAAATGACATGAATTAAAAGAGGATTCGGACGAACATTCGTGTGGTTGGCTTGCCATCTTCACACCAAAGAACTTATATCGAAAGGAGTAAATATTATCCAATCTTCTTGAAATTTGGCACATATAACTTTTATATCATAGAGACTCGGGGCGCAAGCAAATTCATATGAAAATCACACCTTTGGAAAAATTAAACATCCTGGGATACCTAGTTATAAATTTTTGTATTAAATTGTGTAAAGGTAATTGATGTAAATTACAGTTATCTGATGTGTGAGTGTGGTAATTTTTATTCATATTCTTTCATCCTTTCTTCGTCATAGAAGCAGGAGATGTGACACCATTCCTCTTCAAGAGTTCCCCTTCATGTATTAAAGGTTTCGGGCTGAGTGGATTTGGTTTATATCTCTTTACTCATTACGAGTATAACATTAATTTTCCAAACAATTTTTTTATCACAACCAACTACAAATATAATAAAAAAATAAGTACAGACTTGACTTTTTGGAAAGACTTATTGAACATAATGTAATTATATTTAATAATATATATTTATATAATACATATTATTTTACAAGCTGGGGAGAGCAAAGCTACATATTGGTGAAATGGGAAGGCTTTTATTCTAAGAATCTAAGGTATGTACATAAACTATATTTATTAACAATGGGTACCGGAAGTGCACTAAAATACTATAGGTATGTACCTATATTATATACAGCATAATAAAATATAATATATGGTGGTGTTAAGGTATGTACTTGCTTATATTTTTATTTAATTTTATCAAGATTAATGCAAATTCCATGTAAAGTATATTGTAATATTTTTGGGCGAATAAATTCTAGCGTTAAGAAATGGATTCATGTAAATTGCATTTGTAAATCATGTAAAAACACAGATGAAACACCAAATAATATTCACCGATATTAACATTCTAACTCATTCCCTTTTGGAGATATACGTCAACTATTTAAGGTATTGGAACTGGATTTTTCTGCATTGCGCAGATGGAACATTACAGATTTTCCGAGAAGCAAGAGGTATCTTCATTCACATAATGTAGCTTTTGTGTGAACTCCTTTCGAGAAGAAGCAGGATGGATGTTCCTACGCTTACGAGTCGGCTTTGGCTGGTTTAAGTGATCACTTTATGCCCGGGACAACGTTCACCTATTCCACCACATCCTGCTGTCAATTGTGTATTTTTGGAGGTTGTATATCTCGTATATAGTACTACAGATGGAAAATATTTCACTATGAACCAATTTTCCGATACCAACGGCTATATGAATGAAGATATCTCTTGCTGCTGTTTAGGAAAATCTTCCCTTTTCTTTACCTCGTATTTTAAGTTCTCAGATTGCATCGAGTTCGCTAAAGAAGTATTTTCTCACCAGTTTTTAATAGTAATTTCTCTTTATTCCATACTCGGAGGCGGCCTCTCGGGTATAATTTATTATTTATAAATAATAATGATATTCTCCCCGTATCTGTTCAATATTTTTTTGAAAAATCTAAGTTACAATTTTTACATAGATTTTTTTAGCGTTTCTTTTTATTGAGATTCTCTTTATATTCAGGATTGTATATTGCTAGGAATCTAAGAAAATTCTAGATTGTGAAGGTTTCAGAGTAATATTTACTAATATTTATATAGATTGTATTTCTCCTATCAAATTGGTGTCAAACTTTCAAGGAGAAAATTCACCAAAATTCCCATCAAAGTAGAAATACATCAACAATATTTTATTTATTGGTCTGGCATCATGCATTAAATTGTATTGTAAATTACACAACCTAGTCTGGAGAAATATCAATATAATATAAGGGGTTTGGTAAATTGTAAACTCAAACTGACTGATAACAAGGTGACATTTTTATTATGTAAATACAGGAATAATGATACGAAATATTCCCTCTTCCTTCTTCTTCTCCGAGTGCCATCTCAGGTTCCCTCGACGTCGACTATCACTTTGGCGTAGGATTCCCTGTCCTGTGCTAGCCGGAACAACTCCCCCACCCTCTGGATTCCGGTCCATTGCCTAATATTTCTCAACCAGGACATTTGCCTTCTCCCCACGCCGCGACTACCTTCAGTATTCCCCTCCATAATGATGTGCAGCAGATCATACTTCTGGTTGCGGAGAATGTGTCCCAAGTATAACATTTTTCTAGTTTTAATATCGGACAATTCTTTTTCTGAGCTTGCCCGTCGCAACACTTCCCTTTTCTTTAAATAATAGTCCAAGAGCCCGCTGCTTAATTTATGACGTATCTGTTTTTTGATCGAATTGTGGTATAAATGATAGTGCGATGTAATACCCTATTGGAAAGCTATCATTTATACCACATTTCGATCAAAAAACAGATACGTCATAAATTAAGCAGCGGGCTCTCGGACTATAATTCATTATTAGGCGTTTCACGTGAATTTATTTTTACAATCTCTTCTTTTTTGTTCCTTCCTTCCATCCCATGGGAAAAAAGTGTATATGATTATTTTATCTTTAATTATAAAAATATCTTACATTGTGTTAGTCAGTCACGTGTAAATATTTTGATATTCTCGTACTTCCATACAGGGCACACATACTTCAATATATTTATTTGTATATTAGGTTCATTAAGTCAAAAGAGTGACAACAAAACTGCGGCACTTTACATAAAGAAATATAACCGCTTTGTGGACAACATCATGGCCAGAATGAGTGGCGTATTGAAGAAGTCATACGATCCTGTTAGAGTAAGGCTGCAACCAGTCGATGCCAGGAAGAATGGGAAGAATAATAAGAAGAACAAGAATAAGAAGAAGAAGTCACCGAGGTAAAATATTATAATAATTATGAAATTAAATCAATTTCGCAATTATTTCAACAATACGTCGTAATATAATACACCATTTAATGAATCATTAATTTTCAGCAAAAAGACCCAAGAAAAGAAAGGTAGAAGACGTTCCCAAAAGTCACAAGACGTAAACGCTGTGCCAGAAATTCTTTTAGACTCCAATGAAACTCTCCCAGCATTGGTTGATCAACTCAAGCCTTCAACATCTGTTCCTATTCTACAGGCTATTGAAGTAAAGGAAGCTCAAATTTCAACAGCTTCAGAGTCGTCTTCTCCATCTTCATTAGAAATACCAGCTATGGTTAAGCACCAATCACCTGTTACTGAAAGCAATCTCAAAGTATCCGAAGTTCAATCGTCAACAACAAAGCTACAAGATTTACCAAAAAAGAAAAAAACTCCAACATCAACGACTAGTGTTATTGCACCAGCAAAAACTACACCAAAACCTAAAGTAGAATCATCGACTAACAAGAATGAATCGCCAATCATTATTCTTCAAGCATCTCAAACATCTCCCGTAGCTACAAGCCAAGCCACGACAGCCACTCCAAGTGTAGCTACTGCGGCTCCTATCAAAAATCAAAATAGAGCGACTAACCCGAAGGGATCTAAGAAAAAGAATAAGAAGAAGAATAACAAAGGAAAACAGAACAAAAAGAGCAAACCAAGGGCGAAAGGAACAATGTATGGATTATCAACACTGAGAAGAGATGGCGATGTCAGGGTGAATATAATGGCTGATCATACAACAGTGAAGACTAATTTCCTCGTTGGACCCTTGATCTTGAAGGTTGAGAAAGAGGTAATATTTATATTTTATACGAATTAATATTTGTTACGTAAAACCTAAGTTGGTTAGTTTATGATGATTCAAATATTTATTTTAGTTTGGACGTGGAGCTAAAAAACAATTGAAAAGTGCCACAGCTACAACCGCTGAAATGTTTGGGAAACTTACTCTTAGAATTCCCAATGGATCACCAGCCCGATTACATTCCATCAAAGTACTTCAACCCAAACAAGTAAGCTAAACATTTTTGCTGTATTTACGCTGCTACGCAATAATTACGTCTGACTTTCGTATGTTTAATGACTACATTATATTTTCAGGTTCGAGTAGACAGCATCGACAATCACGATAGAACAAGGGAATTTATTTGGAAAAGGAGTTCAGATATCGCAAAAGTTGTCTCTCAAAAACTCAAATCAGTTACACGAGCTCTCTTAAAGCCTTAGAAAATTTTCAGTATTGATTACTAGAAAAAAAAATAGCAGCAATCAAAGATAATAAGAAAAATAACTGAGCTTTAGTAAATCCAATGAAAATAGTTACATATTTTGAAGAATGAATTGAAGTAGATATTCTCTCAAAGAGAGTTCATTTAGATGCCATGTGGAATTTTGGGTTAAGTTCAAAGTGAAATCTACAGCAGATGATGTTATCAAAGTCAGTTTCTATTTGCAAATATAAACACAATAATGTGTAAACAAATCACATAATTACCTGAGATACCAGCGACTTGACAAAAAGTATTGGAAATCAGTCATACGAGTATATCTGTACTCGTGTTACTTACCATTCATATTGAACTTATGATTTCTAATGCATTCAGTGATATTTTGTCTTGTCGTTGTTATGTGAATTTGACTTGTTTGCATATAAATCTACACTATCCATATAACTACTCAGCAATAGGTTTTCCTACTATTGGTGGAAGTGGTTAGTTTACGAATACATTTCTTTAAAAGTCGCGCTAATGTTAGAAATTCCTATTTTTTGTTAATTATTACAAAGTATTTGAATTAGTATCGAACAATATTCTCCAGATGAGATTTTTAATAAATCATATTTAAAATTATTTCGGTGTCTTGCCATGGGAAATTGATATCTAGATCATGATTATTAATTACAGGTTTAGTTCAATACATAATTACAACACAACAATAGTCAATATTAAATATTAATTATTTATTGTGAGGTAGCTGGCGGAATATTAGTTTTAATTATTTATTCTTGAAGTTCTTGGGAAAAGGTAGAGAAAATATTATCGCATTGTTTATTTATGCGTCTGTAAAATACATTGTTATATGAAACTCTACCTATTGTTAACAGAGGGAAAATAAATATATATATTTCATCCGCAATTTCTATTTGGTACATTGTAGAAAATCCCACATAAATATTTTAGTTCGTTCGTTTATATCACCACTTCTCATTTAATATCATTTGTCTCATGGGTTTCCACGGATACAATTTTTTTCCATAGAATTACTACTAATCCAGCGTACAACATATTTGAAACAGAGAGTACTTCGTGTCAAAATTCCAGTTAATTCATTCCGGGGTAATCTTTTATATGAAATGGTTTTGTGCATTCATTAATTGAGTGGATTTAGTAAACATTCCCAGGATCAACATAGGATATAAATAATTTAATAATTTGTAGTCTTGAATGAGATATTTCATTACACAAAACATGGGAAAATCCTTCTTCACAGAGTATATCAAGTATGTCTGCCCGTCATGTCAATCTCAATACTAAACATACTTATTTAAAGTATTTACTGCTCCTATTTCTAAAAAAAAGTGGTCAACAATAGAGCATAATGATTTATTATGTTTCAGTATTAAAATTAATTCTTCGTTATAAATAAATTAGGCAAAAATCTGAAATTAACGTTTTGACAAACGGTTATGAATGTACAACACCGCAGAAGTCAGCTTTTGCTATAGAGATAAAATTATGCCCTGATATGGTGTACTATCGAAGAATTAATAAAATGTAGAACACCTAATTAAACTACAATATTCAACAATACTGGGCACATATTAGGTATCTCAAAGACGAATGCAGAGAAATAACAGTAAGTAAATAGTTTGTGAATAAATGATGCCTACATTAATTTATTCATGTTTTCATAAAAATCATAATATTTTGTCATTTCTAATCTAATAGGACATACTTACTCTATGATTTCAATAAAAGTTTTTCATCTTCCATAAACAATAATACCTTATCACAATAAATATTGCAGGTACCTACCCATTAATTTGATTGTCAATCAAGGTTAATTGCCTACAGGAAACTGCATACACATGCCATAATAATAAATATTTTTAAAAATAGAACTTGAGTGAATGTATGCACATGATGTGCACTGATCTGATTTCACAAGTACACAAGTATAAAACATGTCACAACTCACAAGTACCTAACACGGTTTTCGTAAAGAAAAAAATGAAAATGAACAGTATTAATTTCCAACATCACTAAAATAATGATTTTTTAATACATTTAACAGTTTTCAAACTTATAAGCATAACAAAACAAAGTTTTGACAATTCAACTGTCAGTGTCATCCAATAGTTACCAGTAAGATAATTTTGGTCAGTTATTAAGTAAAATATCAAAACGCAATATATTCAATATCACTTATACCTACGTGTAATCCAGTGATTTATTATATTCAAATAAGGATTTATTTATTAAATAATAATTTAGTACTACAATAAAAAAATAACAGTGATAAAAAACGCTAATGTATATTAATTCCGAATTGTCCATTTTCTATGATTTTGTCCATTTGATTTCAACGTATGGCAATTCTATTGCGTCGCCTTCATACCTTTGAGTATGTTACAACAACGTTAGTAGTTTTGTGGCTTGATGGAATGCATTTGGTATTTTTTTTTAGTATTTTCGGAAGAATTCGTACTTTGTAGTATTTTCACGATTATTTAGTATGTTTTATATTTAAAACAAGAAATGATGTAAAAAATCTACCTAAAAATGTACGTGACCGTCATCAGGTTCTATTTTTTTTTTAAATCTTGAAACAGTTTGATGTGTCGCAGAAGAGCCCCTCCCCCTCAATTTTTTTCTATAGCATTTTGACTTTGATCTAGGGACCATCTCCTCCCCCTCCCCGTCAACGGAACGTAATCTGGTATTTTTTTAGTATTTTTTACTTACATACTTAGTATTTTGGCTCTTCGAATTTTGTCTGAGACGGTGACCATAGACCCGTAAATAATAATGAATTAGTTCCTATTCAGAATTTTATAACACAAAATCATTGAAATGCTCATTTTAGTTCCGAAATCAGCCGCTGGAGTTAGTAGTAACTTTGATTATTATTATATAAATTATATAACATATTATAATATACTTAAACCAAAACTCAAATTTTTGTAAGTGTTCGGATGCATGGAGTGATGAATTGCTTGAAAATTCATAACAATGCCAATAAGTTGTACCTAAACGTCACCATTTTTTGGAGAAAAAGCTTTTCTTAAGAGATACAATATTTCTGATAGAATCAGGTTCATAGGTTCCTTAATATGATCCAAGGGCTGTGTGGAGTAAAATAATTAATTCAGATCTTATGTCATATTTTGTTCGGCTCCAACCATAGGGAGTCGTCAAGTGATCGAGAGGATCCAGTCACTGCACACCGCCGTGATTGGTATCGAATTAAAGGGCATTGGAAAAGAAATCCAGATCTTAGGTCATATTTTGTCCAGCTCCAGTAATCGGGAGACGTCAGGTGATCGAGTGGATCCAGTCACCGCACACCGCCGTGTCTGGCGTCTCATGAAAGAACTTCATTAGTAGAACATACTTAGATCTTTTTTCATATTTTGGATAGGTCCAGCCATGGCGGGAGACAACTTCGGAACGGGGGAATCCAAGTGCTTAGAGTATATAGCAACGTTATAAAAAGTGACAAATCTGAAATTTAAACACTGAGAAATTCCGGGTTGATGGTTATATACTTTATGGAGCCATTAAAACTCACTATTTTGGCTAACAGAACGCGTGTCGGGTCGTACTGTCGATTTATTTCAAATTTGCCGTTGCGAAGCACGGGTTACTCAGCTAGTAGTAAATGTTTTTAACAAAATTTGTTAATATTGAGAATAGTTGGGTAATGTTGATAATTAATTATTAAAATAGAGATTGTAATGATGTATCAAATGAAAAATAAAATAATCATAAGTAAATTATAATACAATAGTTATTGGGTATAGTTAAAAACAATAATTTTAAATCACAAATTATATTAATATGTTACCATTTGAGTAATGCACTACATAGATAATAATAATTAATAGATAAATAAACAGAATTGAAATATTTTCTGCGCACTTTTCCAGGAGCATAAGGTAAAGTCATTCGACCAGTGGTTTTTGTAATTTTATTACAACGTGGTATTATTATTTAATTTATTTATTTAATTTATTTGTTAGACAATAAGTAATGTCGTGTATTTCTTGAAATAAAAGAAACACAATTTTTAATATTCACATTGTTTTATTTTTATTAAATTCTCTCAACTCAGCGTATGCGATCCTTGTGTTTTCTATATTTAGGCAGCAGCTGAAAATAAAACCAAAATATTACTAATATTTTTACCTAATTCTAATTATACAGGCAGGGTGATTACTGATTAGGTATCTAGCTACACCTAGTACATGGGGTTGCCAGATGTCCGGTTTTTCTTACATCTGTCCGGTCGAAAAAATCTTGGAAAACCGGACAAAGACTGTACGTTTTTTTCAATCGGATCTCAAGAATTCAACACCATCAAGCCTATAGGCTTATCAATTACTTACCTATTTTTCATAAAGTCCCTGAAGGGAATATAATCCTCCTCCCCGTCGACGTAATTTTTTTGTCCGGTTTTTTTGTCTAACATATCTGGCAACCCAACTAATCCAGTAAATGGAAAAACATGGGGAAAATATCACCAAATGCATCTAAGATTTTATCTTTTGCTAGTAAAATTTTTGATCAATTTTATTCGATCAAAGTCTAAAAAGCACAAGGATCTAGTAAACTCCTAATAGACATCATCACCAGATAGTGTTGAGTCACTCGATTATTAAACAAAATCATAAGTAATTAAGTATTCATAGATTTACCTGTGGTACTTCCAGCATCGCCGGTTTGGTTGGAAGGGGGAGGACCAGGAGGACCTCGGCCTCTTCCTTTTCCACATCTAGGTCCATGTCCCGGTGGCCCTCTTCCATCAGGACCACGACCTGGTGGCGGTGGAGGTCCCATGTCTTGAGATGGGGGAGTTGGTGTTCCGTCGGCAGTATCTTGGCAATTCTGTATTTAAAAAATGTGCCGTTTTTCAATTTACACATAATTTTAAGCGCCCTACTGACGCCATCTACAGGATTAAATGTGTAGCTAGCTTATGAAAGTATAAAAGCAAGATATAGGTATAAGTAAATCTGCGGATTGGTTTGCAGCAAATTCCTACATCTTGTTCTCCACTCTTCTCTGTCTCCCGCAGTTCTCTTCAGCTCGACATATGTGGCGCAGAGTACACACGGCGGGAACCCCGAGAAAGATTCAATGAAGGATTCAATAGATAATATGAATAAAAACTCTTTATGCAATAAATAAATACCTACACAATGGCAAATTTATTACCTACCTATTGAACAAATATTACATTTATAAGTATACATAAAATTCATAATAATTGCAACTATTTGACAATACAATCCATAGTACACTGGTTTCATTTTGTGAAACAGTAATAAGATAAATTAAGGAATTATGTATTGGCTATTAAGTAGTGTAAAATCTCTGTAAGAGGAAATACGAAAAATGTTAGTCGGGAATTTATCGGGAGAAAATGAAAATTCAAAATACAAACCACATCGTTAAATAAAATGAAAGCCGCAAGAAGAAACACAGTAGTTAAAATAAAATACTTCATTTTTCTATGAAAATATACGATATGATGTCAGTTGCAACACCTGGGAATCACAGAATGAAATGATGCACATGCACGGTAGATATATTTATATATGAAATAATATTATAGTTAACAATTCATTGTGCTGGAGTTGTAATCATATTATTATGATCTGATAAAGTATCAAATGACAACCATCATTTGCACAACGCGTAGGTACATAGGCGCCCGCAGGTAGGGGCAAGGGGGGCACTTGCCCCCCTCGATTGATTGAAAATAGTCAAATAATGTTACTTTTATTTTAAATCACTTCGTGTCAGCATCGTGCCCTTCATTACAACAGTGTCCTGTCCGTTCGTTCACCATACAAATACGCCACGCCATTAAAACTTCAATAAAACATTACTAAAAATATTCCCCCCCCCCCCCCTTAGAAAATTTTCTGCGGGGGCCCATGCATCGGTATCTATCTATAGTACAATAAAACGCGAATTAGTTCGTATATCAGAAGGTGTATTATTATTAAATGCAATTTGTGCAATTTTTTAAATTATATTTTTATCATGCTGGTACATTTTATGAAGCTGTATAAAATTACTAGAGAGATACTAAGAATTATTTTATTAGTACTTACCAGTAACGAACGGTGGATTTCTGCAGAAGGGAAGCCGGTACTAACATTTCTTCTGGGATTACATCAGTTTATACACTATTATACCTATCATTTTTGCCAAAAGGTAACTCAATGGGAACCGTGTTCTTAGGTAGCTTCGCGCCTGGTACTTACCTAACATCTACTGCTATTCAGGATTTGTGATGTAGGGATAAAATAAGGACTTCAGCTTTGCGAAAATTATATTGATCTGTAAGAATAAAATTAATAATTCAATCAATCTAATATAAGGGGTTAACTGGAAGAAATCGCAGTTCTGCGATAAGTTCGCCCTAGTGAA
Source organism: Ceraclea dissimilis (assembly GCA_963576895.1). Lineage (NCBI taxonomy): Eukaryota > Metazoa > Arthropoda > Insecta > Trichoptera > Leptoceridae > Ceraclea > Ceraclea dissimilis. The sequence continues at coordinate 4,751,887 of OY756361.1, forward strand.
CAACGATTTATAATCTGTACTATGTCCATTTTTTATATTTATATGTATTTGTTGTTCACTTAAAGTTTAAATAAAATAAAATAAAAATAAAATCAATGCCTTACGGCTTACATGAAAATATTTTTGCTTTCTGTGAATCTTCCGAGAGAACAGAGATTGTGTTAGTCATTGTGGTCGAGAATTCAGTGCAGTCGACATACATAGATTACTCCAGAAATGCAAACAAGACGTGGAACCATCAGAAAATTATTTCGTATGGCTTCTGCCACCCTGGGGCGGCAACGTCAGAAGATAAGAGAATTATGCTATATGTTACATACAGGAGACATGTACCCTACAGAGCAACATCCAGGCTTCTATGCCATTCAAGGGCATTGGGTGTGGTATTGTGGATATCTGCATGTGGTCCAGGAAATTTATTTATTTGTTATTTTGAGAAATATGTATAAAAAATAACTACGTAACTCCCACACTAAGCTGCAATTTCAATTACTGCATATTTGCATACATAGTTTTTAATTTTACAAACATGATTGCAACAATAATTAGATCTGTATCACGCATTGTATATTGTGCAGTAGGTGTATCTGCCATATTTTATTACTGACTTTACATGGAATAGATGTTTGTTAATAATATTATTTTAATAGAGCACAGAGACCATAATTACCTACAGACTACAACACATGTCATGTGCAAACCTCCACGTTGAAAGAATACATGTGAATGGAATATAGAATGACTAATCTTCTAGGTATGTAGTATGTGTACTGTACAGTGTGCAATTGTACATATTGTTTATTGTTCATTATCGTCCCTAGGCCCTAATCTCGGGCACTTGGACTCGTCAAATTTACATAGTTATAACAATTAAAAAGAATTTTGAACAATTAACAGTAACAATGTGTCAGAGAAGTAGAATCAATGCAAACAGAGTGTAAAGGGCTCAGTTTGCATTTCGTCATGAAGATAATAACACCAATAACATCCTTACATAGTGATCCATGCTAAACTGGACTTATTGTCCTGGACAGCATTTCGTTGCCTAACTTTCAGATATATTGAGCCAGAACTATACGAACATATAGAGCATTAAATAATCCACAACAAGTCCTGATCCTTATGTGGTGGTTTTAATTTATAATCTCAGAAGCAGTAAACTGAATTAATAAATAAATTGATGGAATAAAATGGATTTTCTTCATCACATAAGTTTTATTAATATATAATTATTTGTACACATACTTAATAGGTATAAAACATTATAAACTAACACAATGTGATGCACATAGGTACCTAGTAATTATAAATCTAATAAATGGATGGATTCAAATTAGAGAGAAACATGTTTCAATTCATACAAAAAACTTATTCAACATATGTCGTACAATGTTCACAAGAATAATGTAAGAAACCTGTGCGGAGGTACTGTTAGTCCTTCTGTGCGTTCTCAGGTAACCTTGGAGAGTGGAGCAAGTCAAACATATGCTTGTTTTGTAACCAGTGTTTGACAGTAATGGTGTTGTGAGAAACTTGATAGGTATATAATATGTGAAATAATATATGTAGGTACTTCAATGTATTTCTGTAAAACTAAATGCCATCGATCTAGGAAAAAAATAATTATTCTATTTGCCCTGAATGCATCCGTAATAATAGGTCCATTGTTACATTATCCTTTTGAAATAAAAGAAACACATATAGAAAGGGACACCCACAGAACACTTAGAGTGGGATACCTACATTGTGAACAGAGTATTATATAAAATGTCACTGAGTTACCCTCTCACTACGGGTGTCCTCTAGGAAGGACACGAAGAAATTTAGTCATGTCAATAAAATAAAAACCTTCATCTTTAATCCACTGTAAATTTATATTTGAATGTTATGTGACTGTCCCCAAATAAGTACTAGTTTACACTTTTACTAGACACCCTCAACTACCAGAGCCCTTAAGGGAGGAAAAAGCTAAAAAAAATATCTGTATTCTTAAAAAAATTGATAGACATTAAATCCATTGTTAGAAAGATTCTAAGACCTTCCAATTATTTGTGGTAGGGAGAGGGTTTTAAGAGAGAATATACTAAATACTAGTAACAAAACACAAGTCATCTCAATTACAGATTGTGTAAATGTAATGCTAATGAGAGAGAAAGACGGAGATTACACCGGAATATAGTAATTTACAAAATTTTGCATAATAAATTAACATTATATCCTAATTCAATACAATAACAAATACATAGTCAGTTGCAGATAGGAATAATAAATTGTCTTTTTCAATATAAAATCTTAATTAGTAAATAACAATAAAATATGAAATCTTGTAGGGGAGGCCCAAGGAATTCACATTGACTATATCTGCAAGTGAGGGACAACGCTAGAGTTGACGCTATCGAGATGTGGTGTTGGAGGCGTACTGCGGATCCCATGGACTGCAAGAAGGACAAATGCCTCTATCCTACAAGAACTTGGAATCACATCAAGATTGTCATCTCTATGCTTAGAAAGAATTCTCCAATTCTTTGGACACATCGCTCGCAGTGGGGGAGATAGTCTGGAGAAACTAATAATCACAGGAAATATGCCGGGACGTAGACCCAGAGGACGATCATCTTTGCGATGGACGGACCAAGTTATCCAGACTGTTTGGTGTTTGGAGATCGCGACCCTCAGCAGTGGGGAAAGCGACAAGAGATATCTTGCAAACTTAAATAAATGAAATATTGTCAACATCTCATGAAATTTGTGACTAAATGACATGATTTACAGCACATCATCAGGGATGCTTGCTGTGTTGAAGAAATATAATGGAATAAATTCTGTTTGTACACAGACGCATGATTACAAAGAATATTCACAACAGTGTTTTTAATAATCCAATGTTGATATTATCATTCCATTCCACAGTAAATAAATGCGGCCTTTTACGTCAAATAACCTACAGTTTTCATATAATATTTGCTAATATGTTAACTACATTTCATTGAGTTTACACACAATACACACAACAACAATTACATCGCACATACACACTTAGGTTAGGTTACTTACATCAAGAGATTCTAAGATTACACACAGTTGTCACAAGATAAAATATTTAAAAAAAATCATGCAATATTTATCAATAAATTCACACCAAATGTAAAAACAAAGTGAAATTTAAAAACATATTAATCTAAGGAATGGATCAGTAGGGAAAATAAATAAAGTACGATACACTAGGGTTTCATGGAACACAAAAAATGCACACTGTATAGAAAAAAGATTCCTTCTGGGCCACGTTCTGTATCCGTTAAAATTCACTCAGTGGTTCGCTTGATTGTTTAAGGTTCCATTGTTCTCCGTTCTATCATCGGTGCGAGTTAACTGGTTGTGCACAGTTGACACGCTCGGTTGTTGCGAATAACACCCAACAATTTTGTTGGGTGACATTTGCTCGCCATAGATAATAGAATGGTCCGCACGTGCAGTTCACCCACTCTAATTAACACTTGATAGTCTGTCCCTTTCTACCAAAGAAGAGTATTGTAATATCGCTATCTCGATGTATATCTATCAACTCACTCTTATTAGTATTCTCATATCTCTATCTCTGTTTGACAACTCCAATTCAAACAATCACCCAAATGCGTTCTGCTTCACACGATAATCGTCCGTTGACTTGCTGAGTGAAAATTAACGGATCCAGAACGAACCCCAGTATTAGTGGAATTGTTATGATGTGTGAAAATGTGTCTTAAAATATGAAAATGTACTGCTGGCAATAATTGCATTATTTATTTATTAATACTGGGTGTGAAACCAAAATTCATATAGGAACTAAATTATAAACTAAACACAATGCTAATCTAATAGAAACTATATGTCTTACATCACACATAAACTACAAAATAATCAAAATACTTTATTGCACAAAACCAAAACACAACCAGAACTACTGATAATCAAAAACTTGTCATATAAAGCTTGGCAGCAGATCTTATTCCAAGTGGGTTGTTATTATATGTAGAATAACACATATTAAGCTGTACTCGAAATAAACCAAATTTTATTATTATTAGTAGGTCTAACTATGTATTCTCCAAATGATGATTGTTAGTAACCAGAGCTGGGCAGAAAAGCGTTAATCCGTTAATCGTTAATTCACGAAGTTAACATTTTGGTTAACGATTTAACGCTTTTCTCACCTCCAAAAATTGTTAACGGACTTAAACGGAGTTAACGGAGGAATAAACGGAGTAAAATGTAACTTCCGTTACATTTTACTTCTGTTAATAAAGTCCGTTAATATTTTATTGTTTGCACTGACATCATCCACTGGCGGCGCTGGCATTAGATAATCCAAGGGTTATATGGGCTTATGTGTGGTAATGTGGTATCGTATGTGGGTTGGGAGTTGGAAAAGAAATTTCATTTTGTTGGGATACACATCGCCATAGTGTAAATGTGATAGTAGTTGTACTTATGTAGTTCTATTTCATGCCATTTACCCGCGATTTTTTACATTAACGCTTTAATGGATTAACGTTAACTTCCGTTACATTTTGAAAGTGTAACGCTTTAACGATTAACGCAGTTAACTTTTTAGTTAACGGATTATCGATTAACGTAGTTAACTTTTTGATTAACGGTGCCCACCTCTGTTAGTAACCTAAGAGATAGTAGTATTGTCTATATTAAACATACATAACAATTGTAATTAAAAATTATACAAAACTTCTTCCAGAATGTCCTTAATATATTATAGGTGGCGATTATGTTACTAGTACATCCTTATTAATAAACTAAACCTATCAAACAGTAGCTACACGGCTGGATTCCAGCTAAGCTTCATAGGTTGAGTACAAAAATGTAAATACGTAGCGACGAAATAATTCATTGAAAATCTTCTCTAAAATACCATTGTTATTACAATATTATACAAAGTAGATAGTACCTAACTATTAGAGACCGGATTATATGCAACTTAAAATGGTTGAAATATGCATCAAATTACCAAAAAGAACCAAAATATGCAACATAAATTTAAATAAATACAACAACTTCAATATTACAAGATATTATTTATTTTTATTTAATTTATGTTTGGCATCGTTTGGAAGAACGCAAAAAACAGTTCTAGGATGTAAAGTCATACAATCTTGTTTTTTCCAAAATAAAAATAATGATTACTTATTTTTTATTAAATACCCAACTATATTTTCATTTAGACACCAACATCTCTGTTTTCGAAAACGTAAAATTTTACAAATACTTACAGTAAATATACCTAAATATGCAAGATCAGTAGATTTTGGTCGAAATATGCAAAATCCTGAATAAACTGCCAAAATATGTGAATGCAAATGCATCTAATCAGGTCTCTACTAATTATAAATGGATCGTGGACACAAGTTTCAATACACATTTAGAATTAATAAAAAGTCTGGGTGAAATTAAGAGATTATCTGTTTCACATAAATGCTTATAATAAACCCGGAATTGTATAGTACATTAAGTAATAAACCACTTACAGTAATAGTGGTATACATATATCAGAATAATACTACTGCCTTGGGCTTCTGTTTGTTACAATCTGACCCGCCTTCATATCACCACTTGGCAGAAGAGGTTGAGACACTGTACCATCTTCCACTGGCAAATCTGCATTGTCTCTTCTTGTTGTGACAATTTCCACAAGGTCATGCGCATCCTTGTGGAGATTAGGAAGGCTATCAGATTCTTTGAGAGCATTTCCATTTTTGACAGTGCGGTTCTCTGCATAATCTGAAAAATAAAATTACAAAAGTTATTCATATATACGAGAATCTTACAGTACAACAACAATAAGATATCAGGTTAGATGATTATTCTAGAAAAATTGTGCAAATTCTATCGGTATGTATGTATGCTGTAGACACTCCTAATTGGAGGGTTGACCAGATTATTATGTTAATTTTTATTTTGTGAATGTTTTGTCAACCATCTGTCAGTGTCTCATACAATAAATGAGGCGGCCGGTAGCCTGGTTGGTAACGCGCTCAACTATTAATCCAGTGGGCGCGGGTTCAATCCCCGACTTACTCCACTTCACAACACAAGCTTTTAAAGCTTTCTGTGAAGTGTGCGAAGATGTATTTGGGTTTATTTCGTAAACCCAGATTCATTTTATATATTAAAAAAAAAATAAAAAAATAAATAAAAAAATAATAAGTGTTTTCACCCAGGAAAACAAGGGTGCAGAAAAGTAAATAACAAAGCATAAATATATTTCCAAGAAAAACTTGACCTAACTGAGAGGGATATACCTAAATCATTTAGGTATTAACTGGATTTTTATCTGCATCTCGCAGACGGCATACATTGAGATTTTCCTCAACAAAGGCGGGAGATATTAACATTCGCATAAGTTTATTATGCGAACTCCCTTGGGGAGGGGAGCAGGATGGATGTTCCGACGCTTACGGGTCGGCCTTGGCTGGCTTAAGTGATCACTTTATGCTCAAGAGCAACGTTCACCCATTCCACCACATCCTGCTTTCAAAATGAAATTTTCTGGCAGTTGAGTATATAATACCCAACAATCTATTTCATATACACCCAATTTCAGATACTACCGCCATCCGTTGAGGAGCGGTTAACTTATTTATTTATTTATTTATTTCACAAAGCACACCGACAGACACTGAACATGAATTTAGACAAAAATAAACCAATACAATATAAAGAATCAAATCAACGAACCAGCGAATCAGCGAACCTAACTGTTATTAAAAAGCATAAATGAAATACTTAGTACCATTCAGCATCCTGTCTAGTCCTGCAGGTCCACTGACATGTTTAAAGCTTGTCAGGCCGGCCCCTATGAAGACATCCACTACACTATCTCTAGGATTATAGAATACTAATGGTTGGCCCCGTTTGGCAAAGTCTTCGGCTAAGGCGGCAATACCTTTGGCTGCAGTAAAATCAGCACCTGAAATTATGCAAAGGTTCGTTACTTCATCCAAACACGAATGTCTAACAATATAGTAAATAACAATATCGTACTATAGCATACCTAATACATATCTACAGTCTACAATGACAGGTAGCTGACATCCTCCTTGCTTGGTAGCGGCTTTACTCACTGATGCCTTGATGTACTCCACTCCAGGGAAATAGAGACTGTTACCTGGTGTCACCATCAAATACTGCACTCCTGATAGAGTCTACAACCAGATACTATGTTATTTATTTTATTAAACACATAAACCTTGAAGGAAAACACTAATTAAAATCTCTATCTTTGATATGGAGATATAAAAATATTGTTTTAAATATATTAAACAACTTACAGTGTCTTTCTCTACATGTAATGTCGGTCTGGCACTCGGATAAAGTAGGAAGACAATATTGCAAGCCACCCCAAGGAGAATACCAATCTCTACTCCGACTATCAGACACAGCAGGAAGGTTACAAAGGTCGGGATGAGATCTTTACGGCTAGACCTCCACATTGGCTTCACCACCTGAGATAATACATACACAACATGAACTCATAACTGAATGATTACAAATCAGACAAATATTAATGGGTATCATTATAATTAAGTTACCTCATACTCAATCATAAATATGACGGCACAAATGATGACGGCGGCTAGCGCTGCCTTCGGTATGAAGTAAAAGTACGGAGTGAGCAAACTCAGTGCAAGCAACACCAAAACACCTGGAAGAAGTCATTATATATTAATATATATAAACATCTCAAATATTCTCCATTGCACAAAGTTACTAATGGCAGGCTTATTGTCTCACCGGTATAAAAACCTCCAATCGGTGTTCTGACTCCACTGGCGTGATTCACAGCTGATCTAGAGAAGGAGCCGGTGATTGGCATAGAGCTGACAAAGGATCCCAGGATGTTACACAACGACAAAGTCAAAAGTTCTTGGGTTGCATCTACGCTGTCTCCGCTTGCTGCAATCATGTGATACAAAATTCTTATCATATCGAAATAATAATACGGCACCTATTTGATCTCTTGGCTAGTTTATAGACGACATTGCCAGATATAATACAAGTCTATGAATAATCTTACCAAATGCTTTTGCTATAGCAACATTCCCAAGTACAGCAATCACTGGCACAAGTACAATGGAAGATCCCAGTTCAGAGCACATATCAACAAAGCTGTATGTTTGATTGTTGAGGGTTGTGGTGAATGGAGGTAAGGTGAAATCTGGGAGTCCGGATCTGAAATAATATTTCCAATATACCTTAAAATCATTAACATTCCACTACTAATTACGACAATATGAAGATAAAATGAAACCACTCGTACGACATTGGGTATAACCAAGAGTAGACAATTGGTCCAATCGCTTCTTTTACCAAAAAAAGGGCGCAACAAGAAGAAAATATATGCTGGAGATGTGCATATTCACAAAGACTAGCAATCTTGTAAAATGGAAATTAAGTAAAGAAAGATTTCTACATCTGGAAGTACCATTAGATTATGATAAATTAATAAATTTATTTCTTTACATTTTCACAGACATGCTTTACCTTTATGGGGTCTCTGTGTATGTTTAAAAATTTATATACCTACTCATTGTACTACTAAATTGATTATTGTGCTTCATTAAATAGCTGAAATTCTTAAAAAATGAATATGTTGCATACCTACCTAACCTTACCAGTAAGTTGAAACGGAGATTCCCCCCACCACTGCGTACTGAAGTAAGCCATCATGGAGCAGACAACAACCACCAGGGCATTACGAGATGTTGAGAAGAGCCACAAAGCTTTACGAAGATATTTTACTTTATCCGAATCACCTTTGATCTTCAGTTCTTTCAGTTTCTATAAAACGTAAAAATATTCTCATGATAATATATTACAACGATTTATTTTTTAAACACCATTGTGTCAGAAGTGTAAAATATACTCTATACTACTTGTATCAAATATGCAGATATCTAGTAACTACCGTACCGAAGCAAATTCTGATGAAATAAACACAATCAGTAACAATGTGCTTCTTGGAATACTGTAGTGGATTGAAATATGAGAAACATTGTACAGATACAAGTCATGTGTTTGTACATTATTACTAAATGCTAACTAAATTGTATTGTTTTTCATGAAATGTAAACGGATAGTTAGCTGTGGGTATACAGTATACCGACATGAAGACTTGAGCAACAAATCCGTTTAAATCATTCTTTAATAAGTTTGATTGAATGATTCAGTTAATTTTGCATGCAATTAAGAACTAAATAAGATAATGGATTTCAAAAATTAGAAATAATTTTACCCTCAAGAGCAATAAGAATACGATGCAAGAAAGTCCGAGAATAGTATCAGCGAGTTTAGTGAGATGAATGTTCAGATATATCTTGTGGATGTTATCCAAAAAATTCTTGGATGCGAAACTAAGTCCTAGAAGACCTTTGAGTTGCGAAGCTGCAATGATGACTGATGTAGCTGAAGTGAATCCAACAGTCACTGGTATGGAAATAAAGTCGATCAAGACACCTGGAAAAATCACTTATTGTTAATGTTAATTCATGACAAAATCTTGCTTTTTAAGTTTAGCGTAACATGTGGATTAAATATGGACTCGGAATTAACGGAATCAAAATATTTGAAGAATGAACATATTTGTAATTTTCCAAACAGTTTTCTTACCCAAATGTAAAATTCCCATAAGCATCTGCACCACACCAGAGAGGAAGCAGAGAAGTACAGCAAAATCTGGATTCCTGCTTGACACTTGCTGGTAAGTCATTAGAGCCATGAGTGCAGTAGGGCCGATGGTGATGTCTTTACAGGAGCCGAAGATCATATAAACGAAGCAACCAATGAATGAGGAATACAGTCCATACTGAAAAACAAAATTAATGTCTTAAAATATGTCCCATAAATATTATTTCAGTAGTTAGAATCAACCTAACTTCAACAACAAAATTTAATTCAATTCAACAATTAAACTAGGATTAGATTGGACCATTATAATCTAAGGATTGGACATTATAAAAAATGTTACCTGTGGTTCAAGTCCAGCCAAGGTGGCATAAGCCAAAGCTTGTGGCATAACAGTCAACCCTACTGTGACACCAGCAATCAAATCTGCTACAATCTGCTCACCAGTGTACTGTGGAATCCATCGTAGTATGGGGACGCGCTTTGTGAGAATTCTCTTTGCCAAAGGCTGCTTCTTCTTGGAGGGGGAATCCTCCCCACTCTGGGTTATCATTGTTGTGTCTGTGTGGAGCTCTGTAAACAAATAATAAAAACTATTATACATTATGTACATAATAAAATAATATTCAGATTTAGGATTTAAGCAATAAGTCCGCAAACTGTACAAATAAAAAAGTAAGTAAATGGTAGGTACTGCGAACAAAATTGGTTCACTGACATTTACATGTAAAATATAGTAGCGACATAATTTATGTGTCACATTATATTGTCACACTCCTATTAACCTGGCTTTAGTCGTTACTGACACTTATACTTGAGTGAGAGGGCTAAACAAATAAATATTAACAAAAAACAGTCAGCATTTATTGATTCAGCAGGCTTAAACTGTATTTTGATGTTTGATTAAAAGTTAGCCCACGTAGGGCGACCTACTTGCAAAATGTATACTAGATACTCGTATATACAATTAGTGCATTTTTATACAATTAAGACCTTGTACGGAAAACAGAAAATAAATTATGCCAATAAAATACAAGATATTTAGATCACAAGATGGGTAAGAGAGTTCAAACGTCTAATTTTCTAGAGTTCCCTAACACTGTTTATTCCCGACCCTATCTAAGCTTTAATAATGATTTTTCAGGATTGGTTTGATTTTGTAGATTTATAATATGAGTCTGTGATAAAACAATAAACATTTATAAATCACATCACACTAGATACAAGGTGATAATAAAGAAGTAAACATAATACGCGTATAACGAAAAATAGAGCAAATAAGACGCTCCAACTTTTTCTATTGCAGATTTCTTATTTTTAGGAAGATAGGTACCAAATTATCTGCTCACTTCTATTATCGCTTAATCATTTCTGATACCTAAATCCTAATTAGATGGTTCGTTTAACAGCCTATTTTGTAATTACTTGACGATTAAATTAATTTCACGATAATATACACTATAACGGAATACTTTACGACACTAAAATGTGGAAAGGGCTAAATAAATTATGAGTAAGGCAAAGTATTTTAAAAATCTCCCGCCAGTTCACCACACTACCTCATCTTTGTATTGGTTCCATCAATTTGGTGGATGAAATAGATACAGGACAGGAGATATTCAGAACCCTAGTTTTCTCAAACATCATCTTTCAGCTATAATTTACTATTTTCCTTGATTTTTTATCATCATACTATTATCATCTTTACAATATTTAAGTCGGGAGAATCTTCGTTAGCTACAATATTCATGTGAAATATTTTTCCCACACGACCAGCACCCATGAGATAAGAGGCCCCACATTTCCTCTACATTTCCTCGAGAACAGCTTGGATGTGCAGTTATAATGTCCTGTATTATTGTGTTGCCAACTTTTAGATCATTGATCTCTAAGCCATTGTCGCAAATAATGTAATCTCTTATTACTCAAGACTACACGTTTTTCTATTTTACGCCCATGACCGGTTTTGAACTGTTGGACATTGCCGGAATTAATACTTGGCTACTCGTTTTTTTTTCAGTTATTTACGTTAAGTTTGATAGTATACTCACGGTCAATAGATTTCACCTTGAGTTTGTACAAATTGGAGCAAATAATTAAGTGTATACGCTCTGAGTCACGGTGCTATTAGTAAATACAATAAATTAACACCTATACAATATGAATGGCATGAAATAATCACACTGCACTGTGATTGGAATGTTTTAAGTGACAACCACATCGGATAAAATAAAAATATCAGTTCTGATATCCGTAAAGTGAAAAATGATTGCAGATTTTATCCTCATAAAGATTTCAGTTCGCGAATACAGGGAAGTTGGTGAATGCACATTGCACACACAGGTAATAAGATATCAGCATACGAACAAAAAACTGACAGCTTCAAATTGAGTTGGATATTGCTCACGGTTATACAGCAAGTCAAATAAAAATAAACAAATCAGTGCGATAAGTATACGCGAATAAAAAATATTGTTCTATGTGGGTAACAAAAAAGTGTAGATTAATAAATTATTTAAATAAAACAAATTCAAAATATATAACCGCATCTTCTCCATCTTCTGCAACTCTGACTAACTGCATCTTAGTATTAGTGGCGCCTAATAAAAACATGCATAAAATATCTTATAAAAGGTAAGTTTTGAACATTTTTTTATTACACAACGTCAACAAAAACACGACAACGTAATTTTAAGACGATGTATATTAAGTCGGTACAACTGCAAATAATATATTATTATGATGATCCAACGGCTGATCAAATAACTTCAATTGTGAAACCTCGGCAGAAAAATAAAATGTGGTCGAAGTACTCGATACATACAAATGGACGCGGCACTAAGTGGATAACAATGGGATTTTCGTTAATAGCATATACTTACCTTATTTATTAAAGGGCCAAGGAATAAGCAGAAGAGAGGCATTGAAAGAACAGACGCTGTCGACCTCAAGAATGACCTCTATCAAAATGATATTCGATTATTTCGACATGATGTGGTAAACAGGAAAACTTCTATAAAATTATATAATGGAAAACCAAGTTCTGGCAAAGATGCATACAAAAAAATGCACCTTGAGGTATTCCCGAAATGTGCAACGTTTTTTACGGTCTATTTTTATTTCATTACGTAATACACGTTAACGAAAATAAGATTTAATGGTTTTACCTATATTTATATATTTATTGTATGGCCAAAATTTAAAGTTGGGTGAATTTTCCTGCTTGTCAGAGACTTAAATCTAGATTTCTTATGTACTGCATTGCTTCGTCGCTAAGGGTGAGGAAGTCTGATGCATTGGCACTGTACGCTGTGAGTGCACACCAATACCACTGCTTCCATGCCACCACGGTATATCCCAAGAGTTAGGTAACCAGCAGGAGCGAATAGTGGATTTTTGTATAAGGAAAGCCGGGATTAACACTTTGATTGCATTGTGTCAGATTAAACATATTTTTTTATGATCTTCAATCAAAACGGTAACTCGATGAGAATCGTATTCTTAGGACACTTCGCCCCTGGCAACCAGTAAATACTATGTGTGCGTACAAACGCACATAGTATTTTCTTTGCGAAAACATTTATATGACATGCAGAATGGGTGACAAAACTCACTGCTGAAAAAGATAAAAAGCGAATCTTACAGGAAAAAATGTATAAAAACAACAGGAGAGGCAATTATACAATTCGCTGATCTCACGAGATGTAGGAACCTGGAACAATGATAGAAGTATGTACACACGAGTAGCTTTATTGAGTACCTACCTGTAAATAACATTATGTGGATAAATATTGCATAGTAAATTAATTAAAGTTGCCGAAATAAAATTAAGATTTCCAACCACATAAGCACTAAAACATGACCGCTGCAGTTGTAAACATTTTATTGCTTTTAAAGGTAAGATATTAGGTAGGTGCCATATAGTCATATGGATATATGTGTCTTTGGAATATTATCGAATTGATACCAATCATTACGTTTCATATTGCACAATAATTATACAGGCACTTTTAGAGTACATTCACATTCAAGCTATATGCAAGTAGATTGATATGACGCAACGTTGCAGTGGGAAATTCGTTGTTGATAGATACAATAGTAGGCATTATAATAAATGTATTATAATTTACAATTATTAATTTATTATTGATTGCGTATATTATGATCGAGGTTAAAAAGATTGTGAAATGTAGACGACTGTAATAGAGAAATATTTTAATATAATATCAATGAAGAAAAACTAAGATAATGAATTACAAGGTGGGTATAGGTTTTTATATTCTAAAAAAACTTTCAAAACAACGAATATATTGCTGGATTAAGTTTCATAATGAATACGAGTACTAAGATATCTCGTTGAAGTTATAAGTTATGCATTACATTACAAACATTTTACCACATTTTATAATTTTAACAAAAATAATTTCGCAGGTCTTTTTTTTTCTCTCTCAAATGAATGACACCCCGCGAGTATTCGGTTGGCGAAAGGTTAGGCAAATAAACGTAACTTAGTTGTTAAGAGTGTGCATACCGACATTTCAAAAATTTCTAAAAACGGGAGACCTTCTATCTCGACAACCGTTACTAAATATGCTTTGGAACAAAATAGAGTAGATGCATTGAACCTTTATCTAGGGAATAACCGTAAAATATTTTTTATATCTTGTACAGATTTCTCAAAAAATAATTAAAAACACCACTGATCTTTTTTTCCGAAAGACAGAAATTCGTTTCCCGAAAGTTGCGGAGTGATTTTTTTTTGTACTGATAATATGCATTAAAATCTAGGGAATAACCGTAAAAGTTTTTTGATAGACGCAAAATTAACCACAAAAAATGAAAAAAAAACGCTATTTTTTACCATTTTATCATGCGATTGTCACGCAATTTTCAACCTTAATGCCGTGGGAAAAGACTGTGACGTCATTCTTGGTCCAAGCCCTTAAAACCCGAGGTCTCAAGTCGTATATCTTTACGTAAACTAGTAATTGAGCTTACGTTTAATTAAATAAGGTAAGCAATAATTAGTAATGACGTAAATAAGTATTATGAACTTGGATTGTAACATTTTGTTGTGTGACACAAACCACTGCTTACCGTTACCTATAATAACATTATTATGCAGGTACGGTATACTCGCATATGTCCTCAGTTAAACCAATTGCCAATTTATATTATAACCTTACATCTCAATGTCCATGACCTACACATAGCACTACGCACTTGCTGATTCCCTTTTATTAAAATACAAAATGATGAGATTAATTTAGAAAATGGAAAACTAGATTAAATTAAAGTGTACACAGCGGGCCATGGAAAGACAGATGCTCGGCGTGAGCCTTCGAGATAAAATTAGAAACGAGGAAATAAGACGCCGAACTAAAGTTACCGATATTATGGACCGCATTGGAAAATTAAAATGGCAGTGGGCTGGGCATATGGCTCGACAAGAGGATACTAGGTGGGTACCCAGAATCCTACAGTGGAGGCCCTGGAACAAAAGGAGAAGCGTCGGAAGACCTCCCAAAAGGTGGTCTGATGACCTAGTCCAACAAGCCGGAGGAACCTGGATGCGGAGGGGGAGAAACAGAGATGAGTGGAAGAAAATGGAAGAGGCCTACGTCCAGCAGTGGAGGGAGGAAGGCTGAGGAAGAAGAAGAAGATTATGCAAAATTATAATGTGTCACACTGGTGCAAAACAAAAACATTTAATATAATTGAATGTTGTATCCATCTTACATATGCAAGTTGATGCGGATGAATGAACTCATATAACAATCAATTCATATTTCAGCAATGTAAATAATAATATTATCAAGCAAGTTATATATAGGTACTGTAATGAATTATAGTAGATAGGATTCCTCATCCCCACCACTCCTGTATCCTATATATTCAACCCTATCCGTGATTCTGTGTCAGATAATCCAAGTAAGTTCTCCGTAACACACCTCACACTCGTCGCGCCCTTAGTGTGATTCATACATATTGTACTAGTGTTAAACTCTTGGAGATAGCTAAGTTAATTATTATATTCATACTGTGTAATCTCAAATATATTATAAACCTATATTCTTTTTCTTGAATAAAATAAACTTTTTATTTTGTTAAAATCTCGGCCACAGATTTTAACTGGCGCAGCGCTGTAGGATTTTTGGAGTACTTATTAACCAAAGTGTTTAATTAAAGTGCTTAAGTTCTTAAACTTTTCACCAGAAATAGAACCTAGTGCTCAATATAAACTTTGAACTCACTAAGTGACGTGATTGTGCTATTGGAATTATTGGAACCTGACCCGACAAGAAGAGAGATGCTGATTTGGTGGATAATGGTGCAAATGTAAGTCCCAAACATTGTTCTTCCTTTGCATCCCTTACCACTTTCAAACTCATCAACCCTATTGTTGTATCCTGACTATTGAAGTCGAAAACCTGATTATTGGAATCAAACCCCTGATTATTGGAATCAACCCCTGACTATTGTAGTCATTATTCTATTATTATAATAGTAATCTAGTATTAAAATAATTTTGAAGTAGGCACACACATCACCTACATTATATTATTACAGATTACCTTACACCGTGCACTATACATACGTATAACTACATACATACGAGTACATAAGTCACGACTCGCGACACCGAGTCCCGAGAACAATAACTTAATGACTCACAAATATACCTAGTCCTAACATTGGGCGAAATAAATGCACACATATTTTAAACTAATAAATAACAGTTTATTATATTAACACGAAGTTCATAGGAACTTATTATTTTAACACATCCGAATTCTGACATTGTTTATTTTAAGTCTACACATTCCAGACATTTTAACATTTAGTATTTTTACAACCTATTGTAAAGGTCTTTAGGTTCAATTTATTATTCACGAAATTCAACATTCCGAAGAGACGCATATTTGGATCATTGCTAAAATTTAAAAAAAAAGAAAAGGCTTGAAAAAACTGTCGCAATGGAAGCCCCACAAATGAGCAGTGGCGTACCACAAAACAATGTTGCCATACCCATTACATACACCGATATTCCTCAAAATATCATAAATATCATTCCGACATTTGACGGAAACGCGGCCCGCCTGAATAATTTCATCTCAGCATGCGAGTATTTCTTACAAATAGTCGTACAAATTCACCAAAATTATATAACACATGCGCTTAGAATAATTATCGGAAAATTAGACGGCAGAGCCCTGACATTGGTAGGGAACAGAGACGGAATAAACTCGTGGGAGGAATTAAAGATATTATTAATCAACTATTTCGGAGACCAGCGTAACGAGAATTGCCTCGTCCAGGATCTCCTACAGATGAGACCACGTAGCAACGAAGCTGCTTACAACTTCGGCGCGAGAATTCAAGACACCCGTGGCCTTTTGATGGCCAAGGTCCAATTGAGCGACCCAGATGTGAGGTCCCGCCAAACTAAAGCAGGAATTTATGATGGCATGGCTCTTCAAACTTACCTTAAAGGGTTACCAGGTATGTTGGGATTAGCCGTAAGACTGCGTAACCCGACATCAGTAGAACAAGCTATGGCCTATGTGATGGAAGAGGAAAACTTTAGTTACTCACAGAGACGAGACCAATCAGGCTCACAAGGTATTAAGCCAAAGGATGTGCACGTGCCGCCGAATAATTCATTCGGGAGGCCAAACCAACCATACAGGCCCATGGCCCAGAATAATAACAGACCGCCACTAAAGGCGAACTCTAACCAACGACAATTCAGACCAAATTATGGGCAGTTTGCGCCCAGGCAACTCCCAAATTTTCAAAGACAAGGACAATTTCAACGGCCACAAGCCCAGCCATATATAAAAAAAGAAAATAATTCGGACCAAACAATGAGGACAGCGAAACCCCTCGCTCCAAATTGGACAGCAGAAGAATTGTTCTATCACAGTGATGGCGACGAAGATGAAGAAATGTACAATGCGGAAAGAGAATACAATCATTACGAAGAACAGCTATACGCAGGAGAGGAGGAACAGATGAACGAAAATCATTATTTTCAGAATGGCAAACCCCCTATCAACAAAGGATAACTCATAATTACAGACACGAGCAAAACTCTTCTTATGATGGTCACCAAGAATTTACAACTAAGGAAAACTTGCAATTCACTAACCAAAATTACTTACCCATACAAATACATAACTATGCAGTTAACAAACCGGAAATAAAGGACCGTGTCCCTTACGCATACTACGATAAAATTTTCATAAATCAGAAACGTGCTGAAAGCACCACTCAACAGGAATGGATCGACGAAGCTCCATTCGAAGATATTAAGTACCTATTTCATTGTGACGTCAGAGAAGAAAATTCAGAAACTATCCCAAAGACAACTGAAAAATTACCAGAACGCAAGAAGAAGAAAAGGAGAAACCATCGAGTGAAGATCAAGTCCCAAGGAAATGATATTGAACCAACGAGAATTCTACAAATAGAAAACCCAACTAAAAATTTCGATTATCCACAAAAGGAGAAAAACGTTTCGGAAAAATTAACAACAAGATTAAAAACGGAAAAACTACCAGATAAAAATGTAAACGACCCCCCGGACGGATACGAAGGAACAACAATTCTAAAACCTTTAATACTAATCGAGACAGAGAAAATTTTAACATCACTGAACAATCAATTTTTAAAATTTAAAGAAGATAGGGATGGCTATGAAAAATCCATAACTAACTTGAAAAATTTAAAAACCAAAGTTCAACAAAATAGCCCAAAAATAAGCAATACAATAGTCAAAGACCCGATTATTCAACATGAAGAAAATGATAACCAGCCACGCCCCTGGCCGATTAGTAACATACCCGATCATACATACAAGGATACAGTGTACCTTACGAGGGAAGTCGAGGAACGGAAAAATGACGCAAATAACTCAATAAAGATTACTGGCTCGAGTTCGACAGCGCAGGACAATGAAAAAATCAGTTTCGAAGAATTCCCATTGGAAAAATATCAAATCATAGATGAAGCAAAATCTTGCAGAGTAAATGAAGAAATTGTAAAACGTTTACACGAATTACAATCAATTATAGACACACTTGCAGATAGAGAAGGTAGTCGAGAGGAAACAGCAATAGTGCATAAGAAGGAAATTACAGAAAAATACGGAAATTACCAGAAACGGAAACAAGAACAGATAAAGAATGTGGAAACTTCTCAACAAGGCCTTACGAACTATCCATCCATCAGTAATAAACTGACGCATCAACAAATCCCTAAAGAGACTAAATTAAGACGTAACCAGCGACAACGGTTGGAAAATATATTATATACAAGGTGTGACTCTGAAGGAAATATTGTAAAATTATTGAAAACCCAAGGGAAACTAGCAGTTGCACCCTGACCTTAAAACAATGCCACGGAAGAAACATCACCTACACGAAGACTTACCGCATACAAAGGACATTGATATAACTTTATACGAAGATTAAGATACATACATAGTTTTATTTTAGATATAGAAATAAGGATTTAATCTACAAAAGGGGAAAATGCAACGCCAACGCAGATGCGCTATCCAGAGTACAAATAAACCCACTAGACACGCGATCTATGATCGTTAACATAGACTTTGACGACATGTTAGAGATGGACGAGCGTAGAGCCATCGAATTAATAACACCCCCCGATACGACCCTGGTACCAATGGAAATTGACAACACAGTACCTAACACGAGTGTAAACTTCGAACCATTTACCACATACCAACCGGACCGGCAACCAATATCGAATCAAAATTCTCCTATAACTATTACTGACCTAGACGAAATGGTGACCTTCGAGGTTACTAACCAACAGCCATTTTCGAATCAAAATTCCCCTATAACTATAACGGACTTAGACAGACTGGTGCTCTTCGATACTACCAACCCTACAACGCCTACAAACATACTACCTACACAAAGCGAACCGCTTAGTGAGGATACCCTTACAGCAGACGAAGCCGAACCCATAATTGTACCAAGATCCAGCGAAAGAACGGAGACAGCGGATGAAAGTGAGATGGAACGGACTGAAACAGTTGTATCGGCTGAAAACAATGAAGTGACGGAAGGTATACCTATCTTAGAAGAAGCAATCGACTCAAAAACTCCTCAATTTTTCATAAGAACTCATTTTACTGATAACAAAGTAGTAACAACGAACCACAATGAATTTCAAAAGATATACACCGTATCACTCCCCAAACGAGATAACAGAGACTTGATAATGGAATTTTTGATCGAATACACAAGTAATACAACCAGATCATACTTATACTTCGAAACAGAAGAACTATACAAACAATTTTGCCGAGTATATATAGAATCGTTCAACAACAACGGACCCAAATTAGTGCGATGCACTCTAAGAGTGATAAATGTAACAGATAGAAATGAACAGCTCAAACTAGTAGCGGACTATCATGACGGAAAGACAAACCACAGAGGAATAATTGAAACGTTTAAACACCTACGAAGAAAATATTACTGGCATAAAATGAAGGACGACATAGCGACCCACATCAATAATTGCGAGAGATGTAAACGCGCAAAATATGAAAGACACCCACCAAGACCACCAATGATGCTAACAGATACAACTTCCAAACCTTTTCAGGAACTGTACATCGACACATTTATAATTGAAGGACAAAACTTCCTGACAATAATAGACGCTTTTTCAAAGCTAGCACAAGCAATACCCATCATCAGCAAAACGGCAGTTTGCATAAGCGACGCACTAATACAATATTTCACATTTTACGGCACCCCAGAACGGATCACATCAGATGGTGGTACAGAATTTAATAACGATACAGTACGAGAGATATTAATATCTCACAAAATCAATATACATTTAACAACCCCAAACAACCCCCCTTCCAACGGGCTAATAGAGAGATTCCACTCCTCAATAATCGAACACTACAGATTGCTGAGAGAGAAATACCAGGACAATCCCGCGAACATAATGAAATATGCTTTAATAGCATACAACAACTCCATACATTCCACCACCAATATGACACCATTGGAACTTCTTTTGGGACACACAAAATCTCGAGACCCATTTGACATGTACTACGACCGGATGTATTATCAAGACTACTCGAGAACGCATAAGGAGAGAATGCAGAGAGTATACGAACAGCTTAGAGGAAGTGTAGCCGAACAGAAAGCGAGAATTGCAGAGAAGAGAAATGAACGAGCAGAAAATGTATTCGAGGAGGGACAGATCGTATATGAGCGGACGAATGCACGAAACAAGGCAGCAGACAAATTCAAAGGACCAAGTAGAGTCGAAGTATTGAATAGGGATCAGACAGGCATTATAGACACCGGAGATAGATCTCGTAAAATACATACAAGAAACTTAAGACGACCGCCTATTGTTGCAGGTGGATCATCGAGGCCACCGTAGTGATGGAAAGGCAAGACAACAATCCAGGACTCCTACCAAGATACCTTGGTAAGTCACAAAACCAAATTGACCACTGGACTCTCGTACAAAAATTTGATCTAAATGAAATCAAGATAGAACTGGATAATTTGCAAAATAACTACAATAAAATACAGGACAGCATGAACAACACGCATTATGGAAAGATGTACGAACGGGAACTCTACAATTTCAATTACTTATTACGTTACTCACTGAATAACGCCCTACAGAAATACCATCAAATCATACCATATACACGTACCAAAAGGGGACTAGTCGATGGACTAGGATCCATAATCAAAGCTATCACAGGAAATTTAGACGCTAAAGACGCTGAAGTATATGACGCAAAAATCAATCAACTACAAGAAACACAGAACAAAATAACCCACATGATATCCAACAAACTATCAATAATGGAGAGCGCGATAAAGACATTTGATGGCATTACTAGTAAATTAAAATCAAATCAACTAGTACTACACTCACGAATCTTACAACTAGAACAAAGCATGAACACTACCCATTTGGCGGAAACCCAATTTAATGAATTTGTAATAGCCGTATTAGTGTACAATCAATTAATTACCGCTGCAGACACTTTGTCTCAGATACTATCAGACGTACAGAACGCAATTACCTTTTCTAAATTAAATACTTTACACCCATCAATAATTAAGCCTGAGGACCTTATAATAGAGTTACAAAGAATCACCACATTTAACTTACTAAAAGACGATTCAAATTTCCCCGCAGACACCACACTAGACCAGGTACCATTTTTCGAAAAATGCACAAAAGTCAAGGGTTACCAAAAGGGAACATCAATTTATTTCATTATCGAAATACCAATAGTCGAATCCACTCCATATTCATATTATCACCTCTATGCCCTTCCAGTCCAAAGCCCCCAAAATTCCTTCCAAATGATTATCCCGGAACAAAAATACCTAATGAGCAATGGGCATAAATACATATTTGACCAACACCCCTGCGAGGAGATTACAACCAACAACTACCTGTGCTACAACAAGCAAGCATCCACAATGAGCGAGGAAGCACCATGCGAAGTACAATTGATTCACCATACCAATAACTATGTAAAATGTAAACTTACTCCCGTAAACATCGAAACACCAAAGGTGCAACACCTAGAAAAGAACCAATGGATAGTAGTAGCTTCAAAAGAATCATCAATAACCTCACGTTGTGGAGAAACCCAAGAAACGGAAATATTAGCAGGCAGTTACATCATCAACATAGAAGGCGACTGCATAGCAGAAATTCAAGGACACAAACTTCATAACTACCAAAGCAACCTTCAAAACATACGCTTTACTAAATTACCCACGATGGCAGCCATATTGCATAGTGTCCCAGCAACCACACCTAGAGAACCACTTATCTTGGAAGACATTCAATTAGATGAATTAAACACTCTGGATCTACAAGTAAAACAACTACAAAGAGAACTCAACAACGACATCAACACCAACATCATAGTGAAGAAGATAAGCACATGGACAATATTCTTATATGTAATACTTATTATATTTGTGACATGTTTTATGCTTAAGGTAGTTCATAAAAGACTCAAAGAGAGAAAACCAAAAACCGAAGATGAAAATGTTGACTGTGAGAATGTAGAAAAACTTTAGAAATAAAGATGTTCCAAAGTTTTTCTCGTAAGGATGGGCGAGTTATATATAGGTACTGTAATGAATTATAGTAGATAGGATTCCTCATCCCCACCACTCCTGTATCCTATATATTCAACCCTATCCGTGATTCTGTGTCAGATAATCCAAGTAAGTTCTCCGTAACACACCTCACACTCGTCGCGCCCTTAGTGTGATTCATACATATTGTACTAGTGTTAAACTCTTGGAGATAGCTAAGTTAATTATTATATTCATACTGTGTAATCTCAAATATATTATAAACCTATATTCTTTTTCTTGAATAAAATAAACTTTTTATTTTGTTAAAATCTCGGCCACAGATTTTAACTAGCATAATAAACAGTTGCATATAATAACAAATAACAACAGATACTGTGCTTTATAAATGCGAATGAGATGTTGGCTGTATAGATCTTATATCCAATTGTGGTATTTTCCTCAACTGTTATTATCTTGACAAAGGTGCAGGAAAAACTGTTCATGTTACGTAACAAATTAAAGTTTGAAAAACATCCATTCGTTAACAAAAATAAATTTTATTTGTATATTGAAAAGATGTCTTCTCGTTTTGATGAATATCTTTAAGAGATCGAATATGATGAGAGTATTCTTATGTCTCCCTAAGAGCTTAGACCATTATTGTCTTAACAAGCAGTTATAATCTACATACAGCAAAGGATGGACCTTCCATCAGGCTTATGACTGATCGTCGGCTGGCTTAATGTGTTCACTTTACACTTAAGTAACATTCACCAATTCCTGCAGTCCATCCATCTGCCGCGGCCGGGAATCGAACCCAGACCTCCAACCTGACAAGCCGGTATTATATCTACCGCTATGCTATGAAGGTCACGAAGATCAGTCATAAGCCTGATGGAAGGTCCATCCTTTGCTGCATATCTGTTGAGATATAACTACTTGTTAAATTCAACTACGATATGTAAAAAAATTCCGATGGTCTCACAAAACATAAATTGTGATTTTCATAAATAATCTTCATTATTGTCTTGATTAATGCGATATTTCCACAGAACATATAAAGAAATACATGCGTACATGCAATATGCACAGTTAATAAACAACTCCCTGATTGCAAACTGACAATCTTCATATTATTTCAATTCATGCTGATGAAAATTGTTTTAAAAAAGAATACCGACTACAAATCAGTGAGTATACCATTCAGAGTTCAGTGTTCGTGATAGAGGAAGATAAGGACAAACATTGTGTATTTATATATGGGATCATATCTCGCGGATCCCCCAGGATCAACATAAACAAGAAGCTGATTAGATAAAGCCATGGGTAAATATGCATTACATAAATCCTCGTATTGCTGATAAAATGTCACTGGCGTCTTTAATAAATAACCATTGAATAATAAAAAACGCAAAATAAATCACAATATAGTACAAATACATGAATCAATTATGGTAATTTAGACATTAAGTTTATAGTTATTTGCTAAAGGAGGAATAGTGCATTCAACATAAAATATTAGGTATGATTTTGGGAACTATTGCAGCAGCGCGGCCCCACTTTCTGGGAAAAACTTTTTTTTTTTCAAAAAAGCGCTAAAAACGTTATCGTCTCGCTTGGCTTGACTGCGGGTGGGGCCGGACGAGGGCACAGAAAGTCAGAATGTGTTTTTTTTAACGAATTTAATAAAATACGATGTTTTGGATTTGAAATGTCACTCCTGTCAAAAGATTATCGTGTTTCAAAAAGGTGCTAAAAACGGTATTAGCGCTTTTTTAAAACAAAATAAGCTTGGCTTTGAATGGGGCCGCGCTACTGCAATAGTTACTGATTTTGTATAACGTTTTGAGGTATATAATAATGAATTTAAAGTAAGTGGACATACGTTTTGCACAACATTCGTCACTTTGGAAAGGAGTTAAATAACAAGTTTGTTCAATTCCCTTTCACATTATCATCTTACTCATCAGATCACATCACTGATAATAACGCAACACATTTTATGATCATTTGAACACAATACAACATTAGCTATATTATATACTAATCTAATAATGTCTGATTTATTACAATACATAAACGCATTATTATATTTGTCACTGCAAAGTGTAAGTGAATCATACTGCCGATAAAAAAAATAGTACAGTAGTTGTTTCTTATCCAATAAAGACTCTGTATATAGTAGATTACTGAACGCATACAAACTAAACCAATAAGGCATACCTACTAGGTTGTGTTCAAATCACAAATTTTCAGAGAGATTGTACATCTCTATGTAATACTCGTAGTAGGGTGGCGTCAAGAACAACACAATATTAAATCACTACACTTGGTGGTAAATAACTTCGCTGTGTATCAGAGAATGCATTTCTATAATATAAGATAATTGATACGTTAAAGTTAAACGACGTCTCATTTCATTATTGACTCATTGAAGAGCACTATGTAATAAAGTATGCACATTGCAGAATGCATTACACTGGACCATACCATCACGGTGTATCTAATAATGGGGTAAACAGAAAATACTGTATGTGCATAAAAACGTACACAACGCATTCTCATCGACTTTCAAAATGGGTGGCGAACCTTGTTGCAAGAAAAGGTATATATGTTCTAATACATGGAAATGTTTTATGTACTTATAAGTTTTACAAACGCCTGACTTTTACATATCTACTTATTTAAGTATTCAATGGCCAACAGAGTTGCTAATACAATATTTATACAAAAAAAACATTAAAATTTACTTAATCTACGTTTTATAAACCAAGGAAATAAACAAATACAAGCAATCGATGCAAACACTAAAAAAAGGATTTGGACTCGCTCGAAAAAATATCAAAAAAGAGCGGAGCCCCATTTTTCAACCCGGGTATTCCACAGATAGTTTCATCCCCAGTCTATCACGTGTGTTTATGACATTTAAATAATAGTCACAAAATGCATTGGTCATTAGGTCCATCATCTAACTATTGACCTTCGATTCATGGATTTTCTTATTATCAACATGCTTCACATGTCAACCGTTTATATCATTAGACAATTCTAATAGAGGCACGTATTTGTAATACAGTTGGCAGTAGCAGGTACAATAATAATAAATTAAATGAGTACTTATTGAAAAAAATCTTAATATTTCACGGTGCTAAGTCAGGGACCAGGGTACGACATCTATTGTTATTGAAATAACTCAATCATTACGTACATGCAGAGGTCGAGTCTATCATTATTAATAAAAAATGCACTATTCATTACCTATGTCTAGCTAAATACTTCACCAGACTACGTGTGTATTTACAAGTGCAGTAGACAAGGTTCCGAAAGTGAGGAAACTAGGTTAACACTTATTTAAAATAAGGATAAAGTAAATCAATTTGTTTATGCATCAAGTAGTGGAGAAAATGAAAGATGCGTAATACTCGTATGTAGGGCGTAGGGGCTGGAAAAAATCGGTGTTATTTTTCGGGAAATGTGGTGTTATTTTTCATACGTCTATATCATTAAAGTGGTCAATTTTGCATCTTTTAATACAGGAGTATTAAAAAAAAATATCGTGAACAATATTTTATACAAACATCCTTAAAACAAAAATATTTGAGTAAAACAAAAAACACCTCTCGCCAAGATTTTTTTCAGTGTAGTTCTTCTTACTTTCATAGACGCACTGTTTTTGATGATGTTTCAATTACGATGTCTTCCAATATAATGGTCCCAATTTGCGTCAAATATGAAAAAGTTCGCGTTATATAAAAGAATGCTTTAATTCGCGTTATTTGTGTAAAAAACACGAAATTCGCGTTATTTGTGTTAAAAACACGAAATTCGCGTTATTCGTGAATAAATTCGTTTTATCGCGATCGCTAAATCTTTCAGTCTCTAGTAATATGTAGTATTTTAAGTTTAATTTGTTTTAACATAGAAATGTTTTTCTGGTAAAATTGACGGGCCTTCACTGGTTTGCTTTCTGTTTTTGTTTAATTGTTGATATGTGCTGTTATAACTGCTTGTGCCCATGTGATTGAATAAATAAAATAAAAATAAAAAATTGTAACAAAGAGATGGTCTGGTTGGTAACGCGCTCGACAGTTAATTCGGCGGGCGCGGGTTCAATCCCCGACTTACTCCACTTCCCCGACGCTTTTCAAGCTTTCTATGAATTTGTAATCTATTTGGGTTTATTTCGATAAACCCATCAGATTCATTTTTTACATAAAAAAAATGATTCGACAATATTAGAAGACCATCCACGTGACAAACTATCCAGTATCCATCATACTACGTTACAATTACAATAAAGTCTTGCAGTGACAAATCATATACCCAATCATAATATGTAATGTCCAGTCATAGAACACACAAATACAGCCAGAGACAGGTAGGTAGATACCATATCAATTACTTAAGTTAGGTATTGCGATACACCATTTTTTATGTCATGTTTCATACAACATTACACGCGTAAATAATCAAGGGAAGTGATTTGCAGTGTTTTTCAAATGTGGATGGATTGATAAATAATCAGTCAAACATTATGTTACGTGGATCTCAAAGAAAGCGTTGTTTATATGGGAGGAATGTACGATGGAAATAAGTACGTAGGTACCTTAATATTCCCATTGAAGAATAATAAAAAATATGTAATAGATGTGGAGTTAGTTCAATATTTTTTAAATAATAAATATTTTACTCTCATTCACTTGTTCCAGTATTAAATAATAATAAATTAAGCAATCACTTCTATTGCTCACTATTATCCAGAGGCCGCATTTATTTTGGATTTTCATACCTATATTTTGAGTCGATCTTCGCCAAATTCCAGTTTCGTAGACCAAAAACTGACGCATCACCACAAACATCATCTGTCTAGCAATGTTCAGGTCTAACCGGTTTTCTACAGCCTTGAGATTGTGAGAGGTTATAGTCGTTCGAATCAAAAACTCTAAGGATAACTTGTATATTACATATTGTGTATGAAAAAACAAAAATCCCCAAAATATAAAAATAATACACTTAAACAAACATGATGCGAATATGTACGAGTATGTAGAGGTACAGGCAAGCTGAAAAATAAAGTAATTATGTTTATCGCAGTGCCTCGTCAGTAAAAATATACAACCAGTTTTACGAACTGAGGGTTTTATGAATATATTTATATATGTATTCGGCCATCTTAATAATTTCAAATATAAAACTTGTTTATATCACGATCATGTGATCACAAGCAAAAAATATTAATAAAAACCTTAACCCACGGTATGCAAACAAGGCGTGCGAAACAACCTTTGCAGTGACTTGCAGAACTACGTCATGTGATGGTTGCTAAAAATGAAATGAAAAGAA
This sequence comes from Ceraclea dissimilis, assembly GCA_963576895.1. Lineage (NCBI taxonomy): Eukaryota > Metazoa > Arthropoda > Insecta > Trichoptera > Leptoceridae > Ceraclea > Ceraclea dissimilis. The sequence goes on from OY756361.1 coordinate 4,780,032, forward strand.
CAACAATGACTCAGAGTCTGTTGCCAACTAAACGATCTTTATTTGGTCCATCTAAAGTTCAAATTACAATGATAGTCATTTAAACAATTTATTGAATCCCATATTCACCTCAAAAGAATGGTGCAACCAAACTGATGTAACATGGGTATTATTATTATATTCTACTCGTAAGATCCACTGTGAAATCAAAAGGCATTTGTGGAAAGCCAAATAACAGTTTGTTATAATCTTTACCCAAAACTCAAAGTTAGCGTTATTGATTGCTACGAAGCTTTTGTAACAAAGAACTTTTCATCACTTTGCGTAAAACGAAGAAATTTTAATAACAGATAACTATTAAGTCAGCCCTTTGTGTAATACTACATATTTTGACCAAGGCCATGCTGTCTTCACCAAATGGTGAAGAATACAAAAAAAATCAGCTATTCGCTAGTCATCAAGCGGGAAGCCGAGGGTGGCACAGAAGTCAGAAGAAAGCAGTTTTCCAGATTCTGAAATATTCGTGAATGGATCGGACTGTACAACCGAGAAGATTCCTCAATGGTACTTGTCAACGGCATCGGGGTTACTAACATAACACACGAAGAATAAAATTATCAGCGTAACTACGCGTAAAACAAGTAAGTAGTAAACTTAAGTCAGGAGGACTATACAAATACATTCTAAAATCTACCAATCCCAAATAATCGGATTCCAGAGGGAATCTTAAAAAAAAAAAACATTACAGCAACAAAAAATCTTGTACCAATCGTGGACCCAGTGCAAATAAAACAAAGATACACGATAAAAAATTGTTTTGGTTGATCTGAGTGATGGTACGGCATGGTACCTATTCATTGTGGTAGTAATGTATCATTAGGCAGGTGTACCTATAACATAACACCAAACTAGTCCCTCCAGTCTCGTGATTGGATAATCCCGTGGCGCAGATTCTGGATCATAAATTACAAATACATCATATAAAAACTGCGCTGTCTTAAAACTAAATTGAATATTAAAATAATATAAAAATGTACTTATTATATTTGTTCGACTGTAAATCGAAAAGAAAAAACATTTTGTTTCCCGTCACCGTTCCAACGTCACCTTTTCCATCAAAGACCTTTGACAAGACTCGTTAAAGCCTATTTTCGTCAAATTATAAGAAACGTTATTAACGTTAAACAATTTTACAAATTTTGTAACTGTAAGATGATGTCATTGTATAAATAAGCTTTTTTTCAATTTTGCGACAGCCGGTTCACCTCATATATCCGTCAGATCAGAATGCTTTTACAACCTTACTTAGCGTTGTCGAAATGACAATAATGTCGAAAGACTTTTGTTGATAATGCGGTCTGACGGCATTATTAAAAGTTCGCAACGCACGAGTACAAAAAAGAAATTGAGAAAAGCAAGGAGGAAGTCGCAAAGTAATACAGGTACTTAAATAAAAGAAGTTTTATACATATATTTTTTTAATCAGTAAATGAATCATTGATTTTTTATTGACAGCGGATGCAAGTAAGTATATTTATTTATTACAGTCAATTTCAAAACGATATAATTCCATGCGATATAACTTTCTTCAACACATTATTCTAATGTCGTGTAAGAATAGTTTTGCAATCAGTGTACAGTGACGCATGGCGTGTGGATATAGTTATGAATTTGATCAATGGCTCCGGATAGGTTAAATAATAACAAAAAATATGGACATGTACTAAAGTGGTAAACAAGCCATTCATCATGATAATATTTGCAAAGTTCATTAAGTTCAGTTCCGTCAAACAACAACAATGACAGATTTTCTTAGTATTTTATTCCTATACTAATATTTGAGACTAATTCAGACAAAAGCGGTATAAATAAATTAGATAGATTCATCACATTTATGAAACAAAACAGGGTAAACCTTATTAACAATATCGTTATTAACACTTTTATGAGAGTTCAATAGTTCTGAAACGACCCAATAAACGTTTCGGTGTGTCAGTAACTAGAGGTATCCACTCGTAATTGACTGAAAGAGAGGAAGTTTTATGCACGTATAGATATATCGTATGATAGTAGTAGTCATGTTACTACGCCGAATGGAAATCTATATTCTCCACATAATGAAGCAGAGTGAACATTGCTTATCAAAAGTGGACATTTAAATAATTTGAGTGAGTGATAATGAATAATATTTACATTGGTTTGAGATAATATGCCTCTAGTTTTACTTACTAAATCTGTAATATTTACATTGCATGTCTACTCCCAATTGACTACAATGCAATGAGGTGAGAACTAACGAAATAAAAAATACGATAACTTCGTAAAACACAGACAAAATATATTTTTTTTACCTATATCTCTCATAATAAAAACTCACAGACCATAGTATTCTAACAAATTAATGATCCATAAGAAATTCATATCTATGATCTACAACGCAATCCAATATTATCAACTAACTATTACTACCCGGAGTAGCAGATTTTCCAAATGTCCTGCAGAAATAAGACGTGTTTTAAAGCCTCACCACCTCTGATGTTTATAGTCCGTTCAAGCGAGGCTAGCAGCAAAAAATGTCTTATATACAATGCATATCTACAACGAGTACAATAATAAATATATAATTAAATTATTGGGTATTTAATAAGTTGTTTATGATGTTAATTATATCAGATAAATTATATCAGATAACAGATGGATGCAGTAATTGGCGTTGTAAAAAATGTATTCTTGGTTATTTTTTTGTAAATTGAAACATGCTGTTGTATTCAATAAAATGTAAAATAAAAAAATGCAAAAATAAAGCGTTAGATGACTCAGAGACTGCCAACAGAGGTAGATAGAATCTGGTTAGAGCATTATGTTATAATACTTTGAGGGTCATACATACTGCATCCAGCACTCGCGATAATCGTTTTATGTAGGCAGCTGGTACATAGGTATATAATATCTCATCGAAAATACGTAGGTACATTGTACGAAAAGAGGAATAGTCCGGCCTCAGAAAAGATGGGCCGATGATGTCTACATCCAGCAGTGGAGAGATGGCTAAGAAAGAAGATTATACGTGGTACCTTCTAATTTCATGTGTACTATTACTACTATTTACTCTCTTTATTTTCCCCCATTAGAATATAAACATGTCACAAAGCATCGCCACCCACAGCGTGTATTATCTCTTCCCACATCATCCTGAACATCTCTGTTAAAAATACAACCACTAATAATTTTACTCTACGATAATTTCTCGATAGCAATTTCCCTGAGATTAAAATCTGAAAACAAATTCCAGCCGAAAAGTAGGCAGGTACATTGGTCCAAGGAGTCCAACTTAACTGTAAATTTATGTCAAATCAACTGTACTTGAGTTTATCTCTACACTAAATTAGCAATTAGCGTTCCTTACATCTTATGTAAGGTATTTTGTATTCATAAAAGCTTTACGAATAAAAATAAGTAAGTATGCTGTAAATATATTGAGTATAATAGTATATTTTACGACCAAGTGACATTTATAAAAGGAGGAAAATTTGTTATGAAATTATACAAACGATTTCGGCAAAATCATTTCGTATTCCGGATCACAACAAATAAAACTATTAGAATTTTGCATAAAAAATGAAAGGCAATTAATTTTAAGGATTCACCCGAAATAATGTGACGGCCTTTTTTAAATTCCTTCATAATTATAATATGTAAATATACCAGTTCTTCTAAGGATAACAACATACTCGCACTATGTGATAATAGTATGCTATGTGAATAATGAATATCCAATAAAAATAATATACCAACTAATTATAATAATCATTTCGCAGTGAGTCATGGGCCGACTACCGAAATTAGAAGCAATTTTAATATACTCCATACATAACGAAGGTTTCGTGTTATTTTTGCCTTGATTTCACACCTCAATAATACAGAGTCGAAATCACAAAATACAATACTTAAAAATGCAAAAATCGGTAAGTAATTATTAATACTTGCAATGTTGTAAGCCGATTCCTAAATACTGATATTTCAGGCACAATAGGTGAACCGATAGGTGAATTTTTCCCAGTATTAGGCTGATGAGTTTATATGTGAATCATGAATGATAATATGCAGACTCTTCTGGCTGATAATACTGAGAAGTGTGTTGGCAAAATCATGTATCCGCGTATAAAATATCAAATACAGAATTATTAACAGTTCTGTTTGTACGTACGACAGAAGTCTAATTTTTATGTAAATTGTATATAAATCACGTCTACACTCACAAGAATGCCAAAGATTATTATCTGTAAGAGATATCAATATTCCTATGTCGCTGTTCACATACAGCCCAATAATTATATATCGTTTATGTCGTCAAAAAGCTAATTCGTTGTATTATTATTATCTAGAATATATGCATCGATATGCGTACATGATATGCGCATTACGTGTAGATTCTCATATTATGCACATATACGACTTTGGTCAGTGATCATTCCATGTATTCAATTCAATGGTCAAATAAAATAATTCAAAATGTTCAATCTACTACACTCATTACTCTTGTAGTTTTCTGTGAATTGTATTTACCATGGATATTATACACTTTATAGAGTATTCAATTCATGTTTAATGTAAACCTATCAATCAACGCTTAATCTATTGTGAGAGAAACAAAGTCTGACATAACGACGTATGGATGAATCACCTCATAAGAACGTCCAAAAATAAGTCTTATTTACCATGCAAGTTCTCGAAGAGACATCAATATCTGTCAATATGTTGGCCGCGAGAGCCTTGACAAATAGTAGGTATTGTACTTAAACACGACTAAAACTGAAACACATTACATATTTCGTAGAACAATACGACATTTAGCCATTGTTACTGAAACGAATTATCCAAAGACTTTAAATGACCATCATACATAATTCAATTCGCTCTTATGCTAATGACCTGACGTGATTTTACATCACCACGTGTAAAAATACACTAATTATACAATTCGTTCCATTTCTTCCTTCACACCGTTAATGAGTGACTAGAACATGTTAAGGAATAATACTTAGTTCTCAATTGAATATATTACTTAATAATACATAATGATACTTAGTTATGTTATAAACACAGGTTTGGGCGTCACATGCCCAATCCCACCAACTTTTACCTAGAAAGGAGAGCCCTAAGAAATTTCCATACAAAAAACAGGAATAATATTCTATTTATTGAATAAAGAACATCAAAGTGCCCCACTCCCACAGCCAAATTCCATATGAAATGCAACATGCAACTCACCTACGTTAGGTGCCCAAATATCTCCGCCCAGAGTAGGTGAGTTGCATGTTGCATTTCATATGGAATTTGGCTGTGGGAGTGGGGCACTTTGATGTTCTTTATTCAATAAATAGAATATTATCCCTGTTTTTGTATGAAAATTTCTTAAGTAAAAGTTGGTGGGATTGGGCAACAATCTCATTAGATGTGTGTCCCTTCTATTTGTCCAAATCCCGAATTTGTCCCTGTACAGTGTACAATACTGAATTACTTGGCAGCGATCCATCCAGCGATAATTATCAGTAGGTCATAGTTGTACAATTTCCCAACTTTCCACATGCCGGAACCAGTGTAGAGTTTGTCAACTTTTGTTTATTATATAGCATCTAATAAACTAAATATTTCAAAAGAAAATGAATATTTATTACGACTCTGTTGAGATGAATGATACGATACATTGTAATGGGAAAATAATACAAGGACTCCACTACAAAAAATTAAGTAGATGATATTATTATTCATTACATTGTAAGTACGTACCTCCTGCCTAACATGACATTACAAAACCAGTTTACAACGAAGACTAAATCGAAGAATAAAGGTTGGTACATAATGTAAGTATTTACGAATTTGTCGGACTCCTTACGGACTTCCTGACTAGGTCATGGGAGGCCGAAGTCACATGAAATGGGCCAGGGTTAACTTGCATTATAAATAATATGTACGTACCGACAATATCTAATATCATCAACTATTTACATGCTCAGGTAATGTATATAAACGTAAAATATATTTGTGTAGATGTATGTATTGCATAGTGCATAGGACTACATCACCCCCGAGACTTGAATAAGCACTGGTGTGTACTGAAGAAGCTATATAACAATTATAAGAAAGAAGTGTGTATGGAGTATAAATCATACAGATCGTAATATTAAGAATTTCAGTAGCTTTAATTCGGAATGTGATCAACTCGCATATAATTAACTAGCTGAGTTACCCGCACTTCGTAACGGCAAATTTGATCGATGTAAATCGACAGCATGACACACACACACACATCCAGCAATGTTCGATTATCTGCACAACTTTCTTCAAGGTTCGTTTCACCTTCCAGAAGGTTCGATTTCTATTCATTCTCAGAAGTTTCAAGAAGGTTCTACAATGTTCGATAAATTTCCAGATGGTTCTAGAAAACTCGTTTCATTTCCACAACCTTCCAGAAAGTTCTACGATTTTCGATAAATTTACGGAAATTTCCAGATGGTTTTAGAAAGCTCGTTTCATTTCCACAACCTTCCAGATTGAAACATCCATCCGTACGTTATCTGCAAACTATAATATGATCCTATCGTTGGTTCCTCAAAGATCACTCCAGTCAGAGCTACGACGAAGTATTTGTGAAGCGAATATTTCAAATACAGGTATTACCTTAGTTGACATAATGGTATGTACCTACTTTTATTGCAATTACGTGAAACTGATAGATATTCAGGTAGCGAAATAACATTAGTATCAAAGTGATTTTATTTTATTGCAGTATGTAAACGATTTTAAATATCTATCTATTTAAAAGTCATAAAGGTATTATCCATTACGATAGAAAATTTTTGTTTTTATTGGTAGGTTTTATCTAAGCAGGTATAGTCAAAGTATTTGCACTCGATTTAGTATAAATTGTTCACTAGGGCGAAATTAAAAGCTGGGATACTTATTACTTCTTCCAGCTAACAGACGCTTTTTTAATACCACATTTTCTATATTTTGTAATGATGATTGAATCTTCTGCTTCTATCATGAGCGCATTTTCAATCGATCCACAATGTCGATAACTCGTTATAAAATCATTTTACTCTGTTGACGAAATGCTAGAATGAACCATTTACACTCACTCCAGCATTGCACTGACTATATTATAAATTGTTTATTATGCTTTCACTATCTATTGTCTTGCTTCATACTATGTCACTGACGAAATGCTAACAGAGTCTTTTACACTCTTTAGCATTGATATTGTGCATTATTAAACGCAGAGGCATGACTTTGCCAACACACTTCTCAGTATTATCAGCCAGAAGAGTCTACATATTATCATTCATGATTCACATATAAACTCATCAGCCTAATACTGGGAAAAATTCACCTATCCAGATATCACGGATATCACAGGATTAGGCTCAGATGCGCGGGGCCTAAAATACAAGCATTGTGCCTGAAATATCAGTATTTAGGAATCGTCTTACAATATTGCAAGTATTAATAATGACCGATTTTTGCATTTTTATGTATAAATTTTCCGGTAAATCAATTTTTTTTTAAATTGTTTATTAGCGATTTTGGTATTATACTTGTAGCTGATAATACTAATGGGATTATATATACCGACCTAGAATGCCAAATATTTTTTATTTCACCTGCTAATTCTGTATATTTACGAATTTTTTCTGCGACGGTTGTTTGAATATTAAATGTATTTGGTACAGCGATGTCAATTAAATAAGTATTAATTATTATTATTATTACTATTGCTTTAATTGTTATAAATTTGATTATGTAAAACTGACGAGTCTAAGTGCCCGATATAGGATCTAAGGACGATAAACAACAATAAACAATAAATGATTGCCACAAGTTTTATGTTCTTAACTATATACGGTATAAAAAAAGTTTCATGGTGCAGGGTGTACTGAAAGGTACAATGAATTGATATTAGGTATTATACTAGAAATGAAATGTTTGGGACGTGTTGTTATTGAGTTATGTAGGCAGAGCTTATTAGACTCTATATCGTACCTATACTGACATTACATTGACATCATTATGATTCATATTAGGTAATGGCTGTCGTGATACAATTATACGAGGCAATTGGTTATATCGACTAATATAAAAAATATCATAAAACTAATTCCAAAATAAGTCGGAATTATTGATAATGATGATTCACATGTAATAATGCATAACGCTATTTATTATTACATAATATTACAACACTGAGAAAACAGGCATTGTGAATTTATGCGGAATTCCTCACATTTTATTCGGAATTCAAGATAAAAAAGGGATTGCAGTTCTTACTTATAAGTTATCAGGAAGCGGCGGCCTGTTATAATATTAGGCCGCCGCTTCCTGATAACTTCACAGTACGTACTGATATACTATACATTCTCATACGAATAAGTTGACATTTATTCTTGTTAATTTCACAGTACGTACTGATATACTACACATTCTCATACGAATAAGTTGACATTTCTTCTTGTTAATTTCACAGTGCGTACTGATATACTATACATTCTCATACGAATAAGTTGACATTTCTTCCTGTTAATTTCACAGTACGTACTGATATACTATACGTTCTCATACGAATAAGTTGACATTTCTTCCTGATAACTTTACAGTAAGTACTTATAGGTTATTCGCTCTCATACGAATAAGATAGCAAGTATTCCTGGTAATTTGACGGTAGGTGTCAATAGATTATTCGCTCTCATACGAATGCTTTATTAAGTTTTCTTGATAGTTTGTTAGTATTGCGCTAATAATTTATGCGTGCTGTCATGTTAATTATGTTCTACTTACTGATAACCTCTAAGAAGCCCTAATATTCTATCATACTTACTGATAGAATATTGGGGTTTCAAGGTGTGGTTTATCAGCAAATAGAAGGTAACTAACACAACAGCATCGCATAAAGGATTTAAGAAAAATATAACAGAATAATAAGAATATAGGTAAGTACATAATAAGTGCTTGTTTTTTTAATTGGTGAAGGTATGTGTTTCGATTTTGAGGTGACATGAAATATAAAAGCAAATATTAAAGTTACAATTATTTGAATTTATTTTCATTAAAAACAAAGAAAAATAAATACACGTATATAATATATAAAACTATGTACACGATTATATACAATACTACTGCACCCCATAAGCAACTGAACGCTTGAGCGGGGTGAATATACCTACACACATAATGGTCCTTGGTGTATAAATATTTTCATATCAACCTTATATACCAAGCATATAATACACCTATATACAAGGTATATAATACCTAAAATACATTTAATATAGTCGTTGGTACATAAATACTAGCAAATTAAGCTTATATACCAAGCATATAATACACCTATACACAAGGTATATAATACCTAAAATACATTTAATATAGTCGTTGGTACATAAATACTAGCAAATTGAGCTTATATACCAAGCATATAATACACCTATATACAAGGTATATAATACCTAAAATACATTTAATATAGGCGTTGGTACATAAATACTAGCAAATTGAGCTTATATACCAAGCATATTACACTCATACATAGAAGGTAGATGCATACCTAACATTAAATGAATAAAATAAATTAAGTATACATGTAAAATAAATAAACAAAATATTTCACAACGCTATCTCTGCCAACCAGCTTTAAGTATGGTGATTGCGTCCTTGTCAAAATCCAACAATAGTGGGTTATGTATCCTCTGGAAGTAAGAGATAACAATACGAATTAGTTGGTTATATACTTAGGTAAGGTTAAATAAATTCTCATAGAGGTTCTTAAACACACATACAAAATAACATGCACACAATACTGACCTTCTGGAGCTGGATAAAGCGATGCTGCTAAAGCATTCATTCCATCATATAAGTATCGTAGACGACCATACTCTCTGCCCAGAGACTCTCGTACGAGTCTGCACTTTTCAATTTAAAATCATTTCGTGGTTTTTCCTCTGCAAGAAACATATAACAGGAATTAGATACGTTTAATTAGATAGGCGCGTTTTGAGTAAAAGGAATCGGAGTGCGTGTATGACAAACTGTATGAGTGTGACGGAAGCTAAGAGTGTGTGTAAGGATAGGGATGTCTGGCGCTCTGTCCTCTCTGCCTACCCTGCAAGGGACGTGGCGTGAGGGTAAAGTAGTAGTAGACACGTTATATAGGGTTACACTATGTATATATACATATAAGTAATTTTTTTATAAAGGTCCTTAAACACACACACAAATTAAAAAAAAGAAACACACAAAACTCACCTTCCGACAAGCTGAATAATGAGATGCTACAGCCTTCAAGGGATAAAACCAAGCACTAAACTTCTTAAAAAATCCCAATATATAGTATAAAGTACATAAATTATGTACATTCACTGCACAGTGCACACGAAGACGACCGATAGATCGAGAAAAAACGATAGAATGAATACTGCGGGGAACAAACACAAGAATAATATTTGGTTATGCGTATATCATGATAATGTTGCCTGATAAACTATGATGAAAATGGCATAATATAGTATTAGGAAATACGTCACTAAAACATAACATTTCCTGTACGAATAATTTTACAAGAAATCCTGATAATTCATCATTACGGATCGACATAATATTAGTCTTGTCATGATAAAAAGTAGGTAAGAACAATTTGCAATACAGTTATCATGACGTCCTGATAAAATAACACGACATACTAATAATGATGAAGTATTCGGAAATCATTATTGTATTTTTATTAGTAATCGCCCGAATACAACATTCGTCTTCAACATTTTGGACGCATACATTATTATTATAATGTTATTTTATGCGGAACGTAATGATATAATATGATGCTGAATGGATAGATTATAGTGATAGTGATATTTTATTAATCAGACTTGATAATTCATCATGAGGACAAGAATACAATTTTCTCCGTGAATGGTTCTCAATCTACCAACCATGACCTATACTCATCTGAGTGCTGGGCCCTAAAAAACAACCACGTCCAGACTCTACACGCCAATGAAATGAAAATGCTCAGGTGGGCTGGTGGTGTTACGAGGCTGGACAGGGTGAAAAATGTCCATGTCCGTGGCAGTTTCAAAGTCGCTCCCATTGGAGAAAAGGTGGGCGAAAATAGACTACGATGGTACGGACACATTATGAGACTGCCACAGGACAACATGATCAAAAGGACAATGGACATAGAAAAAGGGCCCAAAAGACCGGGCAGACCCCTGACCGCAATGGATGTCCACAATCGCGAGAGACTTAAAGGAGGCGAGGCTTCTTGCGGAGGATTCGGGGGACAGAAGGACTTGGAGGATGAGGACTAGGAGAGCCGACCCCAAGTAAATGTGACAAAGGCGAGGGCAAAGAAGAAGTTCTCAGTCTACGTGTGAAGTAAAATAACCCAAACTGAGAAGAGTTAGTAACTTACCTACAGATACACAATACTATACTTACTTGTCTTTGAAAACGTTCACATAATCTCACCGGGTTCTCGCAAACTTTCAGGCCAGAAATTTACCTAAACAAATAGTACCTAATGGCCACAAGATCAAATTCTTGGTTTGCAAGATTGTTTTTAATTTTAAATGCAGAAAATGAAGTACTCGTAATTATTGTCCTGTAAAGAACCATCGGTCACGGTTTTGCTTGTCATTACACAATCATATTATGAAAAAAAAAAAGGATTTACAGATATTGAAAATACGTGTACATAGGTTCTAGATGTCAGAATAATCTATATTTAATGAATCAACAGTACCTATAATTATATTATCAAATTGGCGAGAACATCCAATTCTGAATTCAGTAGGATATTTTCGCACACTGCCTAGTACCTACTTGTGTGCAAATAATTTACGTTAATGATATTGTAACAACTTCAAAACAAAGCTAGATTGACGTCAATCATGTTTCACGTAAGGTACTTGAATCTGAATAAAACCAGGATTAAGTGCGGAACCGCAGAGAAAGATTGGCATAGGGGGAACTAGCAAATATCAAAAAAGAAATAAAAATGAGAACTGAAGGAAAATTTAGTTGGTCAATTAGTAATCTCTCGTTTTCCTGTAAGAAATGTCAAAGGGTGAAATTGAAATACCATTTCCATACCCATTTTAACATTGATGATACATTTTTATTATAATTTACTTACTATGTACACATAATAATAATAATCAAATGAACATATAGATAGGTATAATTATATATAGACTGACATAGGATTTCAGTGGTCTTGCTTTTCATACCTAACATCGATTTGTTGTAAATTAATTTGAAGGATGATTGCAGACTATAATATCGTAAGTAAGGTACGTGCGTTTACCAGAGGTAGGTTTTATTTAATATATTGCGCAGACACACACCTTACAGTGACGAAGGGTGGATTTCTGCAGAAGGGAAGCCGGGATTAACATTTCTTATGGGATTACGTCAGATTAGACACTATTATACCTATCATTTTTTCCAAAAGGTAACTCCATGGGAATCGTGTTCTTAGGTAGTTTCGCGCCTAGTAGATACCTTATTATTAATGATATCCGAATAAGATAAGCCCCAGCAGTTTATTTAACATAATATATATAATTATATAATACAAAACAGAAGTAGACACAGTTCAATTATTTTCATGTCGGTAATAAATAAATTGCGCGGCAACGTGAGGAGTGCCATAACCGCAAGAAGTTTTTGTATACTAACAAAATCTCATACATAACATGATGCGATACACTGGAAGGAATTTGCAGTCATTGTGTTGGTACACGAATTTTTACTAATTTGGAGAGGAGTTTGGCACGTACATATGTTTATTAAAATATTCTATGTAGGTAAGTCCTACGTACCTACGAATACATACACACCTAAAACAATTTCCATTAACATCTGTCTGGTTATCCCGACAGTGTCCTTTGTAGGATAGGCAGAGAGGCCAGAATTGCAGACTGAGTAATCTTTACGTACATTTCTGCCTTTCGTCATGTTCATGCAATTCTTCTATTATTATATGCTTGTTGGAGATTTAAAGCATAACCTCTTGTAAGAACAGTAAGTACCCTGCACACTCCATGCATTAAATAAATAAATAAATAAAAACTTTATTGAAGTAATGACATGCATTAAACAAATGGCGGGTTTATTGCCATGGGCAATATCTGCCAACCAACCACTTGACAAAATAATAAAAAACATAATGTGCGTACAAAAATGTACCTGAAATGTCTAAAATTATGCGACAAAAGAATTCAGTCTCTATTACAATCCCGTTTTTCAGTTAAATCTTGAAATTTCATGTCGGATATGAGATCTAGGAAAATTAAATTGTGCTGTCTAATTTCATCAACTATTAAAACAAGTTAGTACATATATGTATTTATTATACTTATATGGTATTTACTATTTTCAAGTACCTATGTATTTACAACCAAAACATAGTATTATTGAATTAGAGTCAACGACACCGACTGTTTACTAAAAGACAATGGATGTAGTTTTCCCGTAAGTTAAAATCTGTGGCCGAGATTTTAACAAAATAAAAAGTTTATTTTATTCAAGAAAAAGAATATAGGTTTATAATATATTTGAGATTACACAGTATGAATATAATAATTAACTTAGCTATCTCCAAGAGTTTAACACTAGTACAATATGTATGAATCACACTAAGGGCGCGACGAGTGTGAGGTGTGTTACGGAGAACTTACTTGGATTATCTGACACAGAATCACGGATAGGGTTGAATATATAGGATACAGGAGTGGTGGGGATGAGGAATCCTATCTACTATAATTCATTACAGTACCTATATATAACTCGCCCATCCTTACGAGAAAAACTTTGGAACATCTTTATTTCTAAAGTTTTTCTACATTCTCACAGTCAACATTTTCATCTTCGGTTTTTGGTTTTCTCTCTTTGAGTCTTTTATGAACTACCTTAAGCATAAAACATGTCACAAATATAATAAGTATTACATATAAGAATATTGTCCATGTGCTTATCTTCTTCACTATGATGTTGGTGTTGATGTCGTTGTTGAGTTCTCTTTGTAGTTGTTTTACTTGTAGATCCAGAGTGTTTAATTCATCTAATTGAATGTCTTCCAAGATAAGTGGTTCTCTAGGTGTGGTTGCTGGGACACTATGCAATATGGCTGCCATCGTGGGTAATTTAGTAAAGCGTATGTTTTGAAGGTTGCTTTGGTAGTTATGAAGTTTGTGTCCTTGAATTTCTGCTATGCAGTCGCCTTCTATGTTGATGATGTAACTGCCTGCTAATATTTCCGTTTCTTGGGTTTCTCCACAACGTGAGGTTATTGATGATTCTTTTGAAGCTACTACTATCCATTGGTTCTTTTCTAGGTGTTGCACCTTTGGTGTTTCGATGTTTACGGGAGTAAGTTTACATTTTACATAGTTATTGGTATGGTGAATCAATTGTACTTCGCATGGTGCTTCCTCGCTCATTGTGGATGCTTGCTTGTTGTAGCACAGGTAGTTGTTGGTTGTAATCTCCTCGCAGGGGTGTTGGTCAAATATGTATTTATGCCCATTGCTCATTAGGTATTTTTGTTCCGGGATAATCATTTGGAAGGAATTTTGGGGGCTTTGGACTGGAAGGGCATAGAGGTGATAATATGAATATGGAGTGGATTCGACTATTGGTATTTCGATAATGAAATAAATTGATGTTCCCTTTTGGTAACCCTTGACTTTTGTGCATTTTTCGAAAAATGGTACCTGGTCTAGTGTGGTGTCTGCGGGGAAATTTGAATCGTCTTTTAGTAAGTTAAATGTGGTGATTCTTTGTAACTCTATTATAAGGTCCTCAGGCTTAATTATTGATGGGTGTAAAGTATTTAATTTAGAAAAGGTAATTGCGTTCTGTACGTCTGATAGTATCTGAGACAAAGTGTCTGCAGCGGTAATTAATTGATTGTACACTAATACGGCTATTACAAATTCATTAAATTGGGTTTCCGCCAAATGGGTAGTGTTCATGCTTTGTTCTAGTTGTAAGATTCGTGAGTGTAGTACTAGTTGATTTGATTTTAATTTACTAGTAATGCCATCAAATGTCTTTATCGCGCTCTCCATTATTGATAGTTTGTTGGATATCATGTGGGTTATTTTGTTCTGTGTTTCTTGTAGTTGATTGATTTTTGCGTCATATACTTCAGCGTCTTTAGCGTCTAAATTTCCTGTGATAGCTTTGATTATGGATCCTAGTCCATCGACTAGTCCCCTTTTGGTACGTGTATATGGTATGATTTGATGGTATTTCTGTAGGGCGTTATTCAGTGAGTAACGTAATAAGTAATTGAAATTGTAGAGTTCCCGTTCGTACATCTTTCCATAATGCGTGTTGTTCATGCTGTCCTGTATTTTATTGTAGTTATTTTGCAAATTATCCAGTTCTATCTTGATTTCATTTAGATCAAATTTTTGTACGAGAGTCCAGTGGTCAATTTGGTTTTGTGACTTACCAAGGTATCTTGGTAGGAGTCCTGGATTGTTGTCTTGCCTTTCCATCACTACGGTGGCCTCGATGATCCACCTGCAACAATAGGCGGTCGTCTTAAGTTTCTTGTATGTATTTTACGAGATCTATCTCCGGTGTCTATAATGCCTGTCTGATCCCTATTCAATACTTCGACTCTACTTGGTCCTTTGAATTTGTCTGCTGCCTTGTTTCGTGCATTCGTCCGCTCATATACGATCTGTCCCTCCTCGAATACATTTTCTGCTCGTTCATTTCTCTTCTCTGCAATTCTCGCTTTCTGTTCGGCTACACTTCCTCTAAGCTGTTCGTATACTCTCTGCATTCTCTCCTTATGCGTTCTCGAGTAGTCTTGATAATACATCCGGTCGTAGTACATGTCAAATGGGTCTCGAGATTTTGTGTGTCCCAAAAGAAGTTCCAATGGTGTCATATTGGTGGTGGAATGTATGGAGTTGTTGTATGCTATTAAAGCATATTTCATTATGTTCGCGGGATTGTCCTGGTATTTCTCTCTCAGCAATCTGTAGTGTTCGATTATTGAGGAGTGGAATCTCTCTATTAGCCCGTTGGAAGGGGGGTTGTTTGGGGTTGTTAAATGTATATTGATTTTGTGAGATATTAATATCTCTCGTACTGTATCGTTATTAAATTCTGTACCACCATCTGATGTGATCCGTTCTGGGGTGCCGTAAAATGTGAAATATTGTATTAGTGCGTCGCTTATGCAAACTGCCGTTTTGCTGATGATGGGTATTGCTTGTGCTAGCTTTGAAAAAGCGTCTATTATTGTCAGGAAGTTTTGTCCTTCAATTATAAATGTGTCGATGTACAGTTCCTGAAAAGGTTTGGAAGTTGTATCTGTTAGCATCATTGGTGGTCTTGGTGGGTGTCTTTCATATTTTGCGCGTTTACATCTCTCGCAATTATTGATGTGGGTCGCTATGTCGTCCTTCATTTTATGCCAGTAATATTTTCTTCGTAGGTGTTTAAACGTTTCAATTATTCCTCTGTGGTTTGTCTTTCCGTCATGATAGTCCGCTACTAGTTTGAGCTGTTCATTTCTATCTGTTACATTTATCACTCTTAGAGTGCATCGCACTAATTTGGGTCCGTTGTTGTTGAACGATTCTATATATACTCGGCAAAATTGTTTGTATAGTTCTTCTGTTTCGAAGTATAAGTATGATCTGGTTGTATTACTTGTGTATTCGATCAAAAATTCCATTATCAAGTCTCTGTTATCTCGTTTGGGGAGTGATACGGTGTATATCTTTTGAAATTCATTGTGGTTCGTTGTTACTACTTTGTTATCAGTAAAATGAGTTCTTATGAAAAATTGAGGAGTTTTTGAGTCGATTGCTTCTTCTAAGATAGGTATACCTTCCGTCACTTCATTGTTTTCAGCCGATACAACTGTTTCAGTCCGTTCCATCTCACTTTCATCCGCTGTCTCCGTTCTTTCGCTGGATCTTGGTACAATTATGGGTTCGGCTTCGTCTGCTGTAAGGGTATCCTCACTAAGCGGTTCGCTTTGTGTAGGTAGTATGTTTGTAGGCGTTGTAGGGTTGGTAGTATCGAAGAGCACCAGTCTGTCTAAGTCCGTTATAGTTATAGGGGAATTTTGATTCGAAAATGGCTGTTGGTTAGTAACCTCGAAGGTCACCATTTCGTCTAGGTCAGTAATAGTTATAGGAGAATTTTGATTCGATATTGGTTGCCGGTCCGGTTGGTATGTGGTAAATGGTTCGAAGTTTACACTCGTGTTAGGTACTGTGTTGTCAATTTCCATTGGTACCAGGGTCGTATCGGGGGGTGTTATTAATTCGATGGCTCTACGCTCGTCCATCTCTAACATGTCGTCAAAGTCTATGTTAACGATCATAGATCGCGTGTCTAGTGGGTTTATTTGTACTCTGGATAGCGCATCTGCGTTGGCGTTGCATTTTCCCCTTTTGTGGATTAAATCCTTATTTCTATATCTAAAATAAAACTATGTATGTATCTTAATCTTCGTATAAAGTTATATCAATGTCCTTTGTATGCGGTAAGTCTTCGTGTAGGTGATGTTTCTTCCGTGGCATTGTTTTAAGGTCAGGGTGCAACTGCTAGTTTCCCTTGGGTTTTCAATAATTTTACAATATTTCCTTCAGAGTCACACCTTGTATATAATATATTTTCCAACCGTTGTCGCTGGTTACGTCTTAATTTAGTCTCTTTAGGGATTTGTTGATGCGTCAGTTTATTACTGATGGATGGATAGTTCGTAAGGCCTTGTTGAGAAGTTTCCACATTCTTTATCTGTTCTTGTTTCCGTTTCTGGTAATTTCCGTATTTTTCTGTAATTTCCTTCTTATGCACTATTGCTGTTTCCTCTCGACTACCTTCTCTATCTGCAAGTGTGTCTATAATTGATTGTAATTCGTGTAAACGTTTTACAATTTCTTCATTTACTCTGCAAGATTTTGCTTCATCTATGATTTGATATTTTTCCAATGGGAATTCTTCGAAACTGATTTTTTCATTGTCCTGCGCTGTCGAACTCGAGCCAGTAATCTTTATTGAGTTATTTGCGTCATTTTTCCGTTCCTCGACTTCCCTCGTAAGGTACACTGTATCCTTGTATGTATGATCGGGTATGTTACTAATCGGCCAGGGGCGTGGCTGGTTATCATTTTCTTCATGTTGAATAATCGGGTCTTTGACTATTGTATTGCTTATTTTTGGGCTATTTTGTTGAACTTTGGTTTTTAAATTTTTCAAGTTAGTTATGGATTTTTCATAGCCATCCCTATCTTCTTTAAATTTTAAAAATTGATTGTTCAGTGATGTTAAAATTTTCTCTGTCTCGATTAGTATTAAAGGTTTTAGAATTGTTGTTCCTTCGTATCCGTCCGGGGGGTCGTTTACATTTTTATCTGGTAGTTTTTCCGTTTTTAATCTTGTTGTTAATTTTTCCGAAACGTTTTTCTCCTTTTGTGGATAATCGAAATTTTTAGTTGGGTTTTCTATTTGTAGAATTCTCGTTGGTTCAATATCATTTCCTTGGGACTTGATCTTCACTCGATGGTTTCTCCTTTTCTTCTTCTTGCGTTCTGGTAATTTTTCAGTTGTCTTTGGGATAGTTTCTGAATTTTCTTCTCTGACGTCACAATGAAATAGGTACTTAATATCTTCGAATGGAGCTTCGTCGATCCATTCCTGTTGAGTGGTGCTTTCAGCACGTTTCTGATTTATGAAAATTTTATCGTAGTATGCGTAAGGGACACGGTCCTTTATTTCCGGTTTGTTAACTGCATAGTTATGTATTTGTATGGGTAAGTAATTTTGGTTAGTGAATTGCAAGTTTTCCTTAGTTGTAAATTCTTGGTGACCATCATAAGAAGAGTTTTGCTCGTGTCTGTAATTATGAGTTATCCTTTGTTGATAGGGGGTTTGCCATTCTGAAAATAATGATTTTCGTTCATCTGTTCCTCCTCTCCTGCGTATAGCTGTTCTTCGTAATGATTGTATTCTCTTTCCGCATTGTACATTTCTTCATCTTCGTCGCCATCACTGTGATAGAACAATTCTTCTGCTGTCCAATTTGGAGCGAGGGGTTTCGCTGTCCTCATTGTTTGGTCCGAATTATTTTCTTTTTTTATATATGGCTGGGCTTGTGGCCGTTGAAATTGTCCTTGTCTTTGAAAATTTGGGAGTTGCCTGGGCGCAAACTGCCCATAATTTGGTCTGAATTGTCGTTGGTTAGAGTTCGCCTTTAGTGGCGGTCTGTTATTATTCTGGGCCATGGGCCTGTATGGTTGGTTTGGCCTCCCGAATGAATTATTCGGCGGCACGTGCACATCCTTTGGCTTAATACCTTGTGAGCCTGATTGGTCTCGTCTCTGTGAGTAACTAAAGTTTTCCTCTTCCATCACATAGGCCATAGCTTGTTCTACTGATGTCGGGTTACGCAGTCTTACGGCTAATCCCAACATACCTGGTAACCCTTTAAGGTAAGTTTGAAGAGCCATGCCATCATAAATTCCTGCTTTAGTTTGGCGGGACCTCACATCTGGGTCGCTCAATTGGACCTTGGCCATCAAAAGGCCACGGGTGTCTTGAATTCTCGCGCCGAAGTTGTAAGCAGCTTCGTTGCTACGTGGTCTCATCTGTAGGAGATCCTGGACGAGGCAATTCTCGTTACGCTGGTCTCCGAAATAGTTGATTAATAATATCTTTAATTCCTCCCACGAGTTTATTCCGTCTCTGTTCCCTACCAATGTCAGGGCTCTGCCGTCTAATTTTCCGATAATTATTCTAAGCGCATGTGTTATATAATTTTGGTGAATTTGTACGACTATTTGTAAGAAATACTCGCATGCTGAGATGAAATTATTCAGGCGGGCCGCGTTTCCGTCAAATGTCGGAATGATATTTATGATATTTTGAGGAATATCGGTGTATGTAATGGGTATGGCAACATTGTTTTGTGGTACGCCACTGCTCATTTGTGGGGCTTCCATTGCGACAGTTTTTTCAAGCCTTTTCTTTTTTTTTAAATTTTAGCAATGATCCAAATATGCGTCTCTTCGGAATGTTGAATTTCGTGAATAATAAATTGAACCTAAAGACCTTTACAATAGGTTGTAAAAATACTAAATGTTAAAATGTCTGGAATGTGTAGACTTAAAATAAACAATGTCAGAATTCGGATGTGTTAAAATAATAAGTTCCTATGAACTTCGTGTTAATATAATAAACTGTTATTTATTAGTTTAAAATATGTGTGCATTTATTTCGCCCAATGTTAGGACTAGGTATATTTGTGAGTCATTAAGTTATTGTTCTCGGGACTCGGTGTCGCGAGTCGTGACTTATGTACTCGTATGTATGTAGTTATACGTATGTATAGTGCACGGTGTAAGGTAATCTGTAATAATATAATGTAGGTGATGTGTGTGCCTACTTCAAAATTATTTTAATACTAGATTACTATTATAATAATAGAATAATGACTACAATAGTCAGGGGTTGATTCCAATAATCAGGGGTTTGATTCCAATAATCAGGTTTTCGACTTCAATAGTCAGGATACAACAATAGGGTTGATGAGTTTGAAAGTGGTAAGGGATGCAAAGGAAGAACAATGTTTGGGACTTACATTTGCACCATTATCCACCAAATCAGCATCTCTCTTCTTGTCGGGTCAGGTTCCAATAATTCCAATAGCACAATCACGTCACTTAGTGAGTTCAAAGTTTATATTGAGCACTAGGTTCTATTTCTGGTGAAAAGTTTAAGAACTTAAGCACTTTAATTAAACACTTTGGTTAATAAGTACTCCAAAAATCCTACAGCGCTGCGCCAGTTAAAATCTGTGGCCGAGATTTTAACAAAATAAAAAGTTTATTTTATTCAAGAAAAAGAATATAGGTTTATAATATATTTGAGATTACACAGTATGAATATAATAATTAACTTAGCTATCTCCAAGAGTTTAACACTAGTACAATATGTATGAATCACACTAAGGGCGCGACGAGTGTGAGGTGTGTTACGGAGAACTTACTTGGATTATCTGACACAGAATCACGGATAGGGTTGAATATATAGGATACAGGAGTGGTGGGGATGAGGAATCCTATCTACTATAATTCATTACAGTACCTATATATAACTCGTAAGTAAATAACAACAACATAATAGATTGTGCAATATTATGTTTATTATAATGTGTTTGTGTTTATATTATATGCAGATGTAACTTACCTGGTGTCGAATATTGTATAAGAGTTGAATGAAATTCTGCCTCACAAGAAACAATACAAAAGAAAACAATCACAAAGAGTCTGACACAAAACACTTAAAAAAACAACAAATTATTAGGAAAACAATTAAAATATGATTACATGGAACAGAAAAGACAACACGATGATAGTTTACAAGTGAATGTTTGTGTTTTATGAAAGGCAGTGAAGAGAAATCACGGAATAAACAATATTTTAGAACAATATTACATCAAGACAAGAATAATATTGTGGAGAGATCGCAAGCTACTTGGCATTAGGTATATCTGTAAACTGTATGTAGCGAATAGCGAGACCTCACCACCTGCGCCTGCTTCGGTACTTTGATACCAACTGATGCCCAAACGCACGTGGCGATCAATTTTTATCCACATGGAAAATTCGTACACACTCACTTCGCTAAAGTTTATACTCCGGTATGATTGTAAATCGCGCATTTACTTCTACGTTCGTCGGGAATATTATTTCTCAAGTTCAAAAGATAATATATAGTAGTGGGTTCAATTTCCTTACGAATCTTGTCATTTCCCAAGGGAATTTCTGTATTCAGAATGAGTAAGTCTGTAAACAGTGGGTAGTGTAATAAATACCAATTGATATACTTAACCAATTGATATACTTAACAATTGATATACTTAATGATTTATGCAGAACCTTCTAGAAAGCAGTGGAAATTATTCGAACATTTCGGAACCTTCTAGCTACAAAGTTGTGACAATTAATAGAATTCGAACATTCTGGAAGGTTGTAGAAATAAACGAACTTTGTAGAACCATCTGAAAATTTCTGGAAATTTATCGAACATTGTACAACCTTCTAGAAGCTTGTGAGAATGAATAGAATTCGAACCTTCTGGAAGGTGAAACGAACTTTGTAGAACCTCCAAGAAAGTTGTAGAGATCAATCGAACATTGATATGTGTGTGTCTTGCTGTCAATTTACTTCACCATTCCAATTTGCCGTTACGAAGTACGGGTAACCCAGCTAGAACTAAAGCAACAATTTATTGAATGTGCAAATCCCACCCATAATATCCCCCATTGCTGTGACAACTAGTCTAACATCCTCAATGCCATCAGCCATCATACCCCCTCTCTCTTTTGGGCTCCCACAACAATAAATACATGCCTTGATTTTCAACTTCAGCAGTAAGACAATACTCACTGAAGACGATTGTGAAAACACAATCGAAAACGTTCTGAGGTATTGAAAAAAGAATTAGTAGAATAAAGAAAGTTGTTAATTAAAATATTTTGTATTACATATTATTCTGTTCAATTTTCTTTATTGGCCTCCTAGTCATGAGAGCCAGTGCAATCCATCAAGCACGTTGTCGGAGACTGTCCTCTAAGAGCATTCCCTGGACCATATGCAGATATCCACAATGTCACACCCAATGCCCTTGAATGGCTTGGAAGCCTGGATGTTGCTCTGTAGGGTACATGTCTCCTATATGTAACAGATAGCATAATTCTCTTATCTTCTGACGTTGCCGCCCACCGGTGGCAGAAGCCATACGAAATAATAATAAAGTCATGATCTAGTTTCACAAAATAGAGTCGAAGTATGATACCTGCAAATATGAATACCTCATCAATCAGCGTGGTTGTATTCAATCATAATAATATGATCTATAATAACCATACCTGCCTACTGAGAGCTTAGAAGGCCCCTAATCACTATGCATAAACAATCATTATATAATTAGGTATTTGTTCGGTGGACCATAGAGAATCTACTTAAAAAAACATTATTTAAATTGAATAATAAAAAAAACTTTTCGTACGACCAGGTAACCATCAAACAGATTAAAATATTATTGTTATTCAATCCAATTATGGATTGGCATAGTTTTAATAGAACAGAATCCTCGTGGTTATTAATCTAAGTATATGAAGTTTTGTTTGGTATTCGCATCAAGTGAAAAAAAAATGTAGAAAACGTATTTTTAGAAAGTTAATTTTAACGCGGCCGCCCGAGACTGGTCTGGTCCGATCGTGTCGACCAGATCCTCAAGGATGGACGCGTTTTGAGTAAAAGAAATCGGAGAGCGTGTATGACAGATTGCATGAATGTGAACGTGAACTCATTTCGCTAGGAGTGTGTAAGGATAGGGCTGTCTGGCGCTCTGTCCTCTCTGCCAACCCTACAAGGGACATGGCGTGAGGGTGTAGATAATATAACTTAACTACAGGAAACTCACCACCACTCCGGAATGTGTCAATTATTTTCACTACAAAAATAAAGTATTGCCAAACAGATTCAGTTACATCAGTAGTCGGCAACCTTTTTAAGACTGAGTAAAAAGTTTCAATTTAAAAAAAAAATCTGTTAGTGGGTAAAACCTTCCAACAAGGCTTTACTATTTTTATATAATACCTATTTACAAATATTTTCATTTGTATTTGATAAAACATATTTTTTTTATATAAAAATAGACGTGCATCTACCTAGTATTGTTCATCATCAGTAGACTGCTTAGTTCTAGGTAGTTAACTGAAGTTGAAAACAGGCGATGGGGTCCAGGATTTTATTGGGGGAGGGGAGGGAATGATTTTTTATAAGACATACGAAATATGGGTTTTCCTTTAGAAAACACAATTGTAGGTACCTAATGAAAAAAATGTAATAAAATATTGTATTTTCATGGTGGGTAACTCAAATTTTATAGTAGATGGGTGATTAAATTCCCTGCAGGAGAATATTCCATTACCTTTGCCCCTGTGTTTGTCAACCACTGTATTACATAGTACCTAGTTGAAGGAGTATATTATTATGTTTTTAGTAATATTATGGATGCACAGGCGTCGTCAGGGGGGGCAGAGGGGGCAGTTGCCCCCCCCCTAGAGATTGGAATAGGTATATATTTTTTCATACTAATTGTTAAACCTCGCAAAAAATCACAATACTACCACATATTTTCTCATCATATCATAAATTTTCTAAAATTAGTATGAAAATCCATCAGTTTCCAAAAAAAAAATTGCCTGCGGCTCTATTTACACTTTTTTATGCTATATAATTTTTCAAAATTTTGTTGCCCCTCCCTAGATCCGAGGCTGGCGACGCCAGTGTATAGATATATTGCCAATATAATAAGTACTATTGCAATAAAACATGGTAAGGTAAGTAAGGCCAAGGTTAATAAACAGTATTTTGATACTTCAAGGTGTCTTAGGCTTTAATTTACTCTTGAATTCAATTGTGTACGTTGGGTTAACTATCAAGGCAATATTAAACTTTCACATCTTTGAGTAACTACCTAGGTGACCATCCATTTGTAACTGATTGATTGATTGATTGAAAGATTAATATATCAGTAATAATAATATAACCTTCATACTCAAGTCTGTATTGTAAAAATATTTATAACGATTCATATTTCTCAAAGCTCACAAATTCTCTCAGGATGATTATAAAAAAATAAATCATGTACGTATCAAATGAAAAAAATTACCTGGACTTACAAAAATTAATAATAATTAATTAGGTACCTAATACAAACCGTTTTAATTGCGTTTCAACATATTTCAAGAAAGCATGTTGACCAGATACTCAAGGACGGACGTGTTTTGAGTAAAAGTAATCGTAGAATGTGTATGAGGAATTGCATGAATGTGACGGAAGCTCGAAGTGTGTGTCGGGATAGAAAAGTGTGGCGATCCGTTCTCTCTGCCTACCCCGCAAGGGAGGTGGCGTGAGGGTATAGTATAGTAAACACAACTTGTGAAGTGCGCTCTGCATGTACCTAATTCAAACATGGTGGAACTCAATTTTATTCACTTAATTTTGGTGGCGAAGAGAAAAATTATCATTACAATAAATTATTATCGAATAGTGTGTGTTAAACGGTTGATAAAACAGGGTTTAATTGGTACACTACTACTATAGACATCTATTGAAAATCTTTAAGAACAGGACACAAGGCCAGTAAGTATAAGTGGTTAGCTATATTTCAGTTCGACTGGAAGATATTACATTCGGAGTCGACGTGAAAACATCGGTAGTCGGTAGTTGAGCGAGGAGTGCACTCGCCTGTTCAGAGAATGGACACATGTTGATCTCCCAACCTTACTACCTTCACTTCACAATAGAAACTTGTTAGCTTACTGTGAAATGGATAAAGACGGGTTTATTTTCACAATCCTAGGTGTAACATTCGGTGGTTACCAATAGGTATCTATTTCATTGTGATACACAACAAACAATACATACATAAAACCCTGATTGCAAAAAGATTTTAAAGTTCTGAAAAGACGAGCATAATTATACGGAACTAAGTACAAAATAAATTAAGATGGTTTAGGCATGTTGAGAGAATGAAGGATGACAGGAAGAAAAAAAAGATATATTTGAGCGAATTAAGAGGTGTGAGACTGGCCTGGTCTGATCATGTCGACCACATCTTCAAGGATGGACGACAGATTTACAGAGAGTGTATGACAGATTGCACCAATGTGACGGAAGCTAGGAGTTTGTGTAAGGATAGGGCTGTCTGGCGCCCTGTCCTCTCTGCCCACCCTGCAAGGGATGTGACGTGAGGGAATAGATAGATAGAATTACAATATACCACAGTCTCCCTGTATAATATCTCGAAGAAAGAGCATATTCTACCTAGTCTTTCTGGGCACTCATCTATTATTTTGCTTTACTTACACACATGTACATAACCAAAGAAACAATAGATTCAGTGATTGAATAAACAAATTTGTTACGATGAATCTACAGCGTTGTTAATCCATAGAATTATTGTGTGAAATTGCAATTGAAATGACACCAGTTATGCAACGGTGTCGGACTATTGAATAATAATTAATAAATGAAACAATTACATTACAAATGCAACCAGACAACCCACAGTAGTAATTGGTACTTTTGGCAACAACTACATCCTACTTTAGAAATATATTGGGCAGAAGTTAATCTCATCCAATATGATTTCTAAAGAAGCAGTTAAGATAGTCACTGCTTGGGTATCTTTTAAATATTGTCAAATGACAACCACATCTCTAAAATAAATTTCGACAAAATTATATAATTAATTTTACAACAGTTTACATTCAAATTGACAAACAGTAATAGGTACAGAAAATATTTATCCAGACATTATTGTAATATCCATACTAGATCTGATATTGTTACACTTTACAAACATAACAATACGGACATGTCTACTGCTTAAAATTTGCTTTATGGAAAGTCATTGATAAAAAACAAACATATTTCTAAAACATGTGAGAAATGGCCTACCTCTGAATTGTGGAAAAACCAGGTATCATGAAAGAAACTGTCCAGCGTTTGAACTGCGAACTTTACACACAATACTAAAATGCATGATTTATATTCTGCTACATATTTGAATGCTTCGTGGTCGATAAATTAATAATTAATAGCAAGTCTAATCTAACACCACCACCTAAATTAATGATTACCTAACCTATAAAATATTTGTTTTTATTTTGAATGTCAAATGTTTCGAACTGTCAACATATACGGTTATGCTCTTTTTAAAGTTCCATTTGTCAAGTTCTTATTAATGGCGATTAGCATAGTTCAGAACCATCAACATTCATAAAATTAGGAATGGTAACACAAAAAATATAATTACTATTAGTTGCTATTAGATTGTACAATAAATAGGTATATTTTTTTTCCAGAAATATATTTTATAAGTACCTACGTAAGTATTAGGTAATATATTATTTTACCTCACAATGAAATCAAAGAGTAGTACAAGCTTAAACCACAGTATTTGGTAGGTTTACCTATATTCTTTATTATTTTATTTTCAATAAAATATTATGTCGCTGATTATTTTATTTTCATCATTTTGATCATAAGATACTTAAAGCTTCGGCAGTGCATCAATAGATGTCTCTGTGTATATCTATTTTTCTATAAATTTATTGCTTCCATAGTTTGCACAGGATTTCCAGGCAATACCATTCGTTTTTGTAGTCTTGTAAAGTAATTCGAATAACTGTATTCATAAGGCAGGTAAAAAAATTAAGTTTTCATTTTAAATACTACGGTGCGTTTTTTTACCCTCTGCTGTATGGAGTATTTTTCTTCTTGCCTTGAGTGTCGTTGAGAAGTAATCTGTTATGATATGGTAGGAACTAGAAGTGGTAGGACCAAAGGAGAAACAAATGATAATTTAGCCTTCATTTAATAATTCCATTTGAACATTATTTATTACAGACTTTTGAAGTCTATACCCATGCATGGGTGCACTATACTCTCTATCAGCATGCTGCATGCTTGTCAAAACTGTTGGCTTGAAATCCCAGGTGGGTATTTACTTAATAATTATAAATTTAAATTACAAGTTAATATAAATAACACTAAATTAAATGATAAATAAAAATCAGAAAACCAAAATTATTTACAGGTACCTACCTATCTATATGTATTGCATGGGCGTCGCCAGCCTCGGAGCTGGGAAGGGGGGCACAAACATTAAAAAAAATACATAGCCTAAAAAACGCGTAATTAGCGTATTTTTGTGATGTGGTTTATTTATTTTAAAATGTAACTATATAATACTTTGCACAAATTTTTTTTTTAAGAAATGTATGAATTTCCATAGTAATTTTAGAAAATTTATGAGATGATGAGAAAATTTGTGGTAGTAATGTGAATTTTTGTGAGGTTTTATCACTTAGTATGAAAGCATATACCTATTCCAATCTCTACGGGGGGGCACCCCCCCTCACGACGCCCATGATGCGTATTGTACATAATTTATTATGTTGCACTATAATTTCATGATGAACTCAAGTCTTTTCAAATTTCAAATTTCACATATGAACTCAAGTCTTACAATAAATATGAATGAAACTGGTAATAATAAATTAATAAAAATATTAAAATTAAATTGCCTTCATCTCATATTGAACTATTTATTCTACCTATCATATAAATAAATAAATAATGTATTTTTACTTTTTTAGGTTGTGATGGGAGGGTATGTTTACAAAAAATGTGGCGTGGACTTGAGGAACCGAAATGAAACAGAAAACCACAATTCTGTAAATTTTTAATCAGATGTCATTAGTGTTATTCTGGAATTAATTCTCACATTATCCTCCGATCATTATGACTGACTGACCTAATATGACTGTTTTCAGGAGTATTTCTTTGACTTTGTTCTATTCTACTTGATGATTTCCTTAAACATTCTTCTCTTGATGTTTAACCCTGCTTAGGGCCGGATTTACACTTTTCATAGAAACATCAGGCCCTGACTTTTTTGCCCTCTTGTATATAATACCTACAGGGTAGAGGTTAAGATTTTCCTAAATATTTTACAGCCTCTCTTACTTTATTACAGCTACACATACATCACATTATATTGTTTTATTATCACTAATTATAGATATTTATATCGTCGTTGTTGTATCAGGTGCAGTAATTGCCCCACCGTTGTGAGTTGGGGAATTAGCAATAGTTTTGGCAGATTCCTCATTAGCTGAATTATCTGGAAAACAGAAAAAAATAATAGCATACGTTGACACGTGGAGAGATAAGGTTCAATAAATATCAATATTTTTTCCTGTGAGTGTTTCTCAGTTGAACTGAGAAGTTATTAGAAGAGGTTTACCATTCAGATGAAGATAATTCTTCAGTTCCTCCTCATCAGCACAAAACACAAATTGTGCTTCAGTCTCCAGTTTTCTCTTAAGAAATGGACGACAGTGCAAAAAGACGATGGTCTGATTCAGTTTCTTAAAATCCTGAAGAATGGATTTAATACCCTAAAAATAAAATAAATAAATTATAGTCGGAGGACTTTGAATAATTACTGTAAAAAAATTGTAAAACGTCATTTGGTAAGTTTACCTGTAAGCATGTCCAGTCTGATCTATGCAGATATGAGCAGTCTATGACCACAGCAACATTATTAACAGGGGGAATATCTTCCGAAGGCTTCGCTTGACTTCCAGCTTTAGTAACTTTACTTCTCACATAGTTGGCTGATGGGAAGAACAGACCACCACTGGGTGTCACCATAGTATAATGTTTATCAGGTGAAATCTACAATTGGTAATCATAATACAACATTATACCTAATAGTTTATTCGCAATGCAATTTCTTTTAATTATTACTTAAACTTAAACAAAAGGGAAGACTGTATCAAATTAGTAAGTATGGACTCTGGCATTCTCCATTTCCTTATAAGCGGTAGAGTTGGAAAGGCTGTATGCGGAAATAATGAAATGATGCTTTCAAGATATTGTGTCGGCAGTTGGAGGCGAATGCTGCGAATTCCGTGGACAGCGTAAAGGACACATGTATTTCCTGAAAGAACTAGGCACCATATTCGAATCCTCCAATTTTTTGGTCACTTCGCTCGAAAAGACCCAGAGAACTAACTCGACTAAAGATCGCGATGACCATCAGGTAATAAACTATACATGGTTGACAGTAGGTAACCTGGTAACCCTTTCCACCTACAGGGACGTACAATGTACAACTTGCTGGGAGCAGAGCTGCATAGCTGATAATTGATAAAGGTGATTATTTGGAGCTCACGACCAGTGGCGGATCCAGGATTTCATTTTGGGGGGGGGGCTGAAGATTAAAAAAATTTTCCCGAGAATTTTTTTGTTGACCTTTTTTTTTTTTTTGGTCCTCGCCTAAAATTTTGAGCCGTTCTTATGCGGCGGAAAGATCGCAGACGGGAGGGGGAATCCTGCCGTAATGAACTGATGACCTTTTTTTTTTTTTTTTTAGGTCGTCGTCTAAAATTTGTTGACCTTGACGCCTAAAATTTTGTCGAGCGGGGGGGGGGGGGGGGTGAATTGCATTCACTATACTACATTTTCAGTTTAGTACTCAAGGCACTAGAAACGTTACTCAACATTTTGGGGGGGGCTAAGGGACTGAAATCCCTACATTTGTTCTATATATACTACTGTAATCCATGCTTTTGGGGGGGGGCTTCAGCCCCCTAGCCCCCCCCCTAAATCCGCTAGTGCTCACGACCCTCGACAGTGAAGGACATAACAAAAAGATCCAATGAACATAAAGAATATCTGTAGGTACTTACATTTATTATCTTTATACATAATCGGGGCCTGGCATTGTAGTACAAAAGTAATAAAATGTCAACTGCTATTCCAATCAAAATACCCAACTCAACACCCACAATCAAACAAGCGATGAAGGTCCCAAATAATGGAATAAGGTCTTGTTCTGAAATCATACATTGTAACACTGTACATCTAATCGTATTTTAAAAGAAAAGTAATGTTATAGGAAAGGACTTACTAACTTTGGCGGATACATTTTAATTTATTATCTTTTTATTTATTTAAAATGACTAAGCTAAGATAAAAAATTAAGTCATATTCTACATAGATAATAGTGGCGAAGTGTGGATTTCTGGAGGAAGGAAGCCGGGGCTAACATTTCTTATTGGATTACGTTAAATTAGACACTATTATTATAATTCTATGTATACATATCATTTTATCCAAAAGGTAACTCGATGGGAATCGTGTTTTTAGGTAGCTTCGCACCTGATAGACATATAAATATACATGTAAGTTGTGAAATGACAATAAAGTTAGGCACAACATAAAAATACAATACCGAATGGGTATTTTAAATTAATTATTTCGTACTTACTGCTATTCTTCCATAAATCAGAAATAATCTGTAGATCGATCATGAATAAAACAGCGCATACAATAACTGAGGCTAGAGCTGCTTTGGGAATAAAGAAGAAATATGGCGTTAAAAATCCTAGTGTAAGCAATACAATGGCACCTGAAAATATAAGAAATAATCATGAATATGTCAATAGGCAAGATATTTTATAATAAGTTTTTGTATCCTGAAGATATTTACCGGTATAGAGTCCAGCAGCAGGGGTTTTGACACCAGAGGCATTACTCACAGCACTTCGTGAAAAGGAACCATTTACAGGAATAGATTGGGCAAATGAACTGAAGAAATTACAAAGACCCAATGCCACTATCTCCTGATTGGCATCCAATACTGTGCCTTTAGCTGAAATAATAACAAATAAAATGAAATGAGCGATGCGGTTGACTGCAAGATACCTACTAGGTATACCTGCAGTCTGAGTATTCGTAAAATATCTGGCATTTGGCTGTTGTTGTTATTTTAACTTACAAAATGCTTTAGCTATGGCGACATTGGCGATTATTCCTATGAGAGGCACCACCATTACACCAGTTCCAATATGTGAAGCGATTTCACCAAATGACACAGTCTCATTACGGAGCATGGTGGTGAAGTTGGGAATTTGGAATGATGGAAGACCTGAGACTATGTGGCCTAAAAAATCAATTAGAATTATTTATATGTACTATCATTAGATCTATTATAGTCCAAAATGTTCCTACATAATTAGATTTATGTTGTATAGTGCAATCTTAATTTTATTTCTACTTCTATGCTTCATTGATCATATCGTGACACGCTTATTAGATAAACACAGTTAATAAATATTAAATTATTTCTTTAATAGTTTAAACAGAGTTTTTCACAACATAATTCTGGTTTACTGTATCATTAGATAATTAAATCATTATATTTATATAAAAAAAAAAAACTTTCGGGCTCCATATTATATAGAGCACCGTTCACAAAAAAAAGACACAACGATAGGGTATCTGCTGTTTTTTTTTTTTTTGCGAAAATGCAATAAGATTGAAATGCGGGCGAGATTACCTTCTTCAAATCTCTTGACTAGACCGTTGCTCAAATTTCTTTTAAGTAATGTCAATAAATTATCAAGGACATTACTTCAAAAATGGTAAATTTTTACCGTGCACTATGTACTTAATTAAACTTTTTTTTTATTTTCATTACGATTACAAATATTATTCTATTTTTTTATAAAACAGGATCTGGGCTTGCATACACGAACCCAAATACTTTCCTGCACAACTTGCAGTAGGCTAAAAGCCTGTATCGCAAAGTGTGGAATACATCGCCAGCGCCGGGGTTCGAACCTGGCACCTCCCGCTCGAGAGACTGCCGCCTCAACCAACTGCACCGAACATGTACTTGAACATTAGGTGTTACGATATAATGACAATTTACCTGTTAATTTTATGTAATTGAATTCATGAACTGTTAACACGTAAGCTGCTACAGTAGACAATATAACTACAGCTGCATTCCTTCCAACGGATGTAAACCACAAAATATTCTTGATCGTTTCTTGTCCTTTTGTTAATATTCCTAAACTTTTGTTCGGTTTCAACTTGATATCACCCAGTTGCTGAAATTTTCATCTCATGTTAGTTGAAATAAACGTCTAAGATATTGAAATTGATTTGAGAGATTGAATTTATTGTAGAGAAGTAAAGAGTAGAGAAGATTAATGCCTAGGAACTTACACCTAGGAAGGAGAGTCCTAAGTAATTTCCATAACAGATTATAATATTATCTATTATATCAACAGCAACACGCAGAAGAGCATTAATTCATATGGAATTCTACATGCGACTCTCCTAGTTGGGGAGATTCTGGGCGGAGATATTTGAGCACCTAACGTAGGAGAGTCGCATGTAGAATTTCATATGAATTAATGCTCTTCTGCGTGTGTTGATATAATAGATAAAATTATCTGTTTTTGTATGGAAATTACTTAGCGCTCTCCTTCCTAGGTGTAATTTGGTGGGATTGGGCATAAGTGTATTAGGTACTCGTATATTATATAGGAATTATTAACAAATGAAATGCCTTACCTTCATAGACAATAATACTGTAACACAAATAGCACTGAGCACTGCATCTCCTGGCCTCGCGTTGTGGATGTTTTTGATTAGAGCTTTCCACGTAGATATGAAATTTTCAGCATTGAATGACAAACCTAACATATTCTTCATCTGGGCACAAATAATAATTACAGACGTGGAGGATGTAAAGCCTGACACTACTGGAATTGATACAAAGTCCACAAGAAAACCTGCAAGTAAAAACCATTATTAAAGAGGTATTCTCAAAAATAAGTTCAGTAAACAGTATCTAAGTAAATCTCTATGAATTCGCATGAACTAGTGTCTCATTATTTTGAATATGTTTACCTAATCTCGCAAATCCTATAGCCAACTGAACTAATCCACATAGGAAGCATAGCATAACTGGATAGTCTGGATTTGTGTGATGAGTGTATGTGAATGTCAGCAGTGATAATAATGCAGTTGGTCCAATGTTAATTTCCGGTATAGTTCCAAAGAATATATAGACGAAACTACCAACAAATGATGAGTATAATCCATACTAGAAAAAATAATTACAAGAATGTATTAGTATAATATACCTACAGGTAAATAGATTTTGTCAGAGTCGATGGACTGGAATATATGTAACCCTTTGTTTTAAAATTCAAGAAAATGTTTCGAATGCGAAAAGTGAACTGCTGGGGGGGTACTTTGTAAGCTTTCTCGCCCTAAACACGTAGATAAAATGTTTTAGGAAAATGACCCTTATGACGATATACATAAGGTCGTTTTTCGTGTGCATTGTATCTGCGTATTTCGGGTGAGAAACCATTAGAAAGTTCCAGTACTGGGTTTTTTAATTATGTGAACAGTTTATGTATATGGAAGATAATAAAATTAATGAATTCCCTATAAGTATACAGATATTCTACATGCCATTCCACTGGCATTGATAGTCATTGATAATAATTGTTTTTTTTTTGTCAAAATGCTATATGGTCCGAATAAAAAAGTACACTAATTTCATTAATTTTAGATAGGTATTGTTGACAATACTTAACCCCTCTATTTGAATGTGGTAAGTTTAAAGATTGTATGTCACATAGAACAATATGACGTATTATAATATATTTGTATCTTGTATTTATATGTTACTCGATTTGCAATCATTGTAATGTCCCTATGTACAAAATATAACAAATGGACAAAACTTCAGGCTAGCTGAAATAATTTCTCAATTGTCATGGTCATTACCAATTACATTACACACGAACCGTACAAACATTGTACATAAATTGTAATGGGATTTTAATATGATAACATTATCGCCTAAATTATGCTAATCTCTTTTTTATAGTTATTCCTTTGTATTTCTAGATATTTGGAATAACCTTATTACCTTCTTACATATACATTAAATACATCCATCTACCCACGCACCTATAATCGACAAATTCATAATAGAATTGAAAAAAATTAAGACTACGGAAAAATCATATTTCCAGAGCTTCGGAAATTGTCAATTTTCTGACACCACCATTCATCCCTCTTTTAGATTACCTATAGTAAAATGTTACTCTGTATCTAGATAAACCTAACTTAAAATAAAACAGTATCTCCCTAAACTAAAATGTTGAGAAACACATATCACAATCATTTTACAACTACAATTAGTAGAGACCGAGCGAAGGTTCGGTTTCGGTTTCGGCCAGTTTCGGCCAAAATTGACGGTTTCGGCCCTAGTTTCGGTTTCGGCCAAAAAACGGCCGAACCTTCGGCCAAACCGAAACTAGCATCCGTATTATGTCGGGCATTATCGGGATTCTTCGGAACAGATTCACACGGTGTGTTATGTATTCTGTACACTAGTCCTTTTTTATTTCACAAAAGTGAACTAGATTTATATCACTACATACTTGCATTTTCAAAAAAATAAAAATTGCCTGCGGCGCTACTTCTTGGTAAATTTCTAGGGAAAATACTGATAATTATTATTGTATTCTAGGTATATATTCCGTTACTAAACCTCCCGAAAAAAAATGCATTTTTTATGCCCCTTCCTAGTTTTACCGATGCCCATGCAGCCCATGAATACATAACTGAGAAGGCTGATGCATGGGCGTCATCAGACGGGGCAGCTTCCCCTCCTATAGATTGGAATAGGTATATATTTTTTCATACTAAATGATAAAACCTCACAAAAAAACACATTACCACACGTTTTCTCATCATATCATAAATTTTCATGAAAATCCATCAAAATACAATTATTTTATATAAAAAAATTGCCTGCGGCGCTATTCTTTGTTACTTTTTTATAAACGATATTTCTCATACACGTTCCTATTGTTGTGCAAAGTATTATACACATTTCCAAATAAACCACAAGCCACATCACGACCTTCTTCACTATGTATCACAAAAAAAAATTCGCCTGCGGCGCTGTTTAGGTCCGCTTCTTTCATGCTATATCGAATTTTTCAATTTTTGTTGCCACCCCCCCTAGCTCCGAGGCTGGCGACGCCCATGGGCTGATGAACTCGTTCATAAGTTGTAGTTGAATGGGTTGGTTCCTTTCTTCTGTGCTTAGATTGAGTTCCAAAAATGTGTGATTTCCTAATACATCTCTTAGGGAAACACTAGGTATCAGCGTACCTACCTATAATGATTTTTTTTTAATTATTACTGAAATTCCTAAGTTTCGGTTTCGGTTTCGGTTTCGGCCGAAACTAGAAGGGGAGCCGAATATTCGGTTACGGTTTCGGTTTCGGCTAAAAATCCAGTTTCGGTCGGACACTAACAATTAGCACAATACTGAAACAAAAATATGACGTGTTAAAAATATGTAATTTTAAAGTGTTGATTTAATTTCCTATCACAGATGTGATAATTACCCAATAATATATTGAATGTTTATATCACAGAGTAACAAGAAAGAAACAACACCACGTCAAATTAATGTAATTTTAACTCGTTTAGAAGTAGGTTGGTTCACTTGGCGTAATTCATATTTTTTTCTTCTCTTCTTCTTCCCTCCACTGCTGGATATAGGCCTCTTCCAACTGTTTCCACACGTCTCTGTTCTGACCATTCCGCATCCAGGTTCCTCCAGCGATTTTGACAATGTCGTCGGTCCATCTCTTTGGTGGCAGTGGCGTAACTAGGGTGGGGCGGGGGGGGCGGTCCGCCCCGGGCGGCGCATTTCAGGGGGCGGCAAAATGGCACAACATATAAAAAAACATCTTGATAAAATACACAAATTAAAAAAATCTCTGATTCTCTAAAATTATTATGAAAATCTATTAAATTACAATAATTTTCATAAAAAAATTTGCCTGCGGCGCTAATTAATACTTATGGGTACTCAAATAAGATAGATTTTCGATATCTTATGACTAAAATTTCGTTAGGTAGATACTTCTTGCATGGTCGCTTCCCCTATACAATACATGTATCCATATGTGTTACCTACTACAGAAAGATAACCAGGTTCATCATTTCACCCATCGTTCATCATTTGTCCAAAAAATTTCGCCTGCGGCGCTCCTTATTTGATGTTATTTAATATCTTTTTTGTGATATGTACTTACTTTTTTAATATTTTTATTTAAAGATAGTAAATAAAACTACAACATGACCTTCATTTACATTTAGTCTTATGAAAAAATTTCGCCTGCGGCGCTATTTACGTGCTTTATTATGCCACGTCTATATCAAAATTTTAGTTGCTCTCGCCTAGCTTCAAAACTGCAGACACCAATGGGCAGGTATGTACTTGTGTAGGTACTTTAGGGGTCGGGTGGGGCGGCATTTTGAGAGTCCGCCCCGGGCGGCACTAATGCTAGTTACGCCACTGTTTGGTGGCCTTCCGACGCTCCTTCTATCTATCCAAGGCCTCCACTTTAATATTCGTGGTGACATTCATATTTTTAATCCTCTTTATTTCGGAAATTTATTGTAATGTAGAGAAAATTAGAGAGATCTCGAATATGATCCTTGGGAATTGGATAAGAGGGCAGGTAATAATGAAGTAGATGCACAAACTCACCTGTGGTTCCAGTCCAGCTAGTGAGGCATAAGCTATTGATTGAGGAATTAATGTGATGGCTACTGTAATTCCAGCCACAATATCCGCCACAACCAACTCTGTGGTATATTCTCTAATCCAACATGTTATTGGGAGTACTCTGAACAGCACACGGCGGGGTTTGAATTTCAACAACATGTTTGAAATGAACCGTGCTCACTGCAAATCAGAAAAGGTATTCATAAATAACATCGAACCTATGCTATGGACTAAATATTGGTTTCGTGTTTTACGTTCGTTGGTTACTTTCTCACAACATTATAGAGTCAAAATTACTCATCAAAGGGACATAATCTATTATGTACATATATTGACAATTACAATAAGGAGGTATGTGTATTAATTTTCTGTAACATATTAATAGTAGAACCATGGGCGTCATCCGGGGGGGTAGCTGCCTCATCCTAGAGACTGTTACTAAATGTTACCACCGCACAAAAAATCACATTATTACTACACGTTTTCACAAAATTTCAGGGCTATCTTTAAGTGCGTTTTTTTTTTTACTTTTTTACAGTTTACATGGCTTACACCTTTACAATATAAAAAAGAAGCAGGTAATCATTATAAAATCACAATAATAAGCCAGTGTTGATAAAAATTCAAGGTAAAAAATAAAACGCTAAAAATATAATACGTTCTAAGAAAAGAAACCCTACTACCTACTATGTAAGGTCCTTCTACACTCCGTCTTACCAAAAAAAATCACCTGCGACTCTATTTACTCGTTTTCATGCTATTTTAAGTTTTGAATTTTGGTTCCCTCCCCCACCTACGAAGCTGGCGACGCCCATGAGAAGAACTATGCCGGTTATTGTGAAATGTAATAAAAAACATCTCAACAGGATAATATGTGTACAATGTTATATAAACTATACCTACGTGGTGTAATATCGTGTTGTAAAATGTGACTAGGTATAATGCAATTATTTATAGAACAACATCTCGTATTGAATAAAATATTTATTGTTATATGTTAGTAATGTGAACAATTGCACATGATGCATAAAAGTATTTGTTTAGTATGTAAAAATATGTTACAACTGTTAATAGTAGATTACATAAGTTCGCTTTTTGTTTACATGTTTTAGGTACTCTCCAAGTCAATCAAAGTGTAATGAATCGTATTGGTGCATGTAAAAATAGTATGAACTCGTACACTAGGGCGAACTCATCAATCTGCAATTCTTCACAATAATAACAATTATGTATGGAGTAGATACACCCTTACGAAGGCTGCACAAAAAAACTTGACGATGAGCGATATGGTATAGACTTTGACGTCATATTCTATTTCTATAGCACATAATTACAGTAGTATACACCTCCACATCTACCTATTAATTATATTGATTATTACTACGTATTATAGATTATTCGCAACGATAATCCACCCAATGAAACGTAACTAGTAAAGTATCCTCTCTGAGTAAATAAGTATACCTACTATATATAAGTACTTCTCCCACAAGTATAGCTAGGTAAATGCATTCAAATTCAAATAAATTTATTAATAACTAATATCTTACATTTATAGTACATAAGTACATATAAAACTTATTACAATATTTACATTTTCCATACTACCCTCCAATGTGAGATGATATTTTTTTTTTCAAATGGAATTAGACCTATTCAGAGTCTGCTTTGGATTTTCAGGTAGAAGTGGGAATCAAGTTGAATAGACTAAAAACACAACTTTAATGAGAAAGGGTTTTTTTAATTAATTAATTGATTCGATATTTATTTTGTAGAACATCATTATTAATTTAAAGCCGACGTTTTAAAACTGAAATTCTTTCTCAAGCAAACATTTTTTCAGTGACAAACTCCTATAGTCCGTTAATACAGAAATCTTGAATAAATTGGATGTTTGAAGGAGTGATGTGAAATCAAATGTGATTGTGATGGTGTAGTTGGAGTATGTGTGTTTGAGAATGACCGTATAAGCCGAAACATGTAAGTAGAACTTTCACACGTTTTTCAATTATCATAATAATTTTAACACCTTACGATTCGATCCTCATTTTTTCCGGCTTTTAAAACCTTTTGATTTGCGAGCCTTGTAGGTACAGATGGTCGGAAACATCACGCATATATTATTGCACTATTATATAAATCTGCACGATATCTATTGTGATGTGACTAGCACCTAATTGTCTATTGAATTTATTACATTGCATGAGATTGTGAATGAATAGCACATCTACAATAATAACTAGAGACAGCATTTCATGACCCTAAAATATCGGAAAAATGCATGCTTTTTATGACTTCAAAATATGGCCTTTATTTTCTTAATAAATTCTTCACATCGACTTGGGTAACGAACGTGTAGTGCCTGATGGAGCTCTGAAATATTTTGAAAACAAGAAGGACATGTTTTTTTTTAAATCCACCCATATCCACAATGCGGGATAAGCAACGATGGTGTGAGTGTATATTACATTATTGAAACAGGCATGACACATTATATGGTGATTTTCATTTTTCAATATTAGAGGGAAATGTGAAATTCAGTACTCTGCACATGATGTAAATGCTTGAACTTCGAAAAAGACTAGGTACGCAACAGTGGCAGTTGATATTTTACTAAGTATACGTCTATGTTAATTTTTTTGGATATTTCCCCCCCCCCCCCAATTCAAATACCAGAACGCTCCCCCCCCCACCGAAATGAAAACCAATATGTATACGCCACTGGTACGCAATGTCCGCCGACATGAGTAGGAAAAACATCATTACTGCTAACGAAATTAAGCATATTCTTATTGCACAATTTAGACAAAATATGACTTTTATCCGAAATTTGGCCAAGATATGACCTCTTTCATGCTGTCATGATTATTATGCTTTTTCCTGTCTTTGATAATAATACGTATATGCAAATAATAGTCAACATACCATTGTACAATAAATTACCCAGCATGCTCACGAATCTACTATAGGAAGATTTTCATAATGTGAATAAGTTTTGTTGCCACATGTTCAGATTGTTCAGGTCACCTTAATTATTATTTTAATTCTGTATCGAATGCAATGTTTTCATATTAGTTTATCCATACTACATTAGCAGATAAGTATGTGTATATTTCTAAGGCCATACACAGTGGCGGATCCAGGATTCAATTTTGGGGGGGGCTGAATGTCGTCACATGGTAAAAAGTACCATCACTCAACGTTTTGGGGGGGGCTAAGGGGCTGAAACCCCTAGATTTTTTGTATATAGAGTACTGTCACTCATGGTTTTGGAGGGGGCTTCAGCCCCCTAGCCCCCCCCCTGGATCCGCTAGTGGCCATACATATTCCTGATGTACCTATTTGTGTATATTTATACAATTTATTTTGATAGGTGTATTGTAGTAAATATATTTTTATAGTGGCACTGATAAATAATATTTTACCTTTTATATTTCCTACTAAAATCCTATATATAAATTAGTGCAGCCTTTTAAGCTGATTGCTTATACCCAGGCACAAGATCAGTCAACATTGTATCCCACTCCACGTAGTCATATCCTAAAACACAAAACCACCAATCAATAATATTCAATCATCTTGGATTAATTTCTACACTTAATTCACTTTTGAACCAACATATTGTGAAACATTATTACAATTCACAACACAAGTGATATGTTTATACAGCATACTATTTAATTTGTGAATACCTAAGTGACACAACACTTATTTCAATAAAATTAACATATGTAGGAATAACGAATTACTAATAGTATTGTTTAATTATTATGATATAAGTTGGCACTAATTATTCATTTCGGGTAAAATTGTGATTTTCCAGTTTTATCTCATTGAACTGAAAACACCATCGTATGTTGAATGATTTTGCATAGTTGTTAACGTCATTTATTTTATTTCGCGATACACACTGGTCACATATATAAATATCGACGACACTAAATAGCAGATTACATTTTCATAAAACTGAATATTTTTTAATGCATTTTCACATTAGGTATTACCATGACTAACAACACAGATGTGTGATGCACTGACGGTGAATATGTTAATTGCAGAACCTTCTGTAGAATTTTTCCGTGCGAGACTCGGAGTATTATCAACCAGCACAAATATATATAGCATTCTATGTGTGGATCATATTCGTACATAACTAACTACATACATGTTTTGTTTCTACATCTGATTGGGGGTATAATATAACAATCATTTTAAATATTTCAGTATACCTACTCTTGAATCACCTTTGTCAAGTACACAGGTGTCAAGTAGGTATACTCGCTCCGGTGCGGTGATTCCAGTTCGTTAGTACCTACTCAGTACATTTACTCACTTCAGAACTCTCGTTGTAAGCGCATTTCATGACATGAAGTTTCATTAA
This sequence comes from Ceraclea dissimilis, assembly GCA_963576895.1. NCBI lineage: Eukaryota > Metazoa > Arthropoda > Insecta > Trichoptera > Leptoceridae > Ceraclea > Ceraclea dissimilis. The sequence continues at coordinate 4,821,481 of OY756361.1, forward strand.
CTGTCTCTATATTTTATTAAAATCGTTTTCTTTCTAGAAAATTGATTTCGATTTTATAAAATGGTTGGTTTAACGTAATAATTTCTACCGAAAAATATTGGAAATAAAATGCTTAACATAAAACTAGTTATCCAATCACAAATACAAATGAAATGGCAGGGTGCGCCACGAATATTAAAGTGGATGCCTTGGACAAATAGATGGATTGTCTGAAAGCCGCAAAAGGGACGGACCGATATTGACAAATCGCTGGTGGAACCTGGATGCGGGGGGGGGTCAAAGCAGAGACGAGTGGAGGAGGTCAGAAGAGGTCTATATCCAGCAGTGGAGAGAGGAAGGCTAAAGAAGAAGAATAATCACAAATATCGTGGGAAAAATTGCCAGTTCAAAGTTGTGATTTACTGCAAGACATTTCAGCTTAATGTTTTTAGTGTGCGAAATTTCGAAATTATAAAAAGGTGTACTTGTTTAAACCAACCGACCCCAAATTTCAATTTTGCTTTATAATTTAATGAATTCTATAAGAAAGTTGTATATAATGTTTATATTTCTATAAGTAATACCTATTTATGAAAACGATGTTGAATCCTTAACAATATTGATATTTATTAATAGATACAGCATCTTATTTATATAAAGGTACGTGATTATAGAATCATAGGATAAGGATAATTCTACAAGAAAATAATTCAATTAAACTTAATTGTAGCTAGGTTAGTAGGTAAGAAACTACAAAATGCCAGAGGTGGGTAATAATCACCAAAGATAGGAAAACAACATAAATGTCATAACAGCGTAAAAAAGATCATATTTTGATATTCATATCTTGTTATTTTTAGGGTCATAATATTTTGTCTATCCTGTGTCTACACTAGCGGATCCAGGGGGGGGCTAGGGGGCTGAAGCCCCCTCCAAAACCATGAGTGACAGTACTTTTTATGCAACAAATCTAGGGGTTTCAGCCCCTTAGCCCTCCCAAAACGTTGAGTGACAGTACGTTTTACCATTTGACGACATTCAGCCCCCCCCCCCCCCCCCCCCAAATTGAATCCTGGATCCGCCACTGTGTGTCTAGTAATCACTTCTTATATCTGTTACGCTTATAGATATTTGCTGGGGCCATTGGCTGTCTAATGTTTCCACCTTATTATTCCCAAGTGTCGCACTTCTCATATTCTGCATTGAATCGTGGTTATTGCATTTTCTTTACTTCTTTACTTGCGTAGAAAAGGACTCCTAGACAAGAATTTAAAAAAGTTTATGTAAAGACGAATAGGTTACATAAATTCAGGCGAAAAGTAACCTACTTTTTATTACTATATTAAAAGCCATAGTAATACATAGCTTATTATATAACTTTAATGCAAATATAACTACATAAGAGATTATGTCCTTTCCCGAAGGACATACGAAGGAATACATAGTCAACACAGAGTTTCGAATTGCGGCTCTTTAGTCAAACAAGTCAACAACATTATTTTTTCCTAACACCTCATCCAACACGCTTGTCATAATATATAAGGTGACCAACCGTCCTCCTTTTGGAAGGACAGTGCTCCTTTTATAGGTTCTGTCCTCCCTCCAAAAGTGTCCTCCTTTTTTACTTTTTAAAACTAATCTGTTAATCTCAAAACCACACGTTTTTTCATCATACCATGAATTAACTAGTACTATAGTATAAAAATACATTAAAATGCAATTGTTTCCTAAAAATTTTTTTTTACCTTTACCTTTTGTATTGGTTTAATTTAAACCTTTACCTTTTGTATGTATGTAATTTGATATGTCTTATGACAAATATTTCACCTGCGGCGCTATTTTTTTGATACATTTTCAAGAAAATAAATCAAACAACATAGCGACCTTCTTCACTGCCAAAAAATTTCACCTGCGGCGCTATTTACGCATTTTCTGTCCTCCTTTTTATTTTTAAAAATATGGTCACCTTATAATATATAGTACTTGATACATATAACACATAGGTATACCTATACCTAGAGATGCTTCAGGTAATTCCACCTATATTTTATATAGGTAAATACGTAATGTAATAAAACTCTGTCGATCTTCTCACATTGCAATGTATTATAAAAAATATTATTATTCTTGTATTATTAATAATTATATTAATGTATTATATTATAAAATTTAAAAAATATTTGGCATTCTAGGTCGGTATATGTAATCCCATTAGTATTATCAGCTACAGGTATAATACCAAAATCGCTAATAAACAATTTAAAAAAAATAGATTTACCGGAAAATTTATACATAAAAATGGAAAAATCGGTCATTATTAATACTTGCAATATTGTAAGACGATTTCTAAATACTGATATTTCAGGCACAATGCTTGTATTTTAGGCCCCGCGCATCTGAGCCTAATCCTGTGATATCTATTTTCCCAGTATTAGGCTGATGAGTTTATATGTGAATCATGAATGATATTATGTAGACTCTTCTGGCTGATAATACTGAGAAGTGTGTTGGCAAAGTCATGCCTCCGCGTATAAAAATAATATATATTATACTGTGTTATCCGCGTATAAAAATAATATATATTATACTGACAAGGTGGTTGGAAAAACTACTTATTGCATGCCAGTCTCCACTCTTGAAATTTGGCAAATGTGCTAAGATATTTTTTTACAACATTGTATGAAAAGTGTGTTGAACTTCACTGAATTCTGCAAGAATTTTAATCAACAGTAATTTAAATGCGTTTTATATATAGAATTGAATAAATTAGAATTAAAATACTTGCATCATATTATCATTTATTCACCTTGGACTTTATATTAAAATATATTATTTAATATCTACATACACGAAAACCAAATCAAAATAACCAAAGATAGCATTAATGGGTGTATAGAAAACTTTTAGGTAAGTTTTGATTTGGTTCCTATTTATTTATTTTGTATACGTCTAATTTTATCGAACGTACCTTTCATACTTCAAGTATGAAATAAATAAAAGCGTGTAAAAAAATAATCTTGTAGGCTTCGCAGCGTGATGAATCCGTGTCTTCGTGGTTGGTTCTTCGGGTTTCCTTACTGCGTGTAGAGTGGTTGAATGACCGAGCTTTCGGCAGCGATACTACTATCACCTTCAGGATGAAGCAGTTTTTGTATGTAAACGTCCGTCAATGTGGGCGCTGTGTGAGTGTTACTGCCGCAACTTAATTTACACGCAATAAGGAAGCCCGAAGAACCAACCACGAAGATATAAATAAAAAAAACTCTTCCCTTGTATAATTACATCGAGCTTTCGCATTCTATTCTTCTCTATGTGTTCAGCTCAGATCATCTAAGCACAACATTGGTAAAGGCTTATCTATCTTGCGCAACCCAGAATAATTTAGCTCTTTCACAAGCCTCATCCATATATATCCAGTTCAGTTTTATATGTTATTTATAAGCAGCCGTATATTTTCAAGTAAATGCACGATAGACACTGTTATCCAGTATGGAAATATCTAACCCACCTCTCACGTTACGAAAATTCATCACTACAATTAAGATAACATTGTCTCTACGCGTTTCTATGATACGTCACCAAAAGTATTCATGAAAAATTCATTAGATCCTATTAGCAATGTGGTAGGTGAGTGATATCACATCACATGTTCCCAGTAAGGATGCATGTGATATGCTAAATGATTAGTCCTATGAGAACATAGCCAGATAATAATTATTGTAATTTGATTGCCAAACATAACACAATGTATCTTTCTGTGTACACAACATCGAGTGTTTTACAATCATATAATATCATATCGTACACCAGGCACTGATGGACATAATATAACTTCATTAAATTTTGTTGAATATTGACATTGCTAATTAATATCAACGTAAACACTGAACAGTGATGAACATGCCGCCACAATAGGAAATATAAGCATGTCGCGTTGATTTATTTGACCTACGAAGCTATATTTACTTACAGCACAGTCGTGTCTTTTCAGGTAAGAATCTAGATTTTTCTAAATAGACACGAAGCCTAGGAACACAGCTAGTAAACTAAAAGCTAGATAATATCGCGAAGTCCAGAATATATAGGTTCTATATTCATTAGCGTCGAGATTGGAAAGAATCGTTCGAAACTCGGAGATTCAGTTTGAATATTATTTGTTAACTAGTGGGTACCTACCCGTGAAAAATTCACGGAAGCTTTGTTAAATATGTTTTTGTGTAACCACTATTATTACTCCACCCTTAAAAGTTCCTCGAGTAAACACAGGAAGATCAGAAGGCTCTGTCTTTACCCCGTTTCTCCAATATCGTCACGAAAGTCGTAAAACCAGATTCATATTGTCGACTTTTTTAGTTGGCACTCACCCCTGAAAGCAACAAAACTCCTCTTTCATATCAGCCTACATCCATAGGTACTTTACACACATATAGAAGGTGGTGGCATGGCCCTGAGAAGGTGGGTACTTTAAATAGTTCGATATGCAATAATGTAGGTATAGGTACGTACCGTGTAGTATGTATGAGAATTCGATTTTCATTTTCGAAAGAAATATTTCAAAACTATTTTCATTCATAATTTCATTAGTAAGTACCTTCAATTCTTTTCAAACTTTTTCAAATTTATTTAATTCTTTGAATGAGACTTCCACGAAAATTTCTAGTAACCCACGAAGGCGTCGCTGCTTTAAATTTACATACAAATTCATGGAACTTGCAAAATTTTCCAATGGGCAAGCGTTACATACCTACATGACTTGGAAAATACGAGTATTATGTAATGGAATTAATCTGTACTCAGGCTCTAGTGTTTTCCATTTTCCTATATGGGGTGGAATCTTGGACCTTAAGAGCGAGGGAGATGAGCAGAATAGACGCTTCCGAGATGTGGTGCTGGAGACGGATGCTGAATTCCGTGGACTGCAAGAAGAACTAATGTCTTCGTCCTGCAAGAACTGGGTATCACATCAAGATTGTCGTCGATCTGCCTAGAACGAATTCTCCAGTTTTTTGGTAATATAGCTCGAAGAGGGGAACAAAGTCTCGAGAAATTAATCGTAGTAAGGAAAACACCGGGACGAAGACCAAGAGGACGCTCACCTATGAGATGGACCGATCAAGTGGTGCAAACGGTGGCCCCTTCCATCTACAGGGCCATGCACCTTGCGGGGGATGGAACCGCGTGGCGATAGATTGTCCGGTAACGGGCGTTTGGGGATCGCGACCCTCAGCAATGAGGAATACGACCGAAGAGAGAGAGAGATCTCAACATAGATTTAGGACTTTTGTTGACTATTTGATTCAAGATGTTCCATATACCTAATCTGCTGTTTTGCTGGGGGCCATACGAGGATGTTACGTAGTTCCTACAACGTAGTTAGGATATAATCTAGGAAACTCCAGTATATTAGATGTGAGTAGATAGTTACCTACTATTTTAGATCAATTCGTATAAACATATTACTGAATTGAATAAATAAATGATCCATCGGTGATTGATCGCAAATTGATTGTTTTTCACGGTTTTATAGAATACCTACCTAGTACCAACACATTGTCAGAGATATTATTATTACAACGACATTGACTTTTTGCGCAGAACAATATGTATTACATAGATTGGGTTATTTTTGCAAGGCGATCAAACTCAGGAAGTTTGCATATTTCTTCGTAGCTGGGGCAGAGTAACACAGGAAGTGAAACAGGAACTACGGGACTGATAAAAAACGTAGAAATCTTAATTGCATTTTTTTTATTGTGAATTTTCACAACATTACGGAACAAATCAATAGTAGGCAAGTAGATACTGTGACTATGTAAAAAAGTATGCGGAAACAATAACACAACACCCCCTAAAAACATCAATTTACTTAGTACATGAAATTCGATATTTAGACATGCCTAGTGTAGTGTAGCTTTGTAGAATTCCGTAGCAATAATTTACTGTGTGTGTGTGTGTGTTGCAATGTAAATAGGCCTATAGTCTTTTAAGTCTAATTTGTAGCAAACCAGTTAGTTTTTTCGATCAATTTGTTTTATGATTAACATTTTCTGTAATTGATTCATACTTGTAAAACAAATGACTAACTAATAATACTTGAATGTCGAGGTGTAAGGACCTTCAGGTATTTATTTTATATATTACGTACCTATACCGAAACTTAACGCGATTTCTGATAAAAGAAAAGAAAGAGATGATGTCACCACAACTTACGAAGTATGCAGGTTTAATGAATCATTTATTTAATTTTGATAAATACTTTTTCTGGTCTGTTGCGTAAATGTGAAGCACACATAGTCATTACTAAATATAATTCAGATTTTATACTTAATATTATGTATTATTTCTAAAAGGATTCTCCAGTTTTGCCATATTGATTGTCGACTCCAACCACCATTAACACCAACTCTAAATTGATGCTACTCTCCTGCTAAACTCCATGCTACAAAAGTAGACAATATGTTTCTTTTGTGTATAATTTAATTTAATTCCTGTTTAATGGGCATCCATTGCCAATTTGAGAATACCTACTAACCTTTGATTATTGAAGTACCTAGTCAAATTATTTTAGTCTACTAACACTAGTAAAGTTTTCTTGACTAATTTTGATAGTTAGCAAGTTAGAAAAGTTGGTTTTGGGGAATAGTTATGTGACATGTGTGTATGAAATTGCATTAAGTAGGTACTCTGTAAGTATTACTCATTATTATGGTACAAACTACAAAAAAAAAAAAAAAACTCTTCGATTTGTTATCAAAATGCAATGCAAAACTTGGGCAATAAATACAGTGATTTTATATACAAGATTTCAAAAGTTGCATTACTGAGCACTGAGCAGCTGTATACGAGTACACTGGGGACATTGATCCTGTATTGTACTGGTTTTGACTGCCATCTTCACAAATCTGGTTTTCTTTGGCTAAATACTGCATATTATTGCATAATATTTTTCTTTTAAAGGTGATAGAAACAAAATTTTTAATTTATTTCGTTTGTGATAAATAATAATTGTAATGATGAAGTTTGGATCCGGGACACCAACTACCCTACCTAGCATGGAACACACTCAATTGATTACGTGTAGGTGTCACCAGGTGTAGGGAGAACATGCACAGGTGGGGTATACGGGTGGAGGAGGATGTCTCCTGCGATTGCGGCGAAACCCAGACTGACAAGCACCTCCTCATATGTCGAGACATGCCAGTGAGGTGCCATACGAGGGACCTGATGATGGTCACTGACAATGCCGTTATGGCTGCTAATTTCTGGAGTGGGGTGGCCTAGTGGGGAGAAGCTCGGACCCAGAAATCAATGAATGAATGATGAACCTTCTTCCCGTATACATTTCTACAAGCTCACCTCAGAGCTGTTGAAATGTAGTATTCACATTTTAATATTTTACTGTAAGTCATAAAGATGCACAATATATTAAAAAATTATGCTAAGTTATTCAGAATATGTATTGATTTTTTTTTTAATCATTACATTAAGCAAAGTTTCTCATCTTCTTCAGCATTATTATTAAAAGTCTGTTTAGATATGTGAATATTGCACGTAGGCACTGCACGGGTGCCATAGTAATTTATTCAAGTCTACTCAGGCAGACAAATTAATTAATGAGAATGTCTCATCTCATAAAATATTCAATAATACTAATATGCAATTACAGAATTAAGTATTTCTACTTATCTATAGCATTCAGCGTCTCTTGTAATAAAAAGATGTTAGTCTCTTCAAGAATAATTTGTAAATAATACTATATGCAAGTATCCACTATCCACCATAATAATCTCTGAAGTTGGTATTTGGGATTTCCAACTTTATGTTGAGATGTTTTGGTTTCACAGAATGAATTATCCGCATTCTTTAAAAAAAATACAAGTGCCACGTTAGAAAAACACCTGTTCCAAAATATCAGGACTTTGTTTATACATTTGCAATCTTTTTTGGACTCTTCACCTAATGGAAACATTGATTAAGTTAGTAATTTGAATGAAAGAGAAGAAATATAAATAAATAATTTATTAATTATTATGAACAAACACATTTACTATATTAGCCTAATTGTAAATTACAGTAAACCAAAGTTTATACCACTAATTGATCATCAAACCGACACATGCACGCATAAACAAATACAACAACAAAATCCATCAGCACATTCACATACATAAAATACAACATACAGTGGAACCTCTCGTAATGAGAATAATTCGTTCCGGATTCTTACTTGTAATGTGAAACACTCGTGCAAAAAACATTTCCCTATACGATAACGAGATAACGAAAAACACTTATGTATTTTTTTCTTATTTGTAACCTTTATCAAAACATAATAACTTATTATATATCATATGCATTTAAGTCAATACGTATATCTTCTTTACTAGAGAGCTCGTTGGGAGAGCCGTTTTTTTACAATTGTTTTGCTCGTTATGCGAACTACTCATTATGAGAGGTTCCACTGAAATACGAACTATCACAGTGTTGGATGTTCTCCTAACTACTAACAACTACATATAAATTATTAGTTTATCACAGATACACAAAGTGTCTGAATGTAGACATGTATATATTAATATAATATAATACTGACAGTATATATGTTATATACAAATACTGAACAAAGCAACAGTAGATTACTCTGGGCTGCAAGCAGAGTTAGACTCGTAAATGAGACGAGGTAATTAAATTTGTTCTCTGATGCAAATCATTAACTTAACACACATGTGTCCTCACCCCAAACTAACTTTCTAGTGCCAGTGGGAGAGATTTTAATTTATTTGTTTATGTAGTGTGCCGGACACAAGGCTCCAATTATAACAAATTTAGTCAAACTATATTTTGACGTAAATTAAGCACTATATAAGCACTACATAAGCAAGCACATTGAGATTTCTTCCACTGTCAGAAAGTCTGACAAGAAGCTAAATGTGTTAAGTAATATTTATTGTGTAATTTACACTTTTACTCAGTTGTCAAAGAAGTAAGTCTCTCATCAGCTGTAGCTAATGCACCTGAAATCAATCAAACATGTATGTAGTAATTATTATACCCAAAGCAAATTAATTGTCGAGTTCTTTTAAAGGAATAAGTCGACATAATTCTCAAGGACGGACAGATATTTAGGAAAAGCAATTGACAAATCTGTGTTACAGAATAACCAAGGTGACACAATGTCTCACTAATCAACTGTACCTAATGATTGAAATGGAGGAAGTTAAGAATTCATATTGCAAAAAGCAAACAAGAGCAAAACTTCATTTAACTTTACATCTGAATTGTGATGAAGTGTTTTTGTCTCATGAGTTGACATTAATTTGTTTCATGTAAATGGAAGCAAAAAATAATTTCCTAGTTGGACGGAAATGTATTGAATATGTTTTTGAATAAGACAATAATCTACAGGTAGTTACATACATTTTACAACATCCTCAATATCTTTCTGATGGACAAATTTCTTTGATGCCTCTGGATACACTCCCGTTAATACATCCTCCACACTGGAATGAAACCTCCAGAACAGAATCTTCTGATTCCTTGACTTCAAACTCTCAACCAACACTTTCACATTCTAAAAAAAGAAAATATATTGGTACTTCAACAATGCATTTAAAACAAAATTAGTAATCTAATTGCATTTTTACTCTAGCAGCCAGATTGTTCATTAAGATCTGTAACAAGTCATAGAATAGAATACATTTATAGTAAGTAGTATTACGTTTAAGACGATGTTAAGAGGTTTGCCGGACCCCAGTGGATGGGACTCTCACAGGAGCGGGAGAAGTGGAGGAGGAGAGGGGAGGCCTATGTCCTGCAGTGGGCAACCGCGGGCAGAATGAGGTATTACGTTTCAAGAGTAGGCATATTGACATTTTCAAAAATTTCTCAAAACGAGAGACCTTAGATCTCGACAATCATACTAAATATGCTTTAAAAAAAATAGAGTAGATACATTGAACCAGGGAATGAGCGTAAAAGATTTTTTATATCTCGTATAGATTTCTCAAATAAAAATTTTGAGAAACACCTCTGATCTCTTTCCGAAATATAAAAACTCGTTTTCCGAAAGTTGTGAGATTTTTTTTGTATTGATAATATTCATTAAAATCTAGGGAATGGCCGTGAAAGTTTTTTGACTAAAGCGAAACTAACTCTAAAAATGCTATTTTTACTACTATTTTATCACGCAATTGTTCATGCGATTTTGAACCTTAAGGCAGCGGGAAATGGGTGTGACGTCATAGTTGGGTCGCGAGCCTTAGTATTCTTGATAAAAGCACTTTTTACTCAGTCTGGGGATATTTAGTTATTTATATAATATGAAAAGTATCCTACTTTAAAACCAGAAGATTACACTGCAAATAATATAACAGTAATTTACTTTAGCGACTGTGACATCAATCTGTTTGATTTTGCTTCCATCAATAATAACCATGAATGATGTATTGGTCATGTAATCCTTAGTGAAGGCGACTTTCATTATTCTCTTGGAAAAATAGTCAGCGGAGCAATACAATAGATTGTCACCTGGAGTCACTACTAACACATCATTACCATTCACCTGCAACATAATCAGAAATATTATGCAAACCACTACATTACAAAATATCTTAAATTATGGACATTACGCATGGACAAACCTTAGTCATTTCTGTGTGAATTTTTGGTCTGGCTGCTGAAGCCATAATCATAATGACATTGAGTCCAATCCCTATCAAGATCCCGACCTCCAAACCAAGGAAAAGACAAGTGAATACAGTACCAAGGAATGGGAATAACTCAACCTCTGGAAATAAACACAACACAAATAATATTAGTTTATTTTAAACAACACATACATAAATTATAATATATAAGGAACTCACAAGTCTCCTAATATTGAAATGGAAACAGTAAATGATTATTAATGGAAAATTAATAAAATCATATGGGCATATGTGGGTGAAACATCAGACTTTATGTGTCTAAATGAAGCGGCGACGACATACCTAAGGACACTCAATTTCGAACTCTGACAAACAGTTTTCGTTGTGAAATATACAAGTAGCGTCTGTCTTATTATAATGTATTGTTATTATGTTGATGTGATGTGCTTTGTCAACTTACTTCTCGATCTCCAGAATAGTGGAACCACTTCAAACTCCACCATGAATATCATAGCAGATATAATGAGGCCAGCAAGCACAGCCTTGGGTATGTACTGGAAGGTGTCCGTGAGGAAACTCAGCGCCATCAACACTAAACCACCTGACAAACAGAATCAAACATATTATTTTAGTTTCAATGCACAAATGCAACACAAGATGATTACTAGATATTAATATATATGCACCTGTGAAGATTCCTCCTGCTGTGGTCTGTACTCCTGAAGAATGGTTGATGACAGTTCGAGTGAAGGAACCAGTGGTGGGCATACTGCTTACAAATGATCCTACAATATTACACAGTCCCAGAGCACACATCTCTTGCGTGGAGTCTAATATCTTTCCCATAGCTGCAAATGAAACGAGAAATTGATTTGTATAGCTTCATTATTCAGTAAGTAATAAAACTATAATAGAATAGTATTCAAAGACTGACAAGTAAGATGTCAATAGATGTATAGACATGAATAAATAATTTTTATCACAACTCACAGAATGCTTTAGCGATGGCCACTGCTTCTAAAATACTAATGAGTGCTATAGTGAGAATACTAGGACCAAGAATTTGTATCATTTCAATGAAATTGTACGTAACATTATTGTGCACTGTAGAGAAGGGGGGGAGTTGGAATGGGGGCAACCCTCCATCAATAGGACCTAGAAATTAAATACAAATATGTAGAATATATTAATTTACTTGTCTTCAACACATTGGTTATTATTTTATAAATAAAAATAAAGCAAGAGATTACCAGTCAGAGTGAAGGGTTTCAGATCATACTTGCTTAGGATCCAAGCCAAGACACATCCAATAATAATAACTGTCGCATTGCGAGCAAGAGACATTAACCAGTTGAACTTCTGAAATAAACTTTTATACCAAGGGACATCTGCTGCGCATGTCCGACTTCCAAATTTCCTCAATTCCTGTAATGTAAGCATTGAAATATAGATTCAGCATAATATGGCAGTAGTTATTTTATTACACTAGATCACTCCTCCTAATTGATGTCATGGAGTTACACATTATGTACTTATAATATGAGTATTGTATTCAAAATGAGATTATATTATTACCAAAAATATACCAAATTAAACATATAAGCTGTTGCAGAATTAAAATTACCCTTATTAAAAGCAGAAATATAATTGTAGAAACTCCCAAGACTGAATCCCATAATTTAATTGATTTAACTTCTTCGATAAAGTTTATACACGCTTCTAGAAACGTGGTGGGGCTTCCTGCAAAAGAAATAAAATAATGGATTTAAATTCATTTAAAACACTACACTTACTTATGAAACTTATAAATATAGAGACGTAGGTACCTTTATATCCCAACAAGGAATGCATCTGAGTCGCACCAATAGTAAGAGCTGCCGCTGTAGTAAATCCCGTAGTTACTGGCATTGATATGAATTCGATTAAAAACCCTAAAAGCAAAATATTCCTATTTACTAAAAAGTCAATGGACATGTATTGGACAAAAGCATAGAAAGAAATTTTATAAATTTTACCTAAATTTAATAATCCTAATAATAAAACAATTAAACCACTGAGGAATGTCAGGAGTACGGCAAAGTCAGCTCCATAATCGGCGACATACTTCTGAGTCATTAAAGATACAATGGCTGTGGGTCCTATGGTCAAATCTTTACAGCTTCCAAATACCAAATATACAAAACATCCCATGAAACCAGAGTAAAGCCCATACTAAAACAAATACAATTAAATGCCGTTACAAAATTACATTTAATGAGCGGAATCACACTGAGAGATATAAGCATTACATAATACCTGTAGATCTAATCCAGCCACTCCTGCATAAGCAATGCCTTGTGGTATGGCAGTGAGACCAACACTGATACCTTCAAATTAAATAATGTGAAGTTATATTATAAACAAATATTTATGGATGAACAATTAATTATTAAGATTCTCACCAGCTATTACATCTTGTATCAATGTCTCCAAATTATATTTTGGCAGCCAGGTGATGATGGGTATTCGTTTCTTCAATGTCTTCACACTGCATGTATTCCTCAGTGATCTGGAGATCTTATCTCCGAGGGAGTACATGATGGTGGTGGGTGGATCTACACAAAGATACTGAATAATTAGGCACGGATTCAACTGTAATATATCATAATTAGACTCTTGTAGATTATCTAGTTCATTATTATCTACAAGTATATTGTCATTCACATTGTATTGTATCACTATCAATCAATTAGTGTATCAACACTAATATTGACAGGCGTTATATCCACTCCACCTTATCTGACAAACAATACCTACATTATAAAAACATTAGTGAAAATAAATATCATCCTAATTAGGTCACAAGTATTCAGCAAGTATTTGTACAATTTGAAGAATGCCACAACAGTTGAGTACATAGTAGTGTGGTCCAATTAATTTACCTTTAATAAATAAAACACTTCATTCCATGTAAATTACAACCGTGACACTATCTGATAAATGCATATATTTCATACTTATGTATATCATATTAACGCAATTATATTTGCCATAGAAATATCATATTGAAGGTGGGTAGAAAATCACTATAATACCTAAATATAATAAATTATATGTACCTATTTATATTAAACTAATGAAGCAAATTAAAGAAAAGATTTATTAGAATAAAAATAATTCCTTACTTGTATCCAGAAGATTGTCGGTGGATTCATTTTGTAACATGATTTTTAGAATAATTAACTATAAAAATTTAGTATTATTATTGAACACTTTTGTGTCGACTAGAGATAAGTCTCATTGTGTGAATCACTTGCTTGTATTCATAATATGAAATGATTACTGGGTACTAATATAATTATATCATTATGTACGTATAATAATGTGGAGAGAAAAGCATTTAATCTCTTACAGGGTAGGGCAACCATCATCCTTTGTAATTATTTATCACTATTGGGAAAGTAGGGTGAGAGAAGGTAAACAAATTAAAAATTATATTGAAACTTGATGAGTAATGTAGGGTAAATTGTTGGCTCAGTTGATTAAAGCACTACTTTTGTTCAATTGCTGATTTATTCTTAAATTTATAAAGCATATTTCAAATATTCGACAGTTTGGTAAAGCATTGAAGAGAGTGGTAATGAGTAATCGTGAGTGAATTTGTGTGATATATTAGCGGTGACCTATGTGAGTGACTTATTATTATATTGAGTGTTACATTATTTTAAAAATTTAAGTGTATTTTATCCCCCTTACACCAGCTTCATATAAATATGCTGTCTGGGGGCGGCTAATTAACATTTGTGTCTTTTTTAATTAATACTGTGTATTCATAAATTACTCAAATGTATAATAAGTATTTTGAGAAATAAACCAAATTGAATTGAATTAAATTCTTTTATTTACACAACTCGGTATTTGATTCTGTAAATTTACAAATCAAGATTGCGCTTTCTAACAAAGAAAATAACAGATTAATAATGTATTGCAGAATCGTTAAGTGATGTACCTATTTTGTTTATCAGCGATAGGTTCAGACTGTGACATTATCATAGTCTGAACTTATGACGACAAATCAATCATTGTTGTACACTCATATTTAATAACATGCATTTAAAAATGATATATGTATGGTTTAAGTAATTTAGTAAATGAAATTGTCATCAGACTTCTGTATGCATGTATGTGAACTACGTATGTTTATACAAAGTGTATAATATGTGACATAATAACTGATGTTGTAATCATATATAATCACAATCACTACACACTGTATGGGACAATGGAAATTAATTAAAATTACTCTTAAGAGTGTGCATACCGACATTTCAAAAATTTCTAAAAACGGGAGACCTTCTATCTCGACAACCGTTACTAAATAGTCTTCAGAACAAAATAGGGTAGATGCATTGAACCTTTATCTAGGGAATAACCGTAAAAGTTTTTTTTTATCTTGTATAGATTTCTCAAAAAAATATATTAAAAACACTTCTGATCTTTTTTCCGAAAGACGGAAACTCGTTTCCCGAAAGTCGTGGAGTAAAATTTTTTTTTGTACTGATAATATGCATTAAAATCTAGGGAATAACAGTAAATGTTTTTTGATAGACGTAAAATTAACCCCAAAAAATGGAAAAAACGCTATTTTTACCATTTTATCATGCGATTGTTCACTCGATTTTGAACCTTAATGCCGTGGGAAAAGACTGATGTCATTCCTGGTGCCATGCCCTTAACACTCACTCAGTTTGTTCATACACAACAAAATGATTAATCAATTTACTATGTATAATAAAAGTATCACAAATGTACACTACTACTAGTCATTTCTATTAAGAGAGATACAAAAACTAAATCTATTACTTACATAGAATATCCGTATAAATCTGAATTACATGGATTAATCAATATTAAGAGTGTTAAATTACTATAACAAAATGATTGAAATACTACCGTGAATTTACACCGAGGCTATCGTAATATAGGGACTTCAACTGTGTAAACTATTAACAAATTATTATAATTATTGATACTTTATTAACATAACAACACTAATGTAATTGTAACAGCTGTTGTTAACACTTTCATTTATGTATGTATGTATGTATATGTATTCTGTACTGATTTTACACACATCAGTTTTCAAGTGGATGTTTGCCTACTCTGATCATGTACTGCATTGTGTTATCAGTTATTGATATTGCATGCACCATAGGAATGTTGTGAGTTACATACAAAAACACCAATTATTTCCATAACTTCCTCTTATATGAATATAACATGGAAGAATACAATAACATTTGTATGTTGGTCGAGTAATTATATTACCCATATATGTGAAGTAAGGTCTGCATTAGAATGTTATAAAATAATCAATTAGGTATTTCTATTAAGAGTATGCATACCGACATTACAAAAATTTCTAAAAACGGGAGACCTTATATCTCGACAACCGTTACTAAATATGCTTTGGAACAAAATAGGGTAGATGCATTGAACATTTATCTAGGGAATAACCATAAAATATTTTTTAAATCTTGTACAGATTTCTCAAAAAAATAATTAAAAACACCTCTGATCTTTTTTCCGAAAGACGGAAACTCGTTTCACGAAAGTCGCGAAGTAAATTTTTTGTACTGATAGTATGCATTAAAATCTAGGGAATAACCGTAAAAGTTTTTTGATGGATGCAAAATTATCCCCAAAAAAATGAAAAAACACTATTTTTACCATTTTATCTTGCGACTGTTTACGCGATTTTGAATCTTATTTCCGTGGAAAATGACTGTGACGTCATTCTTGGTACCAAGCCCTCAAACAACAAAAAGACAGAAAAATTGTTATGCCAATGTAAAACTGTCGTTATTATTTACACACTGCGTAGAAACTTAGAAAGTATATGATGAAAGAATGTATGACAGTTTATTGAATTCAACGGTGAAAGAAATGCGATTATTTCAAAACAATGTGTATTGACACCATTATCAACAGTACAATGCACTAGCGGATCCAGGGGGGGGGCTAGGGGGCTGAAGCCCCCTCCTAAACCATGAGTGACAGTACTTTATATACAACAAATCTAGGGGTTTCAGCCCCTTAGCCCCCCCCCCCCAAAATGTTGAGTGAAAATACTTTTTACCATGTGACGACATTCAGCCCCCCCCCCCAAAATTGAATCCTGGATCCACCACTGGTACAATGCGACTAGGTATGGGAAAAAAATATCAGGCATTTTATAAAACACCAAATAATTTAATACTTTTGCACAAATATAACTTTTATTTAATTAATTTCCCATTGAACGTGCAGGCAATTATTTGCGTGAACTTGGTTTATATTTATTGATGCATTAAATACATTTCAATAGTTCATTATGCTTGGCTGATAATGACTTGACATTATGACATTTGATATTGACATTATAGAATCATTACAGCACCAATAGAGGACATCACTATCAATCAATATATATATGGAGCAAATTATTATAATTATTCTCTGCTGGAATTGCTTCCATGATAATAAATCAGATATAAATATGCAAAACTGTTAATAAATGTAATCAAATAAAAATTTGGAAATAAGATTATTTTGGAATCACAATTTTATATTTTTGTGAGACCATCAGAATTATCTACATGTCGTAGTTGAATATAACAAGTAGTTATAACTCAACAGATACACAGCAAAGGATGGACCTTCCATCAGGCTTATGACAGATCGTCGGCTGGCTTAATGTGATCACTTTACACTTAAGTAACATTCACCGATTCCAGTCCATCCATGTGCCGAGGCCGGGAATCAAACCCAGACCTCCAACCCGGCAAGCCGGTATTCTACCGCTGTGCTATGAAGGCTGGTAGTTGAGTCGAGGTGAACATGTATATGTATATGTTCTACACGGCCCTCAGTTGAGATTATTTTTTGGTATTTGGAAAATAAATAAATCTTTAATACCTACCTACTTTGCAAAAAAAATAAAAGTAAGTACCTATTAAAGCAGAGAATTTATAATTGAGTCTGGGGATCGGAGTGAACTCTTGAGAGAATTTTGTAAACACCTGGAAAACTTTTGAGAATAATATTTATTGTACGTACTTATACCACCTGGTGAGCAAATAAAAATATTTCAATATTTAAGTATAACACACAATTACATCTAATAATAGTAAAAGAAATAACACAAAAATATAATTAAAACCCTACACAAAACAGTGACTCAATTCTATGAGATATTAAAATTTCTTTCACACATTTCAAGAAACGAAAATGACAATCATGACATCTTCCCATCCTATTATCCCTTTCTCTTTATAAAACAAATACTTAGATATATTTAATAGTTTATAATATTGTATTATATTTATGTCCCTTACTTGAAAAATATCTATAACTTTTATAATATGATGTTGAATTAGTATCAGAAAATAGATGGATACTTTAATTGGCAACATAAAAAATGTATAATATTTTAATGTAGTATTTTGTAAAGCTGTTGTATCCAATAAAATATTTAAAAATAAAATAAATAAATGATGGTAGAAATTATTTCCTGAAAACTGTAAACCGCATGATATTTGTACAACAACTGTCCATTTCACTGACGATCAGTTCTAAAGATTCCACGCAAATATTTATAAGTAGACGGAACGTAAATTAAAAAAAAAATACTCACAAGTTGAAAGAGTAAACTCGTAAAAGAAAAAAGCACTGTCTTTAAAAATTGTTACATAACACAAAACTAATAAGTTACATAAGTAGAATAAAAATGTTATTATAGTGAAGCTTTATATAAAGTAGGGAAGTGTAACAGAACAGCCAAATACTTGTAGACAACTGATTGGAACTTATTATACGAGGATTAACAAGTGACATTATTATTATTATTATATTGTATAGTCAGTGTTTTCAAATATGGGGGTCTGAGGTTTTCATTTATAATTACACACTTGTTGCTGGTTGGATGCATCAGAATGAATCAGGAAGACTTTCAAGGCTTTAACTGTGTTTGACAGGGAACTAACAATCATGTATTTATACACTTTTTTTTTCTAAAACAAGAAAATAATATACATTTAGGTACACATTTTATTGCGAAAATATTTGACATCCGCACGTACATTGACAAATTTACTATTTACATACGCAAAATACACCTTTAGGCTGTGAAATCACTTTGTAAACATTGTTTCCAATACTATTTACAATCATCCATTCATTCATATTGAATGTTAATTACCAATAAATATATACAAAATTCTTATACCAAACCTTTATTTTATTATCAAATTGAAGTAACGCTTGTATAATAGAACAAATAGATGAAGTAATATACATAACAAAGATAGCGGGTATTCAAAAATCCATGTATTGTTTAAAATCTACTAAGTAGAATAATCTAAGCAAAGTTATTCTTGGTGGTCCTCATAGTAACTTGTCACATTACATATTCCACAATAATGAATAACAATGTATGGAACAAATTCCACATAATAATCAGCCACTAATAATAAAATAATAATAAATTTTATTTCATTAAAGGTTGTACACATTGTACACATTAAAGGATATAAATATTTTACGAGTTAAATATATAGTTGATATGAACAACTACATGAATAGAAAAATTTCAAAATGGTTCAGAAAATATTGAGAAGAATGCTTATTACGTAATTAGAAAATATAGATTATGTATTTACATTCTATCAGAAAATATTACCTACACAATGTTACTGATTTAACTAAAGTAATGTTTGAAAACCACTAAGTAAACAATGTTTTGAATAAAGGATTAAACATAATATGTAGCCATGTCCACGAGCAGTTAACCACACAGAAACATATGTTGCATAAGCAAGTATTTAGCAGTGATTAATATTCAAGAGACTTAACTAAAAGTGAATTAGGTATTTCATCATGGTCAGTGTACAAAGGAAGTTCCTTAACTTTCATTGTACAAGACAATATCTCATCTAGCCATATTACATACTCCACATCATCACACAATACTCTATTCTCTACATTAAGCCAAATGCCCTTGCTGTAAATCACATCCTGGTATCATTTCATTACATTCATACACTAACTATATAAAGATAACAGGCGCGAAGCTACCTAAGAACACGAGTCCCATCGAGTTACCTTTTGGAAAAAATGATAAATATAACAGTGTCTAATCTGATGTGATTCCATAAGGAGTGTTAGCCCCGGCTTCCCCTCTGCAGAAATTCACCCTTCGCCACTGAAAGATAATCAATGTTCTTATAATGTTGTACATATGAAATATGCAACCAAAAGGTAATTTGTTATTTAAAAAAACTATTCATATTGATATCACAAATAATAAGATACAGAGAAAACAAAGTACATATACACAAATTAGCTATTGCTGCCTCTGTACATACTTCATTATAAAACTGTATGAAGTTTTCAGATTAGCAATGAAGTTGTCACTTATTCTGAATGTCTCTATTTGGTGCTCCAACCTATACGTTGGTGAGTGCCCTCACTCAGTAAGATAAATATTTTTGCATCATTCAAAATGTCACACCCAGAAAGTGTCACCTTAAGCAGTCAACTAGTCACCCTATATGGAAACACCGGCCCTGCTACTACATGGATTTAGTAACAGATTAGTTTTATTTATTCACAGCAGTTGTCCTAAAATACTCTCTGACAGGCGGCGCGATTTGGTCAGCAGTACTGTGAATCATGGGCGTAGGTAGGGAGAGGGTTTTGGGTGTTCAACCCCCCACTGAAATTCCTCATCCAACCCACTGTTTCATAAATAATAGAATTTTTATTTCATTTGACAATCCCAAAGTTTTAGTTGTCCCCCTAGCTTCGAAGCTAGCGACGCCCATAGTTATTACCTATTGTCTCTGGTCCTGAGCTCGAACCCCCCCCCCTCTCCCGAAATGAATTCCTGGCTACGCCCCTGCTGTGAATATTACTGTAATGTATTTTAATAAGTACATTTTTCATTTTTTGAAATTGCTTGCGAAATTGAAACAGTTTGCTTCCAGGTGTCTTTTCTTGCTTTACTGTGTTTTCATGGAGATAAATGAAAATAAAGATCTAGACAAAATGTAGATTTTCCAAAGAAAACGATATTGGAAGCGAAACAAGTTTGATAATCACTGATTTGCAGGATAATCTGTAATAGTACCTAATTACTGTACAATTCTTGGACAAAATTTAATTACAATCTATTTTTTACAACCCGATAAATAAGTGAATATAATTAATTGGTGATTCATCTTTTGTTTTTTTCTCTTTAAACTGGATCCTATTTAGTATCCTTCTATCGTATTCCTATTAATAACATTGAATAACTGGACAAATAAAAAAGCTGCCGATAATCACCAATTCGGTGAACCTTTAGTAAATCAAAACAATTCAAGCATATCAGAAAATTTACTATCCAAACTATAAATATTTTATTACATCGCAGCGTAACTCCTTTACCCTTATTTGTATGGAAATTGAAACTGGGAAGTTGAACAAGAGAAATGTACCTACAAAATTACTAAAAATTATGGTTTTTATGAATTGGTAGGTAGGTACTTAACAATAATAATGTTTTGAAACTTTTGCCATAATTTAAACTGAAAATAATAGTTAGTGTTAGTATATTTACACAATGAGATATGTGTACATATAATAATGTTAATAGGCAACTGTGAAAAAGCCTTTAGTCGTTTCTGCCTACCAAATTGTTATTTTTATCCATTACGTTATGTGGAATTACCAATTTCCTAGAAAAATCAATCAAAATTCCTTTGCGTACATAAGTAGGTATTTACCCAATTGTTGGGAAGTACATCGTTCTAGGAAACTACATCTATAAAGTATACAAAATATTGGTTGGTATTTGGAGAAGTATATTGTTAAGCCTTTATCTACAGCCAAATTGATTGTCTATTTGTATACTAGCTCTCATATTCATTTCATTGTTGGAATTCGTCTATACGCTCTATGATTTCTTTCTTAACACACAACATTCTCGGGAACCTAGTTAATATGCCCAAACCTTATTTTCAAATGTTTGCTTATGTGCCCTAACACGCCCCACAATAAACAGTTTACTATTAGAATATTGCGGCTCTATTTTTTGTCAAAAGTTTGTTTTGTTTTAAAAAAGCACTATAAACTGTATTTTTTCCTGAGCTTGGGGTGGCAGCAGCGTGGACGAATAAACACAGTTTTTGGCACTTTTTTCAAAAAATGAAGTCACAATAGTGTAACAGTACGCGTGAGGTTAAGAGCCTTTTTTGTATTGTGAGACAACGTAGCTACACGCAAGTCCGTACTCGCAGTTATAGTAGGATTAGTGAGCGCACAATGAACAAGAATGCACACAGATGCGTTAGGCAGGTATATCCGAACACTACAAAACAGGGTCTTAAACTCGAACTAAACATTCCTCAAAAAACATTAAAAAAACATTCCTCAAAAAACATCATTAGCCTTATTATACTTAGTACTAATAGACCGAGCATGTCATATATCTGTCATTTTAATTATTTTCCTATTGACTTTTTTCGCACTACAGCATTGGGGCCTTGGTGATGAAGTAGTAATCATTTTGTATTACTTCTTATAAACTAGGGTTGCCAGATTTCTTCGAAGTCAGTCCAGTGTAGCAACGCAGGATTTTCATTTTTTTAAGTATAGGCACAAACTCTTCACGCGCCCCTCCATAGAAATTTATACTTTATAAAAATCGCATCAAAAAGTTAGCGCCGCAGGCGAAATTTTTTAGATAAATGGAGACCTGGTTGTTTGATTATAGTAGGCAAATCAAATGCGTACCATTATTTGTTTTTTATTTGTATATATAAACTGTCAAAATTACCACAAATGATTGTAATCCTAAAAATATACCAACTATTCCGAAAACCGGGACATTTAGGCGTCCCGAGAGGTTTGTTCGGGACACCGGGACACCAGGCACAAAACTGGTGACAGTCCCGGTAAACGTCTGGCAACCCTATATAAACACATTTCTTATTACTTCTACTATATGTTAAACACATTTTACCTTCTCTCAAACACTTTACCAAGTACCTTATTTACTATCTTATGACTATGATTATGAAGGATGTTTATTTACAAGAACAGAGTCCAAAGTATTTAAAAAATAAGAAGCCTTCCTAATGATTTAAGATTATCTAGGATATATTTGTTTTTTATCGAAGGATAGTTGGTTGCCCTTTCGTAAGCTAAGATTCGACCTAAATACATCAATAAATCGAAAAACGTTTACTCTATCTAAAGTATCGCTATCAGATGAATGAATATCATTTTGCTCGTTTTGTTTAGTCACTCAACACTAGATATTATCAGTCAATGTAATAATAATATTTTTTCACACAAAGTAAAAGGATTTACAAAAGTAAAACAAACGTAAACAAAAAAACTGAAAACCTGAAAACACTCGGAATCCGAATTTATTTTAATGACAGTAATGACCATAGAAGCAAATAGAAGTCATAGAACAGATTTAGAGTATAGATGGTTTCGTCTGTCTTGGCCACCGTGCGGACATTAGCTGCAAGTGGAGTTCAAGATTGTATTGTTGGTAGCCCTGATTGTCGAGTCTTTGTCTTATCATAAGAGCCGATAAAGGTTCGCAATATTCTCACATTGTATCTTTTACAGGAACCTACAATGCCGAAAATATTACAGAGGGGCGCTAGAGAAATCATTTTAAAGGCAAGATAGTTTTGCGAGTTGGAAAAAGAAAAAAATACTTCGATAATCCCTTTAAACCGCCATCACAAGTTAGGAAAACAATGTTGCCAGTTTATTCTAACAATCCAAAAACTGCCAATTTTTTTAAACAACAGTTCTGAAATATACATCGACATAATATATTAAGTACTCTTTGGAAATATTATTTGAAAGTAGCGAAAAAATGTAACCATATAATATTATCTTATTATCAGATCAAGCAACACTAAACCAAGTTTGCACCAGGGGACTTCTATAACGAAATGCACTATAGGTTGATGTACAAATTTGTAATTTTGTTTTTCAACCAATCCAACAAAAAAATCAAAATAAATATTCTGTCCAGAATTGGCCACTGTGGCGTTAGTAGTAACTTTTATTCTGCCAAATTCAAAACATAAACCCACATCTATAACTTGGCCACTGGCTACATAGTAATTCTATACAAAAAGTGTGACAAGACGGATGAAACGAAATCTATGTATAAAAGAAAATAATTTGATTAGGTACTTCAATAATCAAAGATGCATAAGAATATAAACTACAGTTCCTTTTTATTCGGTTTTTAGAAGCGAATGTTCTTTGTCTAGTTCGAACGAAATTTTAAATTTTTACTTCGTGTTTTGGCCATATTTTGGCGTTTCCGCCTGATTTTATGCAAACGTACTGTACTTTAGAAACCATCCACATGCAATCCGTCATAATTCAGGAGAATCCAATTCTATTTTTCATCAGCTGATTCATGACAAGTAATGTAAGCAGAACAAGTTTGCATAAGATCAGGTGGAAAAATTAAAACTACAGATCCAATTGAGGGGTGACACAAAATCTATGGGCGGGAGGTAATAGAAATATTTTGTAATAGGATTATTTAGGCATCTCCTGCGTATGTCATCCCTTGTCTCATTCACACAATATACATTTACTGTGATTGATAATTTCTACCAACAGTCCGTCAAGAAGAGATGGATGATGGCGTTACATGTAGTTTTTTTAGTATCCATAGTATGGGCGTCGTCAAGGGGGGGCAGGGGGGCAGCCGACCCCCTAGAGATTGGAATAGGTATATATTTTTTATCATACTAAATGATAAAACCTCACAAAAAACACATTATTACCACACATCTTCTCATCGTGTCATAAATTTTCTAAAATTTGTATAAAAATCCATTAAAATACAATGGATTAAAAAAAAATTGCCTGCGTAGTTATTTTTTTATTACTTTTTATAGAAAACATTTTTCACACATATTATTGAAGGTCTTCTTCACTGTTATTAGTCTTGTGTATTGATATTTTTGTACCAATGTTTTTGTGACTGTATCTGTTCCATGTGTAATAAAATGTCTACCAAAAAAAATTCGCCTCCGCTCCGGCGCTATTTACGCGTTTTTCATTCTGTATATATATATTTTAATTTTGTTGCCCCCCCTTCCCCTTCCCCTAGCTCCGAGGCTGGCGACACCCATGATACATAGTTGCAACACTTGTAGAATTTTAATATTCAGAGAGAGATTTCCTAGTGTGTGAGGTCACCCTAACGTTCCCATACCATCTTCATAGAAAAATTACCCATAATAAATTGAAGGTACCATATTGTTCCACAATCGCTCTGAGTTGTGAGACTTATTGGTGATTTCAGTGTTAACTTAGGAAGTACATATTGGGCGTAGTCAGTTAGTTAAGCCTCATTTTATTGTATGCACTTTGATCCATCAGAGAGACTATGTTTCCAGTACATAACTAAGTACTGCAGTGGCGGAGCTACCATACATGCTCAAAAGCCGGGCTTACCCAGTGGAAATAAGAAATAAATCTCCGAAATATTATAAAAAGCGTTTTCCGATGGTACTCGTTCATTTAAATATCGCGCGATTCAATACCGAAGATGTATTAATTATCGTTAGATGGCGCTAGTTCACTCATCCTATTGCCGAGAACCCGCGAAAAACACGTAAACTAGAGTCACACAATAATACAGCCATCTTACTCTATCCCACTATTATCATTTGGGCTTGTATCCCTTACCTTTTCACTCTCATTATTATGATAATGGTAACATACATACCATATTAACATAAGTATGTATAGGCTCCTGTCAAAATTTTGTATGAATTCATAAGCCGGGCTTATTCTGTGAGTATAGATGCAAATTGTAGACGTACCAACATAAAAATATTTTCACATATTAATCATGCTATTCTAATATGCTTTATCTTTGCATTTGAATGTCAAAACAAACTTTATGCGGTAAATGTTCAAATGGTTCTTCGATTTTCGATTGTTTAACTTTTTGAGGTTAAAAATATTATTAGATGTTGTTTTAATAAAATGGGTGAGTGTTTTATTATCAGGTGCGAAGAAATAAAGTGTATTGGTGTTTTAGCGATTAGAGGTAAGAGGAAAATACTAACATTTACTAAAAATAATGATATTGGGGTTAACTGGAAGAGATCGCAGTTCTGCGATAAGTTCGCCCCAGTGAACAATTCTTTGTAATCTGTACTATGTTCATTTCATTGTTTTCTTTAAGAATAAATAAATAAATATTATTACTTCGCCAAAACCAATATCAAACTTATCAATACCTAACTCTTTAAGTTACCAATAGTTCGGTCATTTCGAATAGTTCAGTCATTATGCAGTTCTAAGTCAGAAGTATTTATAATTTTTTGAAACCTGCGCAGAATGATACCTTGGGGTAGGGTGTTTCAGAATATCGAGTGCCAGAACCCCCATCAGACGCGTCCCCCCAACCGTCCCCACCCCCCTCTGTGCGGTTTTTCTCAATTTTTAGAAAAACGGTAAGAGATAGAAGAAAACAGCTGTCAATGACAAAAATAATCGTTTATAAATTCTCTACAAAAAAGGTTCGCTACATTTTTTCATAAGACTAGCCGTTTACCCGCAGTTACCGGAGGAAATTCCGAAAATTTTTAGTCATACAATTTTTTTTCATTACACATGTATTTTTTAAATTTTCTTTTTTTTTTATATACGTGGGCTTACCTGACGCGAAAACCCTAGCCCCGCCACTGCTAAGTAGGTATCTATTCTACACTACACCGAGGTTAATATCATAAGACATTTTGATACAAGATATATTGTGAATTAATGAGTCATTAATTCATTGACCGCAATTTTAGACAAAATTATCATCAAATAGATGATAATAAAAATAACAAAATATAATCTTCATTTTTTTTACTTAATATCTACGGTAGGTACCTACTCATTTCTTCTCAATATAACTCAACACTATAGCTGTGCTGTAAGTTCGATCAGATACCAAATGCCTACCAACATTTTGGTTTCTAATATTTCTTACTCACTCTTCTCCACAACATATCCCATTTATTTGGGGTCCGCGGTTCGGATCCTCTCTCCATTCGCCCCGTTCTGGAGTAAGTAAACTCCAGGTGTTCTTTGTCCCCTCCGATGGTCTCCTCAAGGGACTTCTTCTAATAGTTCTTTTTAAAAGACTATAATTTCTATTCCACATTGTACCTATTTCTATTTTTATCCACAATTGGTATGAGAATATTAGCAATATTAGCATATATTTTTATCTTCATATCGGAAATCTCATCGTTTTAGTGTTCAGAGATCAAGGTACAAAAATATACTACCGGTATCCGAAACAATTGTAATTAACTTTATTGAACATTATTTAGACACATGCGCTCCATCATATAATTATTATTAGACATAATAACAACACAGTGAATATGTTTAATGAAAGATAATTATTATATGTACAATACAATAGTTCAATATATAACAAATGACAACATATTACACCTAACTCTAAGAGGTAAGTAAGTACACTTGGATATTAAGAAGGTAGTACCTAAATCTATTATTTAGTATAAATATACATAAATAAACTTAGGAAAAGAAACAAGATATTTTTAAGATTTTGTTTACCAATATTTACTAATACCTACCTAGTACCTATACTGTTTATCAACTCCTATAATTCTTCTGGTGAGATCAGATAAAATATCTACTTAGAAAAATATTATATATCTACATTTCTATTGGACTCTGCACAATTAAAAAAGCGAACAAAAAGACCGTGGCAACTTTTGCAATTTTTTCGGATATATGCAGAATTTAAAACACTTTACGATTTCAACGACTTCAGCTACGGTCGAAAAGTGTTAGGTTAATATTACTTTTATTTTATTTATTGCGTAATATAATATACATGGTCGTCCTGCGTCCACAACTTATTCGAACCTACAGAATATTGTGAGCAGATAGATTTCGACTTCCTATATAGGTATGGTTCGCAGGAAAAAACTGGTTGAGCAAAGCTTAAAGTAGAAAAATTTTGAAAACGTTAGAAGAGGCCTATATCCAGCAGTGGAGGGACGGCTGAACATGGAGAAGAAGAAAAAATAAGCATGGTAAATTCACACAATTTGATTCATAAATTATTATTGCTTGCCTACGTAGAATAGAAATTCGGGGTTTGTTATTTAAAAAAATACGATAAGAATGAACGTAGTACAATAAATATACGTGTAAGGATAGGGAAGTGTGGCGATCTGTTCTCTCTGAATACGCCGTCATATTTGACGGGTTACAGCTAGTGTAGGTATGATAACCCAAATCAACTTCCTCACTATTTACAGAATTTACCTATACTCTCCGTTATAGACTTTGGTATCTAATAATTCGTAGATGTATCGATTGCAATTCACAGCTAATGGTTTTATGTTGAAACAATTATGTTTTTTATTACACCCGATTAAAAACGAATAGATAATAATATTATGATTTGTAGCTGAAATTTATTAATGGTTGAAGATAATATTAGCTACACAATCAATGTCCAAATTTTATTATTATACCTATACAACTTAAACGACAATTCTGGTTGACACTGAACTTTTATGAGGTTTTCGTTACTTTTTTTACGTTTCAATAAAAGTTAACTTTTCGTATGTTAAACACAAAATCCTTTTATAATGTCTGTTCTGGAAATATCTACCTTCAATATTAAAACAAGGTTTTATGCTATAAAAATAAGATTAGATGAACTTTGTTTTATTTTTATTGCTGCTGAATAAAGGCCATAAATCGAAACTGGTATAGAGACTCTAAACTTATCCTAGAGCGTCTCATATATAACATAATATGACGCCTTGATGAAATGATGAGTGCTTTGTCTGACGGAATATAGTCGATAGACGAATTTCGCCAACATTAAATCTGAAATCATGTAGTCGTGAATTTTTGGTATGTTGTATAGGATAATGAGGTTCTTAAGAATCCAAATTTTCACAAATTTACTCCCTCCAGGAAATTTTATGGTGTACAAATCGGCAAATAACTTTTTTTGACCTAAAATATGATACAACGAAGTTATATAGTGCATAACATACAAAAAGTGGCGATTTTTTAAGTTTTTTTCAAGATGGTTAAGGGGGCGGAGGGAGGAAAATTGTCCAAATTTGGATTCATAACTGCCTTATTGTTCTACACAACATACCAAAAATTCACAGCTAACTAATCTAATGTTGGGTCTCCATACTAAGGAATCATAGATTTACTGGGCTATTATATTATTAATCCTATTGAAGGCCCTCCACTCGTTTGCGAGTGATCTTAAGAATTGAGCATTATAAGGCATATTGTTGGTCAACTTATCTATAAGTATATAAATAATCAGACAGTTGGAAAAATGTAGGCAGGTAGGTATACCTACTAATAATAATTGATAGGCATTATATTCTTAATAAATATACAATATGGTGGTTGGATAATCTATTTTCTAGTTTAGGTATAATCTGTTTTGATTTCTTGCAGGATTTATAATGAATGTAAATTTATTTTAGTATACAGTCGGGATCAATAATTAATTAAGTAATTAATATCTCACACATGAATCTACTTACTTATTATATAATATTTACACGCAACATCAAAACCCCAAAAATAGTTTGATTATTTTAGGTACTAGTCTGTACAAGAAATAAATAATATGAGATAGCTAGGGGCATGTCCTGTACCCATGGACGGCTTTGCCCGAGGATACTATTGCCCAATCCCACCAACTTCCACCTAGGCGGCGGATCGCTAAGTAATTTCCATACAAAAACAGAGATAATATGACATTAATACTGGAGCGCGCCACCTAGAAGAGCATAATGTCATATAAAATGCAACATGCAGCTCACCTAGTTGGGGAGATTCTGGGCGGAGACATTTGGGCACCTAACGTAGGAGAGTTTTATACAGAATTTTATATGACATTATGCTCTTCTAGATGGCGTGCTCCAGTATTAATGTCATATTATCTCTGTTTTTGTATGGAAATTACTTAGGGATCCGATGCCTAGGTGGAAGTTGGCGGGATTGGGCATATGAATACTTGTATTTCGGGCTCGGTAACACATATATTAATGAAATATTGACTTATATACCTCTATAGTATTTTGCCATCTAGTAAAATTACACTACCACCATTTTCTACTTGATGAAAAATTGAATCGCGTCTATAACGTAACTTTTAGTACAATTTTTTTTTATATTTCTTCCAGCACAACTATTGATTATTTTGGCATGTTTCAATTTTATTAAATATCGTTACAGCACTTGCTCCTTCCTACATAATATAATGTTATTCTAATTATAGAAGATAACTAATAATTAACATTAAAAAATAATTCCTTGTGACGATTTTCCTACAAATTAATTGAACCCCGGTGTGTCGTTCATATGAATCCTTGGAAAATATTAAATAAATAAATATTAATTTATTTAATTTGGAAATATTAAATATGACTATTTATCTAATTTGAATAATCGATTCATATAGATACGTGCATCAATAAAAATAACATAATTTGTTATGATATTTGCATAATCTTAATAAAAATGATGATTGTGGAAAAAATATGATAATTGATGACAAAATAATTTGTTTTTAATTCCAAGGTTTAGTTCAGATATCTGCGAAGTTTGGGTTTGTGACGCAATGAGAATATCTACTATTGCATTGCGTTTCTCAATATTTAAATTTAATTGAGATTGTGAGACTAAATAGATCAGAATTATGTCAAAAGAGAGATGATAAACCCATTGCATGGTACCTACTAACTGCTAGGTAGGTACTATTTGACATTTCTAGATAAAAGAAAAAAGCAAATTTTCAACGATGACTAAAATATAACTCCTCATAAATACTGAGCCGTTATACGAGTATGTAAGAAATATCTATCGGTGTACAGTGAGTGATGGATTTCATTTTTCGGATGAAGTCTACAAAATACTTTTCGGATTAGTAGGACTAGAAATCACTCTTCGACACTTTCCTCTCTGTAACACACGAGTAGAAAACTAACGTGATTGTTGATGATTGCAGAAAACCTATAAGTACTACAAGTAAATATGTCACAAAATAAAGTTGTAATTTTCAAATAAATACTAGAAACTAATTACTTACGAATAACAAAGCACGTTAAAAATATTCACTTACATAATATGATATCTATATAAATGCAATTCTATGTATCTTAAATCTATTAATTAATGATTAGGTATATACAAGTTGTCCTACAATAAACTTTAATGATTGTAATAATATATGGTATAGGTATTCTGTTCTTTGAGTTGAGCATCTCGTCATTACTTCTATCAATTGCACAATGTATAAAGAGGTAGATACATGGTGTTATATTATACCCTAGGATCTTATTACATAGATAAATCTTATCAATAATTATAGTACAGAAGATATTAAATAAAATCAATATTTATAGACAATACCCATTGAATGAAATAGGATTATAAAATAATCCATGCCTTGGAATCGTCTGCTCAAAATGTCGCCCATAATAAACCCGGCTTCACGGTATAATTTGTATCATTCTATTAGGAGCTTCTGACTTCATCTGCTGTTGAACCTCGGAGAGAGGGTGGGCGATTCGAAATTAGGATTTGGTGTTGTGAATTGTGGAGCCTTGGGGCCGAACTGATAAACCAATCTTGCCGTGGGCACTGACACTAACACCTCTTGTTTGTAATGATAGCGCATAGCTCGACTGAACTTCTCAAATGACATCTTGGGGTTGTTCTTCTTGCCTCCCCAAAGCTCGGCTACTTCATTAGCACGAACAAATCTGTAACAACAAGAAAAAATACATATTGTTTATATAGATCTCTTAAAGTTGATGTGATTTCTCAAAAGACAGAGTAGAGTGCTTATGAGCATTTTTCAATAACATATTTCCAGATGGTTCCCCAAACATAATAGTTGGTTTTGGTTTACCTGCTAAGTAATTATTGTTTATATAAAAATTACTGTAAATCTTATTCTAGGAAAACAATTAGGTACATATTATATGAATGTAGTGACGTAGGTAGATGCGTTTCGTATTCAATATTTTCCTCAATAAAATAAGATATCATCGTGTTATCAAATTTTCCTACAAGATCGCCGTATCGACTGTCTGTAGGTATTTATATATAAAATTTCTACTAGGTACTTCCAGACTAGTACTAGATAAAATCCCAGTAATGGGGTAACCGGAAAATGCTGTGTGTCTATAAAACACCCTCGACGTACTGTTTGTGCCAACATTTATCTTTTTTTGTAAAGGAAACTATATCCAGTTTTGTACCTATTTAAAAACTACACTAAATGAGGAAGTTTTTAATTCAATTTTCCAGCTTAATTTCATACTAAATTTTTACAATGTAAAGGAGTCGAAATTTGCTAATAAAAAACAAAAAACTCGAGAGGCAGAAACGATGTTCTTTTTTTCAAAATTGTGAATTGAAATGAGCTGGTCTATCACCCATCCATGGGATGACGTTGATTTACGGGACACCCTTTACACTTAGGTATATTTTTAAAAGTTTTTTCAAGATGGCAAAGACACAGCAAGAAGGAAATTGTGGAAAATTGGATTCTATATGACCCCATCGAGCATATATTCTATTATCTCAGGACTCATCTCTCCTACGAGTGTATACAAAATACCAATTAGATCATCACGTATATAAAATACCAAAAATTCACAATTATTACCCTATACGTTGTCCAGGGTGTGTATACTGTCCATACTAACGATAGTTATCTGTTTCGATTTTATAAATTAACAAGTTTTCAATTCATGTTAATGACTATGGATTATGAGTAGGTGAAGGTAATTTTTAACAGGCTCATTTTAATTTTGTAAGTTGTAAATTAAAGTTTTTTTCAAAAGTTTGCAATCTTATTCCACTTCATTATTAATCAAAGTTCAAAATCATACTAGCTGAACCAATGCTAATGGTTAAACAGACTAAACAAACACAACAGATAATTCTAATAAATTTAATTGATTCTCAAAACAGAGAATATGTTATACCTATAGGCAAGATGTACCTTAAAGTAGTTGCTTGAATGAGTGAGAGAAGGAGAGAGAAACGCCCAATGAGGAAAACGATTCAAAAAATACAACTGGGTCTTTCAATAAAATCCACATACATATTGTAATCTATGTGCTTGATTGCTTCAACGATCTTTATCGTGAGAATATATAGGAGTACATCTGTATCAATATGTAGATATGAAATGAATGAAGATGTTGATAAGTTTTTTTAGTACCCAGTCAAATCGTTGTAGATAACTACATTTCTATAAGTGCCTCCTAAACGTGGCCCAGGGATGAAACATCAATTAGTCCAATAGTCACTCGCCCTAATATAGACCAAAATAGTTATTTTTCCCTAATTTAATAATCTTACATAATTCCACCCGCTATACCTACGCCTATTCAATATTCATACAAGACATTTTTGAACGAATCCATATTGTACTCAATACTTACTCATACACTGACGAAAGGCTTATTTATTTTTCAAGAATAATTATTAATCCACATTCAATTATTACCTAGGTACATGGGCGTCGCCAGCCTCGGAACTAGGAGGGGGGGCAACAAAAATTTTAAAATTGATATAGCATAAAAAACGCGTAAATAGCGCCGCGGGCGAATTTTTTTTGTGACACGTAGTTAAGAAGGTCACGATGTGGTTTGTTTATTTGAAAATGTATATAATACTTTGCACAATAATATGTAAAAAAAATAATTTTTAATAAAAAAGAGATAAAAAATAGCGCCGCAGGCATTTAAAAAAAATGAATTTTCATTTAAATAAAAAAAATTATATGTGTTGTAGTGATGTGATTTTTTGTGAGGTTTTTCCATTTAGTATAAAAAAATAAATACCTATTCCAACCCCCCCTGACGATGCCCATGCTATGTACTATAGTTATTCTTATTCTAATGTGAAAGATGGTCCTTTTCAGAGTTGACAAGTCGGTTGATGAAGTTTACACGAGTAACCTTGACCATTCAGCCCATCATGAGATGACTGCGTGATAAACTAAACTAGAAACCAACGTACGAACTAAAAACTTTAATATTGAATTCATTATCACTTGATTCTACTGATTAATAAAATTTGCGTGTGATAAAATATTATATAAAACATTCATTTCAACATGTATTTTTATGAGATGACTTGGTATCTACACCTACTATATGTATACTTATAGCAAACTATATTCCATTACATAATGATAATACTGGTATTATCCAAGTCATGTAGGTATGTAACGCTGGCCCATTGGAAAATTTTGCAAGTTCTATAAAGACGTATGTAAATTTAAAGCAGCGACGCCTATATGGGTGACTAAAAATTTTCGTCGAAGTCTCATTCAAAGAAGTAAATAAATTTGAAAAAGTTTGAAAAGAATTGCAGTATGTATGTAGGTAAGTTGGCAGAATGAATGAACAGATGAACGCGATTCGGGTCGTACTGTCGGCTGACTTCACCATCCAAATTTGCCGTTGTGAAGCACGGGTAACTCATCTAGTTTACATATAAATAGTGGAATACTATTTTCATGTATCTATATGTACGTAGGTATGTCATTCGATATAGTCAATAGTAAACTTTAAACCTTGCACATATTACTATAAGAAATGACGCTCCGACCTTTTATGTAATAAAACCAGAGATGTGAAGTATTTGAAATAAAAGTATTTAAAATGCAAATACAAAATACTAAATACGTATTTTCATTTTGTATTTCAAATACTTTTTCGTAAAAAGTATTTTGTATTTTATTTGAAATACTTTTACTGAGTATTTTGTATTAATACCTTTTTATTTGTTTAGAACACAAACCGCCAAAAATTGCGTGTCATCTTGTCAATGAACGCAACCTCGACTTATCGTTTTATCCAAGAAGGCACTGTTTTATCTATAGCCACGGAATATTCGAAGCCATCGTTATATTATCTAAGCCTTGACACTCAAATAACATAACCATCATCACCATGGCAACCGACAACTGACGTCATCATCGCCAAATGTCACCTAGACCAGGCCTGTATGTAATATTACGTAGGCCTCGGAATATTCTATCTTTCGTGTCCATGGCTAAGCTCCCTAATCTTTGGTGTTCTATAGACATGTCATCTTTGGTTTCATCTATGATTTCTATGAGAACCGCGTTTTTTATGTCATTTTATACGCCACAATACGCGATATCGTACCCACTACTGGATTTTTATTTTCAATTGCCTTTTTTTTTCTTCAGATGTTCAATATGTAAGTACAAATACGTTTTTAATCATTTTATTGATTCTAAATAGCAGGTAGATTGCTTGCAACGCTTTACTTTTCTTTTTAGCTAATAGCTACTCATAAACGACTTTTTTTCTGTGCACCCATATAACGTAGGAGACGAAGACTATTTATCAAATAGCCTGATTTTCTCTTCTGAAAAGTAACATACTTAACAATTAAGAATGAATTAAGTTTTTCATAACTATTCCTTATTAGGAATGACTTCTTGTTTTATTATACTGATGAGTTTGTATTTTTTCAGGGCAGACACAAATATGCCTTTGATATTGAAGCATTGTTTTCGTGATGTTAAGAAAGATGATACAAGTGAAAATGTATCAGCAGTTTGCATAAAATGTTCAAAAATATTGAAAGGTAGTTTCAATGCAACTACAAATTTTTTAAACCATATTAAGGTAAAGATTTTAAACTTATTTTGATAAAGTATGCTTATTGCTCATATCAACTATGTATTTTAATTCTTATGCTGACCTAAATATTTTGTATTATGCTAATTATAATCCTTTCTTTCGTATACCAAAATAATTTTATTACAATATTTTCAGAGAAAAGGACATGCTGACTTATTGAGTGAATATGAAAAACTAAAACCCACGATTAAGAGAAAATATGAAAATGATGATACCGATAATTCAAAAAAAATGAAACAAAGCACGTTAACAAATATTTTACCAAAGTCAGTTAATTTAGATAAGTTAATTGTTAACTTTATAATAGATACTATGACTCCAATATCAATTGTTGAAAATAAATCGTTCAAAGCTCTGTTTGAAGGTGCTCAGCAATTACAAAGGCCTCCAAAAATTATGTGTCGTCGCACTTGTGGTAATAAAATATCTGAAAAATTTGAAAAGTCAAAAGAAAATACTAAAGAGGCATTAAAATTGGCTGATTTCGTATGTACTACCGCTGATATCTGGTCATCATCCCGAAGAAGTTACTTAGGAGTTACGGTTCACTGGATCGATGGTAATTCACTTAAAAGACAAAGTTCTGCACTTGCTTGTAGAAGATTTAAAGGGTCTCATACATATGATAAAATTGCTGAACTGATTTCCGATATACATTCTGAATATGATCTAAAATTGTCCAAAATTGTAAGCACTGTTACAGAT
Source organism: Ceraclea dissimilis (assembly GCA_963576895.1). Classification (NCBI taxonomy): domain Eukaryota; kingdom Metazoa; phylum Arthropoda; class Insecta; order Trichoptera; family Leptoceridae; genus Ceraclea; species Ceraclea dissimilis. The sequence goes on from OY756361.1 coordinate 4,857,593, forward strand.
AATGGATCGAATATGATAAAAGCTTTTAAAGTATTCGGAAAAGGTGAACAAGCTTTGGATAACTATGAAGATGTTGAAACTACTGATAATGGTGATGATGATGACTTACTTTCAGTAAATTTTCCGGAACCAACTGATAATCTTGATGAGTATTTACTACCTGGTCATGAAAGATGTGCAACTCATACACTACATTTGATTGCCGCAAAAGATATAGACCATGCTAGGAATCAAAATAACCCATGCAAAAAACTACATGATGCTGCTTTAGCTAAATGCCATGCAGTTTGGAATATGTGTTCAAGATCTCCAAAAGCATGTGAGATATATTTAGAGTCGACTGGAAAATCTATTAATTCCCCATGTCCAACAAGGTGGAATTGTTACTATGACTGTATTCAAGATATTTTGAATGTACAGGAGCACCAGCTAAATGAAGCATTAAGAAAACTAGATTTGCCAACTTTTAAGGACAATAAGATAAATTATCTCACCGAGTATGTGAGTTGTTTAAAACCAATTGCTGAAGCTATTAGAAGTTTAGAAGGAGATAAGGAAACATTCTATGGATGCTTACTACCTGAATTGATGAGGATTAGAAAAATGATAAGTTTTCTAAAACATGACAATCCTAAATACTGTGGTACGTTAATTGATGTCATAGAAAAAAGTCTTAATAAGCGTTTTCATTATCAATTGGAGCTGGATAAAAATACTGCAAAAAATGCAATATTGGCAGCTGTTTCTCATCCTTTTTTTAAGCTAAAATGGGTACCAAAAGAAAAACGAGAATATGTGAAAGAATTATTTGTTTCTGAAATTCAAAAAATCAAAAATAAAGAACGTAAAAAATCAGAGCATCAAGTTGAGAGTGTCACTGAAATCAAAGAGAAGAATAATTCATATTATATGTTTGTGGAAGATTCAGATTCTTCAGAGACTGATTACACTCACACCACAATTGATTTAGAGACACTTCAATATTTAAAAGATATTGACAGTGAATTGTATTCGTTAAACAAATACCCAACAGTAAAAAAAGTTTTTGTAAAATACAATACAATATGTTTACCAAGTTCTGCTCCAGTAGAACGTCTTTTTTCATTTGGCGGGATGATTATGAGGCCACATAGAAGGAAAATGAGCGATGACATATTTGAAAAATTAGTTGTATTAAAATCAAAAGTATTTTAATAAAAGTATTTTGAAAATAGGTATTTTGTATTTTGTATTTAAATACCTTTTTTAAAAAGCATTTCGTATTTTGTATTTGAAATACTAAAATTGAAAAGTATTTGCATTTTGTATTTAAATACTTTTTTGAAAGTATTTGTCACATCACTAAATAAAACAATATTCAAATAAAACAATCGATTCTTATATCAAATCTATAAAGTTTTATTAGATACGCATATTCACATCTCAACACTAATAAGATGAAGTATAGTTCACAAGAACGTAATAGCAATAATAAAATATTAGTAGGTAAGACAACACAATTCGTTGTATACATAGGTAGAAGGTAGAAGATACGTTTTATCTTTGCTAAACCTCGTTAGACAGATCTAATAACATAACAGTGAGGTAGCCTTCGTATTAATTATTATAAATATGTTTTATTGCAGGATCTTCACATATTTACATTCAATATCTACTCGAATAGTTTAATTAAAATGACAGAAGGGGTGAGAAAAGTATAATAAGTAAATGCAATAAATATTGATGGTAATGTAATGACGGTAGGTACATTGTACCTTTATTGTTCACTATCGTCCTTAGGCCCTAATTTCGGAGCCTAAGGACGTAATTTACATGGTTATAGTCTATTAACATTTAAGAGGAGCAATAAGAAAATATAAGCATATCAATTCTAACTGTGTCTATTAACAATTTGAACAATACCAGAGAAATGCAATCAATGCAAACAAAGCGTAAAGGGCTCAGTTTGCATTTCGTCATTTAACTTACGTTTTTTGACAATAATAGGTAGTGTATTTTGAAATAATGTTAGTCTGGTGGATGTGTTCTGTGGTCTGGTCTCATCGACCCATCAGAATTATAGACGTACAAAATATTTTGAGAATCTTTCACGGTATACGATTCACTCAGCTGAAATTTTTCTGTAATCTTCCGCCCTATCAGTTATGATGATATATGACGTACATAAATACACGAGGAAAACAAAAGTGAGCACATTATTTGATCCCACACTTTTACCGAAATAAATAAATTAGATTTTTTTCTATTATTTCCTTATCCTTCACATTTTTGAATACTTAAATCATAATATTGGAACATATTTTTAGAATTTCTTTATTTAATCGCCCCGCCAACGCTGTTTTTATATTTTAGTCTTAGTATACTAACTGCGTCAATTAATTGTAGTATTTTAGACTCAAGGCAAACTGATTTGTAATATTAAAAAGTGACTCATAGTTTTAAATTAGTTTTTCAACTTGAAACAATGCATGGTTTTAAAATTTAGAAATAATGTGACAATACTGTAAGTGTAGGTATAACCTGCCTAATTTTATCGGGAGGTTCCGCAAAACTTACTACCTATCTATAAAATATATACACCTATATTACTATGTGCAGTACGTATACCATGTATGTATATTATATAGAAAAGTTCATGTCCATTTTTTTCCCTAGCATAATAAGAAAATAATGTAGAATATATTGAATAAATATTTATTTCACTAATGTTTTTGGCGTTACACACAGAGCTTATTTAACTATGTACTAAGTCACTTTTTGTAAATGAATCTGGTTTTATTGAAATAAACTTAAATACATCTTTGTACACTTCACAGTAAGCTTGAAATGCTTGTGTCGTGAAGTGGAGTAAGTCAATGTAAAGAATGCAAGGAATATGATATAATTATGCATTCTCTATTAATCTTTAATTCTATAAGTTATCAAAGGTGAAGACCGATATAATATTTTGTCATAAAAATTAAAAGGTTCATTAATTGCTTGTGAAAGCCACCTGGTGAAATAATTGTCCGCGAAAACCAAATGCATTATGATTTATTTTGGGAGGCAAAGAATTGCTATAGAGTTTGCATATAAACAGGAGGTATTGTCCTTATACCTTATTCTACATAATTATTTATACAAATAGTTTGTACGTACAGGGCCGGATTTAGAGGTGTGGGGGCCCCGGGGCAACAAAGGAGTGGAGGCCCCCTGGCCAGTGACGTAGCGTGGGTTTCTGCCGCCCGGGGCGGAAGTCAAATCCGCCGCCCCCCTTATTTAGGCATATAAATCCAAAATTCCCGAAAAAATTACAGGAATTATAAAGAACTTCTAGGCTGGAGTGTGATAACTAACATTTTCATATTGATATGGCCTAAAAAGAGCTAAAAAAGCGCCGCAGGCGAAGTTTCTCAAGTGAGACAACTAAAATTTAGATATTGATATGATACAAAAAGAGAAAAATAGCGCCGCATGCGAAATTTTTTTCAGTGTTGAATGAAATAAATGTGATTTAATGGATTTTTGAAATTTTCCCCAAAAAATTCCGTCCCCTAAAAAGTGCCGCCCGGGGCAGACCGCCCCCCCACGCTACGCTACTGCCCCTAGCCCCAAATTATTTTCCAAATAAAATGGTCAATTTCTTCAGTCGAGTTTTCCAATAAATAATGTACATATTGAGAAACCAAGTATAGGTTATTTTATTACTTAACAAACATATAAATATAATGGGAAACAATAATGATTTGTGACTGATCACAAACGCGAAAAAAATATCAAAGGAAAAGTTGTTTACTAATCTGAATCTGTTTTTCTTTTTCCGAAATCTCTATTGTGGGGGCCCCGGGCAGTCGCCCCGGTTGCCCTCCCCTAAATCCGGCCCTGTGTACGTAGACCGTGAGAATGTGAAACAAACTTAGGACTGAAGATATATGTATTATATCTTCAGTCTACGATACGTGTATTATGTAGTAAAAAGGTCTGTTTGATTGATGTGCTACGCAGCTACGACTATATATTTCGTGGCTTATACTATACACATAAAATACATATGAGAAAATCTTTGTATGTCGTATCGTAGTATCAAGATATTGTTTTTCTCTATCACCAAGGAAGCCGATTATGAGTGACAATTAAGAAGCAATAAGATAAAGAAATCAAGATACTTTACACATAAAATTAATTTTCTCTACACACTCACTATCACTTTAAACTGACATACAATAGTTGGGTCATCACAATATGTTAGTAGGTAAAGATATGAACATTCACTGGGATTCCCTCATTATGACGTCCGACAGACCGACATCATTCAATCATCGCATCGCCGTACTATGATTACCTTGTGTTTTGTTAAACATAATAATTAATTAAAAATTATATGCATTTACTACTTTTATCAACCACTATAAATATCACATATCTAATTGTAATAATCATTACTTAATGGTGATAACTGATAAGTACCTGGTAGTATAATATAATTAACAAAAATGACAGAAGCACGCGCCCTTTTGAATATTATACGAGATCAAAGCCTACATCCTACATTTAATTCGAGTTTTTTAAGATTAATTCAGAATTTTAAAATAACATTTTTCATATAATTGTTTTACATTTCGTGGGGGGCCCAAGCCCCCTCGCCTTCCCCCCTATATACGCACTTGACTGACATCTATTTTATAAAAATAAATAGGTAGGTATCTAACGAAACGTTAAGAAAATCTCGAGCGAATTATGCAGTCAGTGAGACAGCCACCAAATACTTGAATAAATTTGACTAAGAAATACCAGCAACTAGACTTAGTAAGGTTAGGTAGGTACCTATAAATACTAGACAAAAACGAAAATCTTATCTGTGCCTGCGCATGAACCATTAGAATAAGTTCCTTATTTAGAGTAGATATAATACCAACTCAGGGAATGCTTAGCTATAAATACAATTATTATACTAGATGGCGTTACCTCCGAGAATGAATCTTTGTAAGTACATGTTTTGCCACAATATAATGAAAAGTAACATTAAGTTATAGGAAAAATGCTTTTCCCTTATTCAAGGACTCACGCCTCACGCCGTTAATATGAATAAATAAATATTCATGTATCTACATGGCTGGCGCAGTCGGTTTAGGGGGCGGTCTCCCAAGCGGGAGGTGTCGGGTTCAAACCCCTGCCCTGGCGATGTATTCCACACTACACTACACTGCGATACAGGTTTTTATAGTCTAGTGCAAAGTGTGCAAGAATTTGGGTTTGTATCTGCAAGCCCAGATCCTTTTTTATAAAAAAAAATATGACACTATCATATTTTCCAAACTATAGGCAGTGACGAAGAGTGGTTTTCTTTAGTGCGGCAGCCGGAGGTTAACATTTTTTATTGCATTAGGTTTGCCGGATGAAACATCAGTTTTATCACCCTAGGCAACTCGACAGCAATCGTATTTTAGGTATCCGCCTCACACTTACATATGAGTACATACAACTACAAATTCTCTATAAAATGCATGAGTATCGCGTTATACTCGTATTATGCGTTATTGTTATATCCTTAAATATATCTGAAAAGAAAATTATTGAAGGTATAAACCCTAACCAACTCAAAAGTCATAAACGATATTAGCTAAATAGAAATCAGAGAAATATAATGTAGGTAGGAAGTAGGTACCTAGATGTTATCCTTATGTTTTCCTTTCTGTACCTACTTATTTATCTCTTTCTTAATAATTAACTTCTCTCAGTATCTCCTGCTCCTCGTATACTGTCCTACCTCTCAACAAGTGTTTAAAATTTTAAAAGCCAATGGTTATAAAATTTAACTTACAACAGTTATAACTAATAGTCTGCCAGACAGATACGATACCCGAGTTAGTATGATTCATTAGTTGGATCGCTTTCATAATAAGTATACGGTAACTATCTAGGTACACATGTCAAGATCTCTCTCTAACTCTGAGTCATAACCACCTACTGAACTTTATGTTTACTGTGAATTCCCCACTGTCCTGTTTTATATTTGACTAATCTATTGTAAGTAAATATTATGACAACAAATATAATAACGTAACATCGTTTATTAGAACTAAACGTTTATATTAATAACCTTTATACCTACATATCTATTTATGGTGTTTTGAAAAAGTCATTTTGAAGAAAATTAATTTTCGCATGAAAATGCTAAAAATAACTAAAGATTTCCGATAACTATATGGATTATATATAGGCAGTCCACAAAATTGAGTTTATATCCAGTTTGGGTGGACTCCCTAATTATATAATAACAAATAAAAAAAAATGTATAGAGTAACAAATGGCAGGTGTGTGTAGGAGCTAGAAAGGGACATGCATAAATTAATTAGTTACCTAGTGACTGTTCTGTTGATAGTAATTATTGGTCTAAAACATTTTTTATAGACTTGAAATAAAAAAATATCAATTTTCCAATAAATTTATGCGTTCATATAATTAATGAACAAAGAGCATTTTATCGGGGTTAGTTTTGACAGTGGGTCATATTGCCAGACAGGGGACAGAAAGATGGACTCCCAGAGTTCTAAGATGGAGACCGTGGGACAAAAAGAGAGGAGTAGGTCGGCCACAGAAAAGATGGGCCGACGATATTATCCCAGTCGAGGGTAGAAGATGGATTCGTAAAGCTCAAGACAGAGAAAAATGGAAGCAAATGGAAGAGGCCTATATCCAGCAGTGGAGAGATGGCTGAAGGAAGAAGAAGTTTTGACAAATCTGAGGGATGAGGACTTTGGATAGGGACCAGATAGTTGTGAAATAATCTCCCAACTTTTACCCCCTCCGATTCCTGGACTTTATAAGACGTCTGGGACTAGAAAGACTGCTCTAGCTGGATGATGGTCACTATATAGGCAGATTGGGGAGATTATTTGTGATAGATATCGTAGGTCGCAGTACACATCACACCCACCCAATAAAATTAAAATATAGATAGGTTATAGGTTATAGCTGTGGAGGACCAAAGGGGAGGCCTATGTCCAACAATGGACCTGAGTGGCTGCAGAAGAAGAAGAAAGGTTAGGTATGAATTAATTTATAATACAGTTTGGGCCAATAATTGGGTATCAATGAGTTTGTCTTGTAAAATTACAAAATATAAGTACCTATGTAGATTGTAGGTATATTATTATCCTTAAGAAGGGTTTTACTATACCCACTACTACCATATTGGTTTTAGTATGACTTAGGTATTATGTAGGATATCTGACAGAGAAGAGTGGAGATCAAGATGTAGGAATTTGCCGCAAACCAATCAGCAGGATTAAAACTAAAGAAGAAGATCTGAATAAAATTATTACGTAAAATTATTAAAAAGATCTGAATAAAAAATGTTTATACCATTTTTGGGCTGAAATAATCTGTCTATACCATCACATGAGAGATAACCAGCGTAAATTCAGAATGAGTTACGAACCTTATTGATGAACTTAATGATATGTTATTTTCATTTATTCGTTTTCTCGGCTCTTACAGATACGTAGAATGAAAACCTACAACATTTTTACAAAAGAATGAAGGAGCGCCTAGTGTTATACGCCGGCCGGTGACCCTATAGCGAACTTTGTACATCTAGGCATAAGATATATGTTGTAAAATTAATGCTACCATGTAATATGTTCAATTTATTATATTTTTTGTTTAAATTTATCATCAACAATGTGTATTATGGGGCCTTCAACCAGAAGAAGGCGCTGACAATGGTCTTTGCACCAGGACCGAATTTGTCAAAAGACTGAACAACAAACAAGTCAAATCTAGATAAAATAAGAGTTTCCTATCTATGAAATTTAAAATCTCATTTGATAAAAATCCCAAATCCCCATAACTTTAAGCAGGGGGGGGGGGCGATAAAGTCAGGGCTTATCCATATGAAGAGTAAATCCGCCCCTGCTTTGCGCAAGCTTTTAATTTACAGTAAAGTGCGCAGTTATTTGGTATACTTCCTTTTATAAACAACAACAGTACGGACGCCTTGGCGGGTTCATTGCTTATGAAAGCATTATTATGTGCTTCAGACAATATGCAGATAAATCAATTTCAACCATCGGCATGCCATTACCAGATAAGATATGTTTGTGGTCATGTTTTCCAGTTTGATATAGGTGTTATGAGTTATGACTTTTAAAATATGGGTTGACAAATAATGTTAATGAATTTTTACCTGAATTTCCCCATAGAGTAATCTTCCCACTTGATGATTCGCGGACAATATCTACTATCCAACAAGAGATCTCTCAGAAACTCTGGAACTGACACGTTCTTTATTCTCTTGGGAAGCTTCTTTCCACTTCCTTTTGGCCTCCCAGGGGGCCTCTTGACAATAGTCGCTGATGCTAAGTCATTAGAATTAGAGGTATTGTCCAGCATCCGATTTTGTTCATCAACTATGTTACCTCTTCCATCATAGTCATCAGACAAACTATCATATCCAGAATCACTGAAAGCATTGAATGCCGGTTTATTGTTCAAGTATTCAATATTATTATTACTAGGACTATCCATGTCTAGTAATTTAGTTTCGCTATTGATTGTGTACTTAGAATGAGTATTACTGTCTCCATTATACTTGTCTATAACTGTTGCAGGGACCACGGCTTCTTGTAAGAGGTTTTGTAATTCTTCATACAACACGTCTCCAATGAGACTTGTTTCTATATTCCCATCAGTGTTTAATATTTCACAGAATGTTTCTTTACTCATTCTACTTAATTCTAATCCTGTAACGTTTGAGAAATTAAAGGCGGGTATTTGAGCAACTTTCATTTTCTTGGCTATGGCTGTGTCAAAAATCCACATTCTTGTATCTGTTCCAGTCCATTCGTTAATGTGTTTAGTTTTCCACTGGGAAACTTGATCTGTTGGCATTAAGAGGAGACTTTCGAAATCCCCTTGGGAGCCATAGAATCTGTCACCGAGAATGTCAACATCTTCGTAAGAAGGACGACGATGCTCGTGAATAAAAGCTGAAATAGATTGTTGCTGGTAAGGGTGACAATCCACAGTGGGTTGGTGGTACACGTCGGCTACTGGCAGAATGGTTGTATCTACCAAGCCTGGTTGTAGCAATATTTGAAAATTTTCATTCGCATCAGCTGGCATGTCGTAAGTATAATCATACAAACGTGTGTTGAAATGCATTATGAGTTTGTCTAACTTAATTTATTCAACAAAAAACAATTTAATAGTTTTTCAGTGGCACACTGTACTTTAACCGCGAGTCTCGAATTTAAACATTTGACTAAGGTCGTAATCATCTAACGAAATCACACTAATGCACATTATCATTTCAAACAAAACTTTGTCCTCACAACAAAAAAATGTTCACTGTTTTTATTAATCCATAACGATTGTTGACACGTAAATATACGACAGTGTTGTTTCTATACAAATCCTTATAATTTGATATGCCGGCTGGGAGTCTCATACAGACAGAGATGACTAAGAGAAAACTTATCGTACTATATTATGCTCCCGGCAACTATGTAAATAAATATATCTCAATATAACGTCGTAACACGCACCCACTCGTCACAAAACAGCAAATCAGACTGATACTCTGATACGGGCGCTGAGTCGTGCGAGTCTTCACATCGCTAATCCCTCTTCGCGAACAACACGAGACCTACACGCTTACGAGTAAAGTTCTCCTCTACGAGATGTCAAGTTGGGTGTTGTGCAGCACAGTAACCCATCACGCATCATAATATATATTATCACTAGGTATTTTGTTTATCTACATTGAGGATGATTTTCAGTTTTATCATAACACATTATTAGATATATTATATTATATTAAAATTTGTATTAGGTAGGTATAACGTGTTTTGCGTCGCGTTTTAAATAATGAATCTTTTTGGACAACTGGTTGTACTATGTTAGACTCTGGTGCCTATATAATGCCTACTAACTATAATAGAATTGGCAATTTATGTATAGGGCACATACGAACAATCAGAAAGCCTGCACGGATAACTACAGTAAATACCTATTACCTACTATAGAAATAATAAATCAGTAAATATGGGAACCTCCAGGGAGGAAAGGAGGGACAGTTGCCCTCTCCTCACTTAGAGAAAGGAAAAGGTACATTTACCTACAAAATCTTACATCAAATCACTTCATTACCACATCGTTTTTCGTAGGTGCATAACCAACCTATAATATCTACTAATTTGTTTCTATGGATATAACATGTAGGTACCTACCTAAAGTTATTATATTGACATAAATTAATTGTATTAATTCATATTATATATCACCTACCTAGTGGTAGTGTAGGTATTAGTGGTAGATTGTTCTGCGTTATAGAACAATCTCTATTAAGTCATAAACTAGTAGATTGGGGAACCTTCACGCATAGAAAAAAAAACACTTGTACTAACTAAACTAAACAAACAGTAGGTACCTAATATTTTAACGTCAGTTGTAAGTAACAAAGGTACCTAATACAATCTTAGGTAACTCATTCCAATAATTAATTGCTACTATCGGGATATAGGCACTTGAATTTTAATTAATTTAGGTAAATAACCCCAGTTTGTCATTTGTGGAATTGCCGATCCCCAGTTTGTGGAATTACCCGTGCCGATCCCAGTTCTTTTAATGTCATGTATAATCCTGTCAGATCTTCGTAAAAAACCAGAAGAGATTTTACATGTTTTCAGCGAGGAGGATAGCCACGCATTCAGATTGTCTTATAAATGTTGATGCCAGAAGAATATCGGGTATATTCTTATACATGCCTATTACCTACTCATTTCGTTCGCTGGTTGCCCCATTACTGTTACAGTTGTAACTATATTTAAGTAGGTATAGAGAGGATTTATTATAGGCACGGTGGCAGTCCCTTTCCCCCCCTAGGTAGGTATAGTATACTTTTAGCTTTTAACTACAAAATTACAAAACTTCGTAAAAAATACTACGTCGTTCTTTCCATCATAGGACTATATATGTCATAAACGTGAATTATATAGAAGTATCATGAATCGTGGGTAGAGAGTGCCTTCCTGAATCATTGATAACAGAATAGTTAGGTCGACACTTGGTATATTTTAATTCAGGATCTAACTACTAATCTTTGAGTTTCTAAAATATTCTGTCACTGAGCATTAAAACACCAAGTCCTAAAGAGCATCCATATGCACACTAGCGGATTTAGGGGGGGGCTAAGGGGCAAAACGTTGACATTCAGCCCCAGTGTTGCCGTTTCTAGTGTTTCGAACACAAAATTAGTATTTTCTGATTTTTTGAAAATCTGGTATACTGAATTCACCCCCCCCCCCCCCCCCCCCCGCTCGACAAATTTTTAGTCGTCTAGGTCAACAAATTTTAGACGACGACCAAAAAAAAAAAAGTTCAAAAAGTCATCAGTTCATTAGGGCGTTTTTGAAACACTAATTCAGCCCCCCCAAAATGAAATCCTGGATCCGCCACTGCATATGCAAGTACTGCAGGTAGGTATCTTATATTGTAGTAATAGGTGGGTACTGTGTAAATTATGAATTTATTCAAATTGTCATAAATAAATAACAGCATTATATTATAGTTAATCTGAACTACGAACAAATTACATTTCATCGACCTTTGGAACGAATTATTGAGCGATCAGTTACCTCGAATTCGCAAAGCCTTTATTAGGTATAGGTACCAACCTGTGTTGTATACAGTATTCATGTAGGGAGATGTAACATCACAATATGATATAGGTACATTTTTGTATGATATGTACCTACATATGTATGGTATGCGTACATGTAGACATTTGTTTTCCGTTCCACCCATTGATTTGTTAAAATATCAAATGCATTTAATTAATTAGATATTCGGGTTGAAGAAACTGCATCCAGAGTTCAGAACTAAAGGTAGTCTGGCCATCCCATGTACATTAGGTATACATATGAGGTGAGTATGTAGGTACCTACATACCTCTACTAATGTTAATGGCCTAAGTTTACTGCAACGAACTATGCAACTGTACTGTACCTACACTAACATACACCCACAATTAACCACACATACCACATTTGACATAATCAATGTTCACACTTTTGTTTAAAAAATATCTTTTGTGCGTCAAAATGACGTTCTCATTTCCAACAGCCCTGAAGATAGGAATCTATGTATCAGGCGCGAAACTACCTATAATAACTCGATTTCCATCGAGCTACCTTTTGGATAAAATGATAGGTATAATAGTGTCTAATCTGACATAATCCAATAAGAAATGTTAGCCTCGGCTTCCCTTCTACAGAAATACACTCTTCGCCACTGCCGCATGTATATTCATTATTTTATCCAGCATTAATACGTTACTAGTTAGACGGTCGTAGAAATAGTATGGAACGCAAATACGCCCCAATCTTTTTCAGGGTTCTCTACGAAACCCAAACACCATTTCTATTTTCTACATATCGATGGCCCCCATCTGCGGTCTTCTCTCATCTTCTCCCATCAGATACTCGATCTATCCATATTGGCTGTCTTGCCGAAACGGCACCAGGGCTTTTCTATAATTTTTAATGCTACGCATGTTCAATTGTAATAATTTACTTATTGTATACATTTTGTATTACGAGTATAATAATTAAAATTAACTTATTTGTATCTCACTTAATTATACGTATATTAATAAAAAGCTAGGATTCCACGGATTTTATTGACCACTGTCCTCACTTCATGAAAATATGCAAAAAATGTGTTATACCTAATATTACTATTATATTAAAAGTGTAGAATTGTAGGCGTACTAACTCTTCCTCAAAGCATCCACTGAAAATCGGGATGACAAGCGCCGACTCTGAGACCAATTTAAGGCAGGAAGAGGATGCTTCTTATAAAGACATTAGGGCGTAGATGCGCCTATAGTTATTGCAATTTGCTTAATTACGACGACGTTAACAAAGCAATAAGATAATAATAATAATAACAAAAAAAAAATAAAGGAGTATATCTCCAAACTATGAATGTTTTGTTTCCATTTTTTATTTTTTGTTATTCATTTAACTTTGTTATTCATTTATGCTTATTTTGTATAAGCTACACATAGTTTAAGTGAAATGTACCTAGAATAATTATATTAGATTAGACTGCCACCCGGACACAAGCATGCACTACGCAGCTTCGCCGGGCGCGATACAATAATTTTGTTCTATATGTATTTTTTGTTATATTGTATTGTAAAAAAAAAAAAAATATTAAAATAAGTCAAACTAAAACAGTTTAATAAATTAAATACCCCGTAGGTAAAAGCATTTTATTTCAGAGAAATTTATTGATACACATAATGAAAATTTTAAAGAATCCCATTGAATCTCGCGATTTGGATATTATACAAAAACAGTTCGATCGATGAACTAAAACAATGTTAAAAAATTTAAGAACAAACTATAAAAGTAAAGACCCGCGTTTTAAATAAAAACCTCTACTTCTAAATATTGTTTTCATTTACAGTTTTTTACTATAAATAACCTAGTCATTTCTTTTTTATAAAAGTACTTATCTGGGCTTACATACCCAAACACAAATACTTTCCTGCACACCTTGCACTAGGCTAAAAGCCTGTATCGCAAAGAGTGAAATACATCGCCAGCGCCGGGTTTTGAACCTGGCACCTCCCGCTTGAGAGACTACTAATATAATCTCCATAATCCACATTAAAAGGGCAACTTTGGCACGATAGTTTAAGTGATTATATATTCAGAGTACTCGAATAATTAGTAGGTAAGTGTAAGTATATATTTCTTCATAAAGGACATAAAATGTCAAATGTAACTTTTTTAGTAATACTCAGAAAAAATATAAAAAACTTTCAAAATCTCGCAAATTCCCCCAGATTATATCCAATGTTATCACTAATATTACGAATATCAAATGTTAATATTGTATTAATACCTAATTCTGATGTCATAAGACAATAATTAATACATATTACAATATTTTTTACGCTTTACATAATACAATAAATTTATGCATAAGTAATAAGACTAATAAGATTATGCAATGTTCTAAAACCTTATACGACTACCTACCTATCTTTTTTGTAGCTACCCACAAAGGTAGCGACAGCCTATACCTACCTATGCCATGGGCGCCGTTAGAGGGGGCAGCTGCTCCACCCTAGAGATTGGGATAGGTATATATAGGTATATACTGTCTCTCAAAAAATAAAATTTTGCCTGCGGCGCTATTTACACATTTTTGTGCTACTTATATCTAGAAGCTGGCGACGCCCATGACATAAGCTAAGGTATACGTACAATGTACATATGCACCTACCGTATGTTTATTATATAAGATTAATTGCGATGAAAAAGTGTGTTTTTTTCTCTTTTTCAATTTTCAAAAGGTTCGGTGAAATGGGTAGAGATCTTCAAAGGGATGACGAAAATTTTGAAAAAGTACAGAAAAGCAGCGAATGGCACGTAGCAGGCCTTTAAGGTGCAATACTAAAGGAGTGTGTGAAGCCTATGTTTAAATCTCGTAGCAACGTTTTTATGAAAAAAGTTAATAGACATTAACATTACCTATAGACAGTGAGTAACTTCTGATACCTACATATGTGTATTACGAGTATTACCAATGTATTATGTAGTTTTATTTTATTGAGATTAAAGTCTCTAATAAAGACTTACGTTATAAAATTAACGTATTAGAATCCGAGAGTAGAACCTTGATCACTTATTGAACATGCCTACACTGCCTACAGTCTACACGTGTTATATACATCTACATAGTATTGTTTTTCTTTATAAGTCTATTTGTAATCATCTTCATCTTCCATCTTATTATCAAAATTATTCTAATATTGTATTGATTTGATTTAATTGGCACAAATCACTCTTTACGGGTGGATTGCCTTAATGAATTAAATAATAATACATAGTAGGTATAGCAACCTATCTTATAAAACTATGAAAGTATTAATGTATATACACGAGACAATATTATTCATTTTATTGTTAGGTACCCACTTATTATCAATAAACCTATTAGGTAGATATACCTATACTTAGAGTTTTCACTTGATAGGCAGACTTAACTACTAAGCTAAGTAATTAATTAACTCATGAGAAATTACTCTAAATATTGCAATATTCATGAAATATATTTTTCTTTTACTTACTCCTTTTCTTATATTGCCATTAATTTTTATTGAATTGCGATGTTGTGTCCTACGATGAATATTATTTGTTGACACGATGCTTTTATATATTTGTAGCTATCAAATTAATCTAGAAGCTACTTACCTATCATCATCTCAATCAAAGTCCATACGAGATTCAGATTTATTTTTTATATTATTTTTCTTATGACGATGGAACCATATCGATTGAGAATAATTTACTGTATGCATACAACATTATAGGTACACCTATACTCACGAAATTTTTTGTTTAATATAATAGTAAGAAAAAAAACATTTATTAATCAGGGTGCACACATTGTAGACTTCCATGGGCAGGTGAAATTTTTTAAACAATTGTTTTACTGCTAATCCTTCTTTGAGCTTTATATTATCTTTTACGACTACAAAAAACACATTTAGGTACCTTGTATTTTAAGGGCATGCATACCGACATTTCAAAAATTTCTAAAAACGGGAGACCTTATATCACGACAACCGTTACTTAATATGCTTTGGAACAAAATAGGGTAGATGCATCGAACATTTATCAAAAGATTTTTTATATCCTGTATAGATTACTCAAAAAAAATTGAAATACACCTCTGTTATACTTTCCGAAAGACGGAAACTCGTTTCCCGAAAGTCGCGTAGTATTTTTTTTGTACTGATAATATGCATTAAAATCTAGGGAATAACCGTAAAAGTTTTTTGATAGACGCAAAATTAACCCCAAAAATTGGAAAAATCGCTGGTTTTACCATTTTATTATGCGATTTTGAACCCTAATGCCGTGGGAAATGACTTTGACGTCATTCTTGGTACCAAGTCCTTAATATTGAAAAATTATCAGGACTTGTAATCATAGCTCCTAGCAACAGTAAACCAAAGCAATGAAGCATAGCAGGATTGAAATATTGAGTAAAAAAATATTATATCGGTTAATTGCATACGTAGGGGAATATATCATACACTACATACTACACCACATCCAGTTTATGGTTTGCGGTTTTCCATTACGCATTATCCGTAGGGAAAACCCCATACGATAACGCTATAATCAATCGATATGTAGGTATGTATATAAGCTACTATTATAGTACATAATATTTCATTGTGGGCGTTAAAATTAGCACCAGCAAGTAGGTAGGTCTCATGTAAGTATACTTACTATAATATTTCATGGACAACCCACTCGTTGATATATTTTGCTATGGTGAAAATTCCTCCCCTAAAACACGAGAAGCAGGTCTTATACGGACGATCCACCCTGACTTAGTTGACATCATATTCCTAGGTAAAAAAATATTTATTTGAATAAATCTAAATAAATTATTTTTTTGTTTTAATTTCTCATTCATTTAGGTAGATAATATCATCACGGGAATTCTGTAAGTTACTGAGGTTGTGTAATGTCGATGTCTAAGCTGCTAAATATCTTTTTATTCTTATGGATAAAACTTTAAATATTGTATTGAGGGTTTTTATTTATTTATTTATTTATTTATTCAAGGTACACATACAGGCATTACTTATGAGTTAATTACAATATTAGTATACCACATGCAGTGTTCAAGTAACCCCCAGTTATTAGTGTACACAATTAGCTAATGGTGTAATTGTGTACGCTTCCAAGTAGTGCACCCCGGGCAACGTCTTCATAGACGGCTGAAGTACACACTTTTCCGGCAGGCGAACAGTGCGAACAGCATCTCACGCTATCAGAAGAATAACAAAGAGAAAAATGCAAAGTAACAGTGAGAAAAACAGTCCTTATAAGGACTCATCGACGAGGGAAAACACCCGATTCTTACAATTAAATGTAGAAGGAATTAGTTTAGCCAAAGCCGAGGTACTCTCTCGAGTACTGAATGATGAAAATATCGACGTTCTGTTACTGCAGGAGACACACACCGGAAACGCAGAGCAACTAAATGGCCGGTGCCGCTTACCTGGATACACACTAGCAGGAGCAACCTTTCATAACAAATATGGACTCGCCACTTACGTTAAGGACGACATCCAATGGGCACCCCACTCTGTGACTGACGAAGGTGACGTGTATACTGTCCAAACAGTAGTGGAGGACATAACAATAACTAATGTCTATAAACCACCAAATGCTAGCTGGCCTACTCCTCTACTACCAACACCATACCACCCGGCACTCCTAATCGGCGATTTCAACAGCCATCACACATCCTGGGGCTACAATGAATCTGACAAAAATGGAGAAGACTTAACACAGTGGGCTGAATTGAATGACCTCCATCTGGTACATGACGCCAAACAAAAAGGGACTTTCCACTCGGCACGCTGGAATAGAGAATACAATCCTGACCTGTGCTTCGCTACGAGGGACAGGGAAGGAAAACCTATAACAGCTGCTCGAAAAGTACTGGGAAATTTCCCCCACAGCCAACACCGCCCTGTGCTCTTTACCATTGGACTTCAGATCCATAAAATAAAATCCATACCAAAAGACAGATGGAACTTTACAAAAGCAGATTGGGCTGGTTTCACTAAAGCCGTGGATGATACTGTTCGATGGATTCCACCCACACCAAACAACTATGAGCGCTTTGTGGGGATGTTAATAGGGGCGGCCAAGAGGCACATCCCCAGAGGACATCGCAAGAGCTACGTACCAGGATGGACTGCTGAATGTGAAGAGCTCTATCAAAGCTATCAGCGATCTCGAAACCCCCATGATGCGGACGCTTTGATAATCTTACTCGATCAGAGTCGTAGGGAAAAGTGGGCACACCTGGTGGAGAATACAAACTTTCAACACTCCAGTCGGAAAGCCTGGAGACTCCTCCGTCGCCTAGGAAACAATGGAGAACCCACCAGCCAGAAATATAACATCAATCCCAACCTGATAGCAAACCGCATAGTTGAGACATCTAGAGCCCCTGCAGACAAAGAATTCAGCAGATCCATCAAGAGTAAATTCCGTCAAACAAAGAGGGACACAACCACCCGAAGCACATATGCTGCCCCCTTCACAAAGGCAGAAATGGACATAGCCATATCAAAAATAAAACCAGGGAAAGCAGCCGGTGTGGATGAAGTCTTCCCAGAGTTTATAAGACAAAGTGGTGAGCATACGAGGGAATGGCTTCGGTTAATGTATAACAACATCCTAGAGACTGGCAGGATCCCAAACCAATTCCGGAAATCCAGAGTTATTGCCATCCTGAAACCTGGAAAACCAAAGGAGAGGCCTGATAGTTACCGACCGATATCCCTTCTATGTGTATGCCACAAACTACTGGAGAGGCTCATCTATAACAGAATTGCCCCACTCATAGAGAGTGTGACTCCCGTGGAGCAGGCTGGCTTTCGTCCTGAGAGGAGTTGTGTGGACCAGGTCACAGCCCTAACCACTTACATTGAGAACGGCTTCCAAAAGAAACAAAAAACGGTTGCAGCTTTTGTTGATCTTTCTGCTGCATACGACACCGTCTGGCGAGAGGGTCTACTGTCGAAGTTCATACAAGTCGTGCCTTGCAGAACCCTGACTCACCTACTGAATTCAATGCTGAGCGATCGCCTCTTTACAGTCCATCTGGGCGATGCGTGCAGCTCACAAAGGCGGCTGAACAATGGACTGCCCCAGGGTTCAGTCCTGGCACCCCTTCTCTTCAACCTCTATACCAGTGATCTCCCGGAAACCGTGTGTCGCAAATTCACCTACGCCGATGACATAGCATTGGCAGCCCAGCACGCCAATTTTGTTACCGCGGAGAACACACTGACTGAGGATTTGAGAGCCCTAACCATCTACTTTCGGCAGTGGAGACTCAAACCAAACGCACAGAAGACGGTTGTGACATGTTTTCATTTGAGCAATAGATTGGCTAACCACCAGCCAAGTGTCGAATTTGACGGCCAGTTTTTGGAGAATGACCAGACCCCCAAGTACCTTGGGGTGACCCTGGACACACAACTGACATACAAGAAACACATAGAGAACACAAAGGCCAAAGTCAAAACTAGAAATAACATAATTCACAAATTAGCCGGATCAACATGGGGAGCATCAGCATCTACGCTTCGAACGTCAGCACTGGCTCTAGTATATTCTGCCGCGGAGTATGCTGCACCTGTGTGGGTAAACAGCGCTCACACCCATAAACTGGATGCGGAACTCAACAACACCATGAGACTGATTGCGGGGGCTGTGAAGTCTACCCCGACTGAATGGCTCCCCGTACTTAGCAATATACCACCACCGCCCATCCGTCGCCTCGAAGCAACCCATAAGGAGTGGACTAAATATAGGAAAAACCAATCTCTGCCCCTGCACCAGGATGTACCAACACCTTTCATCCCCCGACTCTCATCCAGAAGGCCGGTCCACGCGGCCGCTACTCATTTAATGGGGAGTGGCTTCAATGGCCGTGCCCGATGGAGAGAGGACTGGGAAGCTTCCAATCCAGACTCCCGGGGCCTGGTGCAGGGGGTGGGGGTACCGATACCCGGCTTTGACCTCCCGAGGCGTCAATGGGTAACCTTAAACCGAATCCGCACGGAGCATGGACGATGTGCTCAAATGCTCCACAGATGGCACATGCGAGATTCTCCTGCCTGTGACTGCGGAGAGCCAGTGCAATCCATCAAGCACATTGTCGAAGACTGTCCTCTAAGAGCATTCCCTGGAACGTATGCAGATATCCACAACGCCACACCCAATGCCCTTGAATGGCTTGGAACCCTGGATGTTGCTCTGTAGGGTGCATGTCTCCTGTATGTAGCAGATAGCATAATTCTCTTTATCTTCTGACGTTGCCGCCCATCGGTGGCAGAAGCCATACGAAATAATAATTAGCTAATCGGTCAATAGTAATTACAAACAATAAAAATAAAATTATATAAACAAAAATTCGAAGCAAATTGTAAAAGTCTGATTAATAAATTATTGAAATGGGAAATAAATTGATGTCAGATAATTAAAAAATACAAGAGTAAATTTGAATATAAATAATTAAAATATTAAAATAATGTTCAGAATATGTCAAACTTTGAAATAAACCAAGTACAATACATCAATAAGTCAGAATTTAAGTCTAATACAATTTAAAATAATAACATAGTCAGATTATTTTTGAGTCACATTTATAACAATTATAGATCAAGAAGTCATATAAGCAAGCAAAAGAATGACGAAAGACAACACACATCAACAAAATTACATGGCAATTATTAATTGTAAAACTAACCTAAAAGTACTAAACACTATATAAAACTAAACACTACAACATAGAAATAAGGAATGATGAAGAGATATGAAATGGGAGAGGAATATAGGAAAAGGATAAGGAGAAAGATGAAAAAAACATTAATAAGAAAATTAGGGTTGGAGAATACCAAGAATAGATTTTTTGAATTTATATGGAGTAGAAGCAAATATGTCAATGTCATTGAACTTGTTATTATAATTTTTTGTCATTCTGTGCAGAGGATTTCGTAAACCTGCATTTGTTAAGGGACGATCCAAGTAAAAGTAACTATGATTACGCCTTCGCGATGGTACACTGAAATTAATATTAGATAACAACTGTGGCGCGTCTATATCGGAAATACATATTTTCCGCAATGTACAAGCATCCACAAGCTCTCGCCTCTTTGAGAGTTCAACCAAGTCGGGCAACACCACATTACGAAACCTACGCTCGCTAATGCGTTCAAATTTACGCTGAAGTTTTTCTATCTCGATGGTATATTTGTCGTAGTAAGGGTTCCATATAACGCAGCAGTACTCAAGTCTGGATCTTATTAATGATATGTATAACTGCAAGAGTGTTTCATACTTTCTAAAATCTGACGAAGCCCTAAGAATGAATCCGAGCGTTTTGTTACAATGGTCCAACATTTTGGTAATATGCACGTCAAAGTGAAGTTTGCTATCAAAGATAACACCGAGATCTTTGATCTCCTGTAATTGTTTTAGCTGATTACCGTGAATTGTGTATGTATGTTCTATCACTTTTTTATTTTTTGTAAATGTAACACTGTTGCATTTACTTAGGTTCAACTCGAGTTTGTTCAGAATGCAGTAATCGTAAAGTCTACCAAGGTCATCATTCAGCATTTCCGCGTCGGCTTCACATCTAATATGGCGATATAATTTCAAGTCATCTGCAAAAAGCAAGAAATTAGAGTGCAGAAAGCATCTTCCAATGTCGTTAACGAACACTGCAAATAAGAGGGGACCAAGCACTGAACCCTGAGGAACACCAGATGTCACTGTGACTTGTCTGGAGTTAAAACCGTTCAATGCAACGCTCATGAGTCGATGAGACAAATATGATTCAACCCATCTTAATAGGTTACCGTGAATGCCGAAATGGTGTAGTTTTTCAATCAAAAGCTTGTTGTGGTTGTGCGCAGATGCGTTTTAAATAAATACTCGAAGGCAGTTTTATACATATCTCTAATTTACAGATACGATAATATATTGGACCCTGGACGGGCTATAGTTACAGATTGATTTTTACGTTTTATTATCAGTTATTAGACCCCCTATACGTTCAAACACATTTCCCACACCTAAACAGACGTCACGACAACTTTTTTTCTAAAAAAATGTGTTAATTTGTATACGGATTAGAGATTACTAGAGGTGTACAGGTTATATCAGAATAAATTCGATTCGTATCTAAACTCATCGACGTCGACGTCTGAATTATACGAGTATTAAATGCTATAAAAGTTACATATTTGTGCATTTATTTGCATCGAATTGTTTTACATCGCGTCATGATATTGACATTTTGTCGATATTGTATGATTATTTTTAGACTAGAACCAGGGGACTTGAAATGATAAAAATAATCTTATGAGAATATTGCCTGTAATTATTACCTACCTTATATTCTACCTATCTGAGATGATGATAATTTTATTTAAAACAATTCTACGACGTCAAACACACAGATAAGTATTTTATTCCTCATCTTATAGATATAAATACCCGGTTATGTTTGTTTTTAAATTAATTTTATTTACAACTTGCAGGCTTATAAAATCATATTAATAATTTAATTAATAATACGGATGGATATATGATGAAGAAGTAACTAAATTAAATTATACTTAATGTATTATTTATTCATTCTCATTATACTTATTTACAGTTTATTAATTACAAGAACTAGCCGAGTTCCCCGTGCTTCGCAACGGCAAATTTGACAAACCAACCCGGCATACTTTAGAGTCTTCAGCTGGACAAAATGTGACTTAAGATCTGAATTTCTTCTCCAACGCCCTTTCATACGATACCACACACGACCCCACACAACCCTGGGATCCCCTCATACAGCCTATATTATCGAAAAAGTTATTATAAATTTTCACACTACAAACACACTACAAAAATCAAACTTTACTTTATATACTTATATAGATTAAGGACATTTTCTATCCTTAATAATATAAGTACCTACTTAGAAAAAAAAACTAATCTCACTAGATAGTATGTAATGCAGAATTAACTGTCCATCAATCAATGGCTGATTGTTATTGGCTATATTATATTATATGTACTTCAGAAATTACAGTTCTTTGCAAGCTTATTCAGTTCAGTTATAGAAAAATAGTTTTACATCAACGATAGTTGTTAAATAAAGAAGCGTTGACGTATATTGAGAAAATAACATACAAAGCGGGACAGATACATATTGTCATTTCTTTTTTTCATTTGAGAGAAAGTGCTCCTATCCTGGGCATCTCGAAACAGCTCTTTCAGCACTCCTTATTCCGGTCCAGTCTCGTATATTGCGGAGCCAAGAAATCTGCCTTGTTCCAACCCCTCTACGATCCTCTATTTTGCCCATAGGTAATGATCAGGAAGAGCAATTCATATTTTTCTCCCCTGATGAGCATATGAGCCAATATGATACTTTCTGGACTTTAATATTTGACAGCAACTATCTATTGGCTGTAGCTCTTTGGAGAACTCTTTGTGTTGCTGACCATATCTGTCCAAGGTATCCGGAGCATTCTGCGATGTTTCCAACATCTCGAATGCCTCCAGCCGGTTTATTGGTGCTCACTTTTTTTCATTGTGGAGGTTCAATTTATTTTATCATTTTAGAGGAATTTCTAGCATCGAGTAGATTATTTTACCTTAATTAATTAATTACCTTTAACCATCACCACAGACACCTACATCCTACAACAGTATAACCAGTGCCAGTGCGGTACAACTACGCCTACGGAGGAAAATGGAAATGAAAAATGTGCCCAGACCGCAAAATAATCTACATCCTCGTGCCTATGCAAGCAGAAAATATCAAATAGGTATTGTTGTTTATGGTTTATTAATTACCACTTTTTTCTTAATTACCTAAGTAGCTACCAACCTGCGTAATCTCTAACGACTATTTATATAACAATATAAGCCTGACGCTTTGCACAAAAACCCAAACCTCTATTAATACATGGATATCTATCAGGCGCGAAGCTACCTAAGAACACGATTCCCATCGAGTTACCTTTTGGAAAAAAATGATAGGTTTAAGAAATGTTAGCCCCGGCTTCCCTTCTGCAGAAATCCACCCTTCGCTACTGATATCTATACACTATATACATTATACAATTTACTAACCTATTGAAGTTCATTTTTTTACTCGACTTTAACTTGAGGAGAGTCGAGTAAAAGTCGCTTGAGGAGAGCCGGCCGAATCCTGTGTCGTAGTCTGGGAGGATAACTCAGGGGTCGCGCCACCTATAGGCAAGTTTTCTTTTGTATATATTATATTGTACTGTATTATGGTTTCCATTATGGTGTTCCATGTAAGATCAAATATATGTAAGATTGAATTGATAAAATACGTTGTAAATAGAATAGCATAGCTCGTAAGACTTACATATAAATATAGATATAGTTTGAAATATTGTAGTAATAAATTAAATTTTGTAACCTCCTCGGACAAGGATATTGAAGGAACGTAATTCAGGGGTGGGGTTTGCCGGGGGGCTCCCTTAAGGCTGACCTTGGGCCCACCTCTTAATAATATTTTGCTAGAAGTGCGGGTAAAGAGGTCGCTATTAATGCGCCTGAGCTACCCGGGGATGTGGAGGGCCTTAAGCCCGCGGGATTTTCCTTCAATCGACTTTACCTAGTTTAAATCATGTTACCGCAATAGTAGGCGTTTGAATTAATATGTTTTTGTTCTTGTGTAGGTGTAATTACGTAAATGATGCCGTGTTGAGACAGGCGGAGAATAGGGAGAAAATTTGTGTCGACAAAATGTAGAATTTCCTGAAAAACTATTTTTTTTCTACGAGCATAAAATGTTCAACGAGTAACTATGTTATACAATGTCTTCTTCTGTCTTGGACTATATTTTATATAGTCTACTATTTGCCACCTGCATATAAAACGCACGAAGGATTGTCAACAAATATAACAGCAAACTGTTAAGCAGTACGCATCTATATTCTCTATATATAATGTATGTAAGTGTATTGAACACATTTCAAGGTGATCATGGAAAATAATATTCTTCTGTGTCTCCGCTTATGCTGTGTTATGTTACGATACTCTGATATGAAAAGATACAAAGAACCATAAAACTATTAGGTATATGGGAACATTAAACTAGACAATGACATTAACTATAATTCTATAAACTATTTACCAGATAATTTATAAAAGTTTAAAAATACCTAATTAAAAGAGAAAAACCCTCTCTGAAATGATAACATGCACACAACATCAACCTTTAACGGAGACAGTGAATGTAGATTTTTTTTCGGGTTTAATCTTGTGAAGATCTGATGATCCGACGTTTCGGCGAACCTACTGCCGCCTTGGTCACGGATTGTGATGTTGTGTATATGCGATGTGGTGGTGAAGTATATAAAAAAATTGCACTCGTAGCGACAGCAGGTGCTAATTTTTCATACTTTTCATCTTCACACGATTGAACCAGAAAAAAAATCTACATATGGGTCATCGTGAAAACCTGCAACTACTATTGGAGACAGTTAATGGTTAATTATGCTAAACGTATTACGTAGTCTTATTTACCATAGGCAATAGGCATACCATCATCAATATTATGGAAATTTTGAGATCTGTGATGTACATATCCATCCGCTTGAAGTTTCCTACAGCAAATTGCAATTTTCGGCCACTACATGTCAAATATCATACTTTGCCACAAAAATAGAACACATTCTACTTGCCATTAACGACATGATCATTGATCAAGGGACGTATAGAGAGATCGAAAGAACACAGAACACATTCGTGAATGGACCAAGATGAGAAAGTCAGAGTGTCTGTCTACCTTGAGTTGTATACGATAAAAATTTCGGGATAGCTACTCTACAGGTACCTATTGCTAACCCTTATGTGAAATATCACATTACGCCATCAGACTCTAAATATTCCTACGTAAGATACATCTCAACTTTGCATATATGCCTAATAATAAGTACCTACCTACCTGTTTACCATATAAATATGAAAACTTATTTTTTATATAGACAACAAGGTTTCTTAATATTGTAACTTTGAATCGATGCATTATTTACAATTTGATAAAACATCACCAATATATAATGTGTATATAAATTTCTAAATTATCCAAATACTACTGACGTCTATACTATATCTATAGATAGATATACAACCGCCTTTATTGCGTCTGGTTGGTGGTTGGATACATTAATTTATAAATTAGGAATTTAGTTTATTTGATGTGATATTTTGCGGACGTGAAGTTAAACACGTAGATCGGCGGAAACTATAGATATTTTATACACACATATTAATGAATTTATAATCAAAATACGACACCGGGACTGACGTCTGTGCAGGCCTGCAATGACCATCCAGAGGCTGTACACATCAGAGCTGCGCCAGGCTGGAATGACATGGGAACAGGCAATGGAGTAGGCCCAGGACAGGAAAGCCTGGAAAAACTGGGTGACGACCACATGCTCCACATAGGGAGCGGACGTGGATATAGGTACTCGTATATATGTATGTATTTGTCTCCATAAATAAATAATTATGTCTCCAATAAAAAAATATTAGCTAGAACTAAACTACACACTATAATTATCTCATCCTCTTACGAGTGAATAGTTCGTACTAGTAGAAACAATTATGATTATTCTTTTATTTATTTTGGTACTTACGATTATTTTTTCATTTATTATTTCAGTGAACACTTCCATACAAACATTAAAGGAAAATCCCGCGGGCTTAAAGCCCTCCACATCCCCGGGTAGCTCAGGCGCTAATGCGCGAATTAATATAGCGACCTCTTTACCCGCACTTCTAGGCAGAGCCTATAAGAGCTACCCCTAAATTACATTTCTTCAGTGTCCTTATCCAAGGAGGTTACAATTCATTCTTACAAATAAGAGACTTAAATACGAATTACATATACATACAAACAATAAAAAATTAAGCAATAGATATCGAAACTTAAAATAATTTATCTATATAAGTAATATATAATGCTACGGCTACCACATTACATGCTTAGAAATATTGTCGGTAGGTCATGGTATGTATGTAATACCTACACTATTGTTGTATTACTATGTATATTACGTGTTATCTCCTAGAAAACTAGTTATTTCCCAGATATGCAGCAGATTTTCCAATTCCACTCATATAACGTAGTAAACGTGGTACGACGTAAACAAAGTCATATACTCACACAAGTAGGTAATATTCAATACTATTTATAGCTACTGTATGCCGTAATATCTATTAATAATTACATCACATATTATAATAA
Organism: Ceraclea dissimilis; assembly: GCA_963576895.1. NCBI lineage: Eukaryota > Metazoa > Arthropoda > Insecta > Trichoptera > Leptoceridae > Ceraclea > Ceraclea dissimilis. The sequence goes on from OY756361.1 coordinate 4,884,491, forward strand.
AATAATATGACCATTTTAATATACTTAGATATGTACTCGTACTTACATTGTACAATCTAGATATAGGTACATACGTCATGACCACGGCCATATAGCCCGGAAAACAAAGAACATTGTGACTCCGGCCGTGAAAGCCTTCGAACTCAAATTAAAAAATCTTTATTGCAGGGATTAAGCAAAAGAGCAGATTTATTTCCGAATCAATATTTTTCAGTCAACCTGGTATAAGCAACCAACTCATAGGTTGTATTTTCTATAACCGTGTATTTACCAGGCCCGGTGTTACCACACAGACGAGTTAGGCGATCGCCTGGGACGGCATTTTACCCGATGGAATAAAATCTGTATAAAACTCATCCAATTACGAAAATCTTCTAAAAATCGCGTACAGTCCTAATTATTTAAATCTAGAGACTACTAGCATAATTAGCAGTAGATATGTAGGTAAATGTTTCGTATCTAATATAGTTACGTCCACCTACAGCTGTAGTACTCATATAATGTACAGTCTACCAGTGGCGTATATAGGATTTCATTTCGGGGGGGGCCCGATCTAACATTTGATTTTGGGGGGGTGGAGGTAACAAAAATTTGAAGACAGACGTACAGTATAACAATTATAATAGCGCCGCAGGCAAAAATTTTTCGTGAATGTAAGTGAGAAGGGTCGTGTTTTAGGTTGGTATTAATATTGTGTGCAGAAAATACAAAGAAGAATAGCGCCGCAGGCGAAATTTTTTTGAATAATGGGTGAAATGATGAACTTGAGTAGCTTTCGTGTTTTATAATAACGTTTTTTTAAAGAATTGTCCAACATTTCGGGGGGGGCCCGGGCCCCCTCGGCCCCCCCCCTATATACGCCACTGCAGTCTACATAGGTAAACTTGTGTCTCATAATGTATACTGCACTAAAAAACAATTCCAATAGTGAGGTAAGTAAATAGATGACGATAAATGATGTTCTTATCAATTCATATTACTCCATCACAACATTGTGTACAAACAGACTGAAGATTGTTTTCAGTTGTAAAAATGGTCTTACATGTTGTATGAATACAAAAGCAGCATTGTTCGATTGCAAATATCTCGCGACGAGTTCATCGCCATTGCCTTCCACGCAGTATGCTGTGTTATCATGTCGCAACGTCCTTGTCAGCTCGGCAGTCGGCACGTATGACACGTGGTAAGGCGAATCATATCATTAAAACCGGTTGACTGAATTTCCAAGAATTGCACAGGAAAAACCCAGAGATATCTCCGACCAATCACAACGAGGAGGTGGGGCGTTACGTTAGTCTCAATACAAGTACGCTGTTTTATAGAGAAGAGTCTTCGGCGCTAAAGACTATTTGAAATTGAACGCCTCTACAACTTGGCGGGAAATAATTCAAACGTCGAACGTGAATAAACAATGTAAAGGAAAATGAATCTAATTTTCTATTAATGCCGTTAGTGGGTCTCGTTACTATTTTCTAAACGCATAGTACTATACTCAGTAACCTGCTTCGACTGATGGTAATAATGATATGAATATACTTTTCCGATAGATAAAGCTTATTTTATCGTAGCCACATGACGTAACATACGACGTTTTGAAACGAAACATAATTAATATGGTAAGTACCCTCGTACCCTTCTAACGCAATTTTCTAACGGTATCCACTTTCTTTCAAACAATATTAGTGCTTACACCTTTGCATTACAGGTCAATATTGTATGCAGGAAATGTTATAAGGTGGGTCAGTATAATTTGCATTGGAAATAAGGAGTGAATTAGAGTTACTATAGTATCTCTATCATTATCTATTTTATCATAGAAGTAGGTACCTCTACCTGGTATCTGCAATATAGGTAACTATCTACATAGGCATAAGGCAGGTGTCTCTCTGTGGAGGGCATTGTTCAATCTTAATATTGAATTTATTGCGTCCATCTGCGCAATGCAGAAAAATTATTTGGGTGTACTTATCTCAAATCATACTGTTGAAGTTCATTAAATAATGCAGGTGTCGTATATCCTCATGACTGAGGGTCGCGACTCTCATTCCCGCAGTTGACGATCCTCCTCCACGAGTCTCTATCCATGGCCAGATGTGCGGCCTCGTGTAGAGTAGTGTTTGTGGCTGCCCTACTTGGTCGCTCCAACGCATTGGCGATCTGCCTCTCGGTCTCCTGCCTTGTACACTGCCTAGCATTACCGTTCTTTCTAGGTTACCTTTCTAGGCTACCAGCGAATAAACTCCGTTCCCATGTATTTTATTCTGCTTCTGCGAGTAGCCAATTGTGAAATGTTTTTGTTTGTCCTAAAAGTCTTCTGTTCTCCTATGGTCGCCATGTTAGGATTCTGGATGCCCATCTCGCATTTCCCTGTCTCCCAACGTGGCCTGCCCATTGCCATTTTAACTTAGCGATACGGTCTGGTATCTACAAAATACAATTAATTTATCGCCATATTCTGTTCGGTAATTGGCTCCATTCTGTAATAATAATGCCCAATCCCACCAACTTACACATAGGCAGGGGACCCCTAAATAATTTCCATACAAAAACAGAGATAATATTATTATTAGGAAAGTTCTATATATGTTGCATTTAATATGAATTTATTGCTCTACTAGGTGAAATTGCTCTACTACATTATTAAATAAATAATATTATCTCTGTTTTTGTATGGAAATTATTTAGGGGTCCCCTGCCTAGGTGTAAGTTGGTGGGTTTGGGCATAAGACCTTCTTTTTTTTCATTATTTCATAGTGAAATAATTTTAAAACACACTTACGATATTTTAGTTTTAAAGAAGCTATATAATTGGAGCTACATATGTTTTATAACACCATCATTGCTAGCCTTTACTAAAAAATCCCAATGGCTCTACTTATTGAAATGTGATGGTGATTAACAGATTACATTATTGGACACCCTTTCCTCATTTCCTCATTTCACCACTTCACATCTACTTCTGACTCATCCATCAACTCCTATGGAGCGTGGATGCATAATGCATATATTAGACAATGCGTAGCGGACATCTCAGTATGACTCATCCATTTAGGCTTTTCACTTCACCTGTTAATTAAACCATTTATACTATCAAAGTACTATATAATCCCTCATAGTTTATTTGTATACAAAAATCTTGTATCGTGGCACTACAAAACGTATAGAAGGTAGAGGTACAGTACTATAGATAGGTGCCTAATATCAGTGGCGTATATAGCCCCCCCCCGAAATGTTGAACAATTCTTTAAAAAACGTTATTTAAAACATGAAAGTTACTCAAGTCCATCACTTCACCCATTATTAAAAAAAAATCGTCTGCGGCGCTATTCTTCTTTGTATTTTCTGCACACAATATTAATACCAACTTAAAACAAGACCTTTTTCACTCACATTCACGGAAAAATTTCGCCTGCGGCGTTATTCTAATTTTTATGCTGTGCGTCTATCTTCAAATTTTTGTTGCCTCCACCCCCCCAAAGTCAAATATTAGATCGCCCCCCCCCCCGAAATGAAATCCTATATACGCCACTGCCTAATATGATATAATACAAAACTATAACAAACTACTTGAAATTTTATATAGATGACTTAAAGCTTGTATTCAAACAACATCAGGTGATTCTTGTTGAAAGTTTCTTCATGGTGACTCATTTTGATAATAGGTAGCTGGTAGGTACCAAATGCTTTTAATAAATTAGTGGTACACAACCTTTCGGATAGTTCGGAAATCACAAATTTTTAGGTAAATTGTGGGCCCTGCTTTAATATTTCACGGGTAAAGCACGACCATACCTAGTAAGCTCCCGTTGAGGGTTGCTCTCATATACTTAATACGTCTTCCATGGCGAATTTATAGGTTTTCATTATAACGTAACGGAAACGAAACTCGCCTAGTCCACTATTTACATCATAACAAAAGCTTTCCTAGCTTATGAGAAGCGTAGATACTAAAATTTATGTGGGTATATTTCGACAAACCCAGATTCTAGATAATTTTGATTCATTAAATTACAATTTGTAAACAATAATCAAAACAAACAAATCAGTGACGATATCCGCACCTCTAGTCCTCTACCTATTCATCTTCTTCCCCGTGAGGTATCCGGCTTGATGTAGAACTGACTGTTTTTTTTTTAATTTAAATTTTCTCTCGAAGATCCTGTAAGAGTCAGCAGCTATTATAAAGCTTTAATAAGATATTTCACATTTTCTTCAGCAACCACCTTTCGTATATGCCAAAAATGATGCGATTGGAAAAATGGACGAGTACGATGTGTATGTTCCTGTGTACATCATACAAACAGCATATTTTACTGATTAGCCCGTTATTGGAACGTAGTAACTTTCATAGTACAGTTACAATATTAGTTAGTGATAGTAATTTGTTCATAATATGTACTTACAAAAGTAATAATAAAGATTTGGTGATGAGTACCCCAGAATAATTGGCACTGGGAGTCGCTGGTTCTTCACCTAGGCTATAAATACATCGATCGAATTATTGTTTTCCTCATTGTAAATCATTAATTACTTGACCCACAATTAAGGCTCGCGACCCAAATATGACGTCACGGTCATTTCCCACGGCATAAAGGTTCAAAATCGCGTGAACAATCGCATGAAAATAGAGTTTTTTTTCCATTTTTTTGGGTTAATTGCGCTTCAATCAAAAAACTTTTACGGTTATTCCCTAGATTTTAATGCACATTATCTGTACAAAAATTTTTTTCTCCGCGACTTTCGGGAAACCAGTTTCTGTATTTCGGAAAAAAATCAGAGGTGTTTTTCACAATTAGTTTAGTGAAATGTATAGAAGATAAAAAAATATTTTACGGTTATTCCCTAGATAAGGGTTCAATGCATCTACCCTATTTTGTACCAAAGCAAATTTAGTAACGGTTGTCGAGATAGAAGGTCTCCCGTTTTTAGAATTTTTGGAAATGTCAGTATGCGTACTCTTAAATACGCTGCTTTAAAATAGTGAGCCCACTCCTATAAATTAACAGTACCTACCTGTACCTATATATAGTTTATTATTTTATAGACATTTATTTTACAGTTGACAAATAAATTGTTCACTCGCGAGTTCATTTCATCATTATCATTTCGCTAAGTACTTTCAGTCTAGCGTCTCTCTCTGTCCCATTAATGTGTATACATAGGGAACATTGCTTTCCCATTCTTCTTCCGTCTCGCTCTCTCGCCATGACTGAATCATTCTGGGTTTCTGACTCAGCCGAGGAATGCCCGATCTGGCGGTCAAACGGAAATGCCGAACTGTCTGATATTATATGTATGTAGTCTGATGTACCTTACCTACTACTACTAAGTCCGATAATCCGGCACGTTCGGGACCGGCTCCGTGCCGGACTACCGAAAATTCCGGTCTATCGGGCGGTGCCCCTTCTTTTTGGTGTAGGTACTTTGTTTTTTTAACTACATACATACATAAATCGTAATTATAAGAACAATTAGGTTAATAATTAAACCACAAATACAGTATGCAAATACAACAAAATTTATTTTACATTTCATATAATGTTTCAAAAAAAGTCACGAATGTCTTTTTGTTTTCTTGACTTTTGGCGATTAGTATAAAATTTATTTCTAATGATATGGAAATAAATAATTTCTGAACCACTTTAGCTAGTACTAGCCTCAGCAAAAGAGATCCGGAGCGATGCCGGACTATCGGGCATTCCGGACTGTTTGATGCCGGACTAATGGACTTCTACTGTATATTCATACTGTATTGTGTAGTTTATAGTGTGTAAGTGTATTGATAATGGGTATACTACACACAAAACACGGTACAGCTAATAGAGAAAATTACATTAGTAGATGTATTGTGTACGCATTATATATACATGTCCACAGACGCAAAGCTCCCTAATTCGCACGATTCCCATCGAGTTACCTTTCGGATAAAATAATACGTATAATAATGTCTAATCTGACGTTATGTTATAAGAAGTGGCCCCGACCTCCCTACTATAAAAATCCACTCTTTGCCACTGAATTGTCTAATAAATAACAAGGCATCATCAACAGCTAGAAAACTGTAAGGAAAATTAGGCTCAAAATAAAAAAAAAAAATGCTTTCTGTCTCGTCTCATTCTCATGATGAATCACAAATATTTTATGTGATGCTCTGATCTCTGATGAATATTACCCCAAACCCTATTTTCCACGAGACACTGTGGTATACGTATCTATCTTTAGTAGTTCTTACATGAGCCACAGATTTATGGGAAATTTTCAATACATGGTCATCGAAAAAGAATGCCCCCATTTTAAAGTGGAATAACTTTGGAACAATTTACAATAAATGAGTAATTCTTCCACCGTATGGTAACTAATTAATGTAGATTTAGTTTGATATACAGTGGCGGATCCAGGATTCAATTTTGGGGGGGGGCTGAATGTCGTCACACGGTAAAAAGTACTGTCACTTAACGTTTTTGGGGGGGGGGGCTAAGGGGCTGAAACCCCTAGATTTGTTGTATATAAAGTATTGTCACTCATAGTTTTGGGGGGGGGGGGGGCTTCAGCCCCCTAGCCCCTCCCCTGGATCCGCTAGTGTTGATATATGATGTTAACCGACGCTTTTCATCTACCGCCTCGCAATGTAATGGTGATAGTGCAACAGTAAGCAATGAGTTATGTGGTTCGCGAATCCAGTGTCAATTGTCAGTGAACAGCGGCTCTTTGCAGGAACATATCCAAATGAAACAGTACCCAATAGAGAAACAGGCAGCATGGAAAAAGAACATTCAACTGACCGACTAAGAACGTCACAAGAGAATTTTGATCCGCCATTCTAGTGTTAGAAACCCACAAAAATCATTTTCTGGACTTCCAAATTCCAAAAACAACTTTTCAAATTGCAAAAAAATCAACGCACTGAGCTTTGCGTTGCACGATCGATTTGGAGTATTGCCTATTGGACTATACGTAGATTGGCTGACGTTGGTTGGCTTTGTCCTCTGCGGAACTATTCTGCGCATACGCTAACCATCGTATCATGCATTAAACAAAAATTTACATTAATTATAGTTAGGTACCACATAGTGAAAGAATCACTCATTTAACGTAAATGGTTCCAAAATTATTCCATTTTAAAATAGTGACCTTCTTTTCGATAACCTCTGTACTATTTACACCTTATACCCCATTCGAAGCTCGAACACAATCAAATTCATACATCTATAATATTATACCAAGGTACTTACCTCTAATTAATTGACGTTAAAAATAATTTAATTAGATATTATAAGCTAAATTCATATTATGTATCATTACTTGTGCGTCAGAGTCAGATATAATATCACATCTTAAATATCACAAACTCGCATCAAATCACTAAAATATTGAAATCAATAATATGATGGGTTTTCTCCGATTGACGTCATTAGATATCCAAATACACATAGTAGATTATATGTCTCGAGGAAATTCTTAATAAATACTTCAATAGATGATAAGTCCGTCAATCAGTTTAAGTTACTTACGAACTACGAAGTACTACACCCTCCCCTTATATCGGCTTATAACAAACGGTAGATCTGCAGATATCTTTGGGAAAAGGAATGAAAGAAAAGAAAGGGGTATGAGAATACGGAAACAAGAAAAACAAAAGGCTGTGTTCTGTCGGCCAAGGAAAGCAAGCACAAATGAAAAAAATAGTACCTACAATATACATATTTGTTTGTAAGGTTCACAAGGTTAAGCAGAATAAAGTACAGTGAGATTCGGCATGCATTTTACCCCATAGAACTTTAATTGACATATTATTATTATTATATTGTATGGCTTCTGCCACCGTTGCACAATAGACCCTCCCATACAAATTAGCACGCGGAAAATACAAAATTCACACTTTATTTTTGGAAAAATAAATGTATTTCCAAATAGCTAGATAAATGTGGAATCCAAAACTACCAAAGAAAACACTGGTGCATCCTTTAGGTTACTTTGACAACATCGCGAAATACAAGTTCACGCGCTAGATCAAATTTGAGAACAATTCAATTCGTTTATTGCTGTGCGTTAGAGAGCATTTTTCTCAGTAAATTTGTATTAAACAGTTTTACTTTTTTATGTCATTTCGAATTTCAATAAACATAATGTACATTTGAAAAAAAAATATCTTGGAAATATTTTCATATTATGTACTTAATTAATTATAAAAAAAACTCATATAATTTGTCAATTGAGAATATATAAATATTTTTTTAAAGGCTTGTAACTATTTTGCTACACCGAGCTACATTTTAGTTTTTTAATATTTTAAAGCCCCAATATCTCTACTAATAGTGGTAAAAAAATTGGCTGCCGATACGTGCCTAAACAAGGGTTTTTGTAATTTGTGCTGAGCGAAGTCGCGCTATAAATCGCCTAGAAATGGTTACGTTTCTTAGTCAATGCGGCGATCTTCAATCGTTGTTCTATCATTCTCAATTTTTAAGAGCATACATTCATAATAAATTAGGTTTATCTGATTGAGGACTGTATAACACATTAAATAAGAGAACAATATATTCATTTTGTACACATTTACGGAGGAAATTGTATAAATCAAATCGCACTTCGAAATTATTTGTAGAGTAATTTTGTACTTTGCATGCATTTGGGTATTCATTATATATTTTTGTTAATTAATAAATAAAAAGTATTGGGTATAGCTTATTAACTTTTTTATTAGTAAAATAAATAGTTTTAGGGAGTATTCTGGGTAGTTTTTTATTATAATAATAATAATTTTGGCACACTTAAGTATTATTTTATAAGGATAGACATACTCGTACGTGTTTACATCATATGGGCATTATATAATTGGTAGTATTATGTGGAAAATGAATCGGGTATAAAAAAAATGTGCAATGACAATGCTAAATGGTTATGTTTCAAGATTTGCTGCACAATGTTATTGCATTTTTTGTATGGTGGATATCCGTGATTATTGCGAGAGATTTTTGACTCTAGGCCTTACCTAAAAGTGATGTTATGTTCATAAACAAGTGTTAAACAAATAAAGGATGATAATATTGATTAATAAATCGAAAATTGGATCATTTTCCAGTTCCGGAACCAGGTTTTATGAAAGCTGCCATTCACCGTATTTTTTCCATTACATAAGCCTACGGTTATATGTGCATAGCATGTACCGGAAGCATGCATGTTGAGTGTAATTACGTAATATCTATAAAATAATGTCTATTTAATCATCGTACATCAAAAAATATATAAATTTATTGATAGTTCGACTGTTATGATTTTCTGATTTCTAAATCCTCGAAAGAATCTACTGTGCGTTGGGCGGCAACGTCAGAAGAAAAGAGAATTATGCTATTTGTTACATACAGGAGACATGCACCCTACAGAGCAACATCCAGGCTTCCAAGCCATTCAAGGGCATTGGCTGTGGCTTAGAGGACAGCCTTCGACAATGTGCTTGATGGATTGCACTGGCCCTCCGCAGTCACAGGCAGAAGAATCTAAGACATAGGTAGGTATGCATAACTTGGTTACAGCCAAACTTTGCTATTTAAGTACACAGAATAATGACCAAATTAATAAAAATAAATTTAAGTAGTTTGATAGATTGTTAATAATATGCTATAAATTTTCAATAATTAAGAAGATTTGATGACGTCAGTGCTATAAACTAATGGGGGAAACACAACTCATATTACATATTTATTGCCAGTTGACACTTACACTACATACGTTATATGGAATATTATACACCGCCAGTTATACCTATAAGCAGGTAAATACTAATAAGGTATAATATTATTTTATCCTGGCTTTAACCTTGTCTCAAAGTGAACTTGGTACATCAAAAGTCCGTGTTTCAAGAACCTACTTGATGTAGGTACTACTTATAAATTAATGTAAAAAATATTAGATTGTAAACGTTATTCCATTTGGAATATACCTTACAAACAGTATTCCTGGAAAACCAATGAAAGCTGAAATAGTTATTACAGTCCTCGACTACCTCACCTAAACCACTACTACAAAAAATAATTGCGATATTGTAATAAATAAGGTTTATACGAGATGTAATTATTGTAATTGACGTATGTACAAGCTATTTAATGTTTTATGTACCTATATTTAATTTCACAATTCTGAACAAGTAAGGAAAATCCTAAAACTGAAAACTATAGAGACATCTGTTGTGAAATGAACAAAGCTTTAATAATAAATCAATCATGAGGAAAAACTACGATTTTATTTTTCTTAGGTAGCTATAATACTTACATGCATTTTTATTTGAATTATCACGTAGGTAGGATATTCTTCGACATCAACAATATTAACATATTTTTAGATTACTTCAACAGATGGCAATATTTGCGTCATCATAATAAATAACATCAAATTTATTTTCTTTTATGTCGACGTTAAATATTGCTCTGATTTGAAATCTGGCTACTAATACTTCGCCCTACAACACTCCTTGGAGAACATAGGGAGATTCTATACCCCGCCACTTGGTAAATCGTTGGACCTCACTTCGTTTACTGGCACTGGCAAAAAATAATACCTATTGGCCTATGATAAAAAAGACGTCAAATAATCAAAGAATAACTATTTTTTGAAGTTTTACTTAGTAGATCCAAGTAGAATACTTCACACAATGATGAATTGCGATGGCTTATTGGTCTAGTCATCTAGTGGAAGACCTAATATTTACCTTTTCTTGTGAGGTGCCTTTTCTTGTGAGGTGGATTAATTATCTTTGTCCAACTGTCTTACCACTTTTTGGGACATATTCCGCAAGGGCAAGTTTTATGAGGCTGTAAGTGCTGCGCGAAAGCAATATAGCAACGCAGGGAGTTTGGTTGTGTCTGTAGCTCAGTCCGTAGACCAGAGGTTCGTAGGTATTCTTTGGATATTTTTTTATAATTAAAAAATCGTGACATACGGAAGTACCTAATTTCCGACTTAGCACTGCATCAAACGATCAAATCATTGGGATGGTATTATTAAAGTAAATATAACTATCTAATAATAAGTTATTTAAAGCTAATAGTCACCTGCGTAGGTATAGTATACTACTATTCTATAGTACTCATAGCAGTGGCGTATATAGGAAGGAACGTCCCCCCCCCCGAAATGTCAAATAATGATGTGCCATCTGCTATAGAAAGATCCCAGGTTCATTACTTCACCCATTTTGAAAAAAAAAATCAACTGCGGCGTTTATTTTTTGTTGCATTTTTAACACAACACTTATAATGCCAACCTAAAACACAACCTTCCTCATTCACCTTTACCAAAAAATTTCGCTTGCGGAGCTATTACAGATTTTTTTACTACGTCTATGTTAAAATTTTAATTGTCTTCTCCAAGAGTTTTTTCGCCCCTCCCCCCCCCCCCCCCGAAATGAATACCTGTACACGCCACTGACTCATAGATAATAGATTCATAGAATCACAGAAGTACTGGTATCGCATAGTATAGGTTTACCTAATCACATCATAAGTCATCACAAAATACAATTATTCACATATAAATGCACAACAATGAGAGGAAGTGGAATTAATGAGACGAGCAGATGGACAGCTAAGTACCTTTATGTTATTATTAAATTGGCCATTGAACATTCTTACTGTTATATACCTACCTACCTACAACTATATGCAATGCAATGTCCTTCCATCAACTGTATGCAACTTACATAAATTAATTAACGTACTGTACGTATGGAAATTTGATAAAAATGACTGCTAATTACATAAACATTATGTACCTTACCTATAAATACCTAATGCCCTTAGGGGCCCTAGGTTACCCAAATAAGTAGGAAATTTAATACATATTAGGTTTGTTTTCAATGACGTCTACCGTCGGGTTGACTGTAAGATATTGCTTTTGCAATAAGTCCGCCTTTTGGCACACTGTATTATCTTGTTTTGTTTTTGTTGTTACATATATTTACTGGCCAATAAAGTTTTATTTATTTATTTATTTATGTGTTGTGGGAGAAATGTTACGTTAAATTACCTTCATAATAATTAGTCTTCTTCTCTTCTTCTTGTTCTTAATATAGGCCTTGTAGTCTGTTAAGAAGATGGATTAGCCACCTGCGATGTCGACTTCCAACTGATCTCTCTGGTGGTCTGCCCGGGAGTCGTCTGCCCTGGGGTTGGCCGATTATAATTAGTATCAGTAGGGATTTCCAACAATATTTATGCACGAAATGGAGTGAAATGAATTACGTAGATACAGGAACCAATACTGCCAATAATTTCGTTTACGGTGTGCCTCTTGTGTCCTGCGAATTATATATATTTAATTATAAACAACACTTACTAAGTATCTATAATTAATAACAATTATCTAATCATCCAACATATCAGGTATGCCGGTACTACAGGCGCTGTGCTACGTATAATAATGTGAATCCCAGTTTGTCATCCAAGAGACTGTATGGTGTTATTAATTAGTACTGGATAGTAATTATAAAATAGTAACTCATCCATGGGTAAGTAGTAGGTAAATGACAATGGTGAGTCCAATATTCAAGGTCGTGCCGAGACATTCTGCCTTCCTAAGGGTGCATTTGCTTTTCTCTTTTGGCAAGGCACCCGATCGCGAGTGATATATTATACTCGTATCATAGACATGTTATCTTTATGGACTGTCAGCCTGAGCTGGTACAGGAACAAATTAGGGTGAAAACATCGTTTGTACTGGAAGGGTCACGTGACCGTTGGCAAGAAAGTTGGCAAATTTGAATTTTACCACTATAACCGATAACTATCTTCCCATATATCTTCTCTTTACCAAAAATAACCCTTACTTCACATCAACTTATAACAATGCTGAGTAAAACTTGAGTTAAACAACGCCAAAAAGCTTCTGCCAACGATCAGCTGATGCGATGTTTCCACCCTTCAAATGCTGTGATAAAATGTCTATGATAGATATGCCATACAGAGACAAAGTCTATATCCATTTCATTAAAATGTAGTGAATATTTTTCATTACAGTATGTATGTGTAGTAAGTTGCATTCACTATTCATAAAGAAGGCGCAACTTACCATTATCACGTGTGACCAATGATGCTCATCACATAACACCAGTCATCTGATAGTGTCAGGTGTATATTAGTATAAAACAGGTAGCATTATCTTCGTTATTGATTTCCACTGACATGATGGTACTACCATGCGTTATATTAACTAATCATTTGTCATTGTTAAGTATAGTATAAGATAGGGCTACATGTACAATTATATACATAACACTGTCATGCCATAATACGTTACTTTATAACTGATTTGATGCTAACTAATTATATCTACCTTCCATACTATCCTCTCCAGACTTACACTTTAATCTCTCGTCATTGGGAAAAAGATTTTATAACTGTTGTGTTTGAAAACTTATATGTAGGTCTAGGTATGTAACGTAGAAGGCCAGGAAGACCTAAAATGCGGTGGATAGACTCTTTGAGAAATATAACATACTGTCTGAAAAGCAGTTCGGGTTTCGCACGCGGAGAGGAACACAGGACGCTGTGGGCTATTTGACGCAAGAGGTGGTGAGCAAGTTGGACAAAGGAGACAAATGTATTGCAGTGTTTCTTGATCTTGCCAAAGCTTTCGACACAGTTTCACACAGACTGTTGTTTTCTAAGCTTCGTAAACTGGGTATTCGAGGATCTGTACATAAATGGTTTACTAACTACCTCACAGGACGAGTCAAGGAGTCAAGAAGACAAAGATAGGTAAATACTTCAGCGACGGAGAGCAGGTAAGGTTCGGTGTTCCGCAGGGAAGCGTGCTGGGCCCGGTTCTGTTTCTAACATACATAAATGATCTGACAGAAATTAGAATGGTCAATGGAGACGTCGTGTCATTTGCAGATGATACTGTGCTTCTCTTCGGAGGTAAAACGTGGGATGACGTACATAGAAATGCAGAGAATGGGTTAAGAAAAGTGAAAAAATGGCTAGATTTAAACCTGCTTACACTAAATATAGAAAAGACCAATTACATGACGATTAAAATAACCAACAGAGACGATGACATTGTGAAAGACAAAACAATTAAGATTCATACATGTGACGCTGACACTACCACCAGCTCATCGTGTATGTGCCCAGCTACAAAAAAAGTAAAAAGTACTAAATACCTAGGTGTCATTATTGATGAGAGGTTTGACTGGAAGGAACACATATCCCTTACTGCGGACAGACTTAAAAAAACGTTACATTTGTTTAAAGAGGTTAGAAATATGTTATCTGTTAGAATGCTCAAAACAATATATTTTGCTCTAGTGCAGAGTATCGCGTCATATGGTATTCTTGGTTGGGGAGGCGCCACATTGACTGCACTGGATCCCTTAATTAAAGCACAGAAATCAGTTATACGTGTTATAAACAAAAAGCCTTTCAGATTTCCATCAGCCATTTTGTTCAGAGAGTTTGGAGTCCTAGACATAAGACAGATATACGCGAGAACCATCATACTACATTACCTAAGACACGGACATTTGCAAACATTAATAACGCATACTTTATCAACAAGATGTAGAAACAAGCAGTTTTTCAAAGTACCTAAGACAAGAACGAGATTCGCACAGAGACATTTTACTTTTACAGCGCCGAGACTTCTTAACAAAATGACGTATAAACCAAAAACGAAACGAATTATAACTGACTGGTTACTTAAGACAGGACGAGACGAGACGGAAACTTTGCTGAACTACATACCTGTTTAATGGAACCTTATAAACGGAGAAATGCAGTGAATGATTGCAGCATCAACAGGTGAGTGGTTGAACAACATAAAGTACTGATGTATGGTGAGGGTGTTCATTGGCATAATGTTGTGTGGTGTAATGTATGTATATGTGTGTGTGTGTGTGTGTGTGTGTTGTATATGTTATCGTATTATATAAGGATTGCTAGAATTGATTGGATGAAAAACAAAAAAAAACATAATTACATAAAGAAAATAACTAATTTTATATACTTGGGTAAATGAGATGTATAAATGAAATACATAAATGAAATAAATAAGTGAAATACATGAATGAAATATATAAGTGAAATACATAATATGGAAATGTAATGCCACCTTAGTACGGGCTTTGCCTAGTTAGGTGGCAAAATTGTGAATGTATTTATTATGTCTGTTTATGAAATAAAGTATTTATTATTATTACTCTGTCAGCACTGATACATCCACACTGCAGATACAGAATTGGAAGACGAAGGCAACAGACAGACAAGGATGGAGGAGACTCCTGGATTCAGCCAAGGCCCTGTCGAGCTCATGATGATGATGATGATGATGATGTAATGTGACGATATATCAGTATGTTGTACTAGTACTATTATGTGTATGTCCTATGTCTGTTTCTCTCGCAATAAATACGAACAAATTTACATAGAAAAGTTAGAAAAACATGTCACAACCAGTTTGAGTAACTTTGGTAGGAATATCTTTCCATGATTCCATGAAATAGTAATTATTAATAATTATATTAGAGTTACCATTAATTGAGATTTTTATTTTATCAATATACAGCTTGACCCCTTGATTAACTTAACGTATACATACATATATACCTACAGACACAATGCTAATGTATATTTAGGGTAAATGGTGGTGGTGCCGGCCACTTAAGCTTTAAATAAATAAAATAAATAAATAAAAACTTTATTGCACATAAATTTACACACAAAGGGCGGATTTATCGCCTGTTGGCGATTTCTGCCAATCAACCCAACCTTTAGGGCCAATAAAACAAAAATTAGAAGCCATGTGCGTTTATTAAAGTTATATAGCATTAAACTTTGATATATTGGAAAATAAGTTTAGAGCAAAACAATTTCATCGCTTCGTTTTTTCTTAAGAATATTAACAAAATAATAAAAAGTAGATTTAGCCGGATTGTCTGCATGATGTGATGGCGATGGCGGCTAACATGTGGGACAATCCCGGGTGTGGATAATTTCAACAATTATTCTTTAGGTTTATCCTATCCTGAGCACTCAATCCAATGACTTTTAATTGGTATAAAAATAAGAGGAGGTTCGTGTTGTTTTCCTTTGATTTTGTCGCCGTTTTCACTAGGGGTTTACAGAAACTGGTAAAAGATCTTGAACGATTATTATTTGAGAAGTCGATGGACGAACTGATATGGATGAACAAAATAATATGACGAATTCGTATTTCGTCTTTTTTTACTCATCGTTGCATCGCCCTACCCTACATAATATACAAGCTGTATTGCCCGGCATTGCCCGGGTAATACAGCTAGTATGTTAAAAAAAACAAAAAGAAACCGTGAAACCATCTAACCAAATATCGAAAAACTAAAAAAAATAATTAATTTAAATTTTACTGCGAACTATATTTGAGTAGCAAAAGTTTTATTTTATAGACGAAGCCTAAAACGACAAAAAATTAAATTAATTCAACGCCATCTGAGTTGGAGTAGCAAAAGTTTTATTTCAAATTGTTGGTAACTAAAAACAACTCAACGTCTCTAGTAGCGTGTCGCCAAGAAGTACCTACCTACATACTACATACATATGTCGTACGAATATGTGGACGTATACGCAATACATTTTTTTCAACGCTTAGACTAAATTTTTGGTAAAACTATGAAAGAATTATTTCATTATTTTTAAATTACTATGTAAATGTATAATTACAGCATTATATCTTAATTTATTACTGAGATATGGTACTGTAAAAAAAAACCACCCTCGTCCCTTTAATTTTATAAACTGTTTTTTTTTTTGGGGACAGAATAACATATTTTGACCTTTTCTAAGGAAACCATTTTCTGGAAAAATCTATAATTTTTTTTTAGCTTATTAAGGGACATTTAAAAATCATCCCTTTTCTTTAAGCCCATTTTCAACCCCTTTTTTAAAAATTTTCGATAAAACGGCCGAACAGCCTTTTACTAATTTCGATAGGAGAATCTATGTACCAAATCTCAAGTTCGTACAATGTCTGGTTTCCGATATATTCGCATACTCCGAAAAACTTTCAACCCTATTTTTCACCCCCTTAGGGGCGGAATTTCCAAAAATCGCTTCTTAGTGGAAGCTTTTGTATTAAAACCTATCTATCTTCAAAATTGCACTTCTCTAGGATTAGCCAATTCGGCTCTGCGTTGATGAGTGAGTATGTCAGTCAGTCATTCAGTCAGGACACTTTCAATACCTATAAGACTGCCTTTGCACTTAGTACCTACTATTCTTCAATTATTATCAAAATCTTCAGCAGCTATAGCAGCAACTATTCAATACTAAACTAGAGGTTATATAGGGACTCGTATGGAGTAATCTGTATTATTGTAGCAAAGTATTTGGTCCATGTATGTATATAATGTATAATTATATAGTTTCTTTAACTCTATGTATATATATTATTATAGGTTACTTTGCCTAATTAAAATAATTATTGTTATTTTCTTTTAATTAATTTGTTTATTTTTTATGATAAATTTTTATTTTACTATCAGCAATATGTCAAATAAATCACTGTGCTATATGCGAGTAGATAGGACGATACAACGGATCATTTGACTTTTCAAAAATAATATTAAATATCTCAAGTAGATTAAGCTGAAAATACACTGTTTTGTCAGACTATCCAAGCTTCCACATGTAACATAGCTATTGCTTCTAAACTGTAATGTATTGGTGTTGGTAGTGAGAGCGATATACATATACGAGTACACAGATGCATGCATGTAGGGAGCTGTCTCTTCATATTATTACTACGCTACACACATGATGCACCCTTATAAAGTTATAGATATACCTACTGAATCTAGATGCCCCACTATAATATAATAACACAATACTCCCCTATATTATTAGGTATGTACTCTACATTCCCACTTCCATACACAAAGAACATGAAAGATCAAGGTCAAGCAATTTATAAAAGGAATCAATGGGATTGCATAATGCAGATGAGGGTAAGTAAGTATACAAGTAGGTATCACTGGTATCATATTTTGAAATCCTTGAAATGTTGATAAGTTGAGGTACAGGATGATTGCTTCTATAAATAGGCACATTATTATTATTAATAGAAGATCTTCTTCTTCTTCTTGCCTCTTCCCAGTTTATCTGGGGTCGGCCCTTCTGGTACGTAGTCGCCAGACCTTACGATCCTGTGCCATCCCACTAGTAAGCTGTTGGTCCCTAAGCTCCTTTTCGATATTTGTCCACCAGGTGGCTTGTGGACGTCCTCTGGATCTGGACTGTGATGGTATGTCCAGTGCGAGCTTTACCACGTGATCGTTGTTACGTCTGCTCACGTGACCGTACCATCGGAGTCTTGTTTCTTTTAATTTCTCCGGAATTGGCGCGACCCCAAAACTACCCCGGATGTATTCGTTTTTAATTCTGTCTTCCCTTGTAACACCTCCGGACCACCTAAGCATCTTCATTTCTGTTGTATGTAATTTCTGCTCATGTTTTTTCTTAGTGGCCCAGCATTCCGATCCGTAGAGCATAGCCGGGCGGACGGCTGTTTTGTATATTTTGCCCTTGGTTTTTATGGGCATCTTTGGATCGCACATAACACCCGTTAGGGCTCTCCACTTCATCCAGCCCGTATTTACGCGGTGTGTTACATCTGCTTCTACGGAGGCATCTGGTGTCACAACGGATCCGAGGTATTTGAACTGGTTAACTGTTGGAAGAGGTGTGTCATCTATATATATATGAATAGAAGATATTTAGGTATATTAAGTCAAGGTAAAAAATGGGATATAAGTATCAGTATTTTCAGTCTAAAATTAATAGGTATTATATAAGAATAAAGAGAAAATTTTGGGACCATAGTAACGGACCACGCCAAAAATGCGTGTGAAAATACTTATCTCAAAATTTGAAGCAATGGTAGAATAATTTTTAGTCAGAGTATATCGCCCTTTACATATGTAAAATAATAATTAATATTGGCAGTCTAATATTCAATGTCACATCAGCAATACAAAGTATACTGTATGTTGTATAATAGTTGATAATAGTGCTAACTGCTAACCATAACGGAGATATGATAATCCAGTGGTCAAAGATTATCAACTGAAACATCACACCGCGTCATCAAACCAGACTATCTTAACTTCAATATGATAGGAGATAATAGCAACCTGATGAAAGTTTTTTTTCCGATATGAAATGAAAGTTTCTAACAACACAAACAAAATAAATACTCACAGTCTTTGTCCTGCTAAAAAAACAGGCAAACAAATTGGCGAATAACATAGTCTTACATGAACATAGTATTACGAGTATAGCTCGCGTTTCAATTATTGCTTGTCGACTACGAAAAAATGGTGACATATAATCATGGAACAGAGTCCTAAGACTAAATAAATATCTAACTAAGTAGTAGTTATATCTCAACAGATACACAGCAAAGGATGGACCTTCCATCAGGCTTATGACTGATGATCGTGCGATCACTTTACACTTAAGTAACATTCAACCGTAGTAGAAAAATTCCGATGGTCTCACAAACCTAAAATTGTGATTTATAAAAATAATCTAATTAATTATTAACTACGAGTTTTTTCATAAAAACTCGTCGCAATTTGAACAAGATTATTAGAAAAGCAATCTATTTATAAACTAATTATCTACGTTTAGACAAAACAAATATGGAAAACACCCACGTCATATGCAGCAATGCAATCAGTGGTCAGTTACCTCCCTGTGAATGTACTTTCAAAATAAAAATAACAATATTATACCAAGTAAATTAACATTAGGTATGGTTGACATCAATGCAAAGAATTAGTGGTAAAATGTTTCGAGTGATGATAGTAAAATATCATCATTGTCTGTACAAGTGCTATGAATAAATAAATAAATCATCCATCCGAATAGATAATGAAGTGGGGACGTATGACCATTTAATTTTAACAATCATAACCTTTCTTCTATAGTTTTCAAATACGTAGGTGAGATTTTTGAATAATTTATATTCAATTCAAAATGTTTATTAAGGAACTAGTAGGTAAGTATCAACCGATCAAGGTAGGAATGATAGGTGTATCCTTGAGAGACTGGATAAGAAATGAAGACATAAGACGACGGTCAAGGGTCTCAGACAATGCGGAGAGAGCAGGGATACTGAAATGGCAGTGGGCGGGTCATGTGGCAAGGCAGAAGGACGGCAGATGGACCCCCAGAGTACTTAGCTGGAGACCCTACGAAAGTAAACGAAGTTTAGGGAGACCATGAAGGAGATGGGCCGATGATATCATCGAGTTGGTGGGGCATGGGTGGAGACAAAGCGGCCAAAATAGAGAATTGTGGAAGACACAGGAAGAGGCCTATATCCAGCAGTGGAGGGAAAGGAGCTGATAAGAAGCAGAAGAAATAGGTAAGTACATTATAAAAATATTTGTGAAAATACTCCCAAAACTCCTCAAATTGAGAGAGGTTTCGTGGCTTGAGGAGCGAATTTTCCACACCCTTGGGCACATATATTATAATAGAACTAACAATAATAGTTACTATAATATCAAATCTAGATATTATTATTTAAAAATAGCGGGAAAATATTTAAATAGGTAGCATTGCGTTGACTTTATTAAATAAATAAATTAAGCGTAGGTATTTATCGTTTAAGCGAACAAAGTATATATGCATACAAAAAATGGACATAGTACAGATTATAAAGCATTGTTCACTAGGGCGAACTCATCGCAGAACTGCGATTTCTTCCAGTTGTAACCCCATAATTTATAACAATATCGTAGTGATGCAGCATGCAGCCTGAAAGGTGTGGGTAATGTTCCATCTTATTATAGGTAGGTATTGTAGTGTTAAGTAATGGTTGGTATTGCATGGTCTACCTATAGTTCGTTGATAACATCGTTTTCAGTCTTGTTATGTGGTAAACGTTGAACGGGGTGCACGTAGATTTGTTACACACAGTACGATTATTATATTATAATATATATTAGTGTCAAATCAGTGGTTATTTTAGATTATTATCGTAACTTATTACCGGATATAAAATTTTAATATATTTATAATAATTTGTGAATACAATTATATCAGTGAATTATAATCACATACGTATGCTTACTACAATAATATTTTAACGACTTTAAAGGAAGTGTTATTTCGGTCTAATCATGAGTAACTAAATTAAAATAAAATAAATTCAATGTGATTTGTTTTATTAATGTAAAAAAATCATTTAGTACTTGTATGAAAGTGACTTGAAGCTGGAAAGTACCACAAGGTAAGAAGTTTGTTTACATATTCACCTGAACGATAATATTTATAATACTGCAGAAAATAATTACATTTATGTGTGACAATTTATCAAATCATAATACGTTGTCATTACATAATAATTATACAACCAGAAACATGCTTCTTACATTTATCCAAAGCCAGCACAATACATAAAAGAATTTAAGCATTACATGGAACCTAAGTATAACATCCTTCAAGTTTTGTGTCCTTGGATAAAATATACAAATTCCCAACCTATGTTTATAATACAATATTATGATCTCATAATATGAGTGCCTACAATAGGTTTCACTCATTCATCCAGCTTTCATTGAAACTTTTCTATGCCATGTTGTGTTATAAAATACTTCATTGATAAGGGTAGGTATATACGAGTACGAGTATATAATTATACCTATGTGGATCAAATGGAATGAAAGAAATTAAGTACTTACCTACTTAAATAAATACCTACTAGTTTTTTTGTGTAGGTGTTTGTTTAGTTAGTATACTATAACTTCTCATCACAACAATAGCTTTTCTATAACTCACTGTGAAATGTGCAAAGATTTGGTAACATGCCTAAACATTCATTAAAAAAACATACTCGTATATATAATGATTACTTATAACAAGTTATATACTTATACAAATTATTTCGATTAATTAATTGAAGTTACAGCGATATAATCATTGGTCTACCTTGAAGAGTGTAAAACTGACGATAAAATATCAAATAGATAGAGGAAGTCAATTAGTCACAATACGAAACAACTTACATACCTAATAGAAAGTAATACATTATCCCATCCCTGCCTATCCCACCTTGCCAGCCAGGCTCTGTGTATGTATGTAGTAGACACCAAGTACCTTCTTCCATCTATCCGTATTTTCAATTATTTTATTTGAGAAGTTTTTAGGTAATCTTTTCTATGATATTTATTATTACTTATAGCAACTACATATATCTACAAAGTTACCTATCATAACTTTAAACTCCCCAGCCCTGTTCTCTATCTTGCAAGTACGTAAGTTATCCCCATCATTCTAGTTTACTGCTGTAAAAATAAGAACCAGTTGGGACCCTAATAATATGAATCTATTCAGACAACAAAGTAGGTACATAGGATCCCTTACCTCTCATTACTACATCATGGGTCATGGTTAGGTATATGTTACATTCATTATAGCAGACCATTCATAAACACCCTGCTCTTAACTCTGATGGGAACTGGATTTGGCCCTGACTTTTTTTATATATACTATTTTGGAGTATCAGATGGTTTGTAATGATATTTGTTGATATTATATTATACCACGCTGATGCATATTCTCCCCCTATGTTCTCCCCATAATATTTCATCTTTCTTCATCACATCATCACCTACCTGTTGCATACAAACAATATAGTAACAGACGCACAGTTGGAATTGAATGACTAATTCTCGCAATATTCATTGTTTACTAATTTCTTACAGGAGCCTAGGCAGAGAACCATTGTGTAAATTTCAAGAAAAAAGCGTAACAATGAAAAGATTCTTCACATTATAATAATAGTGGATAGGTAAGCGCCCACCTAAACAACCATGACCAAGTACAAATTAAATGCTGACACATTCGTCAGATCACCACAAGATACTGAGGAAGTAGCCAACGGTCCAGCATTCCAAATGGACTACCTAGGACACGACAGGTTTGCACAAAAGACATTCGATTCAGTGGATAATATGGAAAACAAACTAATTACTGATGGCGAAACACTTTCACAGAATGGAAGCTGTAATCGTCAGAAGGATTATTTTAAAAACCGAAATGATCAAGGAGTGTGTACACAAGGAATAATGTTAAAACAAAATAATTGTGTTGATAATAATGCCAAATGTTCAGGCTGTGTGAATATACATCAGTCCCTAAATAAGTGTGCAACTAGTGTTAGTATGAACAGTGGTGTTACATGGGAGGAATCAAGTGGATGTTTCTTGCATCACTCACCATCAGGGTGTCAGATAAGCACTGGGGGCAATATAAATAACAAGGTTCCTACTTCGTGTATGGGGAGCTGCATGGATAACAATTCCAGTAAGTTAACTGATTTTATTTTACTATTAACAAGTAAATGTTGCAGTTCCAGTGGGAGCAAAATTCTTTCAATGTCGGTAAATAAACCAAAAATTAAATCTGTACCTAAGCACATCTTTTGCAGGATATAATTTATTTAATGCAAAGATAAAACTCGAACAAGTAATTTGTTTCAAGTGAAAGCTTCGAATAAATTCGTTTCAGTGCGTTTTAGGATAGTATTCAATCGATTTTTTTTGCCGAGGGACTGGTTGTTTCAGAGCTGGCCAAAATGACAATATTTACTAAATACCTACTAAGTACTAACTGTATCACGTGTGTTGATAATGTTCGCAGGGTAATAAAATAAAAAATATTTCTATTTGATGCAATAATCAAAGCATTTCGTTTATAGGTAATAGGTACCTATATAATATTATTTATATTGAGCATACTCTAGGTTCATATCGTTTACGCTAGTTTAGTAGGTAACATACGTATTACGTACACATAATACGAGTAGGTATCTACAATCTACAATATTCTTATTGTTCTTAATATGTATTTTTTAGAATGGGTATACCACTGAAGAGTGAAGAGGGACATTGCCTGTCCCATATTGCCAACACTCTGGCGGTGGTCTTCTGCCGACATCTACAGTCTATACCATGACAGCCTGTTTTCCTGAATTTTGTCAGGGATGTTGCGTACACCTAGACTCACACCTATTGTGAGTTTCGGATACTTCAAGTCTTGCGACACCATACATCCACCTCAAAATTTTCACAATTATATTCTTCCATCGACCTGCCATACCTTCTTTCTCTAGTTTCAATCCTGCGGATTGGTTTGCAGCAAATTCCTACATCTTGTTCTCCACTCTTCTGTCTCTCGCAGTTCTCTATTCAGTTACCTATTCCAGTTATAAAAAAAACGGTTTCTTTATATCTTATCTTTTTACGATGTTATTATTTAACTTCATCCGTAGTTGTTGTCGTCTGCGTCTAGATTTTCATCTTATGTGTTTTTCACAAATATGCAGTGTCCTCTTTTTTCCAGCTGTCATATCACTTTTTCAGTCAAACCGATTGTAGGCACAAGTATTAGCTAACATCCTACATACATTTTGTACAATTATAAAAATAATCTTGTAGCCTTTCGCGGCGTGGTGAACAGTAGCGTAGCATGGGGGGTGCGGTCCGCCCCGGGCGGCAGTTTTTAGGGGGCGGCATTTTTTGGGGAAAATTTCAAAAATCTATTAAATCACATTTGTTTCATTAAAAACTGGAAAAAAATAAAAGCTATTTTATCTATTTTTAGGCCATATCAATATCAAAATGTTAGTTATCCCACTCCAGCCTAGAAGTTCTTTATAATTCCTGTAAATTTTCGATTTATCTGCCTAAATAAGGGGGGCGGCGGATTTGATTTCCGCCCCGGGCGGCAGACACACGCTACGCCGCTGGTGGTAAATGCATGTTTTCGTTGTTGGTTCTCCGGGTTTCCTTACTGCATGTAGAGTGGTTGAATAACCGAGCTTTCGGCAACGATACTACTGCCATCTTCAGGATGAAGTAGTTTTTGTATATGTAAAAGTCCGTCGACGTATCAGTAATTTACTGTCGCAGCGTGAGCAGTGGTGTGCGGAAAAAAAAATATTTTGTGCTTACACAATGAAATAAAAGATACAAATACCAAGCTGATGGTAGATGGCGGTCTAACAATAAAGGTTGTAGAATACCTATGCCCGATCCCACCAACTACCACCTAGTAAGCAGACCCCTAAGGAATTTCCATACAAAACCACAGATAATTTGAGTGATTATTATAACTGTCATAACCTTTAAGATATAAATCCATACAAAATACAACATGCAGCTACTTAAGTGAGGGAGATTCTGGGCGGAGATATTTGGGCACCTAACTAAGTAGAGCTGCATGTTGTATTTTGTATGGATTTATATCTTAAAGGTTATGACAGTTATAATAATCACCCAAATTGTCTGTGGTTTTGTATGGAAATTCCTTAGGGGTCTGCTTCCTAGGTGGTAGTTGGTGGGATCGGGCACTAAAGTTCTTAGTTACCACTTACCAATGAAAATGTTTTTTCAGTCCCTTTGTATGAATCTTTTTATTTTCGTCTTCTCATACAATCAACTATTATCTGTACCATCCGTCTTGACCACCGTTCTGACGTTACCTGCAAGTGGAGTTTAGATTGTATTGTTGGTAGCCCTGATTGTCGAATCTTGTCGTAAGAACTGTCAAAGGTTCCCAATATTCTCACATTGTATCTTTTACAAGTAACCTACAATGCTGAAAATATTACAAAGCGGCGCTAGAGAAATCATTTTAAAGGCAGGATAGTTTTGGGGGTTGGAAAAAGAAAAAAATACTCCGATAATCCTTTTAAACCGCCATCACAAGTTAGAAAAAATGTTGCCAGTTTATTCTAATAATTCGAAAATTGGCAATTTTTTTAAAAAACAGTTCTAAAATATAATTTTAAAGTAGCAAAAAATATAACCATATCTTATTATCACATCAAGCAACACTAAACCAAGTTTGCACCAGGGGACTTCTAACGCAAAATGCACTGTACCTGACCTTTTGTAGGAAAACAGTATGTTAATTTAATAAATACCTAGATCTCCCACTTACCTTCCGTTGTTGCCTCATCTTACGTAATGTAATCATCTCCTGTCCCAGCACGTGATGCCACCCTTGTACGTTAACACTTTATAGATAAATAGTTTTCATCTGAATTAACTTGTGTATAGGTAGTAGGTATACCCACCTTGGCAGTAGTTACTGCTTTATACTCATTTAGTTTCATCTCCTACAACTTTTTATACTTACTTCCATAAGGCAGTGATACAGTACGTTTCTAATTTTCTTATGATTCCTGGCCTAATTTTGAGGGTCCCTAATGTTACAGGCTACATCCCACTGCCTTTAACTTGTATTCTTGGATAACTCTCTACCGCCCCAAGAAGTCCCACTGTAAATTCGTTATTTCATAATGATTTTTACTTATATAACTTTATTTTCTATTAGTGAACTCTTCCTTCTAAACTTATGCAATCACTAATATAATAAATATAGATAATTTTAATTAAGTAATTAGGTTACCTATAGATGCATCAGGAATGAGACACTACTTACTTACTTTTCGTGTCCGGTCTAAAGTCTACCACTCCAATAAGCCGCGACTTTCATCGCCTTGCCATTGGCCACAGTCAGGTCCCCAGGTGTACACCCCTCCTCCATCAGTTGGCACATCAGTAGGTGGCTGTCGTCCTGGGCTTCGTCACAATCGCAAGTGATGTCTTCATCTGCGGAGAGGTACCCACAGACACTACTGATCGGATAATTTGCGGAATTAATTGGAGGACGGGAAATGCAGTTTGTGATATTGAACTTGAGTTGCATAACTAAAAGATACCTACCTAATTAACTGTAGAGGTATTAATTAGTAATTAGATATTAAATCATTACATTATACCTATTGCTGTTGCTCTATACAAGGTTAATGTTACCAACAAGGAAGTGTAGTGTTTGTATATTCTACCCAGTGGCGTCTATAGGTTTTCATTTCGGGAGGGGGGTATTTGTTCTGGTATTTGACTTTGGAGGGGGGTGAATGCATTCTTTTAACATAGATGTATCTTATAGTAAAAAACTGATAATAGCGCAGCAGGCGAAATTTTTCCGTGAAGGTGAGTGAAAAAGGTTGTGTTTTTGGTTGGTGCCGAAATGTGTGCAAAAAGTACAAAAAAAATGCGCCGCATGTGATTTTTTTTGTAAAATGGGTGAAGTCTTGAACTTGGGTAATTTTCATGTTTTAAAAAATAACCTTTTACCCCCCCCCCCCTCTTTATACGCCACTGATTCTACCCTACACCTGACACCAAGTAGGTTAGGCATAGTGTTTCTTAACAATTACCTGGTATGTGGACCTTACATGGACCCCTTACATCACAATATTGTCTCTTCCCTACTCCCACTCCCCCCTCCCCCACATAATTATTTATTTATTCTTTCGACATACATGTACATAGTTATTTTACAATATCAATATGAAATGCATCAAAAGAAACAACATAAGGATAAGCTGTCACTAGAGCAAGCTTATCCAGATAAACATATGAGAAACAATACTACTCCACTATATAAACATTGTAGGATACAAGGTGAAAGAAAGGAGAATAGAACAATTTGGGAATTCAAAGTTGATACAAATTATGAATTAGAAATTCCTGATTTTTCCTGGAATTCCTTGGAAGCTTTGGAGTTTAGTTCCACAAATTTTTGAAAATTTTCATGATTCACAAAAAGAATGCACCATTCTATTACAGCATACGACTCGTCCAATAAGCCTGGAGGAGATAGAGAGAGCATGGTGACTACAATCACCTCTCGCATGCAGAGAGCTTGCACGCTTAAGATGCTCCACAGGCGGATCCCCATCCTCACGTGGCTACCTCGCTACACTCCACAAACTGCCATCTCAGACCTCATAGCAGGTAAAGACCAATACATTGTTGATACAATATCACTGCTTGGCAGCCTGCAAAATTAATAGTAATTAATACATAATACCTAATGCCTATAATACTGTATGGATAAAACACCTAAGTATAATGTAGGAATAATATAACTTATGTTAATGTTGCAGGAGTTACAGTAGGTTTAACTGTAATACCTCAGGCCATAGCGTATGCCAATGTGGCTGGACTCCCGCCCCAGTATGGTCTCTATTCATCATTCATGGCATGCTTTGTGTATACAATATTTGGATCTTGCAAAGACTCACCTATCGGTCCCACAGCTATTGCGGCTATATTGACCAGGGAAAATCTACACGACCTGGGACCAGAGTTTGCTGTTCTCTTATGTTTCTTATCGGGATGTGTGGAACTTTTAATGGGGATACTCCAGCTAGGTAAATAATTTATACCATTTTTATAACTCTTCCATCTAACAGAAATTGTTGATGTTTCTGAAAAGGAAGTTTAAAATAAAAAAGAAATGATTTTTGATTTAATTTTCCAGGTTTTCTTATTGATTTCATCAGTGGTCCCGTCTCAGTGGGATTCACATCTGCAGCTGCCATTATCATTGCCACAACTCAAGTTAAAGACGTTTTGGGACTCAGCTTTCCCGGCGGGAAATTTTTACAAGTATGGCAGGGATTGTTCCAACACATTGGAGAGACGAGATTATGGGACATGTCCCTCGGCCTGTCGTGCATTATTGTTCTACTCGTCTTAAGGGTAAGCATCAAATTATTTTATAGAAATAAAAATAAGCATTATTTTATAGAAATGAATCTTGTAGTATCATAATAAATTATCATTAAATTAGTCGCCTATAAAACAGGGTTGCTACTATGTAAGCTGTTTCACACGAAACATGCTTCACAAATGTTTATAAAAACCGTAGCAAAACATCTTCATAATACTATATACCTATAAACATTCTTGCAACATATTTCGGGACAGAGCGCTTACGTAGTACCATGCATACTAGACATCGACATACATTAAATGTATTACACTACAATTAGTTAGGTACTATATAAAGCTGCTAACTATACCTATCTATGTGTGTTGTAGGTATATTATCATTCTATGTATACATCTTCTAATGGTAGATTACACGCTTTACTTTAGCACAGTTTGCCAGTATTATCAGTCGGGAATTCCTCTATTCCTAAATACATGTAAGAAAATTCATTCTGCGTTTGTTTCATTTCTGTGTTTAGACGGTTCACCGAAAATAATTTTAGTTTTGCATGGGGAATTGTGCATGGGCAAAAGTGGTTCATGTAACGGTTCATTAAATTTAACCTTCTGAGTAATTTTTAAACTAATATTTCTATCTCTATCTATACCCTCACGCCATATCCCTTGCAGGGTAGGTATAGAGGATAGAGAGCGCCAGACAGCCCTATCCTTGCATACACTCCTAGCCTCCTTCACATTCATGCAATACACGCTCTCCGATTCCTTTTACTCAAAACGCGTCCATCCTTGAGGATCTGCTCCACATGATCGGCCCAGGTCAGTCTCGGGCGGCCGCGCTTCCTCACCCCTCTTCGCTCACTCAAATATATCTTTTTTGTCATGCCGTCATCTTTTATTACTCTCCCAACATGCCTAAACCATCTTATAACTAATATTTTACTGAATTATTTCAGAAAATCAAAGACATCTTACCAGTACAGTCCAATGAAAAGGAAAAGATGACAATCATGCAGAAGATTTTCTCAAAGATCCTTTGGTTCCTCTCTACAGGGAGAAATATATTAGTAGTAGTTCTATGTGCCGCCCTTGCATACTCTTTCGAGCTCCACAATCAAAGTCCATTTATACTAACAGGTTGGTTTCGTCAATTACACCTAAAAAGTATCACTCTCACGTAGTTTTGTTTTTTGTTTTTTTCGGGTTTAATCATGTGAAGATGATCCAGCGTTTTGGCGAACCTACTGCCACTTTGGTCACGAATTGGGATTGTGATTCACAATCTGTGACCAAGGAGGTAGTAGGTTCGTCGAAACGTCGGAAAAAACAAATCTACATACGTATGGATCATCGTGAAAATCTGCAACTAGTATCACTTTCACTATTTTTTATAATTTTACAATAACTGACGCTAAAGTGTACAATTTTTTCAGGTCACGTTAAGCCAGGGCTTCCTAATGTAACTATGCCACCATTTGAATCTACAGTTAATAATAAAACATACAGTTTTATTGAGATGGCATCTAGTATGAGTTCTGCAATATTCGTTGTACCACTACTTTCCATTTTGGAGAACATTGCACTTGCTAAAGTGTTCTGTAAGTTGCACAAACAATATTTTTGTTATTATTAAACCGTAAACATAATTGAATAGTTAAAATTAAAATATTATACCTGAATTTTGTGGTCCACAAATCAGAAACACAGCAGGAACAAAAATGAACAAAAAGTGAAAAAAAACAAAGAGAAATAAATGACTGTTGCCTAGAAACACTAGTCAATTGTCAATTCAATTCAAATAATAGAACTAAATTCAAAATTTTAATTTCATGATAGTAAATAATATACATTGGGTAGGTACCTACCGTACCTACCTACTACTAGCGACATCTGACAGTAGGTACCAAAACTGATAAAAGAAACTAATATAGCCCGTCAAGAAAAATATGGTTTTCGATGGGGACGCTACTTGTAGATTTTTGCCAATACTTGTAGCATATTTCAGTTCCCCATTATGAGGCCCTTATACCAGAATTCTATCAGAGTAATTTAAAATCTCACGATACTGCATGCTCTATATACTTTAGAGTACATGTTCTGCGTATTTGGTTGGAGCATGGACATCTAATATGAAGGTGCCAGGTTCAAATCTCAGTGCTGACGATGTATTCTGCACTTCATGACTCAAGCTTTTAGCTTACTTACGTGCAGGAAAGAATTTGGGTTGGTTCAGACCCTTTTTTAAAAATAAATATACCTAACTTACATTGCTTTGTTTGAATTCCAGCCGAAGGTAAACCTGTGGATGCAACTCAGGAAATGGTAGCCATTGGATTATGTAACATAGCTTCTTCATTCGTCAGCTCAATGCCAGTGTCAGGTGCTCTGTCGCGAGGTGCAGTTAATAATGCTTCGGGAGTTAAGACGACATTTGGTGGTGTTTATACGGGAATACTTGTCATTTTATCACTGCAAGTATGTCACCTCTTTATTACATTTTTTAGAATCTCGAGCGTTCTGCCTGATGGTTCGTGGTGGAAGTTCATTGTAATAATATTTAAATAATACTCAGTATCTTCCAAAGATTTTTTTTCTTGAAAGCGTGAACAGTTTACAGTACAGCTACAAACTTTGTAACGCCCCCGTAACAAATGTGAATGTGTCCATTAACCATTCACCCAGTATTGTTTAATTTTATTTTGTTATTTTGAATAATGCCACTATGGTTGCCAAAAAACGAAAAAAACTACATGCAGCGTACTCATGGGAAACCAACTCTCTTGGCAAACTTGTATTTTATAATATTTTAACCACTTATTGTAACTTTCTTTTCGTAGTTCTTCACTCCATACTTCTACTACATACCAAAAGCATCCCTGGCTGCTGTCATCATTGCTGCTGTTATATTCATGGTGGAGTTGCATGTTTTCAAACCAATATGGAGAACTAAAAGTAAGGCTAACATAGTGCTTTGACATATCCACGACATATCCGAGTGCATTTATACCATATCCCTTCTGTATTACATAATATATGTATAAAATAGCTGTATTTTCTATTGCAATATGCAAAGAAGTGTATGTAAATACTATATGAAGTAAATACATTGTTGCAGAGATTGATTTAATACCAGCAGTTGTAACATTCATATCGTGTCTTGTCATTCGACTAGAACTGGGAATATTCATCGGAATATCAATCAACCTTCTATTCCTCCTGTACGCCTCAGCAAGACCCAGTGTACATGTTAATAAAACAGTGGTGAGTATGACAACATCTTCATGAATGGAGATACTAACAACAAATGTTCACAACTTTTAATTAGTACCTAACTAGTTTTCCAACCCTGATAGTCGGAGACTAAAAACATCCATGTATCTTAGCCCCATATGCTCTCATCTCTGTCATGGAAATACTTTGCTGGGATTCCCTGCAAAATAAAAAAAAAGAGTAGGCAACGAGTAACTTTTTCTACAAGCGCTTTCATCGTACTTAGGAAATTCATTAGAATATAATACACTATACAGGGTGTTTGATAGATGGATGTATATACGTATCTTCAGGGGTGATAGTAGAGTCAAAGTCGCACGGTTCTCGAGTTATTCGAGATTTTAACTTTTTATCAAAAAACCCCGAATTACTCAAGATTTACCCCAATAGTTTCGTAAGTATAGGTACCTACTCAGTTCTGTAATTATTTTTTGTTTCTTAAATATGTGTTTAGTCTATTTAACTCATTAGTTTCAATCTAAAGAAACAATAATGATAAAAAATATTGGATTAAAGTTTCGATAAATGTTTATTTCAAAAACGTGTCACGACTTTAGATGAGATTTTCCTTGAAAAGAAAATTACCTAAAGATTCAGAAATTTGGAAAAAACTTCTCTGATTTATGCTCTTTCAAATGATGTACAAAACATAATAAAAAAACATTAGTTTCATAAAGATATGATACAATAACTTCAAGAGGTCACTACAAATTAAATGAAATTTCCATACAAATTTACCACAGGTACAGGTTGCATAGTGAACAATACATTTCTTTCAATTTCTTGTTTTCAAACTTGTATGGAAATTTGCTTAAATCTGTAGTGACCTCTTGAAGTTATTGTATCACATCTTTATGAAACTAATGTTTTATTATTATGTTGTGTACATCATTTGAAAGAGCATAAATCAGAGAAGTTTTTACCAAATTTCTGAATCTTTAGGTAATTTTCTTCTTAAGGAAAATCTCATCTAAAGTCGTGACACATTTTTGAAATAAACATTTATCGAAACTTTAATCCAATATTTTTTATCAGTATTGTATCTTTAGATTGAAGCTAATGAGTTTAATAGACCAAGCACATATTCAAAAAACAAAAAATAATTACAGAACTGAGTAGGTACCTATACTTACGGAACTATTGGGTAAATCTTGAGTAATTCGGGGTTTTTCGATAAAAAGTTAAAATCTCGAATAACTCGAGAACCGTGCGACTTTGGACTAAGCTAAGTTTGGCTCAAAAGATCCCAAATGACCTCTACTATCACCCCTGAAGATATATACATCCATCTATCAAACACCCTGTATTTGGTCACTCTTTACAACCTAACTTCTCATCTATGCTCTCTTCCTCAATGAACTCTTTCTATGTAAAATATATTCTTTCCAGTAATATGGAGCGATACAACTGAGAAATAATTAATATATTTATTTCACAGAGTCTCCCCAGCGGTATTGAATATTTAGTAATAACTCCTGACAGAAGTTTGGTGTTCCCTTCAGTTGAATATGTGCGAGGAGTTGTAAGTAAAGCAGGAATACGACAAGCTCTGTCGAAGATGCCAGTAGTCCTGGATGCTACACACATACAAGGAGTTGACTTCACTGCAGCTAAGGTACAGCTATTGCCACGACGTGATAACCAATTCAAAATTTTAAGTTCGAATGTTATGATGAATGAACAGTGACTCATGTGTGCTTGGAAAAAATACAAGGGACAAAGATAACATCTCATGAAACAGTAACTGAGTTCACAAGCTAGAAATAAGTTAAATATGAAATTGATTATGGAAGTATTTAAAACAATTACATTGACATGTTATTAATTACATTACAGGGTATAAAATCACTGATTGATGATTTCCACATAAGAGGACAACCATTAATATTCTACAATTTGAAACCATCCATTGTAGAAATATTTCAAGGAGTTCGTCCACGAGATTTCAAATTCTGCAGATGTCCCGCCGCCCTGGACTCCATGCTTCAGGACGTGTCTCCAGATAATCTAACTAGATTCTGACCTGGCCTACCAACTTACATATTATACTCTACTTCTCATTCACATGACATTGTAACAACTATTCCTGGTTACAATAAAATAATTGACTTATTTATTGATGTTATTAAAATGGTACTCCTTTACACAATATCCTCGATAACGAGAAACAAGTTTGTTGCTTTCCCAACTGACTGCGTGTAAGCCCATGTATGTAGTAGTAGTAAGTTTAGATGTTAGTTTGTCACCTATCAGTACAGTACGTTAACATTACAATATAATATGCAAGCGTATAATATGAATAATATACCTAGTTTAACATGTTCCATGCGCCGTTAATCATTGAATGTTTTCATAATACTGTGAGGAACTAAAGATTCTTACATGGCCAAGTGATAACGCTCGCATGAGCCAATTAACATTCATGTTGTGGATGTGGAGGAATCACATGCACAACATCTGAACCTTTACCTATGAATATGTAGTGCATACTTACTCTTCATGTAGTAATTGCAAAGATTGTCAAATTATATTTAGCTATTAATAACACATATAAATTACATACGAAATTGAGTGTGGAAGGGAATATGTATACTAGGTGTATCAGATAATTGAAATACAAAGATTGGTATAAATATTTTATTTATTGTAGTCCCACAATAATATTAGTTACGTAGAATAATAATAATAAAGTGTTTGAAGGACATGTTCACATAGAGAATACATAGTAATTAATAATCATGGTAAGAGGAGTAGAGTACATATACAATGTTAGAGTAGAGATACAATACTATTCTAATATAATATTATACCTACAATACTAATGTCTTAAGTTTACAATCTCTTTCACACTCATTGATATCAGCTGTTCATCATAATATGACATTATTTATACTTACAGTCATATTATGGGTGTACTACATTAATTAATCATTATTTTACCTTAATCACTATGCAAATATTTTTTTCGTACAAAAACAAATTATTGCAAGGAAATTTGAACCTAAATTAAGAAGATTCGTATGTTGTATTTGTATCATGATATCTGTTGACTAGTAAATTGCGGATAAGAAAATACTCACTTTGTATAATCAATATAAACTGAGGACTACCTCTATAATCGTGAGAAAGTGAGTGACAAAAAACCAAGTCAGAAAGGTAATGTATGTAGCAATATATTTGATTATAACTTCTTATAATGTTAATCCTAATCTTTACACTAGGTACTTTCTAAATGTTATGGGAAATATTTGGTTTCACAATAATACAAGGAGTCAGTGAGAAGTGAGCAGTGAGCCACAGTACTAGATACAACTTAACCAAATATTTACACATTACATACTACACTACATGGGTATTGTACTGCACCTGTAAATTGTAGTCACTAACTTGAAATTTGCACCATAAAATTGAGTTATTACAACAATAGAATGTACGAGTACTATGTGGTACAGAAACGTGTGAGCATTTTATATAGAGCATCTGTATATGAGCAGTGGAATAGAATTGTACATTAGCATGCCAGGCAATATTCCACATTCAATCTTCAAATCAGTCAACTCATCCAGATCATAAAATCTGATTCAATCCATTGTATAATATTGTTTTTGAAATAAAAGTACACATCTATAAAAATATAATGTTGGCACACTGAAAGAGCATTACACATTGTTATGGAGAATTATTTTGAACTACAATATGTATTTTCAACATTGAATGGTTTCAAGTATGAATACACAGTACCTGGAGTATGTGAGTGAACTCAATGGCGAGTAAAGTAATTTCTATCAACTAACAAGACAAGAAAAGATCCATATAAATAAGGTTATTCACACGTGTGCTGTGTGTGAATCAGATATACTAGCAACCTTTGCATTCACACAATGTGTCTTGTGTAAGTGATGCTGTGACGTACTTTGAGAAGGGTGGTGTAACAGAAAGTATGATGTGATACACAGTAATATAAATCTTAACCTACGTAGTATATAATATAAGACATCAAGTATAATGATATGTAAATCACATAATAATAGATAATTTGAGCCAACTCTTGACAAATTATAATCAGTCATAATTCAATTAAATGTTACTACATACCTATACAGATACACATTGGTACACTAACTACATACATATTAGGTAAACTAAAACATAATACTATAAAATTACAATTTAATCTCAGTAGAAACAATTTCTTTCAAATACATAATCACCTTTAATTTTTGTACCTGCACTTATTATAGTATAACAATAAAGTAACAGCATTTCTTTAATTTGTCTATCTAATTTTCATAAAATAAACATAACAATATTAAATCAGTTAAGAACTAATTTCTATGCAGAAAGTTGTGGAGATCTTTGTGTAATTGCATCTAACGTAACAAATAAAAATGTGTGTTAAATACACAGACATCATGTCACCATGTGTAGTGTATGGTGGAGAAGAACTTAAAAACTAAAAAGCACAGAATAAATGCAGACACTAGATGTATGGAATATGGATAGTGGATAGACTAAGTAGTACTACGTATATTATAGAGTAAAAGGATAAAGCCTAACTTATCAGATAAGTCCCATATTATGTACTAACTAGAAAGTTTATCTTATAATAAAGTTCACAGATAAAAGCACATTGTATTGGAAGCAAATAAACAAATAGTTTAACCATAAACTGTACCTAATAATAATCTCCTAGTAATTACCTTACCTTATAACTATCTTAACATTCATTTAAAAAAATATGGGCATACATTTTCAATGAGGATTTTTCAAATCCTTAAATTGTATCTTAGTATGTACATATATTACACAGTATAATAGTAGGAGAGATGTATGGCAGCAGTACTTTCAGTATCATGGAATAAAACACACATACCTTGTGCAGTCAGCAGTGTACTCACTACTCATACATAGCACACCATACTACATCAAACACAACACAATCACATTCATTTCAGAAACTCAACACAAATATAGTATGCAGACAAATGAGAAATAATACACATATCAAATCATCCACAATAGAAAAACACAAATAGTATTGAATGTACATACAATATGTGAATTTGGCATTTATAGGATCATACTATGTATGTACAAACAAGTCATTTAATTACCAAATAATATGTATGTACATATATAATAATAATTTGACTAAATCAATATATAATAATTTGTTTAAATAATAATAATAATTAATAATCACAATATTAAAATGGTCCATTAGTAATGGATATTAGAGTCAAGTATTTATACAAACTTATAGGTATATAATTCATTGGTGTAATGTCTATTTATTAAACTACGTTGTGGCGAATGTATTGAGCTCAAACATTACAAATCTTTTAAGAATAAACATTAGATTTTCCTCCTTTAGGAATGTCTGAATCTTCACACGGTTTAAGGTCGTTCATTACTGTAAAGATTGTAAGCAAAATATTACAATACAGTGGCTTATACTATGTAGATAGTAAGGGGTATTTGATTAAGTGGTCTTAGAGACTTACTGTGGTCCGGGATAGTAGTATGGAGGGGGTCTCTCATACTCAGCGGGCCCGTGGTAGCGAGGGGGGCCACCTGCTGGATAGTCTTCCCAATGCCTGCCAACAGAATACACTACACTTATCATCACTGTTCGCTAACTACTAAATGCCTACTTTATTTATCATATATATTACACTACTAAATTCTTATTACTTATTTCGTAAAGAAAATTATCTTACTTGGGTGCCATGTCTGTGTAGCGGGCCGGGTGTGAGGATTCCCCTCCCACTCCCTCCCCTCCTGCTCCCATGGAACGTGGGCGGGAAGACCCTCCACCTGCTCGCCTTTCCCCACCTCTCTCCCCACCACGACGCCGGCCTGAGGACTTTTCCATGTGAGAACTACAACAGGAGTATTACGAGTTATAAACATGATAAGATTTGAACATCTCTAACTTTATTGGAGTTTAAATAATAGTACCCATGATATTTATGGAAATGTATCAATAATAGTTGATTTTTAATTACAGGTAGAAATATATAGCATTTAAATAAAAACAAACCAACAAAAAGATTATAGATTACAAAAAGGTACATTAAAAATAAAAAAATCTAAAGTTAAAATGTATTTTGTATGAAAACTTAAATATGTGCTTCACAAAACATTATTTGTGCCAAAGACTTATATTAATAGAAAAATAAGAAAATTATAAATTAACTACTGAGATGTGTGCCATGTTGTTAAATATTCTAGAATTGATATATAAAGTTGTTTAAGTCATTATTGAATAAAGCCAAACTAAAACAAGAAACATTTTCATAATTATCACAAAAATAATAATATGCTAAACCATAAAAAAACGTAAATAATAATAATAGAAGATACAACAGTGATATAAAAAAAACACATAAACACTCAAAAACACCACAAAGCATATAAAGCACATTTAAAACAAAAAGCAGGCACAGCTGTCAAAAGTGATGGAGTAAATACCCTGTCCAAAAATTATTCCATTTTGTAGTCCAATATCTCTGCAACGATGCAATGGAGGACAATGCATTCCCCTGATTGTACAACTAAAGAGATCCAACTTATTCCTTAAGAGTATATTAAGTATAAAAAATAATTGAAAGAATACTGCCATGTTACTTCCATTATCCAACATTCCTTGTGAGTATTATATGAGTGAGTAAATTGGAAACACCTATTTATGTATTACTATTGCTATACTACTTTAGTACTATAGCTTATTCAGATCTTCACTGTCAGTATTGTTGGTAGTGTGACTAGACTTGGTGGGAGTACTTTTTGCAGAACCATCACTAGGTTTAATGATAGTCTGTTTGACAACATCCAATGTAGGGAGATTTTTTAATTCAATTTCTACTTTGGAAACTCCTTCAGAAAGACAACTACTCCTGTCCAGATCGTCACACTCCTTGACTTGCACTTCATTACTGATTGTTACTTTTGCTTTAGAAGCCTCTTTATGTCTCCCCTCCCCCTCCCCCTCATCCCCTGCCTTCTTATTGTCTTCCACATTGGCCTCTTTATTTAATTCTTTTAATAATTTCTTCCTCGCTAAATCACTTTCAGATTTAATACAACTGGGAGACTTTTTGTCTACGACACTTTTTAATTCCTTTATGAGGTTCTCTTCAAATGGTTTATCCACTAACTTTGTTTTAACAATATTGTGAGCAGAGTCCAGTACTGAATCTACAATACAAACAGCTGTCTCTCTAGCTGTAACTTTATTTTCTCCCTTGTCCTCCATTTTAGTTTGTGACTTTAGTGATTCTTCTATAGAAGTTTCATTGGTATTGGAGTCATCTTCTTCCGCAACAATGGCCGTGTAATTGTCATCTTTAGAAGAATATTTGGTTCCTATAGGTAAAGTGCGGTCGTCTACTTTTCCATCAAACTCGCTTGAAAATGAAGACTTAAAAGAGAATTTAATGGGCCTTCCGAAGCTTGTTTTAGGAGACTTGTATGTATCGGCAGACTGCTTGTATAATGTCATGTCTACTTCTACAGACTTGCCACGTCTCGCTTCAAAGTCCTTTATTTTATCTTCAATATTTGAGGAGTTCCTCTTCAGCTCATCATTTCTACACACAACACAACATGTAAGTTAAATTAAATGTAGGTAATGTTTAGTCAATCAAATACAAAACATATGTATTACATACAGGTAATAAATATTAATCTTATACTTATATAAGTGTATATAATATACCGGACTGTTACCCAATTACATTTACTCCATAACTTTTGACAGAGGCTTAATAATAATCTGGGAAAATAACAAGTAGGTAGGTACCGGACAGAAAGTATATAAAGTTAACATAAAAGTACACAAGTAATTAGACAGTAATATAATATTTATTGTTAGTCATAGGATAGAGTGATGCTGTCAATGTTAATTTGTTCAAAATGTTAATTTCATAATAGAATATACAGGGTGATTGGTTCCGTATGTCAGATATTTGGGGAGGTGATAGGGAGGATGAAAAAATATGAAAAAAAAGTTAAGTGGATGCATATCCAAAAATCAACTGTTTTGGAGATATTTGAAAATTGAAGAGTATGAAAATTTCTCATTTAGGTTTTATGCCAATATTTCTCAAACTACTGACTCGATTTTGACAAAATAAACCACATATCATAGTAAACAATTTTGGCTTTTCGACAAAGATCCTAATTTGAGGGTGTTTACTTGGAATGTAGTGAAAATTTTGTTAATAAACATGGTTTTTATGAATAAAAAAAATTTTTTCTATTAAATAGCAAATTTCTTTAAAAAATGGCCATGTGTCCATTAATGTGTCCATTTTTAAACTGTAGAATGAAGCCTTAATGAGTTATCAATAATTTGAGTTAGAAAAAACTCCAGATATCCCGACGATGGGACCACAGCATCTGATCTAATAATGCCCAAGTGTATTCGCGAGAAGGTTAAAATAATACCATTGGCCACTGCTAACTAATTGTTATTTAAGCAAATTGTGATTCAAGTGAATTGCACACAGGGTCATACTTCACCACAGGGTTGCCTAGAAAAATCTTGTCGCGTCACCCCCCTGGCCCCCCAAATGGGTCCTCCAATAGGGTTTCTCGCATTTTTTAGAAATATGGTAGGAGATAGGAGAAAGTCGCAAAGTACAAAAATAATCTTTATTAAATTTTCAAAAGGCCATATCTCCAAAAGAGTTGATTTTTGGATAAGCATCCACATGCCTTTTTTCATATTTTTTCATCCTCTATCACCTCTCCAAATATCTGACATATGGAACCAATCACCCTTAGATACACTGTACATAATGTAAAAGAAAATACTACATACATACAGAGATATCAAGTGAAATATACTGACAAATACAACAGTACTGACTGAGTACCCTGACATTGTGTGTAAAGGATATTCACTCATAGTACTGAGACAGAACATTCTCAAATTTATTGTCTTCTTTCATATAATAAGTAATAAATAGTAAGTATCATCATATAACAAATACTTATTCGTAAGGTTTTTCTAAATGTGTATGTAGTTAGTTATGTAAAACTAACACAACATATACATTTCATTATTAACTAAGTAGATACATACATTAGAGTACTATTAAATCCATGCAGAAGCCAAGACAAACATTATTAGCAGTGAAGTAAGAGAAGTCATGCAACAGTAAGAGTAAGAGAGAATAGTCAGTAGTGAGTAGGTAGTGTGTGTGAGGGAGAGAAACAGGGAGAGAGAAAGATGTAGTGACGAGTACTTACTTTGCCAATGGAATGTTATCACGATCAGCGTATGCATCATACAAATATTCACTGGAAAACAAACACACCCGCCCAATATTAGACAGTGTCACATGACAATGTATCTAGAGGTGGAGGCGGAGGCATAGGTAGTGGTACAAGTAGAGGTCCTACTGAGTACTTAGTACTGAGATCACATCACATACACAAATACCTACTCCCGCTACTCATCTTATTCATATTGTATGTGTGTCTGACATCATTATCACAAACTATATATACATATGTAATTGTAAACAAATACATACTTGTTATAAATATCAAATAATAAGAGGAATGCAGAAATCATAGATTAAAATAATGATGGTGACATTGAGTGAAATGAGTCTTAATATCTATTACAATACAATACAATAATAAGTCAGACACATACATACTACATAATATATTAGTACTGTAGAAAATATGTAATCAGCAACATAACATAAAGCTTACTTAAGCCACAAACAGCACAGAATACAACAACATTATTACATAGGTAGCCTACCTACACAGTATACATACAACTGATGTAGGTAATAAATCCAGTACCTACTCCTACTAAATGTATAATATATATGAACAAAGCTAAAATCATAATAAAATAAATACTATGTATCTCAGTGGTGACTCTGACTGGTAACAAACAAATCACTATACTGGTTTGCTTGTCCCTAATGTTTTCTTGTAAGTACATGTATCATTGTTTAACTGTTTGTGCTCTATGGAATAATACAATAAAAATACCTACAAAAGTAACAAAAACATTCAATTAATAAATAAGTTTTCAGTATCGAAATTTGGGAATTTTAATGAATTGAGGACAAAGCCCAATGAAATTTTGGAAAGTGGTTGGGAGTATAATACAAGTAGGTAGGTACTATACACACATTGTGCTACTCAGGTTGCATGATTCAGTAAAATACTTCAGTCATTTTTTCTTGTTAATTCTTCCCAATAGACAAGATGTAACACATTTTTACCTTTCCTCACACAATTAATGTTAATTAAAATCTATATCTACATACACATTATACTAGGGCAAAAAACAGCATAAATGTTTTAAATATAATTTCCCTGATTTCACACACACATTCCACTCTTGTCAACTGGGTTTTAATGTATTATACTTAGAAGAAGATAGGTACATACTATATTATCCATGGTGACAGGAAAGTTGTTCGATTTACATATTTTCGAACGCACAATACTTCGAAAAACAACATTTCGAATGTCAATAATTCGAAATACAAATTTTCGAATGACAATAGTTCGACGCACTTTATTTCGAAAAACATATTTTCGAACGAACAATTGTTCGAAATTACAATTGTTCGAAAAAAGTTTACTGGCTAAAGGCGTAAGCCAATATAGTGTCGCCGTCAACACAACTGCGTGTTGTACCATATTTAATAATTTGTGAACTAGGTATAATGTTATGTGTATTTAGACACTGCATAATTCTAAATTTTTCATAATTTATTGTTTGTTTATGCAAAAAGAGTTTCAATAATAATACCACAAAAGTGTATTACCTTAAGATCTCTGATAATTTTCTATCAATTATTTTTCACTGGCAACAAATGACAAAAGGCGGCAACATGGCGACACGAAACTCAGTTCAATAAGTACCAATGTCATTTCTTGGCTACTTTAGTTAAAAGAAAATAATAATACAAAAAATAATTAGATTTTTTTTTTAGAAAATGTAAGAAGCCGTAAATCTCAATAGTAAGTATATCCAAATTTAAAGTTTAGAAACTACCACTAATTTACGCCGGAATCTAATTTATGGATTTCAAGGTACACTATTTTTGCATTTTTAAATAAATTATTTTAAAGACAATTTGCTAATTTAATATTTTTTGTAAAAACTAAACGGATGTATGTCCCGGGATTTCACCTCAAATGACGATGTTTATATTATGATTCGAAGAAGAAAAAACGTGTGCTTAACTAAAATACCTATTTTACTAATATTACTCAGTTAGTAATAAAAAAAAAACTGTATTAACTAAAATGTCAAAATACGGAAATAAATCATTTTGATAATATTCATAATCAGGTACCGTACTTAGTAAGTAATCGCCTCATTTTCTTAGTAACACTAAAAGTGACATTAGCTCCTTATGAACTCATCCACTTCATTCGCAGTTGGAGGGAACCTGTATAAATCGCAGTCTGTTGGATGACGTATGTAAGGAAAAGTCAAAACATTGCGACAAAAATGGGGTTTTGGTAGTCGGTTGAGATATAAGACAATCCTATTTATATAACCCGCCTCGAAACTTTGCAGAAAATTAAATATATTCCTGTAAAATGGGAATCGAATTATTGTGATTCGATGATTTTGCTTTTCTAACAAATGTGAGTTCGAACATATTACTTTCAAACTATTGTTATTCTGATTATTGTTTTTCGAACAACTGTTCTTCGAACATTTGGAATTCGAAATACTGTTTTTCGAACATCTTTCATGTAACCATTATCCATCACCTAATATTGACTGAGAAGTTCAACTTGTGGCACTACAAGTATTTATTCTTATGTGAATATATTTTATGGGTAGAAAATACATAGAGCAATACAATATAAAAATATACTTAATAATTACAATAAGTTTTCTACTAAACACTCCTTCCAGCTAATCAGATATTATATGGAAGTTTTACAGGCAAAATAAATAAAAGGGAAAACAAATCAATGGCTCAATGAAAGAAAAACAAACTCTCTACAAAATAAAATAGAGGTGTTGTGTTTTAAATAATACAAACATTATATTTCACGTGTTTATTGAGTAATATTTGCATATAAACATAACAAATGTCTTGGTATTAGATACTGAGGCTGAGAATATTAACAGATTAGATATTGTTATTATGTACCTAGTTTACAAGTACAGTACAAATCACAGAATTCATGTACGGATAGCAATCAAATGGATCCAAGTATAAAATACATTCCATAAGTTACTGTTGGCCTCTAATAGATAGAGAACCTCAATGAACCACATTGTAGTTGTTAGGTTAGGTTAGGTACATCATATTATATGTGTATATGACACTTAAATATTACTGGAATTTGTAGTTGAGTTTGTTAACTACAGTCAAGCCATCGATTTGTCCGACTGAGCAGTGAATGCATTTCTCTGTAAAAATATAATACAAAGTATTTTGGTTGCATTCAGTTTTTATATGGAGAAAATACAAAAACAGAAATACTCCAATACCCTGTCCACTAAAACCACCAAATTAATATAAAGTCACATGTACATTGGGCAAAATGTACAATATGATCTAAAACATAAAACACAAAAGATGAATAGTGTGTATGTTGTACAGTGTATGGTACACCATTACAATATATTAGACCATTGTGCGGGGTAGTGATAGATGAGATGACAGATGTAATGAAAGTCGACTACTTAATAGTGGATTATAATGTGACTAAACTAAGCACTAAAATTAACTCAACAGGAAATTAATTATTTGTATCGACTGCTGTATTATCCAAAGGAGAACACTAAGAAATTTATGTACATCAGCTTTCATCCTTGACCTAACTGCAATCTCATTCCATATTTAGAAAACACTGATCCTTGTATTAAATATACATATCTTTAACTAAGAACTTTCAACGACAAAATATTTTTCATTGTATTCATAGTAAAAATCATGCAAACTTACTTAATTCACTTTAAAAATTAAACCTCCATCCAGATACCCGTGAAAAAGTTATCTATGCATATTGCTTACTCTAATAAATGCAATAACAATA
Source organism: Ceraclea dissimilis (assembly GCA_963576895.1). NCBI lineage: Eukaryota > Metazoa > Arthropoda > Insecta > Trichoptera > Leptoceridae > Ceraclea > Ceraclea dissimilis. The sequence goes on from OY756361.1 coordinate 4,929,378, forward strand.
TTTATATAAAAAATACTGTCACATTACTGGTAGCGTATTAGTTTTAAAATTTTAAAATTCCAATATTAGAATATTTATGAGGCGAGAGTGAGATAATTTCAGGTTATAGACATTACTAATATTTAAAGAGGCCTGCTGAACAATATTGGCGGTCATACAGGATTCCTCTCTAAAATAAATGTTTAATAATAAAAAAAATCTCCACCTATCAATATTCTGCTGTTCAAAATAATACTATTACCATCTATTGAAGGGACATATGGATAGCGAGTGTTTTATGTATTAGATAATAGTACATACATAATATTATATACACAAGTAACCAATGGACACAAAACGACTCAAAATAATGCTACACGAATGAATGCATATAATAATCTTAACAACACGAATAAAACGCAAGCAATTGAAAGGAAGACATTCATTTTTCATAGAGTAGATAAATGTGACAACAACAAAATAAAATGACAATGAAAGAGCGCAAATGTGTGAAGTACAAGTAGTTACCTATCCCAGTGAACATTGACGGGGTCGTGGGGTCAATTTACTGTTAGTTTTGCTTTGCAACGGACCTTTGCCGTTGTACGCCTATCACTGCAAACCAAACATTACACTTGTCAAACCAAAATCTCTCCTAATCATAACAAAGCTCATGCTGTACACAATATACAAATATATATACATTATGTGTAGGGATGTTGTATAAATGATATTATGTTATCAGACAACACACCCACACTGCGTGGACTCAGTGGAGGAAACCCTATCCAACTATTAACTACCTGGAATATAACCGGCAGTCAGAACATTCCTAGGCAAATTACTGTGTCTCAGGAGTGGTACTGAGGAACGCAGATATATTCAACTATTTTTGATCAATTTCCTTTAACTTACCTATTTTGTACTGTTGGCTCTTAAATCCAATACTAAATGCTGTGGAACAATATCTGCTGAATCACTTGGTATATAATTAGTTCCTTAAACTTTTAGGATTGATTGATTGTAAGCATTTTAATACGCCATGTAGTTAATAATCCACATCAATCTATGTTACACAAATCTACTAATTTTCAGAACACATTCTGATCTATGACATCGACTAATGCAATGTTGATGACAACAAAAAGGAACAAATTATGTACCAAATATTTTGGCAGCCATTGCTCTACGCATCAGTGTTTAGTTAATGAATTTGCAGTTCAAAATAAAAGTAAAGTTGAAGATTCAAGGACATGAGTTTTTCCTTATGATTTATGGGACTTGTTCCAGTAGTAATATATAAGATGAGTGGTATACCCATAGTCTGCATGCATGTACTACATAAGTTATGTAAGTGTAGTAAATATAAAATAATATTCAGAGGTACATTATATAAATGTAAATATATAATTATATTATCAAGCAGATTCAAAGTAAAAGATTATTAAGATATATCAAGATTGTGTTTTAATTCATTACTTTTTCAAATTCCAATCAACTACTTAATTGATATTTATGATTTTTATTTTTAAAACGAATAATTCATCCTTGATCAATGTCACATTTAATTATTACTTTGTTGGTTTTATTTATTTTTATGCATGCTATAGTATGTACATAGGTAATAGTTTTTTCTGTGTACCCATGAATATTCTGAAATGATTGATAGAGAAGTATGTGTAATAATAATAACATTTTGCACGCAAACACACAGCCAGGCAAATTTCCCCATTTTGATACACCTAGTCAAATACTAATTTCTCAAAATCGACATTTGTTAGGTTGGTAGACACAACACAAATTAATTGTTAATTTCCACAGTTATTTCTTACAAAATTAGGAATTACTAGATAAACACAACCATTTCCTTAAGAATAAAATAAAAACAAACATTTGCACTCTTTAATTGTTGTACATAAGATGCAATACATAATACATAAAGGGCAATCCATTCCATAATAAAATACATATATTAATAATAGCTTAATATTATGTTGATAGAGTGAATAAGCATGATAGAAATATTACATACATAGGTAGGAATAATAAATAATAAGTAAGTATTTATATTGTGATTGAACCAAAGGTGACAAATAAAGGTGAATATTCCTCTGGCCTCAGAGTGTCTCAATGGAAATAAACATTTTGAACATAGATTTACATCACAAGCATTTATGTCTCCATGAATGAGGGGTGCGTGATGTATGGTATGATGTATGTGGTGTATGTATTATACTAGTATGTCATGTATGTAAAGATGACTTCATGGAAATGTAATCCTGACAACAGTCCAATATAATATAATAATAATATATAGCAATGTATGTAACATCAATTACATGAAAAGTTTTATTATTATTGTACTTGTGTGGTATTAGTTTCAAGGTAGATAGACAATATAACACCCTTGTATGCCCTTTGCACAATATCACACCACTAGGCAGACAGATATGAGCGATAGAACCTTAGCAAACTACAAAGCAGTCACAATACCCACACCTCCCTCCACAATAGTCCCGCAAACTTAAAATACCTTATACATATCTTTTAAAAAAGAATTAGTGATATACAATCCCCAAAAGTTGTATTGAGCAGGTCTGTACTATAAACAGTCATATCCTAATCAATTACCTTACAAATGCCTTACAAACACACTACCTACATAACATTTTATGTTGAATAAAGTATACCTATTCATAAATAAAACCCACTAATATAAAATGCGGACAATATTTGGGTGCAATAATAAAAAGTACTTACGCTTCCACCAGCGGTCCAGGATAAGGGTCTGACTTCTGGTACAGAGTAGCCAGCTTCACAGATATCACAATCAGAGGAATGAAGAGTAAAATACACCACCCTGATGCGAACCAGAAGCCATTCTGTAATAATACAACAAATTAAAGTTAACTTATTGAACCAACAATGTATGAAACTCTCTACAACGGGTAGTGCACTATATTATATAGTAGGAAAAAATAGGTATTCTTTGTGAATTTATTTATTGATTCATTCATGGCCTAATAGTCCTGAAATACGTGTAATATAAATAAATAATACGTCTAATGCAAGTGTACTCACAAATGGTAACAAAACTTTGTTGCAGGATGCATTGAGTGTGGCATTATATACATTGGAGAGTGGACCACATTTCCCCACATTGTTTTGGATCTGTCCCACTACACGCTCCAAGTACTGACTCACTTGGTCAGCTATGCCAGTAGCAAAGACCCGTGTCAACTGAAAGATTAGACAGGGCAATAAAATTATTATTTAAAGTTACAAAATCATGTTAAATAATTAGTGCGTATAATAATATCTGCTTACATTCCTAACAGCTTCTGGTCCCTGGACTGACAGGTATGCTTCAGCATCTTCAGTTTCCACAATAAGTGATGTGACAGCTTCTTTGAATGAAGAATGGTTGAACTTTAATCCATCTCGAAGTTCAATGGCGGTATCCTATGAGAAACACAAATACATCAGGAAAAACTTGGAAATATATACAAAATACTCAATTATCAATGTTCATACAGTACACAAGTGTAATACTACTTGCCTCAAGTAAACTACATAATATTGCAAGTACAAGCAGGTACGACTTACATTAAGCAACTCCGCTTCCCTTATCATGGGATTAACCAAATTTGTTTGATAAGTCTCCAAATGAAGAGCCTGATTTTTCATGTTAGCAGTAACAGATGCAAACTCTGGTCTGTTTGATATTTTCTCTGCAGTTTCACGGAGTTGTTTGGCTAAAGACACTAGATCTATCGATGTTATATTTGTAACCAGCTGAAAAATATTAAATTAAGTAAGTATATATAAATGGGAATATAAGTGGATGGGATCCCGCAGGAGAGGGAGGAGTGGAGGAGAAGAAGGGAGGCCTACGTCCTGCAGTGGGCAAACGTGGGCTGATGATGATATGTAAATACATTCTCCCTCAATTTCAGAAAGATGAAGGAATAAAAGAAATGAAAATTTATTCTTATTTGATATCATACAGAAGAGCGACCAGTGGAGGAATGAAATTTATCTAGTGAAGGTAAATAACTACTTATACATGATATGTGTGAGTATATTTGTGTTGGATTACGTAGTGAATAAACTTGAAATAAGTACAAAGCCTCAGTCGGCATCTACTTACCACTTGTGTGAATCTATCGAATGGGAAATCTGAAAGACCACTGTCAGATAATTCTTGTAGTTTCTGTTTAGCTGAATCTTTCAGAATAACGAAGTTATCATGCTCAAAGGAGATTGTCTTGTAAACGACGTTAATCTTGTCTTCCAGCTCCTTCTCAGACTTCTGTTTTAGAACTGTCAAATCTACCAGTTTATCTAATCTTAAAACCTAAAAATAGAGACAAATTTAAGTATGCGAATTCCTCTAGCCCACTATGTGCACAAGGCATAGACCACTAAGGAACATGAATATTCAAAATATTGCTACATATTATATCTACCTCATAAATCGTCTTATTGAGATGACAAGCTGTAATCACATAACTCATGTTGAAATCTTTTTTCGCTTTATCTTTGAACAGAATTTGTTCCAAGTTTATGACTTCGTCCATCAAAGCAAACATTTGATCATCGCTGGGATTCCTAGAACAACAATAAACCGTGTAATAAAATTCACTTAACTTTAAAACGATAGTAAAAACAAATATATTGTTAGAAAATAATGATACCTGAGAGGATCGCAAATGGCTCTCTGAGCAACTATTCCAATCACAAAGTAGATCAAGGTCAAAGCAATCAATAATATTCCTAACAGGAACATGAGACCAACTCCCCTGAAATATTTAGATAAGCATAAGTACATATTTATGCATAATATATGTATGTAATATCATGTAATTGCAGGCATGTATGTGATATTATATAGCTTACATCATTAAGAACTGGCTACCAGCTCCCTTGTTACAACAATCATCACCATATCCATCAGGTCTCTTACCACAAATACCACACAACAGACCCATCACAACACATGTCAAGATCTAAAATATTCATAAAATAACATTTAAACACATTTAATTAAATACATGCAGAATATTCATTGTACTGAATCTTTTAAAAACTTTAAAATAATTAATTAATACTTTTAATCCCTTGAACAGGCTTAGTCTAGCGCAAAGTAAAAAATTAAGTACATACTAATTTTATTTAGGCATATAAGTTTCTTTTATTGAAAGAAATAGGTATGTATTATTATTATATTTAACAAAAAAAAAAAACATTAATATGTATAATTCACATACCAACAAAAGTATGCAACACATTCCCAATCCAATGTACCACCCATATATTGTATATTCCTTAATATATTGTTCCGCTAAATCAACATTGGGTTCTGCTGTGTCCTTTATTGCTTTATTTGCATTATCCACTGCCTTGTCTAATTGTTTAGAGAATTTGGATACTTTCAAACCTAAAAATTTACACAGCAACATGTAATAACAGGAAAATTCAATAGATTCTTAAATGAGTGTGGTAATGAAGATTTATTCCTACCTGCATTCTCAATGGCAGTTTCTAGGACTGGTATCTGTTCATTGACGGAAGTCTCGATACTATGTTTAATATCATTGAACACTTGTTGTCCTTCCTTCACTTCATCCTGTATGTTGCCGTCTATCAAGGAGGATACTTTAGCCAATAGTTCGGAAACATCAGGTAACTACAAATTAACATCAGGTAAGATACCTATTAATATAGTGTCCCCATGATAGTACAAAATATGGAGATCTCTTAAGGATACAGAATAAAAATGGATAGATGCAACAGACTAATATACAAACCCTTGGAAAATATTTATCCAGCATCTATACAGAGCAGCATGAAAATTACAAAAAATACTTTTATTCAAAAGTGAATCATTCTGTCGTATGCACACTGAATAGTGCAAACATAATACGAAGCTACTGTACATTGGAAGCTTACGATACAAAACTTCTACTAGCAAACAAAAATGATTTACCTGACTAAAGTCAATACCAGATGTATCCAACTCTCCTATTTTATACTTGTTGAGAATTTCCCTGCACTGTTTCTGTTCGCAACTGTGGAGAGTAACTAATAACTCTTTCTTCACACGCCTTAAACCTGTATAATCCAAGTAGAAATATGTATTATACCAAATAAGAATAACATAGGTATTTAATTCTTATGAATTTCATCGAAATAAAATACGAACCATCATTTAGTTGTGAAGCATTAACCCTGAGGTCCTGTGTGACTCTCCTCATGTCCACAAGATTCTTCTTGACTTTCCCGAGATCATCTACCATAGTATTGAGCGTTGTAACTGATACAGCCTTGGAAAACTCAGCTAACTGATCAGATACTTTGGCACCTCCAGCTGTGTATAAAATATAAATATACATACACATCAGTTAACAAATGATCTACTGTTTAATTCAGAAAATATGAAAATAAATATTTATGACTAACTTTTGAGCATATTGAGCAATGCATTTTGCAGTTCTTTGTAGTTTTCATTGAGCAATATATTGACATGTCTATGAGTAGTATCCAAGTAAGTGCGCGTGTCTCGGAGACTGTCTCTAGCAGCAGGTGGGAGGTTATGGACTCCTTCTTGCATCCGTGAGTTTGTTACAAATGTGCAAACCAAACCAAACCTGTAACATAAATTATTATCTTTACTTTACCATTTTACTTAAAATAATAGGAATGTATTATAATATGGGAGTATACTCACATGAACAATGTAGCAGTGCATATGAGTAACATTGCCAACATGACCTTCTTGCATTTGTCATGTTTCTTGTCGAATGGCTGAGAGCGTGCACCACACTTTCCTGCGCATCTGCAGCAGCAGAAGCAGAACCTACAAAATGAAGCACATGAAACAAACAAACATAGAAATGCCGTCTATGAACAGAGAGATGAATATTCACCAACATGGATAAAAAACAATGCAATATAAGGGCACTCACCCAACAATAGGTAAGAAGACTCCAAAAAGCACAGCAATGACCACAACAGCAACAATACCCACATAGTGCGCCGCCACTGTCTGCCATTCTTCAGCCAAGTCTCCAGCCAACTCAATGTGACCATCATGAACACCCAGCAGCCCTACAACAATAGAAAATATAATTCCTATTACGTATTTGTTGTAAATGTAAATAATTTAATGCCACTCAAAAGGAACAACTGATGGAAAACTTTATTTTCCTAGCCTCTGTGAATTGGAAATGTGCGTATTTCTTTACAGAATGCAGGAGTCTAAGGAGGACAAGTACCTTATCCTGCTCCACCCATAGAGTCTGTTTATTACATAGATATGTGCCAGGTGCGTAACAAAGCATGCCTATACTCAATTAATACGCAATCAATTCCATCATTTTATTATTGGCAACGAGTAGGTATATTATTAGGTACCTATATTGTTATATTATAATATATGGTGAATAATAGTGGAGCACTTCAGGTACTTTACCTATTATATTACAGGTGCCTACCTATCAGTCACATACTGCAAACTACGTATGTATAACAACATAATGTTCAAGAAACACTTGTTACAGACATACCTATACTTCCGTTGTATAGGTACTAGCACTAGGTACACCTACTGTTATAATATACCTACGTACATAAGTATACTGCAGCTGCAACTGTAACTATGGTACCTTGACCTTATCACGATCATTATATCTACCTACCTAATTATACATAATTCTATGTGGAAGTTACAAAGAGCACGTGCGTTGCTTGCCTAACATCATATTATGACTGCAGAAACTCAAGTCATCTAACTTGAACTATCTACGACATGTTTTGGACTCTTTATCAATGAATAAAAAAACTAATTAAAACATTGTAGTGGTCTGGGTAGGTTGGCCGGTGTTAAAGAGATTTAAAACCACTGGGCCGGTAACAGTATGGAAAATAAAGGGGTGAAACAGAGAGGTAGCTCCAATGGTTACCATGACAACTCGGAATATAGAGACTGAAGGGGGCGCGGTTTCACGATGGACCATAATATTCCAATTTCCCTATCACATGTCGTCATGCGTCAGCCAATTCGTAATTCACAATGTTGTAAAACAATTTAGATTAATTATTATTAAGACTAATAAACTTCATTCGTAGCAAGTGTTGACTCATACAACATTGACAATAATACAAAGAAATATTAATAAGTCAATGAGAGAGGGTAACAGTCTAAATTAAAAATATTAATCAGAAAGACAGATACAACTTCCCCTCATACTTTACATCTTGAAATAACAACTTAAAATAATATATCAATGCATTCAATTCATTCATCATGTTTTGTTATAGGTAAATTAATCGAATTCAGGAGTTTTTACCACGATTTTCAAGAACTCGATACCCTGTCTTGGCTTCGACAACATTATATAGGACAAATCAATTCAGTATACTTAGGTACATGAACCATCCATCTGTCATGCCAATCTAGAGCTGTTCTTATTTAACGGTAAATCTAATGGTTTATACATTTATTTAATATGCCTACCTAGTACCTAGTATAACATCATAAAATCCATTACATTATCCGTCATACAACATAAAGTTTACATAATACAATTCAGTATCACAATAGATATCTGTTATTTTAATGTAATGATTAATGAATGACTGTAATGAGATACGAAACTAACGTAGACTTAGAATGAAATCTTCATAGTATTAATGAAGACAATGCCGAACTTAATCGTGAAGTATGAAGCTAATAAAATTCAATTCCCAAAAAGCCTTGCGCGAAAAAATTATGGAGGTGCTATTTCATAGCATGCTAAATATGGCAAAACAAAAGTTTTGAGAATAATATTATTATTATTTTACATAAATTTATATATTTCTTATCAGTTATTTTGAGAATGTTGCTATGTCTATCGATGACTTCGAAAATTTGGAGGCTTGTAGTACTGTAGTCGTAGTAAACTTGAAAAATAAATTAAATTAGGTACAGATAGATAGATCTATTATAATATGTGTAATATAATGATAAGTGCTAACAAGTAATAGGAAGAGGTAATAGTAATTAGCTCTACCGTTATATTGTAAGGTACACGTACCAGTGTACTCTCACAAGTTCATACTACATTATACATACATGTAGGCAAGTATATTGTAATGAAATGATAATGACTAATGTATATTGTTGTACACCGTACAATATACAGCCGATTATGATTACCTGTGTTTTGATAGACATACGCGACACGATAGCAATAAACGAAACCTGTTGACTAGTAGAAATTACTTCAAGGTCATTTATACGCCAGAGATATTGACAACCAAGTAAATATCTAACCTATACCTACATAAAATCACGTGTTCTTTCCGATGGGTATACGATTTTTAAACACTGATATTTCAGACACAATGCTTGTATTTTAAGCCCCGCACATCTGAGCTTAATCCTGTGATATCCGTGATATCTGGATACGTGAATTCTTCCCAATGTTAGGCTGATGAGTTTATACGTCAATCATGAATGGTAATATATGTAAGTCAACGTGCGTTGGCAAGTCTATGAAATCTACACCTAGGAAGATGGTGCCAAAGATACATTAACGTATATTAATATAAAATATTTTGTATTAATTGCATTAAATAACAATTTATCGTGTTTCAATGAAACCTTGATGATGTCTTTGTTCTCTTTCATAGCTTGTGTGCACAAGTAACTAGATTATTTTATTATGAGAAAAATATTACTATAAGATAATTTATGGCCAAGGTCGAAATTTACACAATTTTTATACTATATACTAACCAATTAAATATTATAATAATAATACCAAACTTTATAAATACAAAATCACGATAGTCTATGTGGGTATACAGAACGTACATTAGGTGTACATAATATGTAGTTAAGTAACACTGTTAATGTAGGCAATTAAATTAAAATAAACAATAACGTAAGAATTTTTAATCAATAATTTTTCAGCCAAATCGTTCAATTATGTGAAATTGTAAAAGCACGTAATAGTGATTGAAATAAACTTTTATACTCTTGAAAAAGGGAAGAAATAAATAAATAAATAAATTCCTTAAATAATCCATCTAACTGACAATCCCGTGGTTCCTTCCTTGTCCTTCATCCCATCCACATTTATATATGTATTTTTATGTATGTATAAGTATTCTATATATTATTATTATTTTCATATTTATTTATATTTATTTATATTTTTCTTATTTTTCATACACCTGTATGTAATGTGTACATCAAATTAATGTCACAAGTGGTTGGTTGGCAGATATTGCCTACGGCAATAAACCCGACATTTGGAAGATATGTTTTCTTTTCAATAAAGATTTTTTTATTTATTTATTTATTTAAGAAATTGAACAGTGGACCCCTCAAAAATCTCAAACAATCTCGTGTTTAGAAAAATGCGTCCAACAGGTTGACCGTTGAGGAATCGTATAGGAGATAATTTAAGCATACATGTCGATAATCAGGTAGCAAAATTAATAGCCCACCAAAGGACAATGGGCAAAAATGTATGGAACCTGGTCCAAGAGCCTCCACAAACAAGACATACAGGAAACGAAAGAACATACTTGTCTTACCATTCTGGCGAAATACCATCAAATTCTATCCCGGGACATTCTCGCTATGATTTTTTTTTGTCTCAGGTATATAATGATATGATTTAAAAATTAACATGATTCACAGATTTTCGAAGTATTTGGAACCTGGTCCAAGAGCCTCCACAAACAAGACATACAGGAAACGAAAGAACATACTCGTCTTACCATTCTGGAAATTCTGGCAGTCTGTGAGGGCACTTGGACGAAGTTCCTAACATTTACCAAAGCATACACCAAGTTTTTCGTAATATTAAAGGAGAATGCTCATTCAGTATGAAAAAACCCAGGCCCGGCGCAAACAAAATGTATCTCAAACGATAGGTAAAAATGAGTAATTAAACACTCCATAGGGGGCATCATCGAAATCAATGGCCTAATGTGTGAAATACCTATTCTAAGTTTACAGGGGTCACATGAATGTATTAGTAAAAGGAGCATTAAACAGTAACAATTGTGGTTTAAAAGCATATAATATGATGAGTAGGTATAAGGTAGCCCGTCTAATTTACCAGCCTTGGTCCCTCCACTACCGGATGGAACCAAGAAATAATAATTTTTAAAATATCGTTACAACATAATCACTCCTGAATTTTCACAATCACCGTGTCTCCTGAATTTCGAATAGGTATTTTACTCATTTAGCCATTGATTTCGATGATTCCTCTTATGTAGTATTTAATTACTTATTTTTACCTATCATTTGAGTTACGTTTCGTTTGCGCCAGACCTTGTATTTTTTTACATACTTCATGAGCATTTTCCTTTAGGCCTATATCCAGCTGTGGAGGGACCAAAGCTGATGAAGAAGAAGACGGAGAAGACGGGCTACCTTGTACACATCGTATCATACCCTTTTAAACCGCAATTGTAACTGTTTAATGCTCCTTTTACTAATACATTCATGTGAATTCTGTGAACTTCGAATAGGTATTTCACACATTAAGCCATTGATTTCGATGATGCCCCCTATGTAGTATTTAATTACTCATTTTTAGCTATCATTTGAGTAACATTTCGTTTGCGCCGGGCCTGGGGTTTTTTTTGAGCAATCTCCTTTATACCTGGGACAAAAACGATCATAGCGAGAATATCCCGGGACAGAATTTGATAGTATTCGGCCAAAATGGTAAGACACGTATGTACTTTCATTTCTCGCAAGTCTCGTTTGTGGAGGCTCTTGGACCACTTTCGCCCATTCTCCTTTTGCTAAATAAAATATCTACCTATGTAGTATGTTTACACCCCTTACCACCACCCCATTATACAACCCCTTCACGATTCAATGGACTGCATGCTTTCCGCTCATAGACTTCACGTTTACGTGTTTTAAAATAGGTATCTAGGCTATGTTCCAAAGCTTCATACTAATATTGGGTATTAGAAGGTGCATACCAAGCGGTAGTTAGTTATTGGGGATATTTTGTAGAGTTAGCAACGTGGGTGGGTGTGTATAGTGTATACCATACAAGCGTTTCGTTTTATAAATAGGTACCTCTACGTGGTGTGTCTTACTATAGATATCTATGTCCTATACATGATTCTGAAATATCTACACCATTCATTCGTTTATCTTAGCATAAACATGTTCTTCTCACACACTCTGAAAATCAAAACACTGCTTTCATACATACAATGCGAGTACTTGTACCTCCACCGAATGTAATGACAGTAGAATAATAAACATGATGGAATAGAAACATATGGCAAACCAACCATAAACCAACATTGTTTTGTGTAGAGAAACTTTACTGAGCAGGAACAATTCATAAAACAAACGTGTAATGGTAATGACTAATGAGTTAACAAAATTTCATCTTGGACAACAAATAAATGAAGAGGGCCGCAAGCGCCTGACATGGTTGTGAACTTGGATCTAAATTGGAGGCCCAACCCCAGCAAAATACCAACAAATAAAAACTATTCAACCTTTTGCATAACCAAACTTTAAAAAATAGGTACTGAATTAGCTACGCATAGTTTACGGTTTTAGGCGGGGGACGACGTGTTAGATGTGGTAAGAAATATTTTATTGGAACTCACAGGGCTATTATTTTAATAAAATACAGATATAAGCTGATACACAGATAAATAGATAATATGAAACAAAGTCTTCACACGCAAACCTCGACCTAAATAAATGACAAAATATTTATTATCAATTAAACTACACGGCGCCACTGACTTCCGTTCAAACTTAAATCATAAATTGCCCACTAATTAATAAAAATGGAAACGTCAAAGGCACTTTTAAATGTTGAGAGCGTCCTACCATAATGTGATAATAAGTTGATCAGAACCAACTCAAAGCTAAAGCCATTTTCTATAACAGCATTTATACTTATCCTATCGTTAGCAGACATGAAACAATAAATCTGCTAAATCTATAGGATATAGAGATTTACCTACATAATATAGAAGACTCCAGTAATACAAACTTAACAAAATAAGATGATTTGGAATTTGGAACTCAGTCAAACACGTGACCTTCATCATAAACGACCTCTTAAAAGAGATTACGACTATGTATTTAGTATTCACGTAACATCTTATTCAATCAAAGCTGTTCTTCAAACAACGAAACATTTTGTATACTAATATTCTACCAGAAAGAAGCCCCCAAAGGGATTTGCACTAACTGTGGAGAATATCTCAATATCTCTCCTATTGGTGCCACTGCCTAATACGTACACTGAGAAAGACAAAATGTCAAGTCTCTAGGGAGAACGGTTTATCCGTTATCACTGTTGGTATAACTCATTTGGAGTGCACACTGCACATTCATATAGACTTGCAGATGGAATGAAAAAGTTGGTCGTATCAAACATTGCTATAGTGTAAAATTAAACACACTTTAATAAGGATGCGTCTGATTAATCGTAGGGCACAATTTACGCATGTGATGGATATATAGCAAGTAGTATCCACGTACTTATATGTGCCTGACGAAAAGGTTCATGATATTGCGCTCACGCTAATTATTATATGCATTATTTTATGACATCACTACTATAGGTTGTCTTATTTAATATCACCACTCACCAGTCCCAAAAGGAATGAAAAAAGATGAAGAATATTTAAGTAGAGGGGAAAAAATAAAATGTACAATGTATTGCATATAATAATGAAGACGGTTGGTGAGTACATGGTTGGCACAGTTGGTTGAGGCAGCAGTCTCTCAAACGGAAGGTGCCAGATTCAGACCCCGGCGATGGCGATGTATTCTACATTTTGCGATACTAGCCTAGTGCAAGGTGTGCAGAAGAGTATTTGGGTTGGTGTATGCGAGCCCAGAACCTTTTTTTATAAAACCGTTATTGTTTTCAAGTGCCTAATTGAATTTATTCTCTATTATGTAGCGCCGCACCGTAACATTCGAGTACTATAGAATTTGGAAACAATACAATGAAATTATAAAATCACATAATCAGGTATAGATATATCAAATACTCGTATCACAGATTGTGAACTAACTACAAAGAGACATCATACTATATAGGTATGCCGCTATTTTATAAAGTGGGTGCGATATACTTCTATAACGTGGTAGATAATTACTATAGTAATTATAAGTGTATCAATATGTGCACCTTGTCAAAAGATACATTATGAGAAAATTATTCTATAGAGATCTTTTGACTGTGCAACTTGAAAGTGCTAAAGAGTAGATATTAAAATTGTTTTACTGTGTTTACGAGTATAGCCCATCCCATGATCTATACAATTAGAGTTTAGAAATATTCCCTAAAATCGTTGCAATATCCAACACTACCAATTACCATAATTTACATCTCATGCCTGCTCATACCTACAATATACCTACCTAGATATATAGAGATTAATTTTGTACAAAAAAAAAAATAAAATAAAAATACTGTATTGAAAGAAATACAGTGTCATATTTTATTTTATTGATCAGAATGAACTTTCATAAGGTTTGGCCTGAAAACATTCCTCTTCATTATCTATCTACCTGAATCAGTGTATGAATGTGTTATCTAACAGCCCGGATACAGTACAGGTATTAGATGTACCAGGTACCTAGATGATAGATGTTACATAGGAGGTTCTAAGAGGAATCATATTGCGCAAGAACATCGTGATGTGTTGTGTGTTGGTGTTATTGTGATGGTCTTCACGCATCACAGAATCAATTAACATAATCCATTGTTTAGGAAACAACTAATAGGTATTAGGTACCTGTCTAAACTTATCTGCTACGTATTTTGTCAGCCATATGGAACTAGTAGTACTAGCAACATGTAATGCACAGGTAGGTAGAACACAAAACTATTAAACTAACTACAAACATCTAAGCTCAACTTTCATGACTTTACTGTTTTTTATATAGACAAGCAGGTAATTAAAAGAAAACTCCATACTCCTGTTTCTGCACACTTCGATGTCCAAATAAATAATCTGTAGTTCTTTGACACATGGAATAGGCGAGGCTCGTTTTCATCTTTAGAGAACAAAATATTTGGTAAATGATCAACTTGAGTAGGTATACCTATTACCTATTTCCGAGTAAGTTGGTGGGTATATTTCTAAGTACCTATACAGTTATAGGTAAAACATATTACAATAGAGTTATTATGATTATTATGAATAAAAAATATAAATGTCGAAGATGAGGTTATTGTAAATACGAGTAGCTACGTGTATGAGAACAGTTATTTTATACGTACACGCTAAGTACAAAAGTCTACTCCACCAAAATATTAAATTTCCTACATACGCAGTCAGTCAGAGGTTGATCCGGTTACTCTATATTACAGACATGAACTTCACACCTTCCTGAGATATCAAAGTGTATGCCTCAGCAACCATAAAATTATATTACTTTTAGTACCAATACACTGAAGGTGATAGGATTGATTAATGACTCATACTGGTCATCAGCAGAATGCCTTTCCTTTCATATAGCCCGAAGGTGAAAAATGCACTCGGTGCGATTGGAGATAGTTGTTAGTGACTAGTGTTTGAGACATGCCTATAATAAAGGTAAATCAATATCTATAATATGTATGTATCTATAAACACGTAAGATGACATGCTAACCTGAATCCAGCGTACCTACTTATACCTAGTCAACTCGATACACTGCAACTGTTGATGCTGGTTCGGTGGAAGAAATATCACGTTTTAAAGATGCCGAATACGAATGAACTAATGTCTCTTGAAAGAAAATTCATCCTTTAATTCACAATATTGTGGTGTTAACAATAATGTGTTATGAAATTACTTTACTAACTTTACTTTACCTAATAGGACAAACATATGTAGGTATTAGGCTAATACCTATGTTTGTAACATTAGAGCAGTCAGCACTCAGCGGAAAATAATTTGTGAAGAATCCGCATAATGATCTACATATGAAACCGGTTAGCAAAGAGAGGTTAAGGTAAATAAAAATGGACTTTTTCACTCATGAGTCTCATGCGATGACTATGACACACACCATACAGCTCTCATAGTTAGTGTTAGTGGGTAACGAGTTTCATTGTAATTATTAATTAGGTAAGTAATAGAAAGAAAACAGGTTAGTTGTAAATTTGTGAGAAGAGATTTATGAATACAAAGACATGAATGAACACACCTCGTACTTGTGTTAGGTAGGTACTATTTTTACCTATACTTATGTATACATGTATACAATACGTCTTAGGAAGGTAGAACCGCCGCTCGTTTTTTCTCTATTATAAATTAGTCACCGTGAAAGCTGTGTTTAGTTCTGTTAATGTATGTACTATGTACCGGACATCTTCGGATCTTACAAAAGAATATCTAATGGATTTCATTAGTTCATACCACACAAACTATCTCCGGTATCCGTAACAGAGATGCGAGTGCCTAATAATAAAATAACAAATAACACAATACTCTTTATTGTAAAAAAGGGAGTTTATCTAAATATGTCAGCTGATGAAGTAACCCTAAAATATCAAATAATCCTATGTTTAACTCTCTACTAAAGATTAGGTATTATATTCCAAGAATCAGTACACCACGACCACATACATATGTAGATATCACCAATAAGACAAAATATGTAGTAATAAATTATAATGTTCAACGCATAAGGAAAATAATAATTTCCGACAACACAATGTGCATTATAAAAACCGCAGTCGACGGAAATGAGATAATTCCAGATATGTTTTGGATTCCCAGTAGGTAAGGAGTCCGTGCGTATATTGGGTTTGGGTATAATATTAAATACGTATAAAAATAATATGTGTTTCAATCGGGTATTAAAAATTACATCAAAGTTGTTTCGCGGTATGTTATTTTATGACGTCATGCGATGTGCATTTGATGTGCATCACATAGATACTATACCTAATAGTACCTATACTGGTATGCAATGTTTTTCTCATTTGTATTAAACGAGGGATAGATATAGTTGATTCCGCTAGTTAGTGGTGACTGGTTCAAATCCCAGCTCTGACGTTATATAGTTAGTCATATACAAGTCCCGATATATAAAAAATAATTTTATGTAGATACGTACTATATTTAAAACTTAGTAAAATTTCCATTCACACTAGGAAATAAATTAATAATGAATAATAATTAAAGTATTTTGTAAAATGTCAGAACATTCGTTCCGCACGAGTTATTTACTTTTGCCTATGTAGTATGTACCTATGTCAGTTATATTACTATGTTGCAATACAATAAACTAGCTGAACTGCTAAGTTCTAACAAATAAATATTTTATTACAAACTCGGAGTCAACAGTACATATGGCACAAGAAAATAATACAATTATTTATTGATAGTGTAAGAGTACTGTCATGTAATATATAAATTATATTGCTCTATACAAATGTATTGTAATGTTCACTTAAACAATAAATAAATAATAATATGATGATGACATATTATAAGTTAGATACCTAATCAATTCATATTTCTATATATCTAACGTACTGGCAGTTTATTACTGAGTATAGTGAGTATGGATAAATAATATGTAGAATTATATTTACCGAATGTGTGAATGGAACCACATCATCCATATGGATAGTTCACTCGGAACTGAATTATCTTAACCTATTGAGCAACTCACATCTCAAACAGTTATTTTAATTTTCCCAAATCTATATCTACTATCTTACTACTACAACTTCATATAACTATCTACCTAGTACTTATAAGAGTATATTATTATCTTTCAAAAGAAGTAAAAGGTCGTGACACGAATCATGATATTTGCTCTTATTATGTATTATTTATGACCCCACTGGGTTGCGGATTTTTCGACCCAGTTTTAAACAAAAATGAATCGAGTAATAATAACGATCACCTAAAATAATTCTTTGTGTTCAACAAAGTTCTTGGCAGTATATTTAAACCAAGAAATGCATAATACCAACCTACTTTAATATAAACTTTACAGCTTAATACGGTTTAAGGTGCACCTAATGGTTCGTTGAGTTGCAGATTACAGAATATGAGAATACTAACAAAGTCTATATAACACAATGGTTAACCAATTGATCCACACAATATAGCCATAATATATATCCACTGCTACTCAAGGCTCGCGTAACATCCATCATACTTCTATACATCGACAGGTAACTAAATTACCTAATTAAATATTTCGTAGGAAGCATTAGAAGGTGAGTGATAAAAAAACTATTAGAATTTATAAACAAAATATTAAATAGAAATTGTTCACAAGGTCGCCACGGCCCAGGAATTCACAACATGATTTCATAAAACCATACAGTTATTATACCCAGTTCAAATATTTGATAAAATATAATAATTTTAATAATGTACCACGGACTATCAATAAACTTACGAGAAATTATAAGTATATTATAACATTTATAACAATATGGTAAGAAATTATACCTAGGCAAGTAATATACATATTACATATACTTATTACGTACGTACACAGTGCACATTCCATAAGATTAATGTCCCATGGCATATCGAAACACAAAGTAAATAATTAAAGTAATAATGCATCTATGTTCTAATAAATAATTAATACATATTGACAAATACCTTGCCTATTAAGTAATAAGTATTTGTCATTAACTTTCTGAATTCCCATATTGTAATCAATCATCGTTTTCATCTAAGTATTTACTTAGTTGGTATTTATTTAGTGATCATTTATAGTGACTTATCAGATCACTTAGCTATAGGGTTGCCACCTTTGTAAGAGCGTAGGCCCGGAGATTTGTAATAATGTGTAATAATAGTTTTTTACACATCATTACAAATCCTTTAACCTTTTTTTTTTTTTGGTCCACACAATAATTACAAACCCGGAGATTTACTATGCTGACCCGGAGTCCCCGTTTTTCTATGGGGGAAAACCGGGACCCCGGGTATCTTCCGTTTTTTTTTTTTTTTCGTCCACACCATAATTACAAACCCGGAGATTTTGTATGCTGACCCGGAGCCCCGGTTTTTAGATGGGGGGGACCGGGACCCCGGGGTTATTTTCCTTTTTTTTTTAATCATGACAAAAATTTCCCACCCGGAGATACACTATGCTAACCCGGAGCCCGGAGAACGCCACTCAAACCCGTAGACTCCGGGTCAAACCCGGAGAGGTGGCAGCCCTACTTAGCTATCAGTAGATAATCACATCATGTACAACAATTTATTTTAACTAAATATTGGGTAGATATGTATCACAAATTTATTTGATTCTTTATCTTTACAATTAAATTGGTATTTTTGTCTTTTAAGTAACGACCCTGTTCTAATTTTTACCATATGCTAGTGCTATAGGAAAATTTTAAATTAGATTTGATGAACCTTTGCTGTAAAAAAATAATTAAGTTTACGTGGTGGGTATTTCACAAAATTCCAAGAAAAACTTCATGCCATTTTTGAACGACTGTATCTCAGTTAATTTTAACATCATGATTTTTTTGTCAAACACTGACAACAAATTTTTGGAGATAGGTATTTTGAAAGAGTATACTTAAAATTAAAACTACCCGACCTTTTGCATGGCATACGTATAAAATTATGTTACTTTTTCTATAGTCTTGAATTTACATCTCAGTTAAATTTTAGTTTTTTGATACACCTTGTTAGTCTGCTTTACGCGACTTAGGTGTATTGCCTACTACGAGTATACCTATTATAAGCTGAAGATTCTCAGAAGAAGGAATTCCAGATAATTTAGTAAGCGATAAGAATAGAAGATGTATAATGTGATGAGATGACACAATACTATACGACAAGATGAAGAGAAGCGTAGTACCTACCCATTGCAATATAATAATATACATACTACCTACATACATATAGCACTACGATGTTGCATTATCTTCCAATGATTAAGTCTGAAATAGCAAAGCAATAATAAAGTAATTTAGTATAACGATAGATTGGTTTATCTTCTGACAAGGCATGCGGAACCAAATAACAATACATATTACGATGATGGGAAAGTAAATGCTCTAGATTCTATAACAAGCAGTGCCATAGCCACCATAGTGCCACATGATTCAACATCCAATAACAATATGAAACCATCCACTCACTGCTAGGAGTATTAGGGCCGTGCGAACTTTATACTGCGCCTGGGATGAAACTTTTAAATCAGGTGTCATTGTAACGTTAACTTACATGTTTATGTACACTGTACTAGAAACTACAAGTACAGCCTGCCTAGCTGATATTACAATATATTCGTATCTCAAATCAATAGTTACGGCAAATCTATTTCATCAGGTAGGTACATTATTGTACATACATAAATACATATAATAATCACCATGACAAAAGATTAAAAGATAATGTAAAAAGTCATAGCAATACAAATGAGGTAAATTCCATTGATAAATCCATTATTACGCGATAGTGGTTGGGGGCTACGACGTTTCTTAAACGGCTCTGACTATTTTATACATAATAAATGCAATATGCATACATGGAGTCTGTGAAACATCTCAGATCAAAAGACAATAGCAGATGTAAATTCAAATAACATGTTGTTTATAATTTATATAACTAGCAATGTAATGAAATATATAAGAAGTAAAAACATATTAACGCACACAATTCACAGGTGCAAGAATTAATCAAGACATATAGTAAACTATCAATTATAACATATAGTATATATAGTAAACATATAGTAAACTAACAATCAAAACTATCAAGGAATATAATTCCTCTGGGTTCAATGTTATACCTACATATAGTTTAATTAATAAGTTAATGTACATAGGTTCAATCTCGACAGAAAGTATCTTAGTAAAACAGTTTGATGCAGATACAGACACAATAACAGAATTGGATGCAAGAATCACTCGACCGTGTCCCGTGAGAAATAAGAGTATAGATACCTAACTAACTACCTATTGTGTTTGTGACTCGACAGAGAAAATGGGAGAAATCACTCGATCACTCATCGAACATGTTAACTCTGAAAGTGATCTAATGGCAATCACTAATAAGTTCCACACAATTACCTACCTTACAAGTTACAAGCAATAATATGTATATGGTAATCTTTAGAAAATGAAAACATCTCGTGTTTATACAACAGATAGGGTGAACATTAATAAGAAGCTTCTGTACATACAAGTATTATGTGTCCACTCAAGCAAGACACGCTCGTGTTGAAAACATGCTATGTAAAAATCTAAAACGAGCGTTGTATAGCAATCATCTTGTACAGAACACGTTATATATCGTATAATATGAGTTGATAGTACCTATTGTATAAAACAATGTCTAAATAAGCAGGTGGTATATCTAAGGGAAGGCCCTCCACTCGTTTGAGAGTGATCTTTCGTATTTAATGTAAAAATGCGAGTCAATTATCCCTAATTTTGATTGAAAATCACAGGTATAAATACCAGTAAGGTTAGTAATGCAACGATGCTGCTCTGTAAGACTAAGACATGAATGGCATAATGGCAATACCTGTAGCTGTATTGTGTGGTGTGGTGGTGATATCACCGAATTGATAGAGAATTACCAATATCCAAAGACCTTCAGCTTGTTGACTCATTCAACTCAACATTCTCTCCATCGCTATAAAAGTATAAACACTCTTAGACTTTATAGAGTTACCATATTAATATTATTATGTATAGCTAAATAACACCTTGTTATACCATATTATCATACTACTACATGGTGCAGACGTCCTGTTAAAGAAATGCATACCGCAGTTTAAATAGTATTTAAATGCACAATACCTATTGACGTAATAACCAGCGTTTCAATAATAATTGCCGTTTCATTCGCCGTTCCCGACAAAAATTTGAGACGAAAGACTTACAACATCTATTGGAAAATAAAACAGAAACTACGGATAACGGGCGTTTTATCACAAAAGATGATATGTAACCTACTTTGTTAGGTCAATTTCTATGAAATATTATAGACAAGTTCTTCAAATATAAAGTAAAAATGTAGGTATGTGCATTGTGCATATCCCAGTAACCCACGCCACGTTTTGAATAACCTTCAGATTTATGAAATAAATCAAACAAATGTTCAGCAGACATATTGGAATGGGAGACGTATTGAGGTTTAAACACTACTAGAAAGTTGAGAATTTTCTCAACGAAAGGCGGCAGATATCAACATTCACATAATAACTTATGCGAACTCCCTTGGGGAGAGGAGCAGGATGGATGTTCCGACGCTTACGAGTCGGCTTTGGCTGGCTTAAGTGATCACTTTATGCCCAGGGCAACGTTCACCCATTCCACCACATCCTGCTACCAAAATGAAATTTTTGGCCGTTGAGTATATAATACTCAACAACCTATTTCATATGCACCCAATTTCAGATACTACCGCCATCCGTTGAGGAGCGGTGTAACCTTTAGCAACCTATATTATAGTGAGATCTACCCACTTCTATAGGCGCCGGGAGCATTACAGCTTCCACCTTTTTGGTTACTGTGACCAGTGGAATTGAACAGTAACCAAAAAGGTGGAAGCTGTAATGCTCCCGGCGCCTATAGAAGTGGGTAGATCTCACTATAATATAGGTTGCTAAAGGTTACACCGCTCCTCAACGGATGGCGGTAGTATCTGAAATTGGGTGCATATGAAATAGGTTGTTGTTGTTGAGTATTATATACTCAACGGCCAAAAATTTCATTTTGGTAGCAGGATGTGGTGGAATGGGTGAACGTTGCCCTGGGCATAAAGTGATCACTTAAGCCAGCCAAAGCCGACTCGTAAGCGTCGGAACATCCATCCTGCTCCCCTCCCCAAGGGAGTTCGCATAAGTTATTATGTGAATGTTGATATCTGCCGCCTTTCGTTGAGAAAATTCTCAACATATGCCATCTGCGAGATGCAGACATGAAAAGCCAGTAATACCTAAATGATTTAGGTATCTTCCTCTCACTACTAGAAAGTGTAGGGAGAAAATGGTCGAATCCAAAAGATATCTATATTTCTACATATTAGGTATTCACAGTCATTCATTAACCACAATGTCATTACTCGTTCATTACACTATGACTACCTAACCTACATATTGAATACACACTCTAAGATCAAGCACATTGCCATACATGCGACATAGCGTAATTTTCAGTTTAATTGCTTGCATACATACACCATGAAAGCAAGTAGGTACCTGTAAAATACAACGTACACATAATATTCTGATTGAAATAATCATGCAGCCATGATGGATATGCATATAGCACACGTTAAGCAAAGAACCAACTACCAGACCTACTAGTAAGATTGCGATTCTCAAAGCATTTTCACCGGCGAGTTTCCTTTCGCAGTCATTAGTCAATATAAAATATTTAATACGACATAATATACATTGTATTGCCCTAGTTCATACATTGTGTATGAATAGCGTAGAAGACACGTATACTATCGCTGGTCCCATATAATTCGGCAGATAGGAATTTATCTGCAAATGATATGTTGCACGAATGTATTTTTGATTGCCCTTACAATTTTCAATTAGGTATAATATTAAAGAAGCAATGCTGCGTTAATTCCAATGAGCTATGTATCGTATTTAAAGATATAAGTACCTTGTATTGACAGCTTTCCCTTGCAATCGTAAAAATAAACCAAGTTTATTTATGATTAAAAATATATTTAACTCTGTTTTATTTACCTTCATCGTACCACCTTACCTACATACATGTGGAGTTCAAAGATTATTGTGAAAATAAAACATTGTACATTTGACGTTAATTTTAATTTGTAAATTCTTCCTTGTATTGACTTCCTTGGGTACAACAACTGCTAGCAGCAAATTTGGGATTATCAATTTTTCATCCGTACTCAAGTTATATGGGACCAAGAATACTAAGAAGTAGGTGACCATAACATAACATGACACTAGTAATTTAATGATAGTAAAGCGCCAATCGCCCCCTCGACGACAGCTCATTGGTCGTCCAATTGATTCTAACTAAACTAGACAATATAATATCATATTACTATACAGTCACACAATGCTATACAATAAAACATTATAGTAAATCACTATTCAGTATTCGATGATGGATCAAACACAGTCAATACCTAGGTATTTCAGGATACTACGAGTACAAACTTATATGGGTAGGTACTAGGTACTCTAGGTAGATATATACATTATCAAAATCTAGACTTCTCTCAGACACAGAGAAATCTCTATATATACTATACCTACAATCATTAAAAAGATTTTAAGGACGAAGTTTGTAAGTACCTAACTTATTTAACTGAATCAAAATCATACCCACTAGGTACATATAGGCATATCTAAAAGTTATGTATATGTATCATACACGAGTACCTAATATAGCATAGCCACACACAATGGTTCTTAAGTTAGATAAGAATTTAATCCCCTTATCTACAAATAATGTGATGACACTATGATAGTGTATAATGAAATGATAACGGCTTGTAATGATTTAGGAATACGAGTATTACGATTAAATTATGATCTGCGTGGGAAAGGTTTAATAAGTAGGTACACTCTATAATAAATTACATATGTATTAAGTATATAGAATATAGATAAGTACATCAGACTTTGGTTTGGTTAAATGGTTCAAAAATTTTACTTTTGAAATTTTCATGTGTGGCTCTCTCATTCGGTTCTCTGCAAAACTATTACATTTTTTTTTTAATTTGGACGGGTCAAAGTTTTGTATGAAAATATTTTTATATTCATATTTTAGATGAGATAACCAAATGGTGGGAACAGCTGGTACTTTTCTGAAAGCTTATATTATTTGTGATCGTAATCAAATTTAGAGTTGTAATCATTCGTTTTTAATTTATGAATGAAATGCTGAATTATTAAAAAAGAGACAGGAAAATTACAACATCTTTCACCTACCCAGTGACAATTAAGCAGTTTAGTGCAAAATCGTAAAGGAAATTATGAATATGCCTCGCAAGAAACTAAGAGATAAGTTAGTAAAGTGTTGTTATGACTAGGAGTACACCCTCTTCAATCTGAACGAAGCAGCTATGAATTGTTTATAATATCCCTAATGCAATGTAGCGGATGATAGGAAGGAAGAGTTTCATCGAACAAACAACTTCCACGACACTTCACTCAGTACAACCTGTATATAGTGTATACATACATACATTGGTGGAGTGAAGGTACAGGAAAACTCATGTCTCTCGTGTTATTTGTTTACACTCGAGCTGCTGTGCACAGGCACTCCTACACAGTACACACCACCCATCACTAGTCAGCACCCTAAAGTGGTGGTATTCATACATATCTGACTATACCAATATGCTGTTGTAGATTATAGCCTAGTGGTAAACAAAACGTAGGTAACGTTAGGATATACGTTACGTATTAACTGAAATGAAACCCTTATTACCCCGTGCACTGTGCACCGTACAGTCGTATCGATCTCGAGGGTCAATGCACCTATGCCTATACATCGCATACATGAAGTTTACTGTTCATTTCTACCTAGTGCCTAGTGTCACCCACTCACATCCTCAACACATGTTCAATGCTCATGCATCAGCATCAGTCATCTCGTCAGAGGTAGGTAAATAACTTTGTAAAATAGTTCAAAGTGTTTTTAATACGAAAAGCAAACTATTAACATATGATAAGATAATATATAATAATATTTGGTACTATCTAGGAGCCAGAGAGCATATAGATACCATCATGTACTCAGTACCTACTTATATAGAAGGTACATACAGTGTACCCGTTTGATCAAAACTTTATTGGTAACACTATCGACTTCACAATATCACAGACACCTAGGTATATAAATACAATATAGTATTGGTGGATAATTGAATAAACGGATTGCTCTGCCGATCGGAGGGTTTGCTATGATGTTGGTACACCCTGTAGGACGTTAAAACATTATATGTATTATGCTTCATCCACATGCTCGTGTAGGGTCGTCAAGGCTCGGTGTTCATGAGTAGAAAGGCGTCAACGGTCGGTTACGTACACGTCAAGACAAACATTTTCAACCACACGCCTTTTTACTCATTCACGGCGAGGTCGCCGAGGGTCGGCGAGCGTCTGGCGCCAGCATTACGTTGGCGAGACCTGTTATATGATTGAGAAACAAATACTAACTCAATATCACGTAAAATTCTCGCTCATGAAAAGTGATATATAAGTATGTATGGAAATGGAACTCTAAAAAGATGTGGAAAATACCCAGAAAATAAGAGGAAACAAATTAACGAACATTATAAACAGAGAAAATATCAGTAACGAATTGGAATAATTATTTTCGAAACTTATACCAAAGTGTAATACTAGCTGTAGCTAAGAATCTAACTGCAAGTTCAAAGTTATTAAGATAAATGGGATGCCTTGAGAGAAGTTGACACATATTTCTAGGTGCTATGTTAGTGGTTACACTGGTTACTGCATGAAATGAACATTGAACAAGGGGAAGCTAGGTATACGCAATATCGCATAAAATTCTCTGAGAAATATAGTTTCTTAATCCACCCACATGTAGGTACTTACAGGTCTTGCTTTTAAGAAAAAAATTATTGATTTAGAGTTCGCCGAGTTCGGTTATTTTTTTTATAAAATCTCTCAAACTCGAGCAATACTTTCCTGTAAATTCACAGTAAGCTCTAAAAAGAAGATGTTACATTTATTTAAACATATTTACTCTTACAGCGACGACTCTCATACAACTACAACAGCTAATGAATGACATTGCCTATGAAGAGTATGAAGTGTTAACTCTATAGCGATTTCTTGGCGGAATCGCTCTGGTACCAGGTGAAAAGCCACTACATAATAGCATAGAAGAGAATTAAATAAATGACATATTAAATACAATTTTATGGAAAATTGCTATTATATATGTATATGAAATATTTTTGAGAGCTATGTTTGCTGAAGTGACATTCAGTCAATGGAGAGAAATACAAGATTGGAGATTGGAGTACCTACCCCTACACCTGCATTAGACACCAATATACCCACGTGAGCTACACACATTCGTACGTAGACGAATATACATATGTGATATTATACATATTGAATCTACCTACTACATATTATTATTTCATAATAACACTATGTAGGTACATATGTCTACAGATTATTTTGTATACGCAATATAACTGTTCAATTTATCGATAATATTTTTATATATACTTCTCCGGTTAATTTGTGGTAACTGGTATAGTAGTAGCAGAGTAGATAATTACATAGTAGGTAGGCACTAGGCACTAGGGAGGTACTTAGGTACCGAGGTACTGGATCCAAGTACACGAGAATCTCCGTGAGGTTATTGCCTTCATTTCCCAGCCAACGGACTACAACTTATATCTTGTGTCTTGCTTTGCTACTTAATTATGATTAACCTGATTATGTAAAATAATAAAAAGGATTCTAGGTAAATATATACCTATTACAATCATGGATAATGCATTATCTGATTAGGATTTTATTATGGCATATAACGGACTCTTGTGTGGTAAAAAGCTTGCTTACCATTGTCGCTGATCTATCCATTAGCAACTCTATTTGATTCGTGAAATGCTTTACTGTAATTATACATAAATATAGGTGTATACCTATACCTAGTGCCTACCTACTACTAATAAAGTAAATGAAGCCATAAACCTTAAAGTAACATTGTACTAACACGACTTAATTATTTTGCATTACTACTACCTACTATTTTCTTTTATTATTTCAATCCATTTACTATTAAGCTTGGGCAAGAAATCCCTCACTGTACCTGCTGACAAAAGTGATAACCATAAAAACTGAAGAGAACAATGTATTTTCTTAATTAGAGAGAGGCTGTGTTCACTAGCGGATCCAGGGGGGGGGGCTTGGGCCCCCTAGCCCCTCCTCCAAACCATGAGTGACAGTACTTTATAGACAACAAATCTAGGGGTTTCATCCCCTTAGCCCCCCCCAAAACGTTGAGTGACAGTACTTTTTACCATGTGACGACATTCAGTCACCCCCAAAATTGAATCCTGGATCCGCCACTGCCGTGTTCCTGGCATGCCCGCGTACACTATGATTCCAACAACTCTCTCATTATTGTGAATGTCAAAGTGAACTATAGCATGATTAATTTTACTGTCGAACGCCGTAATAAAAATGTGACCGAGAAGAGACGACTACCGGCTTTATACGCACTTATGGCTCTTGAATGATTTTGTCAGTGTAGTTCTTCTTACTTTCCATTTAATAATGTTTCAATTACGATGTTTCCCAAAATAAAGGTCGAAATTCGCGCGTTATTCCTGTTAAAGAATGCTGAAATTCCTATTATATGTATAAAAAACACGAAATTCGCGTTATTCGCACAAAAAGCTCGAAATTCGCGAATAGATTCGTTTTATTGCGATCGCGAATTTTTCCAGCCTCCAGTTATAACTTGTCATTGTATTGTAGTTACATTTCCACAGGCAGGGTTTGCCTTCTAGCTTCTAGCTAGTCTCTGTATGTTTCAGGTTTGTAGCTTTGATTATCGAAGTACCTAATCAAATTATTTTCATGGGTTGTAGGTACTCAAGTTAACGCAGCGTTGCTGAGGTATATGCCTCTCCACACACGTCCCGAAGTTCAGTTCCGGAATCGACCGTTTTGCAAAAAAGTTCTGATCAAAACCTCTCTCTGAATTCAGCGACACCCCGATTTTAAATTCAGAAAGAGGTTTTAGTCGGAACTTTTATGCAAAACGGTCGATTCCGTTAACTGAACTTCGGGACGTTTTTGGCGAGCCTAATAGTCAAGTAGGTACCTAATTTTGTTTATTTTTGTTTTGCAATTCTGAAGTTGTGTAGGTAAAAATATTTTCCTAAAAAAAACAGGTTCCTCAAATTTTGAGTAAATACGACAATACACGTGAGTAACTTGTATTGTCGGATATGTCACAAAATACCTAGTTTAGTTATGTTTTACATGTCGTGTGAAAAAATAAGATTAATAATAGGTATGCATATATCTACCTTCCGGATACGCCTGCTTCTTCTGTATGATGTCAATAAACATCGTGGTCAAATTGTAGAGATGTTGCATACCCTTGGGGCTGAACTCCGTACTAGAGATGTATGTCACATTCACATTGGCCTCTGTGTAAACTATCTCCGACTTGCTCAACACATCCGACAGAGCTTTCTCCAAGTTCTCACTGATTCCCATCATCTTCTTCGTGAAGGATGCTGCAGACAATCCCATTACACATCCCAACACGACCAGAGTTATCGTCATCACTGGAATTCTACCAGGACGATTCTCTTTGTGTTTCTTCAAAGCTTTTGAAGCCATTTTATTAATACTTAACATAAATTTTTAAACTATAAAAAGTATAAACTATAGTGCTTTCATCACTACTCACTAACTAAGCCATACACTCTGTAACACACAATAATAAAGTAAACGAAAGAAAATAATGATTGCATTATTACACAAAGTAAACAATATCTTATACCTACGTACTAATACATTAGTATGTGGGTATATATAATATTACTTTGGGAGATGCGCCTATGTAAGAAATAAACAAAAGCACACGGATATTATTTAAGAAAATAACGGTTAATCACAACGAGAACAGAACACCCGTTTATTTCTTAAGATTACAACAAGAACAAAAGTAACGCGAGATTACGAGACCGACTCCACCGGCTGTGAATTCAAAATGTCAGTGATCCTTTCTTTGAAACCAACACCCAAACATAATATGCAACAATAAACTATTATTACTGACTAACCACTTTGTGAATAACTACAATATATTTGCGTTAACTCGAATAACACAGTTGAAATATTACATTTTGATTATTTTATGTCATATTTTGTATACACAAAGTCGGAGCGTCTACGGCACTGGTATATAAAATGGCTGACCGAGAAGTAGCGCACACCCTCCCCCCAGACTATTCTCAGCGCACTGAAATTTTCTGCGTGTGTTTGTATAGTGTATAGTATGGTTTTATGTTATGTACATACATAGTAGAGTGGGGAATAACTTTGAATAAATCGCGTTAACGTGAAACGAAAAAAAGCGCATTCGTGTTTAGATTATAAGCACATTTCGTAAATGCGAATAGAAGACAATGAACAGACATAGCCATAAATATAGCATATTATCATCCTATATGGGAGACTGGAAAATTTCACGATCGCGAAAAAACGAATTTATTCGCGAATTTTAAGCTTTTTACGCAAATAACGCGATTTTCGTGTTTTCTACAAACATAACGCGAACTCTAGTACTCTTTTACAGGAATAACGCGAATTTTCGTACATATGACGCGAATTTCAACCTTTATTTTGGAAAACATCGTAATTGAAAGTGAAAAGTTATCAAAAGGAATGTGGCTTAGAAAATAAGAAGAACCACACTGAAAAAAATCTTACAAAGAGGCGATTTTTTAATTATTCACAAATATTTTTGTTTTATTTTATCGTTTTAGGGATTTTTGTACAAAATATTGTTCACGATCAAACGTTTTTTTTATATTCTTGCATTAAAAGGTGCAAAATCGTCCACATTAATGATATGAATATATGAAAGATCACACCACATTTTGCTAAATTGTGAAAAAATAACAAACCCTTTTGCAAAATATAACCCCACATTTTCCCGAAAAATAACACCGATTTTTTCTAGTCCCTATAACCTACTCGTAGTATATGGCTATATCTCTACTATAATATTCTGCTACTACGATGTACGGACAAAATACTAAAACTATTTAATTTTAACAACTAAAGATTAGGTAGTACATCTTGAAAGAAAGGTGATAAATAATAGTCTTTTTTATTTTACAACTTTATTTAAATAGATCTTATTTGTGTCTGGCAGTATTACAAAAAATAAGCATGTATTTTAATTATTGAACTTACTATATAACAATATGAGATATTAATGAAGTATTATAATTATATACCTGCAAAGCAAAAAATCCCAAGCATGTGAGACGTATAAGTGGGTTCTGTCATCAGATGAAGAATGAAAAATCTAAAGGGCTGACGCCGTAGACTTAGATTTACCAAAATAAATACATATACTGTTTAGGTATTTATTGAGTCATTTGTGCAGCATTATTTATGTTGTAAAGATTGTAAAAGCATGTCATCTTTTTTTCTTTTGTGGGCTAGGTAACAATTAATAGTAGGAATATGTACCTAATTATAGGTATACCTTCTTAAATTTGCTCTAAAAACAGATTTGTCCTGTAACCCTGTATGTGAAATGGATGTATAATGTGGTATTGGTACTCTGGCTCCTGCTCAGAGGAACTGACAGAGCGAGCAAGAACCAAGAGCATGGAGGGGAGGGAGGGAGGCAGTACTAGATACAATATAATTATTATTTGGATTGTAGTGTCTATTGCATACGATCCTCTCCATCCTTGTCCACTTTACTCTGATGATTGTGTTCAATGCTTTCTGTTCTAATGTTCTCTTCTTTGATTGGTTCGATATTCACTTTTTCCATTAGAACTTTATGTTCCGTCATTTCATATGAAATACAATTCTCAGAGCTTATACTATCTTTCTTCCTGAACAAATCTGAGAGTAAAGGAAGTGTCTCAGAACGCAAGGCCTCCTCGGCCTTCACAGCAAACATCACATCCATCATGTCTGCTTCATCTTGGCAGCGGTACATATTTGGGTTTATGCTTGTCAGTGGCTCTAGAACATCAATAATCTTAGGAGACACGTTGAGAAAAACCAATTTTTGATTTCGCTTTTCAAATGCGTGCGTTAGGTTTTCCAATCCCTGAAAATAGAGGAACATAAGTGATTTTACTTAGATGAGATAATTATTATATTCTGCAGTCTACAGAAAATATATCAAGTCATCGTATGACAGGGGATTCACTTTTTAAATTTGTCAGTACATCTTCTACTTTTGCATTGTATTTTACAAGTGTCCCTATTTATATTAGAAAAACTTTATTGTCAGTAAAGCGATAGGTATGCGCGTAAAATACATCAAAGATTATCTCTGAACAAATAAAACACATGTTGGTAATTGGCTTTAATTTTTACTCCTTACCTAAATTGGTTTCGCTATTATTATTAAGTTTTCAATCATTTTTAACTACTCAATCAACTTATTACTTCTTATAATTTTTCATTCGATTGTTCATCATTCCGGTTTTAAAACACTGTGTAACATGACAATATGTGCAAGGCTCCCAGCACAGTACAAAAGGACGATTTTTTAGTACGTGGCTCACAAATACTTGTGTCAATAATAACTTACTTTGCAAGCAGAATAGTCAATAGCTTGAAATTTACAGCAATCAACAACAATCGGTAAGACATTTTCTCCCTCGACTGAAGCAGCCTTCTTGATGACGTCACTTAAGAAGGAAATTGAGAGGAAATAAAGTCCAGTACCAGGAGTAACCAACACGTAATCACAACCTGTTGTTGTCTAGAAAATAATTTATCAAACACAATATGCATACTATTATAGTTCAAAGTAATATTCATATATTGATATCTGAATAAAGTAAGTGACATATTATACAGGTAATAATGTTGATTCATTCTCATTACAATGAACTTACTTTTTTTTTTTTTTTTTAATTTTTAGGCATTTCACCCATAAAAATGAACTTACTTTAGACCTTCTTATTTCAACATTAGGTCTAGCCGCCAGGTATGTGAGATAACAAATATTCACCACAACTCCCACCAAAATACCAACTTCCACTCCTTTCAAGAGACTCACGAAGTATGTTACAGCCAACAGGAATACGTCCCAGCGATTTCCCTTCCACATCACCTTTATTATATTGTAATCTATCTGCAAGCAAAATACATAATATTCATTCATCATACTGTAAGACTTGTGTAAATATTACATCACATTATACTTAGTGTATTTACATAGCTGCTTACCAAAAACATTACTGCAGTTATAAGAATTGCTGATAGAGTAGCCCTTGGGATGAAGTAGAAATATTGAGTTAGGAACGTGAGTGCCAAGATTGTTAAAATTCCTGAAAAATCCATATTAATAGAGTGAGAGGTGATAATTTATTCAAAGGTATGTATGTAACACAATATGGACTGTGTAGGTACCTGAATAGATTCCGGCAAATGGTGTTCTAACTCCACTAGCGTGGCTTACAGCCGACCTAGTGAAAGCTCCAGTACTGGGAATAGCGTGAACAAATGAACCCATTAATTGACAAATTCCCAAAGAAAACATCTCTTGCGAAGCATTTAATTTTCTGTTCATTGCTGCAAATTGTGTTTATACAGAAAACAGATAATGTAATTTATTATGTAAAATGATTCGGGGAATATAGTAAATAAGTAGGTAAGACTGTTTCATACATACTGAAAGCTTTAGCAATTCCAATATTAGCCAAGACAGCTGTTATTGGAACTACTAAGATTCCTGATCCTAATTTGGAACACATCTCTATAAAGTTTGCAGTATGGTTGCCTTGTGTTATGCTAAACTTTGGTAACTCAAATGGTGGTAGACCCGAGGGGACCTTGTCTAAAAATATTACGGAATTATTCACACAACATAAACTTATAATCAAAACCTAATAGTCCAAGTGCTCGAATGGACTTTGGGAGGATGGAAATCATAAACAATATGTCTGCTTCATGAAAGATGATCGAAACGGACCTGATAATAAAAATGGTGCAGGACCATCCTTGTCTAAGTAGTATGCAATAGTTGCTGTGATTAGTACTACGAGAGCATTGCGACTTAAGGCGACAAACCATAGAGCCCTTTTAATTTTTAAATTCTTCACTGGTGCATCTTTCAATTTCTGCAATACACCAACTCAATATTGTTATTTAAATTCAATTTATCACTGTTTAGTCAATATTTAATAAAATTCAAATAAGTAGGTATTTGTGATTGTGTTACCCTCAATCCAAGTAAAAAAGCAATACAACTGAGTCCTAGGACTGTATCCTGCCACCTAGCCATCTGATGCTTCTTATAAAGTTGTACCAAATTATCCACAAAGTTCTCTGCCTTATATCTCATGCCCAGTAGCCCCTTGATCTGCGACACAATGATCACAGTGGCAGTGGCTGATGTGAAGCCACTAGTCACAGGCACGGAGATTAACTCCACAAGAAAACCTAACGACAATACAACTAGTACAATAATATATCCACATTGGTTATTAAAAACATTAAGCTGCATGTTGATAAAAAAATATTTAACCTAGTTGTAGTATTGCCATAAGTATAATAACCAATCCAGAGAGGAATCCTAAGAGTACAACATACTCTATTGTGTAATTTTTACAGTATTGAAATATCAATATAGACATTAAACTTGTTGGTCCTATAGATACTTCCTTCACTGTACCAAACACAGCATATAGCATTGTACCTGAAATAAAAGGATTATGTAATTAAATTCCTGGTATTATGCAACTACTATCGCATGAAAATAGTTTTACTGTAAATTGTATGTAGGCAAGCTAAATTGGAAAAATAAATATGTATAATTTTCACAAATATATTGTAGGTAAATATGACAAAGAAGTACATACAGGTGCCCCAAAAAAACAAGCGCAAGTACATAGAAAATGTACCTCTGGGAGTACCTAAATACCCCAATTTATATTATGCGATTTTATGTTTGATTTTTTTCCTATTTCATCTTCAAACCCCCTGATTTACAAGATATTATTGGTCACAGAGACCTCAGTGTTTGAGATACGTACTAGTTTTCTTTTATATATAAAATAGATAAATAGTATACCTTGCTGATACAAAAACAATTATGGTTCTATCAGCTGATACCATGGCGCCATTAAAAAAAATGTCTCATGATTAGTTTTGAAATATTTTTAAGAAACATTTAAAAAAATGTACACATAAAAAAATGTCCCACAATTTTTCAAAAACTTACCTATTTCATAAACTATTTACCTTATAAATTTTATTGAGATATTTTATTATTTATTATATTTTATATTAGATTATATATATATATTAGATATTATTTATTATATTTTATTATTATTTATTATATTTTATTAATTAGACATACGCCTGTACCTATCTTCCTATAAAAAAGGTAGTAAAGGTTACTAGGGACGTAGGGAGGTAGTAGAGGATTAGCGCCACAGGCAATTTTTTTTAATGAAAGAATTGTAAAATAATGGATTTGATAATTATTGAAAGCTCATAATGAGAAAATATAACTCTCCGGGAACCGTTTTCAGACAATGTCTATTTTGGCACCCTCTCAAACATGCATTTTTTTAGTAATCGACCGGGACACTAGGACACTAGAGATCAAAACCGGGACATGTACACTGTACAGCTCTACACTACATCAATCATTCTCATACTTAGGTGTTAACAGGTGTTAAAACTAAATCTTTATACCTCAGTCAGACGTAGGTGGCTCATGTAGCTATAAACCTCAAAGCAAACATACTGTATGTCAGTACTTACCCATGAACGAGGAATACAATCCATATTGTGCTGTGAGGTTTGCCAAGGATGCATATGCAATGCTTTGAGGAATTAATGTTAATCCTAATGAGATGCCAGCAATGAAGTCAGCAACACCTATCACTTTATTATATTTGGGAAGCCATTCCAATATTGGTAATCTACTGTATAGTATTCCTTTGATTCGATCCTTTCTGTTGTTCTTCTTTGTAATGCTACATCCCTTTTTAAAACTTTCCTCTGTTTTATTATCACTTGTCATATTTATCTTTGTAATTTATCCTTCATTCACTTTATATAATACACATTGTTATAAAACATTTATACATCCACTAACTAATTTCTATAAATTGATGTAATATAACTTTAACTTGTTATTCAGAGTCACAACACAATACGTACGAGTGATGATACTGCTGATATAACTAAAGAAAATCACATAGAAATTTTCCAACAATGGTAGTTTGTTAAATATTGTTATCAGCACAGTTGTGATGTCAGATTGTTTACTTAATTTAAAACAGGCAGGTGAGCCAGTGTAATGCAACCAATGTATAGAAGATGATTATACTGGAACTACCTACCATCATCTTTTATCATAAACTCATTAACACCAAGGAATCAAATACATTGTCATAACATATTATATCCACTCCACAATACATTTTATTCATTAATAGGGTACTTGCATTTTTTTTTATCTATCGAAAAATATATTAAATCGATAGTTCTACTTACTAGAATTACAAATAAAATTATAAAATGTAATTTTAATTCACCGTTAATTTATAACAATTAATTGAAAATGTTAATTTGATCCATTTTTCTCAGATGCTCTGAAACGAGCGCTCATCGGTTATCGTGATTGTGATATCATAACTCCGTGAAATTCAGTCAGAAATTGGATTGTTTGCAGGTTACCTGTTTTTGCGCTGGAATCGAATATCAGACTTTATTTTATAAACACATCCACAAAGACACAAAATTAAAATCTCAAATTTTTGGAAAACCTTAATTTTTAGTAATGTACCGAAAAACAAAAAAAAAAACATGCAAGGACCCTATTAATTCTCCAGACCAAGATCCATAGGAGGCAGAAGTATAATATAAAATACTTTTTTTATAAAACAATCCAATTTATTAACAATACATAAATCTTTGACATCATAAAAAAGTATAAACAATAAAGATATTATCAGTAAAACAAGATCAATAAACATATAAAATAAAATAATGTAGGTGTGTATAAATAAATAATGTGTATTTTACACTCAAGCTAGTGTGTTAGATATTAAAATGCACCTCTATGGTAGAAAACTAATGATGGGAAACTATGCATAATTACCACAAAGCATTTAGTATACTTAGTATAATAAATAGCTCAGTTAGCATTACTACCCACTGCTAACAGTGCTAACAATAATGTAGATGGTACTTGGTACTATTCTATAGTACACATTGGATTCTAAATTGTATCATTATTATTACTCTAAAATTATTGCTAAATTGTTCCTTTTCTTAGTACTGTGTTATTACCATAAATAATCTAACTTCACCTCAAAACAGACAAAAAAAAATATAATTTAATATACTTGTTTGTACCAGGTACCTACTCATTGCAAGGCATGACAACTTATGTATTCCAATTGTAAAGATAAGAAGTACTAGGAGAAAGTGAATTCACTATCTACATCACTAATACAAATGCATCACAAAATGAAACCTCAGTCATAGTACTTTACATAATCTGTAACATATTATTGAAATAAATACATATTGCAAATATCTAAATACTTTTGTTCATTCTTGTTCATCAATACTGAGAGCACCATAGTCCTAGTAGTTAGTTAGTACTAGTCACTAGTCATACATAATAATAAAACTAAGTCCATAATATAATCTACACTAGATTGTATGAATGATATGATTACAATACGGCACATCACGCTCTCTAACTACTACTTTGAATATACATGTAGCCGTAGAGGTGATAAAGACCTTGCTAATGAAACTCCCATAGCAACCACCACACTATTGTATCCAGTCTGTGATCTACAAGACTCCGCATCTGCAATGAAAACTAAACTAATAAACTCTCAGATGGTAATCGGGTTGACTGTAAGATATTGCTTTTGCAATAAGTCCGCCTTTTGGCACACTGTATTATCTTGTTTTGTTTTTGTTGTTACATATATTTTCTGGCCAATAAAGTTTTATTT
Organism: Ceraclea dissimilis; assembly: GCA_963576895.1. Lineage (NCBI taxonomy): Eukaryota > Metazoa > Arthropoda > Insecta > Trichoptera > Leptoceridae > Ceraclea > Ceraclea dissimilis. The sequence goes on from OY756361.1 coordinate 4,967,070, forward strand.
ATTTATTTATTTATTAATAAGAGTAATTAGTGTTCACAGTGACGTGCTCGCAGCAATCATATTACTTGGAGAGTTTAGATAGGATGCATAAAAATATTTGGTTATTAGAATTTTGTGTTAAGGGACTAGAAAATAAACTCAACAGTATAATCATTAAGTTATATAAGATACAATAAATACCTAAATAATCATTGCATACTTAGCTACACAATACATCATTACAAATAGTATTACACCGCCCCTCGTACACTTCTTCAATATAAAACTATTTTTACAAAACAATATAAAAAGTAAATACAATAAGTGGTATAAATATTAAATGTGTAAAGATAAATCTAGCGGAGTTTTTTGGAGATGCCCTCGATCAATTCATCGACCCTGGGACTGGTTCCTTTGAATGTAGCGGGACTGGGGCCAATCATCTGAATTAGTTGAGGAACGTCTTGTCCGGAAATCTGACAGAACTTGAGGAGCGCCTTCATGCAACGGAAGAGGTGCTCCTCTCCGGGAGCATTGGAGAGGTGCTGGAGGACTGCCATTGTCAACTCAACTGCTATATCATCAAACACCTGGGAAATACAATATATCAACTAATTCAATGTCTAAAAAGAGTGTGATTGTTTCCACTAGGTACATACTACATGGAAGATTATTAATAAAAGGTATATTTAATTTAGTTCCAATAATTTCGGAATCATTTTTTGGGCACGGAATTATATTGTGTACCAGCGGTTGATTCTGTACTGGATTATACCTGTGAACAAACTAGTATGTAATAATAATATTTTGTCTAGTGAGCTTCCATCTAATGACAATAAAGACATCATAAGACATAGGTACCACACCTATATAGTATTATACTCAATATAGACAAATGGGAAGATACACAGCTAATTAATTATCATGTTATTGTTAGTACCTACTACTAGTAGTATCTCTTAATAAACACTGAGTAACATGCGATGCAATGCAAGGTAGATAATATTCTAGTATTTAACACACGTAATGTATTTAGTGTTTAATGACATAGTCAAGCAGTTGAAACATTATTTACTTTAGACTTACGAGTGATAACATCTTAGTAAAGTAAAGTAAAGAAATGTCATGATGAACTTTTGATTAAACATCAATTCTCGTTAACACAATCAAACAACACACCTAGATACATTATTATCACACCTAAATCTTAATAAAGTAATATACTAATGCGTATTATTAAGTAGGTATTATAATCTTTGCAAGTGCGTAAATGTGTTTCCTCCTCATCATCAATACCAACAATGAAATGCGTCTCTACCTATGAATATGTAATTCTATTTACATAATACATAGTTTCCTAATAGCATTTGGTGAATTTTTTAAACGCTTTCATTTAAAAGTTTTCTTTGAAATGCCTACTGTACTAAATGCAAAGAATGAATCACAATATGGCTGAATTAATATGACTATTATGATGATTAATATGTATTATGTATATATAGAAAGCGTTCATCCATTGGACACGGACACCTCGTGTTAAGTTTGGTGGTACCTTGGATTTACATCCCGCAGGCAACATTTGTCTCAACTTTTTCAACAGGTGCATTTTCTGGAAAAAACAGAATGCACTGCAAAACATCTTTGCCCAATATATGAAAATATTACACAAATATACTTTACTGAATTTATTGAATTTCTTAAAAAGGCATTTTGTTTATATGAGTACTACATATTAGTGATTGCATACAAAAACTCTGTACAAATGAATAAACACAACTACGTATGTAATATGGACATATAACAATGATTATAATAATGCATATAACACTGCAATTATATAATGCTTAATGAAGAATTCTAAGGAGGATCCCAAAACTCAAAACAAATAAACGACAAATGATTTCATCTAAATAAACTGCGTACATGACTCCGCGACCAACACAAACAATTGCATCACAAAGCTTCCATACACCTTACACAATCATGTACACAGGTACCGGGCGTGTTTCTCGGAAACCGTAAGGTTTTCTAAGCTGACAAAAAAATAACCTAATAAAGCCGTGTCAAAAATCATACGCAATATTCTAAAGCACCGGGACGCAGCCGTATCTGAAGTCAGCTTGGGATTTTCAATACAATTTTTCAGAAATACCCGTAATTTTCTAAATATTGATATTTTTATTGGTACACTCAAATTTCTAAAATAAAACTTGTATTAGGCATATTTATTAGTTACTTCTCTTGAAAATATCATCGGAGGATCACAGTTGTGTGGTCTAGTGGACGGCACCATACAACTTTAATTGATTTCGTAAATACTTTGTGTGAAAATAAAAAAGAAATAGAAACAGAACGCCCGAAGGCAATATTGTTTCTCGTATAATATCACCTCCCATTATAAATAAATAAATACATACTAAGTACCTCCTCAATGCTGGTTATCTTATTATGTATTAGGAATTGCTGTGACAAAGTTAGATCTTTTCAATACAACTTACTATGATGGCAATAGTAAAATATATAGCAAAGACAATGTATGTAGTATTGTAGTATATATGTATATGTAAGAATAATGTCATGCAGTGAAGCTGAACCCAGTGGGATAAGGGGAATGGATACAGACCACAGTTTTTACCTCCTTGCATGCCAAATTATGTATGATAGCACTCCCAATATCCTTCATCTGTGAATCCTCACTGAGTAAACTGTGTACCGCTACCTTTGTGGTTACTCTAATGTTAGATAATTGTTGACTTCCATTGCTCCATTCTGAGATGTACATCAACCATTCAGAAGATGACAAGTTCTCAAACATATTACAGATCTGCAAACAACGTCAGACATTACTATCTATATGACCTACCACGAGGACATTCTTAACATCATCAGTAATAGTAACTTACAAAATAAGCTAAGGCCTTCTGCTCCCCAAGTGACAACCTGTCAATGTTATGAGCGTAGTTCATGAGGACATGTTCCCTCCTATCCTGGTGCAGCAGCAACACAACATCATCCTTGAGTGCAGCACAAGCCAATGCTCGCAATATGGCTTCCTTGCAACTTGCCTGTAGGTTTGCATTGCTCAAAAGATGACCTGCAACATACACGAGTCGCAACATACATGAAATGGTTAGGAAATACACCTTCGTAGCATAATATGTGATAAGCTATGCAAATTATAATTACCAATAAAAGAGAGGAAGTTATCTCCGAGGGCCCAACTACCCTCCCCATCCACCATATATTGACGTAACTCTGATAAGCTCTGCTGATCTTCTTCTGACAAGGTAGTTCCACTGAGAGCATTACTCATCTGTTCAAATGCTTCTGCCGCCTGTAATATAAACAACAAAAGGATTAGGTACATTGTCCAACATACTTCAGGATAAGGATTCACAAAAGGGTGAAGCAAAGTGAATACCTGAGCAAAGTCCTTAAACACTATTGGTGGTTCTCTGGCTCTTTTCCTCTCTTCTTCTTCCAGCCTCTCCTGTCTTTCTACTTCAAATGCTCTGTCCACTGTCTTGTTGGTATGTGGTTCCATGGGTTCCTCCAGCTCTTCTGGCAAATCTCCATTGCTGGATGTAGCTCCGTTCATCTGCTCTATGGCTGCTGCTTCCGCCATCTTACTTGAACTCTTTTTGAGGGTTGTGGGTGCAAAACCTGGAATCAAATAACAAGTATTAACAAAGTCATGTAATCTCAATACCCTAAGTATCAAATACCCAAATATTAGTAATCATCTTTACCTGAATTACTCAAATCGGAGTAATCGGAAGAACTTTGGTTATTTTTCTCTTGTTCTTTCAATAGTTTCTTCTTTTTCTTTTCTTTCTTTCTTTCCTTTCGAGCAAGTTTCTCGTTTATTGTATTTCTTTTCTCTTCTAAAGCCAATGATTGCAATCTGTGAAAATTATAATTTACAATGCTGTATTAAATGTTTTTTTTTTGTGTACATTATGAGTAATGTATTAATTATATTATAAAGAGAATAAATCAATGAGTACCGTGCTTCCTCTATTTGAGTATTCAACTGCAAGTAGTCTGGACTTTCCTGCCGATTCCCTCTGACGCCGTTTGCACTAATTACGTTCTAAAAAATTCAATCCATGTACAAAAAAAAAATTAGAAATATATGATATTCGCACAATAAAATCAAGAATGTCAAATGCTACACATACAGAAAGTTTTAATAATTTACGCAGATATAAATTGATGGCTCTGGAGAGTAGCTTAAAAAACAAAACTCTAATCATCCAGTCATCCCTACCAACGTGCCATTTACAAGAAACTGTTATTCAAGTGTAGAGGATGCATGACAGTGTAGTGACACAACGAGTTGCATTATTGTACGACATAAACAAGAAGATCTACACTACCTAAACTCAAATTATTATTACTAAATTAAATTATTTCATTCGACTCATTATTTCATTCAATTCAATATTTTCAATATTTTTAAATTTCATTCAATTCAATATTAAAATGAGACTAATTGTAAAAATATCATGGTTGCTGATTGCGCTCAACAATAAATAATAACAATATACATAGTGTAGTCTTTATTCACCTGAGCTCCAGAACTGAGGCTGTCAATAATAGGTTTAAGAGATTGTCCCAGCGGAGTGCTGAGGATATCCTGGGGAAGATCAAGAATATGCTTAGGGATCCCTCCACCACATAAGAAGTTGGCAAGAGAGTCTGTGAATGTATTGCAGTTGTGCTCAAAGAGATTGTAGTCGCAGCCTCTGTAATATACAATTACAAATACATAGTAAATACTGCATTACTATGTACTACCTACTTTTACATCAGAAACAAGTTACGTCAAGTCAAACCTGAAAGTTGTATCACCTAATCCTACAATATAGTCTATGAATATTTGATATGGTATGTATGTGTCTCCCAGTTTTTCTACTTTCTCCGGCTGCCCAAGGATTGTTCCTCCCTGTGAAATAAAAAACAAAATAGCGTGAAATAATATGATTTTAAAAATTCACTCAGTAACAAGTCCACAACACATAGTGTGTGGGGTAACAAGTAATATGCTGTGTACATGATACATGCAAATAGTAGATACATAATGTGTCAACAATGTTTATTAAAATCCAATGCACACTACATTACAAATACACTTGTAATACTTAGTTCATATTTAAAAGAAATAAAACAGAATCATAGTGAGCTTGCAATGTTTAGTATGGGCGGTGGGCGCTAGTGACAAACAAAACCTAACAGTGAAGAATCTAGAAAAATATGGATTATAATTCATTAAGCAGTCATTACTAAACAATTCTAAACCCACACATTCCACCCACACAATCACAAGTGATATCTGAAACTCGTATAATATATAATTGTATGCCAAAACTATTTAGTCACAAACAAAACAATTTGTCGTCCAATTGGATAAATAAATAGTGAAATGAGAGAATATTCAACCGACTAATACTTTAAGTAAACTTATGCACGTGCAATACCACAAGAGGAACTCAAAAGTAAGTTGGCAATCTGCCATCAAATCATAGAGGAATCAAATGTGAATTATTATACACAAATTAATACAAATATATCTCCTATTATTTACAATCTAAAATTATTAATTATTTTTTAATAAATATAATTCATTTCTAGAACTGTAATAAAGAAGACACAAAATGGCAGTTAAACAAATTTGACAGTTGGCAACACTGAACTAGGAAGTAAAATGATACTTTGTTATTTGAAAGATCATGCGTTATTTTTCGTGCCTATATTAAGAACACAATTGTCGTTTGGTTAATACGCAAATAGAAAATAAATTAAATGAAACGAGAATAATTTGAACACTTATATGAGTATTTTTTATAAACAATGCGGCATATTATACAAGTATATTCATACTAAACATCTAAAGAGAATATCTAGGGATGCACATAATAAAACTCACAATAAAGCAATTTCTGAAAGAATGTCACAAGCTAAACTGTTAATAATAAAATAACATTAATTAGATAGACACAATTTGTAAACAATACAATGCAAAGTAAAACAACAATGTAAGTGAAGTACATACCGGTTTATTTTATAGTAATTGCAGAGTAAAATGAAACCTGCACTGAGTGCACTGTATGAATATTTACTGAAGCAAATCTTAATGTGTCTATTTGTGTATTGAATAAATACTCCTGGACGACACGGTGGAGAAATGTGTAATGGCCAGGAATAAACTGACTATTTTTGGATTCAACTCCACAAACATCTCACTTGGCAGAGATACACACTAACACTAACGTGTATTGTAATATAAACATCCTGTATGTACACACACGCACACACACATATTACTATTCCCTAGGAGAATATTCATGCTGTCCTTCCACTGTCTATCCATCTAATCTATCTCACACATTAAAATATTACACACACTCCTTATGAGAACTTTCTAGAACCTTATACCCCATACTTTTGTACCATTCATTGCTTATTATTACAAACATATACAATGAAACATAAAAAACTTATATTTATTCATGTGCTTTCATCATGGCAACATTATAATAATTTTACAGATTCATTAGCTACATTTCGTTTCATCCGTCTTGTCACACTTTTTGTATAGAATTACTATGTAGCCAGTGGCTAAGTTATATGAAACAAGGAGTAATAAAAAACGTGGTTCAAACCAATGCTAAAAAATAGTGGAAATTATCCACTAGATGTCTCTCATGTACTGTAAAGAATATATAGAACTCGGTAGATAATAGAACATGCGTAATATTAAAAATTAAGAAAAAGTTTTGACACCATCATTTAGTTATGAAAAAAACCGCATGGAAAGAGGTGGTTAATATTTAGCGAGTAAATATGTAAATATAGGTGGAGCTATCCGAGTACTAATAAGTTCCATACTAATCTAAAATCAAAAATTAACATATGTAAGCATAGCAGAAAAAATAATTCAATGCACAATCTCTTTAATGATACAATAATACTTATACATATAGTAGATTTCTATGGTCACAAATATTAAATAAAATAAGTAAGTAGGTACATAGAGACGATTAACAACAAAAGGACAATAATGAAAGCATATATGTGTGCAAGATACAGTATAAGGAAACACGGCTGTCCAAGAACCATCTGGATGGACCATATTTTCAGGGACAGATGTGTTTTGTAAACAGTACTGTAAAGAATGTATAACGTAAAGTAGGATAAAAATAAGAGAGAATGGAGAAATATCATGTATGTATGTTACGGATCATGTGACACATGCCTTTTACATGTTCAATAAAATTAGCAAATAGGTCAGTTATGCAAAGATCACTAAACCCATTAAATTTATGGTTAAAATTAGAAGCTTGTTAGTCACACTAATGAATATAAAATATAATATATTATTATTCAAACTATTTACTTATTCATTCACAGAGTAGTATACATAGATAGTAGGTACCTCATGATATATGGAATTTAACTCTCCCGTGATATCAAGATTACTCCGAGTTTGTTATTCTAAGAAAGCTGGAAATCCAACTCAAACGTTAAGTGAGGGCCACTGCATGTTTTTTAGTCAATGATTTTAAATCTTAATCACCTTACACTTCAATTCAAAACTTCACTCATGTGCATTGAAAAAAAAATGCATTTCACAACAGTAAGTCCAACATTAACGAGCGATATATTCTGAGATATTATCGTTTTATTGTCACTCGATTTTTTTTATGAGAGTGTATAATGTAAGCGAGCAAATAGATATTGGCTTATTGCATAAAAAAGGGAACAAATATTGAAAAAAACATCAGCTGGAGTCACTGTGTCTTACCTTGGATATTTTAATTAATATAACATATTTAATAATGTCTGTAAAATGTGTCAAATTTAGTATCTGGATACCCAACAATAAACGCACCCGCCTCACTGGTTAAAACAACCATGTTTTCTTATTTTCAACATGTCCTTCGAGCTGGATTATTGTAAAAATATAATACAATGTGTAAGTAAGTGCTGCAATACAAACATTTGGTCACACGATAAGGAAGATGCACTAGGAGCTAAATATAAATGTGTGATGTGTGCCAATGGTTAACATTCATCGACCTGCTCACTGTGACCAACTAACAAGTGGAATGCACATTGCATATCACATTATGCCTGCACTAACAATATTTTAATATCTTTACTCAATAAACTTTAGACTAAGGCTGGCCACAAACGTCCCGAAGTTCAGTTCCGGAATCGACCGTTTTGCAAAAAGGTTCCGACCAAAACCTCTTTCTGAATTTTAAATCGGGGTGACGCTGAATTCAGAGAGAGGTTTTGATCGTAACTTTTTTGCAAAACGGTCGATTCCGAATCCTGGATTAGGTCAGCTACCTGTCTGGGGTAAAAAAATCCTCAAGCTCACAGATCGGAAACAACAGCCTCGGAAACTGGACAGATCTACAAGACGACTAATGCACGAAAAAGGTTTAAACGATTTAGGAAACAAAACACGACACGATTGGCATGCTGGAACATCAGATCCTGGAAAAAACGGGACCAGGAAATAATAATAGAATTGAATACCCATAAGATAGACATATGCGGATTGTCTGAAACGAAGAAAAAGGGGCAGGGAACATCAAAATACTCAAACTACATACTAATATACAGTGGAAAAGAAAAACATACCAGGGCACACTCTGGGGTCGGTATTCTATTACATGAGAAGTATGAAAAACACATAGAGAAAATAGAATATATTAATGACAGATTACTTAAAGTATTGATCAAACTGAATAACACAAAATTCCACATTATCAGTGTATATGCCCCGGACATCACTAAACCCCTAAAGGAAACGGAGGAATTCTATGACAAATTGCAAAACACATTGGACAAGATACCTGACTCGGACATGACAATACTGCTTGGGGACTTTAATGCCAGAATTGGGGATGTAGTTTTAGACGGAGTGAAACAGCGGTTTAATGAATCAGTGATTAATCAAAATGGAGAAATGTTGATAGATTTTTGTGCAAGAAACGAACTGAGAATTTCTAATACGTATTTCCCACACAAATCGCAACATAAGTACACATTCAATAACACCAGAGGGGAAAAATCCATGATTGATTATATTATCACGAATAGGAAAATTCACCCAACTAAAATAATTGACGTACGAGCCTTAACTTCAGCGAACATTGGATCAGACCACCAACTAGTACTGTGTAAAATATTAATGGATCAGCCTAAGAAAGCGCGAAAGATCCCAAAACTCGTACATAAACTTAACATTGAATCTATAGAGGATGATAGCACACGGAACCTATATCTAAATAGAATATCGGATAAAATTTTACAAAACCATATAACAGATCAGGATGATGTTGAACAATCATGGGAAAAAACAAAAACAAATATAAGTAACGCTGCTGATGAAGCCCTAGGAAAAAGAAAAGTCAATATTAATGGGAACAAAAACACAAAGCCATGGTTCACAGACGAAGTAAAACAACTGGCAAAAGAAAAAAGGGAAAGTTATCTTGCATACCGCAGTAACCCAACACCAGACGAGTACAACAAGTATAAGGTTGTGAGAAACAGAGTAAACGCCGAAATAAACCAAATAAAGAAAGATTACTGGATAAAGTTCACCAAGGATATGGAACACGACCTCTACGGAGCACAAAGAAGGGTATGGAGGATGCTAAGCAAACAAAGGAAACCGGTTAATGAATATTCACAAAGCAGCAAAATATCAGTCACAGAATGGGAAAACTACTTTAAGGAGCTGTATAGAGATGACACACAGTCTGAAAATATAGAGGTGGGTGAACTCACCACAGACAACACAGTCACTCTCTCAGAAACAGAAGTAAATACCGCAGTAAAGAAATTAAAGAACCGAAAGTCCCCAGGAATAGACTCCATACCGAATGAGCTGATCAAATACGGTGGACCGGCCCTAAGTGAGGAGCTTAGAAAATTATCCAATAAAATCCTGAACGAGTGTATAATTCCCAGGGAGTGGCAGATGAGCATTACTATACCTATCTTTAAAAAGGGACAGAAAAACACTAGCAACTACAGAGGAATCTCCCTGTTGAGTTCTGTACTCAAACTATTCACCAGTATCTTAAAGACCAAACTGGAACAGAGGATCTGTATCAGCGAGGAACAACAGGGATTTAGGAAGAATCGTTCAACCACTGATGCTATTTTCATTCTTAGACAGATTAAGGAAAAATCAATTGAATATAATAAGCCTGCGTACATCTGCTTCGTAGATCTCACTAAAGCGTTCGACAGGGTATTGCTTAATGACGTCATCCGTATTCTGAGGTAAAAAGAAATTCCAATACCAATCGTAAGGGCTATACAAAACCTTAATACAAACAGCCAAACTAGAATAAGGGTAGATGGTGAATTGTCCAAATCAATTAACACAACAACAGGTATAAGACAGGAGGATAGCTTAAGTCCTTTCCTGTTCAACCTGATAATGGACAAAATCATCGAGGAAGTGGCATCCCTAGGAATTGGCTATAAAATGGGAAACAAGAACATCAGCATCATATGTTACGCCGACGATGCAGCTCTAGTGGCAGACTCCGAAGACAACCTCCAACGATTATTGTACAAATTCCATCTTGCATCCAGGAGGCTTAATATGATGATATCTGTCGAAAAGACCAAGTGCTTAACAATATCAAAGCACCCTCTCCGATGCAAATTAGTTGTCGAGGATAAACCAATAGAGCAAGTGTCCCACTTTAAGTATTTGGGTGTAGAAATATCTAGCCATAGTGATTTATATTCGGAAGTAAGAGAGCAATCCAATAAAGCGTCTGTAACAGCTGGATGCCTAAGAAATGTCGTGTGGAAAAATAAACATATGCACATAGACAGTAAGGTTCGCATATATAAAACATGTGTTAGACCTATAATGACATACAGTGTGGAAACAAGAGCAGACACAACGAGAACAAAGAATCTTCTTCGGGTAGCAGAGATGAAAACTCTCAGATCCATAGCCGGTAGAACCCTCAGAGACAGAATTAGAAACTCTGTCATAAGAGAAACGTGCGAAACTGAGGATATCGTGCGGTGGAGCCGGAAGAGGAGGCGGTTCTGGCGGGACCATGTTGACAGGATGGATGGAACAAGACTCGCCCACGTTGCTGCAAACGAAATCCCTATAGGTCAAAGGCTGCCAGGAAGACCACCAAAAAGATGGAAAGATAGCTGGTCTTCCACATCCCAAGAAGGAGCATCAAACGCCGAAACAAACAGATCCCAGATCTAGCATAAGTGGAAGAAGAAGAAGAAGAAGAAGAAGGTCGATTCCGGAACTGAACTTCGGGACGTGTGTGGCCAGCCTAAGCCATGCATGTGTTTAATAAAACCAATAAATAAGTATATGTATTTTAGTAAAAACATTATTCTCTCCCCAGCAATATTAAATAAATAAATAACTTGTTGTCATACAAATTGTATAAAATAAATTTCAAACATTCTTCTTAAGTAATAATATGTATAAAAATAGGAAATTATTAATACATAAAGTTAGCAATGTAAAGGAGACATCACATGGTATGTTTATTATTAGTTCAGTTCTGGTGAATACATTTCTATATAGTGTGTATATACAAGTTGTTTATGATGTCTTAAAATATTTAAGGAACGTGGAAAATACATATATTATAATGTTCCTAAAAATAACACTAGTATACTCCATGGATTTACATTTATATGAAAGTCACACTTAATGCTAACATAACGTCGCTAGCAATTTCATTACATTATGATTTATTAATATTAATTCGTAAAATATCCAACTATTCTCTCTTTCAAAAGTAAACTGAGGCATCATTACTTTTCCTTGAATAATCCATCTAACTGACAATCCCGTGGTTCCTTCCTTGTCCTTCATCCCATCCACATATCTATTTATGTATGTATTTTTATGTATGTATATTATTTTTATTTTATTATATATTATTATTATTTTCATATTTATTTATATTTTTCTTATTTTTCATACACTTGTATATAATGTGTATATCAAATTAATGTCACAAGTGGTTGGTTGGCAGATATTGCTTATGGCAATAAATCCGCCATTTGGAAGATATGTTTTCTTTTCAATAAAGATTTTTTTTATTTATTATTAATTAGTGATATTAGGTAGGTACCTCAGACCTAAACAAATCATGATAAGTCACAGATTTAGCTGTGACCTTCATCAACAATGTTTTCTTTCTACCGAGTGTAATATAATAATATACCAAATAATCAGAAACTCAAAGCATATTATCATACTATTACACAAAGTCCTGCAAAGAAATCTTAGTTTGGTAGCAATGTTTAAACTCCTTATTTTATTGTTAATGTATTACTGTGTACCTATTAATAAACTTTATAAAAACTGCACTATTTATTTCTAAATATACAAATGGCTTATGCCATAAATAAATAAAAATAAGTATCCAAAAAATAAATAAACGATTCCAGTCACAAATTAAGAAATATGTGTAAGTAATTTATTATCTGTGAATCATACAAATAACAAATGAAAATTATGAATACAATAACTAAAATATGTCAATGATGATAATACAATCTAATTAATTTTAATTAATACACTACATACTTATTTTTAATTGATTTCTGATCCACAATGGACTTCATCGAAGTTCCATCTAACAATATTCATCATAATTGTTTTAGCTTTACATCTAGGTTATAAAATTCTCTCTCAGCTCCATAAAACTCCTGATTTCTGAGAGAAAAGTGTTTAATGCGTGCTTGGAACCACTCTGTATATAAAACAATAATTTATTACGTACACATCTAGATATTAATCACACTACTACATGCAGAGGTTGTCACATATTTGATAATACTTTCCTCCATATATGTATATATATATAGAATAGTAATGCATAACATTAATACGATGCAGTCACACATGTGTGTACTATTTGTAATTAGAAATAAATGATTTGTATAAGTATCAGTATGGCTTAATTATAGATCAGACCACAGACATGTCTCACAAATATTACATAAGATAAGTAAATTTTCACTAAAACATAAAACATTATAAAAATATTATAGAGTAGGGAGAATGAAATAAAATAGAATTATATATTGAATAGAATAAGGATCCCCTCTACGTGTGTTGGCACAAGTATAAGAAAAGGTTCATATCTCTCATCTAAACTTAAAGTCAATCTCTATATTTTTTTTACTATCAAACAAAAAAAAAATACAATATACTTTCTATGTTTTTTTTGTGAAGTTCATTATAAACAAAAATAATTAGTACATTTTTCCGAGAACTGAAAATATTATCAATAAACATAATGACAGAAATCTTTATAAAGATATAATGACATTCAAATTGTAAAGATATTAATGTACACACGTACTTGACCTGTAATGTACTTACCTTCCTAAACAACTAAGCTATAAATAGTTGTCTTGTAAAAACAAATCTTTTCCTTTGCCAAATAAAAGACGCACACAATATCGCGTCACAGATTGTCAAACTCAGCATTGCTAAACTCTAAAAACACTATGTTATGTGACAGGAGATTAATTATTATTGTCAGAATCCAAATAATAATAAGTAATGGCTGCAGCTAAAAAAACACTTTGTTGCATTGACTCGCTGTCCTAGAGTTTGAACTAACATAACCCCGGAGAAGTAGAGTTAAGAATAAAAATCATTGAATCAGGTAGCCAAGTAGTTCTTTCAAATAAAAATAGGAACTTCACCTTGTTGTTATAAAAAGAGACATACTACAAGACAAGCTAATTAATGATTTCCTACACTTCAGTCCCGATGAAAACATCATACATTCATCTTATTAATTTACACCATGGAAGATACTCAAATTAAAATAAGAAACTAATACGAGTTCAATGATTAGGTAGCATGTACAGGAGAATGACATTCTTACCGGATTACAGCTTTGTATTCCTCCACCTCCAAAAAAGTATTCTCTCCCATATGCCACTATGGATGTGTGCCATATGCCATCCACATGTCGCCCTGGAACACAACATGCATGCGATATGGATAAAAGTATATTCTTGTTGTTTCTAATTACTCATTTTGTATCAGCCACTGAATGAACACTTACTGTTTGTATACTAAATATTAATTATGTTGTTTAGTAATTCAACTATGTACTATGTTCTAATGTGGAACATTTTCACCTCACAGAGGTATGAGAGTCAGAAGTTACATTAGTTCCATTCATATCATTGTGGCACTGTCCATTACGTAGAGCAATATTGTCTATGTTATGTATTAATAAAGTATTTTGACAAAATGACAAAATAAAAACAATAGTTAAATATCATAATGATACCCATAACATTATTTGAAAAAGTATACATTAAGTAACATAAAATAAATATGCAATGTTTTATAATATTTCTCTCATATTTAGTATGATCTGTTGATCAAGTGGTGTTACAGTAGAATGTACAGTCATAGCCCAAGATCCAGCTGTAAGAAATATGACGCATCTGTTATTTGATCGAAATGTAGCTTAAATGATAGCTTACCAAAAGGCTAATATCGCACTAGGGTTGCCTATCAAAATCTTGCCCTGTCTCTCCTGAAAAGGTCCCCCTTCGCGATTTTTCGTATTTTTAGGAGTATGGTAAAAGATATGAGAAAGTGGTCAATGATAAAAATAATCCTTACTAAATTCTCTTCGTCAGTATTTGGACTGGCCATTGAGGGTAAACCACTAGTCCTATGAAAAAAATGTATACAACATTTTTTGTCGAAAATTTAGAAAGAATTATTTTTATCATACACTACTTTCTCCTATCTTTTACCATATTCCTAAAAAATGCGAAAAACCGCTAAGTGGGACCTTTTCATGGGGGGCAGGGGGGTCGCGGAAAGATTTTGACAGACAACCCTAGTGCGATATTACCCTATTGGTAAGCTATAATTTAAGTCACATTTCAATCAAATAACAGATACGTCATATTTTTTGCAGCCGGATCTTGGGCTATCAGAATGAGTATTGAGTACCTTCAATATAGTAATAATAATTAATATCACTGAAATGCAGGCAAATTTACAAATGTATGTGAAACTCCAGAAATGAAGACATACAGGGCTGAATTATAAAAGAGGATCAAATTACTAGGTAATGAAATATTTATATGAATATGATAAAAAGCATTATCCACAAAATTAAAACAATACGGTTCAGTTGATATGGTCCATATGATTCTATATGCACAAAAATCATTCCAGGCTTATCTCTCTCTAATCCCTCTGGAGAACTAGGACTTACAACACTTTGTACTGACTTACACTGATACAGAAGACGTAATTAATCAAAAAACACAGTTTTTTTTTTATTCGCTGGTTTGCAAAATTTAGACCTGTAAAATTAAATAATTATTTTGAGGTCTTTAATGGGGGAGTCCCCATCTGTTATTTCACAATATTTTAGCAGGATATGGTCAATCGAATGTCATATGGGATGGAGTTGCTATGGAGTGTTAATTCGCCCCATCTTCTAAATATTTTGATCAACCACTATTCGTCAATTAAAATTTACAGGCCTCCTAAATAATTATATTGTGAATCAAAAGCTAATACTTTAGATATAAAAAGGAAATTAAAGATATTTTACGAGATTATAAAAGTCACTATTTGTATTTCATTACCCTCATAACACATAAGTTGTGTATACTTTTTATTGCTTATATTACTAGGTATGTGCCCCAGCAGAAGTATTTAGGTATACAAGTACTGTATGATGGAATGATATGAAAGTTTAATATATTTATTTAATTTATAGTGCCACATAAAATTGGAGTAAAAAATCTAAATGAATTATTCTAAACAAGCAACGGAAAGCACATTTTCATCTAAGATACTAAAAAGTGAGATATAAGTATAGAAAGCAGGAGTTGTTGTGAACTTGTTAATTTCATACCCAAAAACATTGCCGACATCATGCAGGCCATACCCTTAGTTAAGTCATAGATGTAGAGATCCACCGGAACACCAATGTCATCCATCTCTGCTTTGTCTTCTTCTGTATACAATGCAAAATAGGAAATCACTTTTACAACTTTGCTTTTATGAAACAACCACTACAGATGAATTGTTCTCTGCTATGTACTAGATAGTAGATACGTATATAACATCACCCTCACTCTCTGGAGACACCACAACACACAAATGTTTCACAATCAACGTATATGAATACTGAATCACAGAAACAAACGTACCAAGCTCTCACTCTCCACTCTCACGTGTAAAAGGATATTTGAAATGATTTGAAAACTATGCAACACACAACTACCCAATACCAACAGAGATCGCTCTACACACTCTTGAGTGGGAGTCACTATAATTTATTCTAATCGTGTGAATAAATTTGCATCACCAATCTATCCTTATTAGATTGGTGATATAATACTAACTTAAAATGAGACACAAAATATATGTCAATGGGTTTTAATTAACTTCTATTCTTCAAGTAAACAATGTGGTCATCTAAAAAATAAAAAAAATAGTTCAACAAGAACAAATCGATTTTTTTTTATTATGTTGCAGTTAAGTTCGCTATAGGTATATAATACAATGATGAAGCAATGTAATAAAATCTGATTGAATTTCTGATTTATCTTGTACAGGTTTATGATATTTAAATATAAATATAAAAGCAATAATAATTGGATAACGCACCATCAAAAGTGTCACGTTGATAAAACACCTGGATTGGTCTCAAGTATTGGATATAAATAGAGCTCTAGTAGTCTGTACAATACTCTCCCATATCACATGAAGAATTTACTCAATAAACTCAATCTTTCTTTAAATCCAGACATAAATAAACAGATTATGTGACTAGGACAAAATGAATACCCACACCTAGGTTTTACACCACTTGATCTTCAACTAATAAATATCCTATGAAGCCCCTTTCAAAACTATGAGTGACAGTACTGTATAATAACTAGTTTTAGTAATATATAACTAGTTTCCAAAGAATCACATTTATTACCACATCTATTTCTCATCATGTCATGAATTTTCTAAAACTACTACATTGTTTGGTAAAAAAAAATCATCTGCGGCGCTGCTTACTAAATTTGCTGCGTTTACCTTTATCACTTAAAACCATTTTTTTTTTTTTGTTATTTTTTTTGTCTTTTTGTTGTCCCCTCCCCTAGCTTCTAAGCTGGCAAAACCTATGATAATGTCATGTAAAATTAAAAAAAATGATGTACGGCCCATTAGACAGTCTCATTTTTAGAATCTGATGGCCCCGCTGCTGAAAAGGTTGGCTAGGCATGCCCTAGATATATGTACAAAACATAAAAAATAATGTGAACACACATACATATGTAAAGGTTCTCTCACCTGGATTCATATTGTGATGTCCCACTGAAATACAAACAACATCAACAATATATATTTCACTAGATATGTGGTACCTAGGTCCAAAGAGTATATAATATATATCCTGCCTAGGTCAACAGACAAATCTATTTCTTATAACTCCAGTTTTTATCATTAGTAAGGAGAAACGTCAAAAGGCACTAATTAAATTTTCCTGATAACTTGTACAATCAATAACTAATGTAGGTATTTAGTTTCTTTTGGAAACATAACGTAGGTAGTGTGATTGTCACTCACTACTGTTTACATTGATCTAAATCGCATGTGAGTTTCATGTTAATGTGTTACATACGCACAAATATAACAGAAGTTTATAAAAGTGTTATAAATTAAAGGTAACGACACAGTTAATCGCTGCAAACCATCTGATAACAAAGATATCATCAAACACGACCCATTGCCCAACTCCGAATCAAGACATGATAACTGACAGCACTCAGCAGCTGACTTTTGAGTGTTTTTATCGCAACGATTGCCCCTCATATAGTCATATACTCTCCAACAAGAATTGCCCACATATTGCCCATCACTATTGCAGATTTTGACAGATCACGTCAGGATCCGATAGTTCTCACACCATTTCTGAAAATATCGACGCTCGGTACCTCTAGCGAAGCGTCGCTGTAAACACTAAACTTGGCCGATAGCGGGGAATATGTTCCGCGATGATTCGGTTATATTTTTTAAGGCTTAAAAAATATTCTAGGTACTATCTACCAAGGGTTTTTGAGAGGACCTTCGCAGTTATAACTCCACCACAAAAATAATTTTAGTTCGCTGATTTATTGTTTACAATTAGATAAAATTATATTATCAAGCGAGGTGGAATAGTACCTACTACATATGTAAGTATATCAAGAATAAAAAGTGATCTAGGCTTTTCAAAATTGAAGTAGGTATGTGTGTTCTAAAACATTTTATGCTTTTTGAAGAATATATACGAGCTATAAATTTTTAAAATTATTATCAATCCATTTTTACGAGAGTTATCCACAGGAGTTATCGGCTAAGTTTAGTGTTTACAGCGACGCATCGCTAGAGGTACCAAGCGTCGATATTTTCAGAAATGGTGTGAGAACTATCGGATCCATCACGTCACGTTTGACAGTCAATGTCGACAACCTGAAAATATACGAAATAGATACACAAGCAGCAAAAGTCTGACTTGCAAAATCAGTCTACGAAAAAAAAATTGGTACATATTTTTGTTGTGCAGGTACGGTCACGTTGGTAATGATGTGATGAAAAACAATTATGATATTATTGCCAGGATTTTATAAACAAATTTGTTGCCTTTGGCTATTTTCCCGTCGTTCCACTCGAAGATTATAAAATTATATTCAACTGGTCTGCGAGTGACCTTATCCAGTTTATTATAAAATATCCTATACATTGTTTAACTTTTTTTACCCCTTATCGATTGATTTCAACGGAGAACCCCAAGAAAATAATTTTTGGTTATCATCATGATTTTTTTTCTAACACAGTTACAAAAATCAACGAATGGGGACAATATTAAAAGTCCTGTGGCATTAATTTGCATACAACCCTGTTCCTCTGTGATAGACTTTCATATTAGAAGCATAGGTACATAATACCTAATATAAAAAATGGGATGAAATTCATTCAGAACTTTCACTAGTTTTAAGATTAAAATTTTATGTTCATTTGGCAACATTGTGACATTGTAAATCCGCCAATCCGCAATCGACAATTGTGGCCAATGTTTGCATCGAAGTAAGTCATCAAAATGTCTAGTGTAAAGATGATTGTAAGTTTTCCTTTATTATTTATTTTAAATACAAATTATTTATATTCGTATCCGATTCAATAAATTGTCATAGCAAGTGATTTTAGGTTTTCTTGTAATGAAAACTGTATTGTTATAACATTGTTATTCCATTGTCATCCCTTTGTTGACATGAGTTTATTTGGAAGAGTTGATCATTTTCAAAATGTTGAGTTACTTTTACCCCTCTCATTTGAATCATAAAGTATAATTACGATAATGCTTACAATTTTCATACGATAAAACTTGTTATTATGCGTGCTGTTGAAAACATAACCTCAAAATTCCAGGTACTGAGAATCCAATCACCAGAAGGCACAAAGAGGATTGAAATACATCCAAGTGATAACGTGTGTAGCCTATATGAGAAAGTTTACGAGACATTTGAATTGAACAGTTTTGGTTTTGCTTTATATAAAGATAGAAATCATAAGCAAGAAATAGTGTCTAGCAAATCTAGCCATGTGTCAGATTATCATCTCCAGCACGGAGATATGCTCTACCTCACCCCCATGAATGGAACGGTGCTATTTGACCAATCTACTTCTACTTCCAAAGTGAGTATCCTAATGACTTAATATAAATATCTCAATTCACTGTCGTTTGCTATCATTATACAAAACTGTCGATTGTATTATACTTGTGGAGTGCAAGTTTGATTATCATTTTTCATTGTATTACTTCCCAAACACGTCTAGTTTTCCGGGTCTCAGCTACTCCAAGAATTGGGAGGGGTGTTTCACAATGGACTGTAGAAACATAAAGACCTGATTACATACCTGCCTGTATAGTGTGTGTTTGCCCTGTGTGAATGTTGTATTGTAAGTTATTATATCTATTGCTACGTCTCAGGTTGACACATTGCAGTAAAATCTGCTTCAGTCTGCCTTGGTACGAGGTCAGCTCATTCAGGTAGATTATGTTTCATCATCATCATTTCAATATTTCAGTTACCTAGCGTCAGCAGTAAATCTCAGTTAAATGACAATAGTCAGCCGAGCACTTCTTCCTCCCAACCAAACTCCACCGGTGTCTCTGTGTCTGGTGCTGGTGTGGCCCCACCATCTCAAGAAGATGAAGTAGACATACAGCTTTACAAGGCAGATGGGAAGATAGCTAGGAAGAGAGATGATAAATAGTAAGTAAGCCTGCTGTTACTGCTAACACTACGGTACACATAATAATCAGATAATGTGAATGTATGTATTATTTTAGTTGCAGACATAATTCAAATGGGTGTTGTGTCCATTGCTCCCCATTGGAGCCGTTTGCTGAGGAATATCTCAAGGAACAGAACATCAAGCATATGTCTTTCCACACTTACATTAGGAAACTCACATCAGGAGTGGATCGAGGGAAATTCCTTGCATTAGAAGATATCTCCTGTAGAATAAAACCAGGTACAATGTTATACGGGGTGTCCTCCTCTGGATGATACCTAAATACTTAAGCGTGGTGGAAAAATATCTAATATAATACTGAAATGAAAATCCAAGGGTGTGTATGTCAAATTGCATGAATATGACAGAAATACAGAAGCAAGGAGTGTGTGTAAGGATAAAGCAGTTTGGTCTTCTGTCCTCTATGCAAGGGATAAATGTGTGGAGTTTTTGTATTTATTGCATTTATTTCTTTGTGTTATGTAAGAGCCTATTCACACTCCTATGAATGTTGCGTTTATCGTGATTACTAGAATGTTCATACATGACATATGTCATTATTTGCTCTGTGCAGTGGTTCTTAAAATGTGTGTGTAAGTGGTAGTAGTAGTTTTCAGATTAGGGGTGTAAATAAATCTATTGCAAATTGATTTTAACATTTAAGTACTATATTTTATTTCCTTAATGAAGGCCAAGTCTATTAGCTTGTAAATCACTGATTAGAGAATATGGATATAGGCAAATAATATTATGTTGGTTTCACTTTTGTATTTTATTTGATGGTAAAGTTATTTTCTCACCTACTTACTACAACATATGTACAGAGTGAAGTGATTTATTAAAGAGACTACTGAGTAAGTTGTAGTGAAGAAACAGCTCTGCGATTATATGTAATATTGTTTATTAGGATGCAGTGATCACCCGCCATGGCCTCGAGGCATCTGCTCCAAGTGTCAGCCCTCAGCAGTGACACTGAATCGTCAGCAATACAGGCATGTAGATAATGTCATGTTTGAGAATCCAAATATTGTGGAGAGATTCCTGGAATATTGGAGAAACACTGCACACCAAAGGATTG
Source organism: Ceraclea dissimilis (assembly GCA_963576895.1). Classification (NCBI taxonomy): domain Eukaryota; kingdom Metazoa; phylum Arthropoda; class Insecta; order Trichoptera; family Leptoceridae; genus Ceraclea; species Ceraclea dissimilis. The sequence continues at coordinate 4,988,501 of OY756361.1, forward strand.
GTCTTCTGCTAGGGACTTATGAGAGACATGCTGATGTTCCACTAGGTATTGTTTGTTGTTCAATAAATTCCTTATGTTGTGACGGTGAATATTAGCTTTATCTGATGTTTGTTGCATTTCATTGCGTAGGTATAAGAGCTCGGGTAGTTGCAATCTATGAACCACCCCAGGAGAGCACCAGACACAGTGTGAGATTGTTGCCTGATGAGAGACGCAGCACAGCCCAGTACATCGCCAGACACCTGGGATTACAATTTGTGGGATGGATATTCACTGATCTCCTCAGTGAAGACTCTTCTAAGGGGACTGTTCAGCATATCAGGTATTCAATTACGATGCAATCTTATTTTATTTTTAGCTTTACTTATTACTTCTTTGATTTTGAAGGTTTCTTTATTTTGTGGCGACATTATATAATTAAAACAATATTACTTTGTTTACACCACTTTTATTTTGACCAGAGTCAACATGTTTCGGGAACCAAGTTTCCTTCTTGTATTAGTCCTGAAGAAGGGAACTTGGTTCCCGAAACATGTTGACTCTGGTCAAAATAAAAGTGGTGTAAACAAAGTAATATTGTTTTAATTACTTACCTTATTTGCATACTATTTTGTTACAGGGGTATAAATTCACATTTTCTGAGTGCCCAGGAGTGCATTATGGCTGGCAAATTCCAAAATGAGTATCCAAACCCTTGCAGATACGCTTCATCGGGATATTTTGGATCCAAGTTTGTGACAGTCTGTGTGACAGGTATGGACTTATAATTTAGAATTTATTACTTATTTTCCTTCTCTTAAAACATAGAGACTGGTAGTTTTATAAACAAGAGATATTGTTTGTGTTTTGAATAAAGGTGATGAATGGAAACAAGTACACATGGAAGGCTACCAGGTGAGTGGGCAGTGCATGGCTCTGGTGAGGGACGACTGTCTGCTGCCTACTAAAGATGCTCCCGAGCTGGGCTATATCAAGGAGTCCTCAAACAAGCAGTATGTTCCAGATGTCTACTACAAGGTAAGCCATTACTGTACTGTTATACTTTATTAGGTGCTCTTAGGGGGCAGTGCACTCTTACACACATCCAGCCATAATGTTACTGTACTCTGGATCAGATTCTCTTGTTCACATATCTTATGTATTATTATATAAACACAGGTGGGGGTTATGATGAATAAATAATATTATGTTAAATGAATTGATAAAGTATATTTTTGAGTAATATATAGATATTGTAATTACACGGATTAATCTAACTACATCACATTCATTCATAACATTATTATTATTTCATTAAAGGATTTCTTTTTTAATATAATATTCCATTAATTTAATATACATATATAATGTGTAGCTATATGTAGTAACATTAATATATTTCTCTTTAACTATACATACATATGTAGATACATAATATTAAATCGTGGAGTATCTGCAACAACTTAATAATGTATTTCGTCTCTCAATAAAATTATTGGTAAATACATACACAGTCACTACACTATACTAACTAGGTAGATAGGTATTGTTATGATATACACTTTGTGACTAGATACTATATAGGTATATAGATACATATATTCATTGTATTTTGTGAAACAGTGTACATATACATTAAGTCATTGATCAACAATTAGTAGCATCAGCATAGTACAACAATAAAATTTATTAAAAGATGCATTTAGTAATTTTGTATGAATAATCTTATAGATCAATTAAAACTTTGGTATTTCTTATGTTATACATGTGAATAATTTGCCTAGTATTCTGCTTGTATTGAATTGAGAGTTTCATAATAATATAATGTATTATTTCATTGATTCAGGTACAGTATTGTACTTGTCATATTTGTACTGTTTTGTTCTGTATACAATACAATCCAATGTATTATTATTTACATATATTTACAAGAAAAGTGTTGGATATTGTTTGAGGATGTCTCATAGATATTTCATACAGCCAGAGAAGATAAGCAAGCTGGCTTGCGAGGATAATTTATCATGTCGAATAATTAAGTAACAAACTACAGACATATAATAAAATGTAATGCACACTACTCTGGTGTACACACAGCATACAGCGTATGCCTTGCATCATTACTAATCATTTTTAACAAAGTCAATAAATAAAAAAGTCAACAATATATTGCAAATATTCCACAATTATATAAATATCTTTTACAACAACTAAACACCCAATTTCCATAGAAGCTTAATATTTTTGAGTTGCATATATTAGCAGCTGTATTATTATCATCTAACGACTATTATTGTAATAGGCTAGGCTACATAATTAAGGCACTAACATAGGATGGCCTAATAAATCCTCTCAATAAAATTATAACAATGCAACATACCTATTATTAAACTATAAAAAAGCAACAAAACACTTGAAATAATAAACTTTCAATTATCTATTACAACAATATTTGGTTTGTTGTATGATACTGCAGGAGAGTTGGGAGTTGTATAGGTAGGGCTGGAAGTGTAGATGTACTATTACTATAATGTATGACAATATTACACTGACTTATCAAATGCTAGAGGGGCACTCTGTTACTGACTTCTGCAGACCTACACAACGAGTATGTAGTAGGAATATGCCCGTAGCCTGCACTTGAGCCATGCTGCTTCTCACAGAGCTCTTTCTCTTTACTAAAATGTTTCAATTCTACCTATAGTCCGAGAGCCCGCTGCTTAATTTATGACGTATCTGTTTTTTGATCGAAATGTGGTACAAATGATAGCTTACCAATAGGGTTTTACATCGCACTAGGGTTGCCTATCAAAATCTTGCCGCAACCCCCCCCTGCCCCCCCCGAAAAGGTCCCTCTTCGCGGTTTTTTGCATTTTGTAGGAATATGGTAAGAGATAGAAGAAAGTAGTCAATGACAAAAATAATCCTTTCTAAATTCTCTACAAAAAAATGTTAAGTCAATTTTTTCATAGGACTAGTAGTTTACCCGTAATGGCCCGTCGAAAAACAGGATATTTTTTGAAAAAAAAAAAATTTTTTTTGATTTTTTTTCTTTAACTTTCTTCCACCCATTATCACTAACATTTTATGGAAAAAAATATTTGGCCTGCGGCGCTATATCGCTGGTTATTTTATGAAAAACTAAATTTTAAGAATTTTCGTCACTGAGTTTTATTGCAATAACTCCTAAATTAATTGACGTATGAAAATAAGTTATAGCTCGTTTTGTAGCTAAGACTATGGTAATTAATTCGGTTTTGGACCGGCTATTGCGGGTAAACTGCTAGTTATACGAAAAAATTGACTCAACATTTTTTGTAGAGAATTTAGCAAGGATTATTTTTGTCATTGACTACTTTCTTCTATCTCTTACCATATTCCTACAAAATGCGAAAAACCGCGAAGAGGGACCTTTTCGGGGGGGGCAGGGGGGGTTGCGGCAAGATTTTGATAGGCAACCCTAGTGCGATGTAAAACCCTATTGGTAAGCTATCATTTGTACCACATTTCGATCAAAAAACAGATACGTCATAAATTAAGCAGCGGGCTCTTGGACTACTAGTATAGTGGTAGTGTTAGCAATATCCACCACCCACCACCCCGTATATAATATATAATCCGTGATAACATGTCATCAAATAAAGAGTGTCACAAGTTACAGATTTGTAAGTTGGTTTATTCCTAATAATAATAAATACATACAACAATTAGTACGCTATAGATTATATTATAATACAATATGTATAACAATTATTTCATTTAAACAAAAAACCTTCTTACAGATTACATATTATTATGTAATATCACATGAAACATAATTATATTACTTATTTCTTTTTCGTAAAATTGCACAAACTTTTAATAAAATATCAATAATACAAACAAAACAAATTTATACATTTCCTTAATGGACCAGAGAAGAGAACTATGACACATAATATGTATATGTACATAAAATATATATACGTATAATATATAGTATTGTATAATAAAATTTGTGAATCAACACACAGTTTATTTAATTTGAATATTATAACACAAATATATAGTAGCTTTGCTTATCACACTTAGAGCTAATGTAGTTATTATCATTATTATGTATTTTATATTATAGTTCTGTTGTCGAGGAAAATATATTTATATGATACTCTGATTACAATTATTATACTCTTGTAACACAGTTGCATAAGTTAAACTCGTTTTTTTAAATAATTTGTATATTTTATATACCTAATTGTAATAATGACCTATCATATTATTGGCATGGATGAGGGATGCACTGCACCTTGCGCACACACACACACGCACACACACATACATATCACTGTATGGAGGCATTCATATTTCATATCCACATGGAACAAAGGTTAGAGTCAGAGTAGCAAGTCTATACTTCTAAGTACTATACCTACCACACTGTGGTTTACAGCCAAACAGACCTCTCACAAACATACATTATATCTTATATATTTAAGAAGAAAAAGGCCAAAGTCACACATATTGTCTTAACTGATTTCTTTCTAAAGAAATAATACATATAGTATATTGATGAAATCATATGCACCACCGTGGTTTACTGTCCGAGGGTATAAAGTAATATGTATGCGCAACAATGATTCTTTGGCCAACTTTGGTAGCTATGCATACATTATTCTAATGTCTAGGTACATTCTCACCAGTGAACATATCGGGACCAGAATGTTAAACTTATTATTTATTAGTGGAACCGCTATACGAATTTAACTAAAGAATTAAACTATACGATTTCAGATTCGATTTATCCAAAAACACGTTGATTATAATAATATTATTCTCTCCATTCCCTTCTTATGATTATACAATATACATTGACCAAAGTAAATATATTTAGTTCGCTTTGTATATTTTCGGTGAAACGATATAAACCTAAATTATTTATATTTACATTCCTTTTTACACACGGATTATAAAATAAGTAAAATATATTATCGTCCTTAACATTATTAACATTTATATAATTCGTTCTACACTCATAATGCTTACATTAATTAGGTATATTGTATTACTTACATGATTGCATCTTCAAAATTAATTTATTCGTTAACCATTGTTTCCTTGATATACCTAATACCTTAGCTATTTAGTATATGGATTGAAGCAACAATTAAATTATAATTTGTAACGTGAAATGGTTACTTGTCCTATGGTTATTTATTAATTCTATTCGTAATCTAATCTAGGCCCGAGGAGAAACACCGTGACTTATTCTATTCTTTAGATTACAAAGTGGCGAGTACAGTCCCTGTGAACCGGTTACTTTGATTGAATAGCTGTGTGTAACGAAATGAAGTAGTAATAATGTCTAATGAAGTTGGTCCTTTGAATTAGTTGAGTTTCCCACAGCTGGCAATAAGGATATTACTTTGTGGTTTCCCTGCACTGTCACCGGATTGACTGATTCTGTCTACTAATTCCAATCCTTCCACTACAAAAGCAAATATCCCAGTGAAGCCTCTCATCTCCCTTAATATGATTCTGAACTGAGACCCAACCAGACCTAAGTTATCGTGTCTCTTTTGACTACGCCTCATACCGACACTACCCCTGATAGCCAGTATCTTTGTATCATCGGGCATAAAGAAACTCTCATCAAACACAGATCGACCCCCACGTCCATTGTTTAACTCAAAGTCACCCGTTATTATGCTCTCATTCTCCCAGCATTGAAATATGTTGCATCCCCTATATCCTATTCCTAGTTCCCCTGTTGTAAGAATTCCAAAATTCTTTGCCATTTTGGGAGCTACATCGCTACGAACTTCGATAAGTATCCGTCCGAAAGGTGCGCCATTTATTTCTATATTAAAATAATATACGGGATATATGTGTTGAGGAGGATTTCTTATAATGGTGGTCTGTGGTGAGTGGTGAGCGTGAGTGGGCGGAGGCATGAGTAGGGGGGCTGAGGAAGAGGAGCACGACGAGGGGGGAGGGGGGAGCAGTGGTGGTGGATGTAGGAGACTGTCTGTCTGCTGGAAGTTGCACGGTGTCTTATTCATGTTAGGAGAGTTCAAGGGGACACTACCTTCACCAAACCCTATGGGACTAGGCTTAGACATGTTTAGGTTGGGCAAAGGGTTACTTGCGTGTTCAGAAACAAAATTGCCCAAACCTGTTTTATTCAAGTTGGAATCTGAAAGATGGACATTAGCCTTGGGTGTTGGCATAGCCAGTGGTACATATGGTGGTAAGGGTACAACGGTCTGATAGTCTGCGGAGTCTCCGTTTTGGCCAACTAGAAAGTTGCGCTCCACAGACTGTTGTTGCTTAAAAAGTAAATGTCTAGAATAGAGTTGCGACATACAGTAGTTTGCTAAGAATAGTATGGGATTATTGTGTCCTTCACCATCTGGTTGGGAATTATTCTCTCCTGAGTGAATTGTCGCTAGAGCCCGTTTGAGTAAATCAAAGTCAAATAATACGCTGGAGTTCCTTATCAAGTCATCTAACTTACATTGCAGAAACATCTCTCTATGTTTGGCCTGTAGCCTCTCTCTTTGTAATGTGAGCGCTGAGAGCAGCCGGTGTACCTCAGCTGGGCCCAGAGCCTCACTGCCTGCGTAGGCATGCCTGCCTTCTTGCAATCTCTCTCTAGCCTCCCCCACTTCATATCCCGGAGCATTGTTTACTAGGTCTGTTTCTACTTGTGTTTTAAGAGTGGTACATGCTTCTAGAATACGTAGCAGGAAGTCTCTCTGTCTGCGTGCCAATCGCTGTATGTCTGCCAACATTTTTTGCATAAGAGCTAACTCCCCGTGCATATCCTGGCGGAGGGCGACGCGTGCTTCTGCATGAGGCTTGACAGCTCCCGCATGTTCCAGATGATCAGGATGTGATGCGCAAGCTCTGCACACATGTCTAGCGCAAGGTAGACACCATAAAGAATGAGGCATTCCATGAGTGGGACACGGCTCCACATCATTAGGGGGAGTAGAAGAGAGCACTGAGGCGAGTGGAGCAGTATTGGCAGCCGCCAAGCGGCGTGCCAGTGCTAGAACAGGCCCATATGTAGGTAATGCCTCGGGTCGCAAGTCGGGAGGTTCTGTGCGCTTCCAGCAGTAGGGGCAGTACAATTCTCGACCCTTAAGCAGTACGCTAGAGACGCACTTGAGACAAAAGTGATGTTTGCAAGCCAATAACTTGGGCAGCTGGTCCCCATCGTTAAATGACAGCTTGCACACAGAACACAATGTTAGATCTTCAATATCCCCGGGCGGGGAGAGCGCCATCTGTGCAGATCAGCCTGCGCCCATACGCACCCTTCTTCGACTCTTGCCACAATTCGCTACAATATTTCAACTTGACATGGGGTACAGCCTGTGAAACTTTGTACTCTGACGGTTAACACGATATCGTTATATTTCGACGGTTTAGCGCGGTCTATATTACATATTTACGAACGAGTTTTGCCGAAAAACGCACGGCCCGCTTTAAATCTAACTAAATTAACTAAAATTTAAAATAAAATCGATGTGAATTGCCACATCACTTTACGTTTTGTGTACACACGCCATGTTGTTTTGGCAAACTGTCGCTGACTTCATACCACTCAACAGATTACTGTCATGTTGTCACAACATTGTATTTCCGTAATTTTTCTGTTTCTTCTATAATTATAATCAATATTTTTCCACAGATCACATTATGCACTCTTCGATTTTAACATAATGTTAGGAGGCTATATATTATAACATAATAGAGGTCTACATTCCTAATTCTATGGATTTTAACCAGGCTTTCCGAACGCCCTAGTTGATAAATCGATGTTTTCGTTAATGCTTTTGTTGAACTGTGTAGACTATAATATTGTTGTCCAGTATCCACTTGAGACATCCTCATATCATACTGAAGGTTAAAGTTAACCTGCACACCATCAGATAAACGCGTCGATATCAACGACAGTGAAAATCTACGTAATTTATATCAATCAAGTTAATAATTATTCTATTTATTTATACATAGTAGGTATGCTTACAACAGTTTTACAATAAGATTATCTTTGCTCTTTAACTAGCAAAGTCCTGTGCGGCAGAAGCAAACTCACATAATTAATATTAATTTTATTAAGCTCATTACAAGTTGGATGTTTCATTATTACCTATTATTTATTTGGTATGGATCTTGGTGATTTACTAGTCTTTTTACTCCTTTATGAATATAATAGATACGTGTTACGTACAACCGTACAACGTTATACTAATGTGAATAATTCAACACGTAGCAACTTCATGTTAATATTCGCGAGTTGCGTACTGTCAGCGCAGCGCCGTATGAACTATGGAAGCTGAGCTGAAAGGAAAATTAGTTTTACTTGAGGGAACTTCGTAAAAGGGAACCGTGTTGCGCTCTGCTTTCATTGTTCATTCTTATTTTCTACAGACGGGAGACCAATTAAGGCGCCCTACTCCTCGCTCACATGATTTTCCAGCCTAAATAATAATTTATTATCGTCAAATGGAAATGAAATGATTAATTTTGTTTTCACATATTTCTACCAGAGATGTTTCTCATTAAAACTAAGCTATTAAACTCCCTACCATACTGCATACATACCTATACTCGCCATTAAATCCTAATATAGTAAATCTTCTCTCCATCCAGTGGCGTATATACCTATAGGTAGGTTTTAATTTTGGAGGGAAGCAATCCAAACACAAAGCCGAAAATTTGTAATGAAACAATTGTGGTTTAATGGATTTTTATAATTAGTACAATTCTAACATGATGAAAAAGAGATGTTATTTTGTTTAAATTTTATATTCTCATATTCCTGCTACCATATTTAAATGAATCATGAATTTTATTTAGTGTTTTCTTAAGGTCCTCCATTTGGTGACCTGTGCAGTACATCCATATCTGTGTTGGTTACATGGATAATCTATAGTTGATAATGACTTTATAAGCCAATTGATTGTGCTGCCATATCTTTTTACTTTTTCCTGAAACATTGTTGTTTTATCTTGTATAGTGATTAATTATTGTTCATATTACTCAGCTACTATTATAATATTTAGAAGTTTATAAATATGACATAGAGTAGATTGGTACTAAGCTACTAAGTAATTATATATGAAGGGATTCAAGGACTAAAAACATATTGGCTGTAGGGCATAATCTGTACTCTACTGTGTAGGTACCTGGTACATATGTCTCATACATGATTTAATTAAGGCTAAGGTGAAGGTCATACAAGGTGTTTAATAGAAAAAATAATCTTTTAATAGATAATAAGTTTTTAATTCTATAAAAAGATATCAAAATCCAAGCAAAGACTCTTGGCTCTTAAAAATGTAAGTAAATATATTGAAGGTCACATTGTATGGATAAGTTTATACAAATTATGGTATAAGTGAAGAGAAATGAATGGAGAATAATGGCTAACCACAGGTCTTATTATATAATTTCAGGAGAAGGATCAATATGGCAACGAAGTCTCTCGTATGGCACGCCCCTTACCTGTGGAGTACTTGCTGGTGGATGTCCCGTGTGCCGCGTCTCGCTCAGAGCTCGCTACCTTCACCAGACCACGTCCACAGCGCAACTCATTCCCTGTCCTGGGCCATTCCCCCTACACTCTGGGCACATTGGCACAGTACTTGCATCAGTGGACGCACACTGAGTTTCTAGAGGTCTGTATTATCACCTCATAGTGTTGTGTTAGTAATCCACTAAGTGCCAACTGTATTAATAAATGATATGTTATACTTCCAGGCAATGTCAGATTTCCATGTGTTGCTCTATATCGCCACTATGGATGCTCTGCCGATGCTACCACACATGGATGAACTTCTGCAAGCTGTAAAGGCCAAAGATTCTGATCTAGCTGCCACGTGGAGGCAGTCGGACCATTGGGCTACTGTAGAACAACTCATTGAGGCCAGTGAGCATAATGCACAGTTAGTATCTCATCCCAGTACATATGTGTTACATTTATTAATACTAGTTAGGTACTGTACTAAGTATAGACATTGTTTATAGCTCTGACGACCTGATGCCTGGAGCCATGCCTCGACTGGATGATGGCCCAATGTGGACATGCCCTCACTGCACATATCACAACCCCTCACACAGGGACACCTGTGAGATATGTGTACTGCCAAGGTAATTACATTCTAATACTGCTGCTATTACACCTATGTATATGTATGTCTTACACCATCCAACATTATAAGTTTTTGTATTTATTACATACTTCGTGATTTTTTTATGTAGGTCCTACCTTATTTCAGTGTACTTAAATTTTTTAGTCATATTGTAACCAAAACGTTATGGTAGTCTAAATAGTATTTAGTGGTGCACATAGAGTTTTCAAGTCAGGTAAGCCCATATAATAAACCCGAAAAAAACAATACCTACTAAATGCATACCACGTAAAAAACCAAGTTTACACTTATCAATACGTTATCAAATGTACAAAATCTAAAAACTAATCTTTAAATATGCGCTTAAGTCTATTATATACTATACATAGAAATTGTAAGTTCAAGCAGATGTGAACAATAAAAGGAGATTACTCAAACTATCATATCCTGACGAATGCAAACATTTATCTCTTTTCAAAAAAGTAACACAAAACCAACAAAAACGTTAATTGACATCTGAAAAACCGGAGCCACTAGTAAAGCAGAGGAACGCATCGCTAGTAGTACGACCGAATTTGTGGAGCAGTAAATTTAAAATTATTGCGTTAATATTGAGTTGTTGGGAATAGATATTTAAATATTTTTCAGGATTTAAATTTTAAATTAGTGTTGGGTAAGCCTGGATTATTTACCTATATGAAAGTTTCGCTGCTGCTCGTATTATTATTCATAGTCAGTCTGCGGATTCAAAGGTGAATATGTAATTGATTTATACAAATGTTTCAGAAGAAGTTCAATGTGAAAGCTAATAAGAGCCACGACATGAAGATGTTCTCTAGATGCACCAATCATTATTCTGCAGTACTTCAGCTTGGCTACTCCTCCCCTCACTATATTATAATAATACCCACACTGCAGTCACAGGGAACCATCCACATTACATTTTATTATTACAACTACCATTTGAATTTGTTTCACAGTGAAGTTGCGGCAAGTTGATAAATACATCAATGTCTATGCACATAATTTACATTTAATGTATTGTTAAATGATGTGTAATGTAGAGATATTGTAACATTGTACATATTGTGATTTCAGTCAGTCATCCTAATATAATCCTAAGGCACTTCACATAGGTTGGGGGTTGCAACTCTTTTATGTTTCATTCTTTATTATATAATGCTACATATATGTTTCTATATTTATTTCATGTGTGTTTGTAACAGAATGACAAGGGGATATTAAATTTTTGAAATGTTATTGTGTACCTCCACAGTATTGTAACAAGTTGAGTATTTGTATTGTTTGTGTGTAAGGATGTATGGCTGCTTGGTTATATTTCCATACATCTGCATCTCTGTCTGCTCTGGGATTACATTTATATTCCTGTAAATATTTATATGTTGATTTTATTATATAATTATACACACATATTGTGCAGTTGATTGAACTGAACTTTATTTATTTTACAAGTTTTATGTATGCCTCCTATGTACTTGTACATATTATTGCAACATTGTCTTCTCATCTAGACATATTGGACACATGTTGTGTAAAGTATGTATATTGATATGAAATATTACAAGATATAATTTTGTATATTTAGGAGATTAAATAATAAACTCTAAAAAACTTTGTTTTATTTTTTCTATCGCTTCCCAATCCAAATAGTACCTTTATTTGCTTATTTTCAGTTGTTTCTTTTAGCTATAGCTTTTAGATTTTCATGGTCCTTGTTACGAGTAATCTCTTCTCCATTCTTCTCTCTCAACATTGACATTCTACACAAGGTACACCTGAGAAGAATGAAGAGGTTACAAAATGCTCATTGGAAACATTCTCCACTCATTGTTGGATCAGTCCCTACGATTCTACAGAGTTTCCCAGTCGACTATTTATTATTACACCAACTATACTTGTTTATTCAACAGTAAGGAAGAAGCAGTTTGCATATTATATCTACAATTTGTTCCACTATCTGACCACAATAAGAAAAGGCCCACTGAAGTCCAAAATTTTTATTCATAAATTTGTGTTGACAAAATAATATTATAGAAACTTATTCCTAAACAAGTCATGACATAAACTGAACAAGGTAAGTCGAAGTCACTGTAACTTGGAATTATTTTTATAATCAAAATTGATTGATATAACATCTGGAGTGTGGGATACTAACAGAGAATTTTGATGAACTAAAATATTATAGAATACAAGCATCTCGTCACATAATATACACAGTACTTAAACAAAGGCAACTACATAATATATTTACAACTCCTCTAATATATTATAATGTATATTACTTTTTTTGGCGCACACAGACAGAAACTTAAAATAATGATATCACGATGGCCATATTGCGTCAATATCTTACAACAATACTGACCATTATCGCATAATGTTGCAGCGGTGAATTATCACAAATAATTAAAACATCATCAGGGTTGCCAGACGTCCCAGGGTTGTCACCAGTTTAACGTCTCGTGTCCCGAACAAACCTCTCGGAACGCCTAAATGTCCCCGTTTTCGGAAAAGTTGATATAATTTTTGGATTTTATCATTTCGTGGGATTTTTGACAATTTATATACAAAATAAGGAACTATGTAAAATGGAACTATGTAGTAAACAAATGAAGTTACGCATTAGTGTAAGAAGGTCATCAGTTTTTGAGGGAATTTCTAAAAATGTTTGTTGAAGCTTTAATAAGGTTGTTGGACTTTGAGAGCAAGGTGTGAAGAAAACTTGTCTCAGTGGGGGGGGGGGGGGGGGCAGATGTTTGACTTCCAAGAAATCTGGCAACCCTGAACATAATCGACATGGTAACACATTAAATTATTTGCCAATAGAATATGCCATTCAAACAAGACTATTGGAACTGTCAAAATACGCCCAACTCTCTTAAGACAATGAGTGAAATGTTTCCTGCAATGAACTTGCAATACTAGAATGCAGGCTTGACTTAGAGAAATACAAATATATTCTGTTTTATTTACAAATCAACGTGGTGCATGGGTGTATTTGGTTACACCTAATCTAACATTCATTATGGCATGTGCATTGTGCACACACAGCGTAGTGCAAGCGCAACAGAATTTCTCTACAAGTCTAATTTTATTAAGGCATTGAGAAATAACAACGTTATTAAATCGCCTTACTCTAGAGAGAAATAAATTTGAGAAACAAGAGGCATGAGTGCAGAAACTACGAGTATATTTGATGTTGACCCGATTCTTTAGGTCAATACAACATTAGAAAGAACTTGTGAATACACATCATCAATGGATGATGGAATACGGCTAATGGCTGGATATGGAAGCATACCCCGAGATATTCCCTCCTACTAGCAGAACGTGTTTAGTAGATAATGATGAAATGGAGATGCCCAGCATCTTACCAGCGATATAGTGTTGCTCTCTAGTCTAGCATTAGCTAATTAATATTATATTACTTTACAAAATACATTACATATAATGATGCCATCACACTATCAGCTAAACACTACCTATGTATATATGTAGTATTACGTTACAATTTTAGATACACATATCGTTCACTATTTTGTAAGTATACCATTATTTACAATTTTTAACATTATACTGTATTACTTCATGATACAGTCACACACTTAATAATATATATTAACACTCACAATACATCCACACTGAAGAAAATAAAAGGAAAGGGTTATTATACTATACTACTACCATTATATAGAAATGATCTGAAAATGTTTGAGAAAACAAAATAAAATGTCTCTATGTAATAAAGGGAAGGATTTTATAAGGCTACAATACAACAACCAATCAATCAATCAATACAAGACATATTTTATTAAGACTTTCATAGAATTTTTAATATTTTTTTGTCGAGGAGAAGTAAAAATAAATAAACATATTGCTGCATAAATTATTATGAATACATCAAGCAGTACATAACATTATGTGTCATAATATTGTACAGTTGAATGATTATTTACAATAAACTAAATACTCTCATTTACTTCCTTGTTTATGATGATATATCACTAGATATTAATAAGACAACACAATCATATAGTCCAGTTACAGATGAGGAATTGATTTAATAGTCACAAGACGGCGGGCAGGTTTGAGATGAAGGGCCTATTCGGAACCTTGTGTCACGGGGGGAAATTCCTTGTCATCATCAAACTTGAAGCCTCCTTGTGGTGGCGTCTCCGCCGCTGATGTCATCTCGTGCAGTTTTTCAGAATCTGTGCCAGTGTAAGAATAAACAATAGTATTAGTATAACATTCCATATAAACATATTGGAGTATGTATGTACATTATTGTACCTTACATCACTATGTGGTGGATGACATGCGCTCCTCAACATCACTCTCATTCATTATTACACTTAAGTTTCTGAACATTTCATATGTAGACTACTATACTTTAAAATGTATACACATATTATGAGTGATGTAAGGTACAATAATAGCAAGCATTGTTGCGAGGGACAGTGAATCACACCAAGTGATTAGTTTAAATCATCACACATACTAATTGTTATTATATTCCCATGATACAAACTCATTGGTGAGAGCGTTTGCTCACAGGAATTAACATTGCCTGTATAACTAACTTATTCAACTATAATATGTATGGCTAGGGTAGGGTGGGTAGGTACCTAAGTAAAGTGTTGTTATTGTCTAGTACTGGAAGCTATGGTGTTGTTATTATGGATAAAATAATATTATATCAATATAAAAGATAAGATAGATGAAAGTAGGAAGTCGATAGATAGTAGGACAATAGTAGAAGGTACTTTGAGTGTTTCAGGTGAGGTGCTAATGAAGTGACATGACAAGATCAAGAGGATCTATTAATAACTGATATGTAAATTAACCAATAACAAATTAATAATATACTGCTTTGGAATGAAGAATATTAAATATAACTGAGATATTAAATATATATGTTCATTCCAAAGCATTGCATTTCTATAATAATAATTTATAATAATTAATATTGTAAACATGAAGTAATAATGATCTTGAGAACATTAAATGATGAGCAGCCCTGACACTATCCTGCTTTGACACAATGTAAAATCAAAAGCAACAAACATATTGCAGTGGTTGGACACTGGACACTGTACAGCTCCATTGATTGTAGAGCATTGTTGCTATGTCTAGTATTGTATTGTACTGTACTTACATACAATGGTATAATATAATGTGATAGAAAGAAAGAAAGTAACCAAATAAAAGTTTGACAAGGTGGGGTTGAGTTTGGAATTAAAATAAAATCTATTGCTGTTTTGTCTGAATTGTTTTGCTTTTGATTTTTCAAAATACTGACCAGTACCTGACATATGATCGGGATCACGACCTCTCAGGGCACCAGCGTATGTGTTGCCTCCTTAAAACACAAAAAACTTTACTACAACGTTGTGGAGAATCCACTGAGGAATGGATGTGAGGGATATATAATGTGTAGGTATATAATATTATACTATGTAGTATGTATAGTCCAACTCCCTCCCACTGCACTCTGCAGACATCCTAGCTTCTCCACTAAATATAATATACATACAAATAATATACCCTAATCCGTATCCTCTTAGTGCATTCACTTACATTACAATATTATTATACATATATGTACTTTATATTATATGCAGGCGGTCTATGCTTCCAACCAATCCACTGAAACTAATGTAATGTAGATCAACTCACAGTATTACATTAACTAACATACATTAAGTAGTAGTTGGTGGTGGTATAAACACTTTAAACCATAAGGTGACAAAACATTTTACAATTTATTATTATTTTACTTTATAATAAAGCTTCATTCCCTCAAATCAGGTAATGCATCCTGTGTATGTCTATGTATACACACCAAAATATACAGTAGTATCAAATATAATATAATGCCGTATATTAAACACAAAACTCTTGTCTCTCCCAGCTGTCAGCCACAGGATAACCCTCCAAGTTACATACACTCAAAGTTCTGTGAATAGTGAGAGGCTAACATGTACCTACACTGTACAACCATCAACCATAGGGGATACTTTCTTACACTATGCAGCCTCTCATTTGATTTTATTGCAAACGAGTCATTGTCAAACCGCAACTACCTTAAGGCAACTGATCAATCACCTCGAGACTGTTCACATAATACACTTCTTTTATTATTTATTTACAATCTTTAATTGAGTCCAAGATAGTGATGATTTGAAGTTATTAGTGTTAATGAATTTTCACTTGGGCCTTGGAACTTTGAGTGTATGTCACACATGTTGTATCTAACGATATATACTATAAACTATTCCAAGTGATACACACAAGGGTCTAAGTTTTTGGACCTGAAAAATCAAAATTTATTTCTATTTACTACAATGGCAGAGGACAAGGGAATGGATCGGGGGGGGGGGGGGGGGGAGGCTACAGACTTAACCAAATTTATAAATCGTAATACAAAAAGAGAGGAAAGAAATTAAACAATAATTCATATAAAGAGGGCATAAGGTCGTAACAGAGAATAATAGAGATAAATCCAAATATTTCTATACAATATTGTAAAATAATATACAAATACATAGCAATGTATGGCAAATTGTTATAAGCAAACAGGATTATATTATTCCTACTTGCTATATTCATTTGCCAAATGTTTACTGTTATTATGGGCAATTTCATCATTCACACATTAATTCATTAGATATATAAAATATAATGTACTTACGCTGATAATTTAATACCTATATCATCACTTAGTGAATTATTTATTGTTAGTTCTCAGTGAATTAAGATACACAACAACACAATATTAGTTGGATGCAACATGCATTATTATACTAGCACCTAGTGAGGATATTATTTACCATGCATTGGCTACATTACTATGGTTGCAAACAGAATTATTATTTAAACTAAAGGCAACTTAAACCACACCTTCCTTAAGATAAGTCTCACAGTAATAGTACAGGTTGCAGCAATTCAAACTATTAGAACAAACATCTCACGGTTTAATAATCTAATGATTATTCATGAGTCATGCTATCAATAAATACACAATCATTAGATATTATATATAAAAATACATACATATGTACAACAACAATGCACATTCTGAAGCAAACATACAAACAAAAAACTATGTAGATATCTTTTAACAAAATGAAATATTTATAACATCCAACACTTATTACAGACAACTTCACGTAATTTGGTCTACTAAATATGTTCTACCACTAATAATAACAATTATACATAATAATACCATAACCATGGAATAAATAACAACTGTTGGACTAGGTGCTGTGAGGGCTGTATGGGTGCTGGCTACTTACCCTTGGTGGCAGCCACAATATTGAGGGGCTGCGTAGTGGCTGGGGCGGCTACAGGGATGGTGGGGTCCGCCAACCGGTGCTGCTTTACCAATGTGCAGTCCCCCCCTTCCACGGGATCCAATGAATACATATACAAAATACCCTCGGCAGATGCAACTAGTAACCGTGGCTTCTTGGATATACTGAAAATAATATGTACAAGTCAGTGGCAGGACAGGGCTGAGGGCCTCTACAGTTGGGTAAGCTGATGAGGGATGACACGGGATTAATAAGTAGTACTATAAATAGTATAGGTAGGTACCTATGTATTTAATAATCTATGTGAAATATTGTTATCCATTGGAAGAAATTAGTACATAATTGCATTGCAATTGTTTTCTGCACACTCGCTGAGTATGTTCAGCCTACAGCGAGTGACAAAGATGGGATAATATACACAATCTCTTTCACTCCCCATTCCAACGTCTGACTTCCGGCTATCATAGGTGTGTGTGTGTGTGTGCGTGTGTACGGCGTATAGCTGATACAATATCACTAACACATTCACTCATCACACTAATATACTACTGCTGGATTTCAGGCGAAGAATAGTAGTGATAGGAGCCACCTAGCACAAATTTTGTATAAAAAATAATGATAAGTGGCTCCTATCACCGCTATTCCGCATCTAAGGCGTTGGTGAAATCCAGCATTAAAATCTTTCATAAGATTGCATATTTTTTGACTTCATGCGTAAACCATGAGACACCCTATATAATAAATTTATGTTGGAAGTAAGGGTTCACAAACCCACAGTATCTATAGGGAACAAAACACAACTCAAAGGTAGTTCTGGGAGTAAGAATCCTCACTGCATCCCCTCAATGGGCTACCATACAGGTGTAACAATTAGACAAAATGCTAAAATAGTTAAGCCATAATAGGTTTGCTAATCACCCATACTACTGTCACATGATTATTTTTTATTATGGAGTTTTTAGTTCCACCATCAATTTATAAAAGCAATAGTGGGCTGAGCTTGTTGCCACTGGGTAATATTAAAGAGTAAGATTTTACTAATCACAAAGTAAATCTTACGTAGTAATGGCGCAAACATTCTTCACACCAGCGACAGGCAGATGAACACTGGCAAATGCTCGTCCTTGACAAAACACATCAGTCACTTGTGCTGGAAGATAGGTGGCCCCCGCAGACACAGCCTTTCCCAGTAGGCCCAGCCAACTGTTGTCCTCTGAAGCTTGACGAGACCTGAAATATCAAGCAATTCATATAATCATGTCTTAATTATTCATTAGTAGGCAATGTAACTACAGTGAGGTGTGCAGTATAATACTATATTATAGTTCAGCTAGATCAATCTGTTCATATTACAGAAAACAGGGGAGTTCCTAATATGAACAATGAACTTCCTTCATAATAAAAGTAGCAAGTCAACTTACATCTCCTTCTGAGGCTCCACAAGTTTGAAGACATGAACAGTCTCAGTGTTGGAAGAGCAACAGACATAATTAGAACACATGGAGAACGCCAAGCAGCTGATGGAGACGCATCTCTTAACACCGCGTCTAAACTCAAAGAGCCTGGTGCCTTCCTTTACGCTAAATACACGAATCACAGTTCCCTTCTCACTAGCAGTTGCTAGCCGAGTGCCGGTGCTGTTGAATGCCAGGGCAGCCAATGGGGAATCATGAGCTGGTATCATTGTCTTGGCATGCTGGAATTACATTACATTACTTTCAATATGATGTTATACTTTCATTATAAATACACTGGCCATATAATATCATACTATATAATCACATGACCTCTCTGATCTCATGACTGAGATACACTCTACATTCTATATTAAACAGTTGCCAGACACATCACATCATTCATTATATTATATTAGTTCAGTTAATTATTTATGTGACAAATTGATATTATCTTTATCTGCAATTCAATAATAAGGACAATAAATTACATATATACATTCACATTATTAGTACCTAAGTACAAGTATATTATTGCTTGTTGCTAAATACATTTCTCAGATAAGGAGTACCTCCCTTAAATCATCTGCAACAATCAAACATCATACATCCACTGATCCATCACACATTCACTACATTACTGCCACATACTAGTAAGATTGAGTACTGGGACTTTGTAGCCAAAGGTAACATAACTCACTTGACTGGATCATTGGACTCTACATAATTATTTAGTGCATTTATTTACCAAATGCGTGGCATCGAATATCTGCACTTCCCCAATGGCACTGGAACCAGGATAAGCCAGGAAGCAGTTGTCTGTGTGGGCAGAGAGACAACACAGCCCCATAGGGTTGGGTGGCGTATCTCTTATGGTGTGTAACACCTTCATGTCCCGTATGTTGTGGATGTACAGACTCTCCTCCAGACATACTATTAATCTCTGCAACAAACAAAAATATATACATAATACAGTACCTTTTTTCTAGAACAGTTGAATAGTGTACATTGCATTACATATGCAAAAACAATTGTGGGCCTATCTGATACCATAAAAACCACCATATCTTCAATATTACACACATAAAAACCATAAAAAAATGTTGAATCTCAAAATTGGTCACAATTAAAAAATTTGATAAATGTTTGAGGACGTTTAATAAAATAATCATTAAAACCTTTGTCTTAAACTTATTTTCATATTCAAATTTTTGAACCTTGTAATCGTAATGGAATGCCTGGGTATGTTTTAATTTCCCCATTGTTTACAAACAAACAGTAGGTATAAGTACTCAAGTTCATTATCAATTTATTGTAACACCATATCTCCCAAGTATTGCATTCAACAATGTAATAAACTGATAAATAATCACACAAAGCAGGACAACAACAATTGAACTGATACACGAAACAAAAGTTTATGATAATATTCATAGAATTCAGACACATGAATAATAACATCTTCACAAAACACACTTCAGAGATCCACTATTGGTAAAAACTTAAGGAAACATTTCAAAGTTACACGATGTAAGGAAATAACACACATTTATATCTAAATAAAAAATAGATTTCTGTACGAATCAAAGCTTATTTCGATTTGTCTTTTCGAAGAAGATTTTCAGAGGCATCTCCAACAAGCAGAGAATATACAAAGTAGGTAATGGGTGGGTTGTGGGTGGGTACCTTACCTACTTTACTCCTGTCCACCATTATGATATGATGGGTTAACTTACAGAATTACTCAGCTCTCAATACCAATCAATAATATTATTGAGGTCCGATTGTTCAGGTGTATTGTCAATCCATTACAAGTGTAGTGTGTGTGCACTTACGTATTGCGTACTACATTACTCTAGTTAGACCTAGCCAGACCAAATTATATAGAAATAATTACTGCAAACATATTTTCGTGTGAATGTCTATAACATTGCAAACTATAAACAATAATAGTGGGAATTACAAGCAATATGCTTAAATGAATAAATCCCAAAAATTACAAAAGCCCTTAAGAAATTTGCTCAAGGGATAAAAGCCCAAACTTTCTAGTTGGATTCCAGTAGATTAATTATTTATAAAATGTTGACTATTTTATTGTCAATCGCATTTCAGATCCGCTTATTTATTTTTATTTTCTAATCTATAGTAGTTTCTTACACACTGAAAGAAATCGTATACTAATAGATACAATTAATGTTATTTTCAAAATCCAATTAGATTTGAGCTTTTGTCCCTTGAGCGAATTTCTGAAGGGCTTTCGTCTTTTTTGGGATTTATTCATGTTGAGCAATATTCATATGAGTTTTTATCCGGTCACGATGAAAGGTAAAATCCTGGGAAAAAATAATTAGTAGTATGAAATTATTTTAAACTGGCGAACATAGTCATGAGAAGGAACGACTACATACTTTATTCGCACTTAGGTCAGAGCCATGAGTGCGAATAAAGTAGGTAGTCGTTCCTTCTCCTGACTATGTTCGCCAGTTTAAAATAATTTCTTACTAGGCATGTCGTCAAGTCATCACAGCACATCCACTAAGTATTGATAGAAGATATAGATATACTACATAATATAGGTATGTAGGTAGGTATAGGTATGACATCATTACACTACACTACATCACAATACACCACACAGTACACAGTGTTAACAGCTGGATGCATGTGTGGAGCAAACACCAGGTTAATGTTTCATCAGCTGATGTAAATAAACAATATACCTATTACCTACCTACATAATATAATATCACCATATTATTATAATCATCATGTTGTGGATATTGCAAAGTAAATTGCGTAGCAAATACATCATTCAATAGGTATGTTCAGATGTTGTTATTATATTCACAAGTTTTAACTGATATTTCTCTCATCCATACTTCTCTCACTTTTAAGTGAAATGAAGGTATGCGATTTATGGATAATACATAGGTACATAGTATTGGTAGAATGAACTTACAGATCTATTTAGTTTAACAGCTAAAATGGTGTTACTGTAACTGTAGTTACAGATCTCAGTTCCTCTGTTGAAGTGGCAAACTTTCAGCTTCCTGTGAACAAAGCAACATGCAGATCGTTAGAAAAAAAGTATGTAATATGTATATTGTATATATAGGTACATATCATAAATTATTCGCTTCATATCACATGCTATTGGTTCCACTATATTGAAATACGATAAAATTATACACGTGTATGTAAAATGAATGACAAAGTTAAAAACTGAGGTTGTAATATGTAGTTACATACTTATCCTACACAAGAATGCAATGAAATATGATAACAAACAACCAACGCTTTACATTCGATGTCGTCATTATATTTACTAATTACTTACCAACTTTATCACGTCAATGTTTTGTTTAAAATACACCACATTAATATGTATAGATTGTATAGGCACTATATAACCTATAACATTAACTAAATACTTAATAAGAACGAGTGGAATAAACTCATAATTTTCTGCGTATATTTAATCACATTCAGAATGTATGTATGTACTATGTATGTTGGTGTGTATAGTACTTGTATTGATTTAAGATCCGCTTAGATCGGGTAAATAATTGCATTGGATCATCTACGTCACTACAATTTTATTAACTAAACAAATTACATTACGATAAGAGAATGTCCAGCAAGTACAATAATATTAAATAGAATAAGAGGTGTGTTATACAATTTACACTAAGTCAAAATTTGATTGGACTTCTGAACCGCGAAATTATCTGCAACCATCTCTATGCTGCAGAGATCACTCGTTCTTCATGGGTGGAATGCAGATAAATAGAAAAACATATCTCTAGATACTTCTATTATAGGTACCTAATGAGTAATAGGTACCTATTTCAATTTAGAGTGAATCATATGGCTGCCCAGGACAATAACAAATTAATTATAAAAAATCACATTACTATTAATTAATTATATTCATAAGACATTTCACATCTTTGCCATTAGCAATGAGGTTCGCTACCCATTCCGAATCTCATACAAACTGTGCAAAGGGAAACATACGTTTACCCCATTATTGGATATATCATGACGTCATGATATATCAAGGTAGAAGAATTCGTAGAAATGATATAGGTAAGTATTGAACAGTACTCATTTAATACAGATGGTGAATAAGTCACCCTAATATGTAATTTAATTGTCTATTTAAAAAAAATACATAGAGGTAGGTGTTTGTTTTGGTTGCCATGGATGTCACAGCACAGCGAACATAAAACACCCCGCCATCCTTATTGCGACTTGGAGCCGGGGGTGTGTATATGTACCGTACAGCGTACCTACCTACTACCTAGTTATACTATGTATAAGGTTAAATCTGTGGCGTAATTTTATATCATTCGATTCGAGACGAGACAGTATGACTTTCCATTACTTACAGTTTTTTTTTTCGATTATAACCATTCCTACATCCAATGATATAATATACCAGCGAATCCTGATTTACAAAATTCTCAAAAATTAAAAAATGCACATCTAATGCACAAAGGATTATAAATAGTACATAGTTCCACAATTACACAAAGTACGCATATCAGTAGTACGCATAATGAATAAAGGAATCATTAACCTTTATTGACGTATTAACTAGACTAGATAGCGCTTGCACATGATAATAATAATTTTATTAATTACTTTGTATATTAGGTAGAATATTGGGGAACTCTATACAATAATAATGTTTATCTCTTGTTTACTAATATAATGTTAATTTAAATACAGTGTAGTAGAGTAGTGTAATAAGCTCCCACTCTTGTTGTGATTATAACTTTATTTATTCAAATTATTATATTTTAAACAATAAATCAGGATCTTAATCGAAAGTCAAAATTGTTTATTTGTTTTGTCAAAATCGAGTCAGTAGTTTGAGAGATATTGGCAAAAAACCTAAAACAGAAATTTTCATACTCTTCAATTTTCAAAAGGCCAAATCTCCAAAACGGTTTATTTTTGGATACGCATCCTCTTAACTATTTTTCATATTTTTTCATCCTCCATCACCTCTCCAAATATCTGACATACGAAACCAATCACCCTGTATATAACAGAATAATAATGCAACAATCAGAACAATGTGATTGTGATTAACTTGTGAGGTGAGCTACGTATCACTAGGCAGCAGAGGCTAATGTGATGGACTATAGGCAGGTAAGGAGAAGCGACACTCTGGTTTACGAGGTCAGAGAGTCAGACCATAGCGGTCCTAGGCCATATGTCTATACCCACATAGATAAATACAAATTATTACACAAGCATCAAGTACATCAGTATAATATAAACCGCATATATTCATATTAAATGATATTGAGTACCTATTATTGAAAGTGAAATCGATACACAACGCTACTAACAGAACAGCCTATAGTTAGTGAAGAGTGAAGACCATGAGGTAAATAATATCATTGTTTCATGGCGGCATACATACATACGTTGCTTATTAGATGTCATTACTCATTATAGAGATCCAAACAGATACATAATAAGAGGAGAACTTTTAATAGTAGTGCATGTTCACTACACATATCAAGGAGATACATTTAGCCATGGTTAAATATCATAGTGCCTGCAAGCCCTCGAACACGAAATATTTGCACGTTTCATAAAACAAAATATAGCTGCATCTATAGCGTATCTTTACAGGTATCTACCTACCAATTTAAAAAAATCATATGTGCTAAGATAACAGAAGTCTGCTTCACGGGTCTACAGATTTACTAACTGACATCAGTGCCTAACTAGCTTACTAACACGAGTTATACTTTATTGTATTCGAAGTAAGACATGACAATTATTGTAAAATCACAATTATAATGCAGAAGCCCTCCCTATTCAATGAAATTGTAGATCGTCATGGACAGCTTCAGTTATCTAGTCATTGTGAGGAAAAGATTTGAATGGGTAAAGCACATCTTTACTTTACACATCACCTACCTGTACTACGAAGTATTGTAGTGTTATTTGAGAATATGAATACGTACAGAAGGTGCACCTACATTAATGTTTTGTGTGGTCATCGTACCAGATTTTCGCATAGGAACGATGATGAAAATTTGAATGGAGGTTAATACAATAAATACTCTATTTTTTATATCATTACTTCTTAAGCAAATACCCAGTTTGGGGACTACAGTATCTAACATAATTATCACGATCAAAACAATAAGATTTTATAGATCATTTATACCTATGTACGTGGAAACACTCCCAATGCTATACGTACATTGTCAAGTATTACATATTACTGTTAACAAAAACAGCAGGTAGAGACAACAGCAACGATTCAATATTGTTGTTATGCAACATTACGTATGATACTCAAGGACATAAGGAGAGGGCATTCGGCCAAGTGAGCTCTACAAAGCTGATAAAGATTGTTGTATTCTGTACTGATATCATCAACATCAACAACTAACTCTAGTGAAGCAACCCACTCCGAGCGTAGCGGTTGGACGAAATGTTATACATATTAGAAAATAACATCTACATAATTTCCTAAAAATAAAATAAGCATAATATCAAAACATAATTATAATAATAATAATAAAAAACAGAACCCACAATAAGTACCTAATGTTTACATATCAAACAGGTGGAAATTCAAAAAAATAACAAAATATGAAAATAGCGGGAGATATGTAAGAGTTTACTGTAGTTTAGTCCCGGGGTAAGGATAAATGAAATAGTGAAGTCATGTACTTTATTTGTAGGTACGGTACTACATACCTACAAAAAATTCTCGTAAATAACAAAGTTTGTAAATAAACATTTCGCATGAAAATCAAAGGTGAATTAGAATTAGGTAGGTAAAGACTTGAAAGAAAGAAGTATGTACATGCGTAGCTACCTATTGTGTATTATCATTATTATTTTATCAAGATGGGGTCGTTCATGGATTATTCCAATCCCAAACAAAGAGAACAATTAAACATGGATTGCTCGTATCAATCAATATCGAGATATCTATTAGAAAAAAGTTAATATTAATACTTAACAAAGTGATTGCTAAATGAACATTGTATGTAAGTAGGTAGTTATAGAGTTTATTAATGACTTCTAGTCTAGCTAGTACTCATACCTTCCCATTCCTACCAAAACATAACAACAACCTTGAAACCATTACCCACGCTCCATCTCACACACTACTCGATAAAATATTAGGTAATAAAATAACATTCAATTTATCATCACAATTATAATACACAAGACGATCGTGTATGTCGGAAGCCGAATCACCAACCTGTTTGTCATTCGATAAAATAATAAGAATCACTGACAAACGTACCTATCTGCATAAGTGTTACATATGCCCACATTAGCAGAGTTTTGTATACAGGCGGTTTTTGTACATGTATAAAAATGTAGATAAACGATAATTTAATATGTAGGTAAGCACCTATAAGTACCTATTCTTTCTTAGTGCAAATCGCAATGAGGGCTTCTAGTTTTACCATTAGGCATTACGTTACCCAGCGCACTATAAAGGATGAGTGACTAAGAAATATATTGCAAACTGAGGATTTACCTACTCCATACAGTGAAATACTCTAAAATCTAAAATAACATTTCATGGTGTTGATACACCATTTATGGTGGATAGAATGGTTAAGGTGTAAAATGGATGGATATTGGCTAAGAAACCAACAAGAATGTATCGTATCCTAGAAATGACCTCTGCAACTTGTAGTCTTTCGTAGAATAGTTTATTGTTTGTAAACTGGGTATATTATAAATTAAGAGAGCGAATTGAAATAATTTGATGATGTCGACAGATTATCACGTGACAATATTACGGCATTAAATAGGATTGTGGGGTAGAGAGCAAACATTGAGAATTTGGAGAAAATCCAAAAACCAAAATACATTCCCTGTTCAATGTGTTTTATATAAGTTTTGTTATAGTATAGCTGACAGTGACAGCATATATAGACATTTTTCACACAACATAACACTGAAGAGTATAAATAGAACATATAAAGTATTATGGTAATATGTAGGTATCTATCTGTATCTAAATAAGTGAATTGAATACTACATGTACATCGTACAGTGAACAGTGAACACTGAACACCCCAGCAGCTTCGTCGTGACGTGTTTTGAAATGTCAAACGATCAGCTGATACTAGTTGTTATTATTATTGCTCCCACCAAATAAACATTGTAATGTATTACACTGTGTTATTTTATTACTAACCCGAGTATACTTTACACCATAAATTACACACACTTTGACAACAATAAGAATGAATGTAAAGGTTGCGAATATTAGGTGCATAACGAATAACTTAATATTATCTACTTGTACTTCTAAGCGATATAAGAAAATACGTTATTTGTATTTTAATTAACAATGAGACTAATTTAGTATTCATTACTTATATTCTTCCAATTAGTGTAAATGTAAGCATACCTAAATTCAAAGTCAATATTTGGGTCAGCCAGCGTTTAGTTTGGACTGTATTTTGGGTTTGCGGATTTGGTGTTAATACAGGTTCAAACAATGAAATGTAGAGACTCTTGTACTAGTATCTGATATTTCTCGAGACCATAGTTAAGAAGCAAAGGTGTTCTTCACGCCTGATTTCCATGGTTTTCTCAGAAATTTCTATAGTTTTATAGTGCGCAAGTACTTAGGTACTAATCAATACAATAGGTAGTAAGTACAGTACGTGCTATCATTGATCATTATCCCTGTGATGCCAAAACCGATATTCATTGCTCACTGTAAATTAAAAAGTATCTATCAAACAATATTCAAGGTTCTGACAATGACCTACCAAACCATGAGCATTACACGATCTATGACAACGACACAATATAGATAAAACAATACCCTAGCTACTATGTAATATACTAATATTACTCGTATACTATACACAACACACCATATCACTACAACGATTACACAATATATACCTAACTAAATGTGTATAAGTACAAGGTGTAGTGGTACATCCATCTGATCTACACATAACAAAATGTAATTGGCAATTCAACCAAGTAGTCCAACACAACAAATTATTTATTACTAGCTGTATTTCCCGTGCTTCGCAACGGCTAAAATTGTGTATCTACGGGTGGTGAAGTTACATCGTCTTAGAATTAAATACCTAATGGAATAAATTTTTGGCATATAGGAAGGAATATATTTGTTTTACCTAGTAAAATTATTTTTTATGTATATAGGATTCTGCTAAATTCAAATTTCACAAAAAGATAGTAAAAAAAAGAAGAAGAAAGCGTTGGGTATGGAGTGGGATCGAACTCGTACCCTCGCATCGCATAACACTCAATTTAAGTTAAGTACGCTAGCCCCTACACCACGCGAGCCAAAACAGATGACGACAGAAAGCGCCGCGGAGCAAATGTCAAAACTATTTTTTAATTATTATAGACACATTTTTAGTCATACAGAAGTATTTGTAGAGCAAAAACATTGTATAAAAATAATCCTTAGATGTATATCCTAGTTCTAGATTATGTAACGACGCAAACAAATTTAAAAACCATATTAACGGGACTACTTTAAATGGCTTCTTTCATTTTCATACTAACTTGATAGAATTCAGTATCTTGGGAAAATTGATAATTTTACCAAACCACGATACAAATCATATATTTTAATAGCCTATGTTGAAGCCGAGATTCCATTTATAAGTTTATTTAATAGATGGATGTCTAAAATCGTCTGGTATTAATGTTTACTCCGGACGCGAATCGTCATTTTTTTCAGGTTCTTTCCCGAGTCATTTATGATTCATAGATGGCGGTAGTGATGTTTTATAAAATCAGAAATGAAATAAAAAATCATTATAAATCAATAATTCCCTTTGTTGCACATATTTTTATCCAAAATATCAATACAATCTCGTGCAAAGTCAGTGGCGTATACGAATATCTACTTTTTGTATTGTACGTATATAATTAAAACAAAATTAAATTAGGTGCAATGCGAAATGTTTTTTGTAAACAGT
Source organism: Ceraclea dissimilis (assembly GCA_963576895.1). Taxonomy (NCBI): domain Eukaryota; kingdom Metazoa; phylum Arthropoda; class Insecta; order Trichoptera; family Leptoceridae; genus Ceraclea; species Ceraclea dissimilis. The sequence continues at coordinate 5,017,375 of OY756361.1, forward strand.
ATATATACAATTTTCAAAATAACGTTCCGATGTGATTGTGACGGCGTTTTGTCAAATACTCAACGCTGCCGAAAATCCACAATTATTAAGGAGATATACATACGCTACGTAAGTCGGTACGTATAAGGTAGCAACAGTTTCTATCATGAGAATCATAAGAATGATGTTAACATCTACCCGCCATTATAATGTGCACCCCGCACCATACAATATCGTAGCACGAGTTTAGAATATACCTACACGTATTGATCTATCATAAACCTATCTACTGGATTTAGTAGACTGGAATTGGTGAGTGTTACTGAAGTGTAAAGTGATGACATTAAGCCAGCCGACGATCAGGCATAAGCCTGATGGAAAGTACATCCATTGCTGTATATCTGTTGAGATAACTTCTTGTTATACCTACTACGACACGTAGAAAATTCCGATGTTCTCACAAAAACATAAATTGTGATTTTCAAAAATAATGACAATAGCTAATTTGTACGTACTAAAATATTTTTATGCGTAGCAGTATTTGGAAGTGTTGGTAGGCATCAAGCACGATGGTTGGACGATGTTCCTAAGACGAGTTGCGGGAGGCGGTTGGATGCGGTCTGCCCAGGATAGGGAGCTGTGGAGATCAATGGGGGAGGCCTATGTTCAACAGTGGACGCAGGGAGGCTGACATAATGATGATGATGATGAGGATTTAATTGGTCTCTAACAATCGATGACAATAATAAAGTAACACACAAGCCCTCCCGATTGACTGGTATCGTAGAATGTCGGTTACGAACAACCGAAGTCATTCGTAATGAACGCCTGCGGTCATTTACGTCGTTTTACAAAACTAATTATTGTAAGTAAGAAAAATACTTAGGTGGTGAATACTGCATAGCATTAGGTACTATGTTACCGGTCAACGAGCTATTTGTGCAACTAGTGTTCCCTACTTGACAGTTACGATTATTTTCTTCGTATATACAAGACGTACTGACAGCTACGCAAGTGTTTTGTCGGGCCACAAAAATGTGCCCAAACAAAAAACAATAATTTTGTACACAAATATATTCACCTTTTTGGATTATTATTTCGGTGCACCGAGGGCTTCTAGTATAAAATAATAAATTATGTATGTAGAATCTACTAGTCAGCGATAAACCAGACGCACAATATGAATAATATGATAGCCCCAAGGTTAGCATACTACGTTTTTATGCTGTTTTAGTCCGCGAAACAATAGCGGAAGTCAATCATACGAGTAGTAATATACTCGATTCGCGTATCATGTCGTTGAACAAAGAGAATGTTGTGTGTTTTTATACTACCCTACCGGTTACCCCTTTTTTGGTGACAGTAATCTTACTGACAATATCGGCTAGGCGAAAATAATGTCGAAAGTTAATCTTACATATATTGAAATAAAAATGGACATTTATGTTTGTTCCACCATAACTCTGGAACGCCTGGAGCAATTTAGCTCAAATTTGGTACACGTATGCCTTGCTATCTGGAAACCTTATGATAAATTTTGTTGAGGGGACTAAGGCATTCATATAACAATGTATTATTATTGTCTTTATTGCATACCATTCAATAGATAGACTGTACAAGTAGGTACAATCTATACATAAGTATTGTGTGAACTAGTTAATCAGCAATCACTATGAACAATAAGTATTGTGCACATAATTATAACACAATTAGTGTTATCTGCTTTGAACGATTACTTGTAATGGTATTGGTACTTTATTACCTGCTTTATTTATTAATACTTAAATGATTCTGTTCCATGACCTGCATTATGATGCATATGGTAAATACCATACATATAAAGAAGTTCGTGTGCGTAGCGTACAAATACATACACCTATGGTCTGAGGGTTTTGTGAATCTTAAAACGCCCATGTACGTAGAATTGTAGACCTAGGATAGATATATTATATGTTATACAGTGAACTTTGCCATTCGTAAATAAAATAATACAGTGTGCATGATAGTAAATTAGGGATTATATAAATTTTTCATTATTTCAATTTATGCCCAGGGATAAGGGAAAACTGCTCCCCTGAGACTTGATTGTGGCAAATGACAAGGTGATATCTGTCAACGCATATTGAAGTGATTGTTTATGTACTAGGACTACTAGGTTAGAAAAACTATATACCTAAGTTCATTGCTAGGATATGTATGGAGTAAATAATATGCAATGTGTTCGAAAGGCACATAGGATTAACATTACATATAATTTAATCTATCTACTTGCACATAGTAATAATAACACATAATATATGATGAAAGAATATAGATGAAAATAATGCTCTTCTTGGAAGTTATTTGTATGGAAAGTGCATGGTACCCACCTGGCCACCTATACCTGCCTAGTACTATAGTACCTACCCAGCTCACGATAAACTAATCATGTCAGGAGAAATTCACAATAATTATTACTATTATCATTCGGTTCAAATACAAATACACACACACCACCTACTAACTTTATATTATTAAATTCATATTATCATCAGCACATAACAAGTAAACAATAAATATTATTTTAATACCCAATGTTAGTCACGTAAAGATACCGCGTCTTGGTCCAGCATGGATATTAAAAATAAATTTATATTTAACCAACTCAGACGATAACACTGAACATATTGCAAAATAATAATGTCGAATCTACACAACAATATAGTAATGATCCAATTATGTCCACAGCTAATGACAAAAAGATCAAGCAGTGCTCGAAAGCATTTTATCTTCACTGAGGGCCTGCTCGACCTACAAATCTCACAACTGAATCATTCGCGGTAACAACAGCTGTCTTTTTAAAAGCGTCTCCGGGGACGAAAAAGAATTATCGAGTACCTACCTCAGTTAGTTTACATACTCTAGCTAGAAGCTTTAAAGCTGCTAGTTTACACTTTACAGAAGTTTACAGTAGCAACAGATTTCGTTCAAATACCTAATTGCAGTTGGTGACATATATAATTTAGAATGCAAACTTTGTGAGCTAAGCTGAAAGCTAAGTAGATATAATATAATATATGTTAGAATAATGTCGAAACCAGATGTTCCAATTCCTAGTTCAAGGTTACTTAACCTTGATCTGAAGTTCGCTATATGTATGTAATGTACTACTTGTATACAACTCTATGTACTAGGATACTATATGTACGAGTATTACAGTGACATATTTATAGCACATAATATTAATCGCTTAAGAGTGTGCATACCGACATTTCAAAAATTTCTAAAAACGGGAGACCTTCTATCTCGACAACCGTTACTAAATATGCTTTGGAACAAAATAAGGTAGATGGATTGAACCTTTATCTAGGAAATAACCACAAAAGATTTTTTATATCTTGTGTAGATTTCTCAAAAAAAAAAAAATTAAAATCACCTCTGATCTTTTTTCCGAAAGACGGAAACTCGTTTCCCGAAAGTCGCGGAGTAAAATTTATGTTTTGTACTAATAATAATTATGCATTAAAATCTAGGGAATAGCCGTAAAATTTTTTTTGATAGACGCAAAATTAACCCCAAAAAATGGAAATAACGCTATTTTTACCATTTTATCATGCGATGGTCACGCGGTTCTGAACCTTAATGCCGTGGGTAAAGACTGTGACGTCATTCTTGGTGTCATGCCCTTAAGTAGGTATTACATCATAGTGTTTATTATCGTCAACTACCACTCAACTACAACTGCCAACGTTTCAAAAAGAAAAACAAAGAATGCATATCTACGGAATAAGAATAAATGTAACACTCCGTAACTTGTAAAGTTTTCCCTTCCCATCTACTAGCAAAGTATCAAGAGCTACAAGTAGAAGAGTTGATTGAAGGTCATATAGAAATTTACTTGAGACCTCCTCCATGAAATCGCTATACACTGTTTCGAAACACATCAGTCCCAAACATTAAAAACATCTATCTTACATATTACCTACATATTAATAATGTTTGCATTGTTGGTTGGCACTGGCAGTCATATTGCGCTCCTGGCTCCTGCTGACAACGGATGAAGACACTAATTGACGTAAAGACTTACCAGAGCTTTTCGCGTATAATAAAAATAATGTGAATATTACCGGAAATGTACAAAATCCGTCATTGTATATAGTTCCTAGAAAATGTATGTAGGTACAACGCCTAAAATCGAAAGGAAATGTTTTTTTTTTATTTATTTTTTTGATAAAAAAAAGGATTTGGGCTTGCATACACAAACCCAAATACTTTCCTGCACACCTTGCACTAGCTAAAAGCAAAGTGTGGAATACATCGCCAGCGCCGGGGTTTGAACCTGGCACCTCCCGTACGAGAGACTGCCGCCTCAACCAACTGCGCCAACCATGTACTCAATGTGTGAAATAAATTTCATTTTTCGTATCATTAATATTTTATATGTAATTTAATATATTAGGTATTAATGTTTTAAACGTATTATAATATTTTACTAGGAATGTTATATATTTTTTGAACAGGAACCGAAAATATATCAAATTATGAAATTTTAAGTGCGAGTCCATATTATCTGCAAAAATTAAAAGGTTCTTCAGTTTGAAATCGAATATGTTTTTATTCTCGGTTTTATTATAAGATCGTAAAAATATTTTTTTAAAAAACAAGATTTTACGACTTCACATCCCAGACTTGTTTTTTGCGGTGATCCAAACGATACTAGTCAAAACGCGTTTTAACTAACAATGGTTTTTGACCGCAACATATACATTTCCTAGGAACTGTACACAATCCCTAGATTTCACACATTTCCGGTAACATCAACACTGATGCTGTATATAAGCGCATTTAGTTGTGTAGGAAAATGCCGTTCAGCACAGACACAGCGTCACCACGCTGCCAAGGTAAAAAATGTATAGGTATACTCACAATAATGTGCATAATAACATCGAAGCCAATGCTTAACCGATAAATAACGTAATGGTAATCATCTCGTCGTAAATGGGGGAAAATACTCGTTTAAAATTGTGGTGCCACAGTATGTACCTACCTATATAGTATATCAAATTATTTCCGATAAATAGAGGCAGGTACCAGGACCTACTCGGCTGACAGATAAACTTGCTAATACTCGTACTGACTAGTGACTACTGACTAGTGACCTATAATACCTAATGATCGTATTTCATAAAAGTGATGAAGAATAGAATGCGGTGCGTATGATATTGTGAATATACAAGTGAATGTTACCTAGGAGCGGAGAGTGTGACCACAGCAACCAGCGAACTGCTGAAGAGTCGTTCCACGAGGTATGTGTCCTCGCCTTTCTTACTACTATGTATCTCCTCCAAGGCATCTTCAGCTCCAAGAGAAAACAGCCGGTATCCTTCACTATTGCCAACAGCTAATGACCTGCGGAAACACAAAATACATTATCACAATGACACCCTCACATAATGTTTATCATCTACATTCTACAATAACAATATTAGGTTCATGGGTAAAAGTATGTACGTGGTACATATTATCCCTACAACTACACGCTACCGACACCATACCATAAAACAATACAATACATCGCTTTTTGTATGGAAGTTGGAGGAAACATGGCATCTGAAATAGCGTGTACATGTAGTATAGTATCTAATCAATGCAGACTCATTAATGTGTAATAAACCTTTAATGTGTGCACTGTACACTACAGGGTACTCGGTACATACTACACTGCTTTGTTGGTAGAAGGCTGTAGGGTAGAATTGCATATTGCATATTTGCATAGTGTAATTGAGAGACAAAGGTTGAGCTTGTGACTCACAACTTTCAGTGAGAACGCGTTTACTGTTTAATTACATCAAAAGTGCAGAGAAGTACATATTGTATGATATACCTATATACCTCTATAGTTAATGTCGCATTAATGTGACTGTAGATAAAGGAAAACAAAATAGTATCAAGTGCACGCAGGCAAGGTATGGGTGGGGGTCAACAACCTACATTAATATTATATTATTATGTTACGTAGAGTAATTTATAGTTTAGTGATTTTAAATACTACATTACATATTGATATCAGTCATACATCTACTAATCATTACGAATTTAATACGTATTATAAAATAATCGTTAAAAAGGATCGACAGAGAGTTATTAAAGTTCATAAACTTTGCAACTTGTATGTGGCTGAGTTGCACTTGCGCTACACCCCGCACATTAGAAAAAAAATAGGCAAACTAGGTATTTATTTTTTCTTACACTTTTGGTGAACAAGATACAGAGTAACAACAGCAAAGTTAAATAAGATATGTAGGTATTGTATATTTCTTGTTACGTGTAGGTATCTCCTATAATAAACATTTTGAGATGGGGTATAATGCATGCATATCCCCACACGTTTCTGGTTACCCCCATATGGGGAAAACTACGATAGTGTACATAGACAGTTTAAATTAAATTGGAAACTGTATATGTATGAATGTACCAATTGGATTAGAGACAAAGTTACAGTTATGTCACTTTTTCAAGATTCAGACATAGTGGAACATAAAATTTGCTCTTTTACCTTATATTATTAGGTAAGGTATATTGGTAAGGTACTTTGACAACCTCATTTCATTTGAGATGTGTGAACAAAGACATTAGGAAATTAATGACACCTATCTGTTTTTTTTTAAATCCATATAGGATGATGACGATATATTTACAGTAATTTCCAATTTAGGTAAACTTAAAAGAAATACGTACCTACGGTAGACTAGAGTTGAAATAATAATAGATACACATCTATACATATAAAGTAAAGTCTGATTTTTGTAAGTGTTCGCATAACTCCCCCATTTTACGATGGATTGCTGCAAAAATTTAGAATAACATGTGGGATAATATAGGCTGTGTCCTAACGTCGCCGGTTTTCGGAGAAAAAGCTTTTCCTAGGAGATGGCATGATGATGAGGGGATCCAAGGGTTTTGTGGGGTCGAGTGTGATAGCGTATGAAAGGGCATTGGAAAAGAAATTCAGATCTTAAGTCACATTTTGTCCAGCTCAAGTCTATAAAGTACGCCGGATTAGTTTGTTCAATTTGCCGTTGCGAAGCACGGGTGACTCAGCTAGTATTAATATAATGATATACTTATAAATAGTATATTTTGTGAAAAGCGCCCTTGACAAAATAAATTAATCTAAGTAAGTGGGTGGGTGTTCTCTACCCGCGATTATATCATCTTTATCACAAACTGAGCATTGAGTAACAATAACAAGGCCACTTAAGTATATAGGCAAACAATATTGTACTTATGCAGTAGGTATATTGTATAGTAAGTGTTGGATAAATATTTTTCATTTAGACTTAGACCGTCTTTATTCTTAAAACAAGATAAGACTCTCTCATAAGATAGGTATCACTCATTTCCATTTGAGGACAAAATATGTCATAAAATACTTATTACTAAGTTATTTAAGTAGTAGATGAAATGCAGGAACATGTTAAATGAACAATCAGCTTATTTCGATGCCGCGATCTCTACCCCCTACCCCCTATAAATGGGTATTATAAATTATTAAATTATAATTTACGATATAATATGCTTAGATTCCTTAAACCAGTGGTCCCCAACCTTTTTGTCGCCGCGGACCGGTCAGCGTTTGATAATTTCACCGCGGCCCACTAAAGGTAGGGGGGTTACATTGGGGGGGAGGATACACAGATAAATATAAAAATTAATAACAAACAGTAAAGAAAAATGTATTAAAATTAACAATAAACATAAAATAATAAATTGTGGTTCCTCGTCATAAAGAACAAGGTCCCTCAGGAATACCTAAAACCTCAACCCCGTATTTATTATATTTATAGAGATCAGTGGCGTATATAGGTTTTCATTTCGGGGGGGGGGGGGGGGGGCAAAAAACTCCTCGAAGAGGCAATTAAAATTTTAACATTGATGTAGTATAAAATCAGTAAAAGCGCCGCAAGCGAAATTTTATCGTGAAGGTGCACTCAGAAAGGTTGCGTTTTAGGTTGGCATTATGATTAATGGCTTAAAATGCAACAAAAAAAGCGCCGCAGGCGAAATTTTTTTGAAAAACGGGTGAAGTGATGAACCTGGGATCATTCTATAGCAGATGGCACATCATTGTTTGACATTTCGGTATTTGACATTTCATTTATATACTTATTATTATGATATTACAGTTTAATTGGAGCAATGTGCATCGCCTACATATCACAGGGAAGGAAAGGTTTTAAACTCGAGAAAGTAGGTAAAGGTAAACAGATAGAAGAACGACATACACCTCCTCTCCACCGAAGATACATAGCTACTGATCAGGTACAGTGTAGATGGTAACTTAACGTGAAGGCATTTTTTACGGAATAATTATTTTAAGCTATATTATTGACGATTATTTCAAAAAAATAATTTGATTTTTAAGCAGGCGGCGAGGCCCAGTCCCATTTGACCCACGGCCCAGTACTGGGCCGCGGACCATAGGTTGGGGACCACTGCCTTAAACAATGAATTCATAATGTACATCATTCGATTTGTTCATATGTAAATCTGATGATTCACATCATTATAATATATACGTAATTTGACGTAAATAGTAGGTATACTTATATCCTTACTTATATGTATATATCCACTACACACAATAAACCATCGTAACAATAAAGTTATAGCAGGTATGTGTGTATAATATAACCTGTACCATACCTACTGGGTCTACTCGTGTATCGACATATGGTAAGTTAAGTACGATTAGGTACAGCAATTACATTTATAGGTACTTAAGGCATCACAATACCTATGACAACTAAAACAATTCCAATAACATACCTAAAAAATTTAAGGTATTATTTATTTATTTATTTACACTTTCAGTGAACAAAATGCATAGATGTATTATGTTTACATTACAAATGATAATATTTGTTGACTAGGGCGAGCTTATTGCAATGCTGCGATCCCTACCAGCTAATCCCATTATCATGAAAGTATGAAACATAATATTATTCCTAATTGTTACTGTTTAAGATGGTACTTGTAAGTTCACCCTAATGAATGAAAGGGGTTGATATAAATTGAAATTCATTTACTTAAACAGAAAACAGTAAGTAGTGGGTTTTCATAATAATTATAGAAAATTCTTTTTTTTTTAAATGCGTGTGTTTTATCAAGATGTTTTTTGTATGTCTATTTTGGCGTTCTATTTCTAGCGGCCCCACCCGCGGCCTAGACAAAAAACGTCATACAAAAGATTTTTTTTTATAATTTGACAAATAGGTTTTTTTGACGTTGTTTTTTCAGTGAAATATGAAAATAGATTAGAGCAGTGATTCCCAAACTATGGTACGCGTACCAACAGTGGTACGCGACAATTATTAAGGTGGTACGCAAGCAGCCATGGCCATCGGACATACACAGTAAATAACTAGATAAAACGTTTTTAAGCCAGATATTTCCTATCTTGTCTCGAACATGCAGCACCATTTTTCGCACTAAGAATATTGTATTTTTTTCCTATAATTAATAAATGATAATGTTGTCATAAACAGTTGTTGCAGTTTTTATTACTTTACCATTTTGAAGGTTTTTTTTAACGGTTACAGTTCAGTGGTACGCTACTGATTTATAATTTCGTGTGTGGTACGCGAAATTAAAAGTTTGGGAACCACTGGATTAGAGGATAACGAAATTCCAAATAAGGTAGGTAGGTACATACGGACCTTAAAAATTGCACTAATGAGACAAAAACTTACAAGGTCTTAAAACAAGATCTATCCATTCAAATAAGGAGTTTATTACAAAATCTCACATTGTTTAATACAATACATAATAAAGAAAAACTTTAAACAACAAAATTACAACGACCTTCGCAATAAAATGATAGGAGCAACGATGTATTATGCTATACATACCTACATATTAATTAACATACATATCTAATTTATAGCTACAAATTCAATTAAATAAGACTGAAAATAATACTGTTAGATAAAAGTTACATCATATTGGATATAAAATACATCCCTTTAAAACAAATAAGATTACAAGAGCTAAATGGGGCGATATGAGTCAAACACTACAAACAACCGCCATATTTGTTTACTATACAACCGAATACACAACGTAGTAGGTACGCAATACAATGACTAGATAGCCTCAAATTAAAATAGTAATAATGTACTGATTGTTATTGTAATTCGACAAACAATATAAGAGATACACAAGGCAAGCATACGCGGATCATTTGCATCGATTTACAAAGCATAAGAGAGGATCTATCCGAAATTATGCAACTTTGTATATTAGGTATATCAACCTACGTTATTATATGAATACATAACAAAGATCTGTCAAATCATAATGACGTTCTAGAAATCAGGAGTTCTGTTCCATTTTTGTCCTCATTTACGGATTATTTCTAAACCACACAATAGCAATAAGTAAAACGCAACAGTGACTAATGAATAAAGAACAATGGAAGAATTCTTACGTGCAATCTTGATTAAAATTTACAAAACACCCTCCTGCATTTGCGCCCTCTGAGGATTGACTGGCTAGGTTCATTAGGACGATTTAAATACGATTATGGGCACTGTGTTTACCACATTGACCTTATAAAACTTGTAAAAGCACAAAATATCACTATAACACTTTTTAAAGTCCACTTATTTAACACTAAAATATAAATATTATTGGAATAAAATTGACACAAAGAACGACCTTGACGCTACTAGCACGAAATCCGACTGCGACGATCTGTCTCTCTCTCACTCTGCCCAACAGCTGATGGCTGATGCTGATTGCTGAACACAGAACAAAACAAGCTTCGAACGCTACGATAAATTGTAAGTAAATTGTTGGCAGTGTTTTCTGTTGGTGGGACTGTAACGAAACAAATGCTACTGTTGCTATCTTCACACTCAATAGTGGTGCCAACGCTAAAATTTCTATTAGCAGAGGAAAATTATTTTTAACCCTGTAATGCTTTATTAGCTAATAGGTACAATACTGAAATCAAAGACATCATAATAAAAGATCCCTATTCAAGCTATTACAATGATTATGTGCTGTGCACTTCGCTTAGCACTAGAGTTAGAGATCAATCTGATAAGTTTTCTAGTTTTGACACGCTTATCAACTTTACAACAAATTTGCAATAATTTACCTACCTACCTACCTAGGTATTTTAGGCTGGCCACACACGTCCCGAAGTTCAGTTCCGGAATCGACCGTTTTGCAAAAAAGTTCCGATCAAAACCTCTCTCTGAATTCAGCGTCACCCCGATTTTAAATTCAGAAAGAGGTTTTGGTCGGAACCTTTTTGCAAAACGGTCGATTCCGGAACTGAACTTCGGGACGTTTGTGGCCAGCCTTTGTGAATAGGTACGCTGGATATTATGAAAAAAAATTGATGTAAAATATTTTACCCCTGGCAATAAATTATCAAATATTGTCAAGGTGTCTAACATGAGTGTCAAATACTTGGGTTTGATTTTGAGTTATGTTTGGTGGTTATCACATCACGTGTTTTAATAAATAATTAATTAATAAAAATCATATGAAATGGGTCGTAAAATCCCTGGAAAGAAACATAGAGGAGTTAAGGATCCATATGAACAAAGTGCTAGAAGATTTGACGTGTAGGACAATATTATTGAATGTTGCATTGCATTCTGCACATTTTCTCAAGTATGCATATAATTAATTGTATTTTTGTTAATAATTTTTGTGTTTGTAGAATCAAAAATAAAATTAATAAAGCACCATCTAATCCTGATGATCAGCCTGTACCTAAAAGTTTGATTCGACTTATGAGCTGGAGAAATAAAAAACCCAAGGGCAGACAGGATAGCAAGAACACAAATCTCACCAAAATAGAAAAAAAGAAAGGTAACCTATTTCTGGAGAATATCATGAATAATACGTTTTTTACTTTACAACAGATTAAGCAGTTATTCAACGATTTTGAATATTTTTCTTAGCTTTGAACAAACCCAAGCACAGCAATCCAGTAAACCAGTTGAAGAAAATCCCAGGGGAGTCCAACAAAAGTTTCAATGTTCGTATCAATGAAGCAATGAGGTCTATAATGGTGGAGAAAACTTTTGATGACATCACATATGATTTACCTGATGAAGTGAGTCATTATATTACTGTTAGATGGTTTACACAAATATGAATAGCTGGTAGAATAGCTGTAGAAATATCATTGCGTGATTTTTAAGTTAATTTTCGGTTTCTGAGAGTCTGTAGGCTCGGTGAAAAGGAGAGAAAAGGTTGGTTTATTGTTTTTAAATCATCCATATGCCTTATTTAAGGCACTTAAAATCGTCAGGTTTACATATTGAACAAAATTTATACATTGCAAACTTATGACCAGTTACAGCAAGAAAAGATTGGAAACAATAATTACATGGTGACAAAACAAGATTGTAAAAAAGGTGTGGATTAGTGTGATGCAGGTCTGGATGTAAATTGTCCAGAACTACATTATGTCAATGTCAAGTTTCAGTTATAGTATGAATAGTAGAAATATATTTGTGTATTTACAGGATGAAGAGAAACGAAATGAAAGTAAAGAGTATATACAGAAAAAAAGAAAGAAAAGGAAGAATGATGGAGAACCTGTATTGACAAAAGCACAAAAAAAAGTTATAAAGGACAAAATGAAAAAGGAGAAACTGAAAACGGTTTGTAACAAAGAATTACTATAATCAAATTATTTTAAACTGTCGAATGCAGTAATAAAAATGTGACAGAAGGGACGACTACCTGCTTTATTCGCACCTTATGGCTCTGGCATTAAAGCAGGTAGTCGTCCCTTCTCGGTCCAAATTTTATGACTGCTTTCGACAGTTTAAAATAATTTGATTATAGTCGAATTTTTTTGAAAATATGATACTAATTTCCTACACAATTCGAGTGAAACATACACAGTTGCTATAGATTACGCATTGTTTTCTCAATAAACACCTGTACACATTATATCTATTAGGGGCTTGTTGATGACGACCATCAAATATCTTTAATCAGTAATCATAAAATACTATTCGCCCTTGTGTTTACGCTTCCATTGTTCTGCCGATTTGCACTCTTCTGTTTGCATTTATGGTGGCAGGTGGCAGAGGCCAGTGGTACGACGTTTGCGGAGGCACTGCGGCGGGCGGAGGACAGACCGGGGTGGGCCAGACTGATGACTCAAATAATACATGAAGGTCACGATCCTCAGGAATGAGGGACCGACTTGGATGATGATGATGATGTTTGCATTTAGATTGCTATTTATGGATTTATTTCTAGGAAAAAGAATTCAATAAGATGTGTGAAATTAAAAGAGATCATGTTGCATTTGGAGAGATTGTACATGAGCCACCTTCCCTAAATATTAAACCAAGGAAAGCTCAACTTGCCGATACTGTTCCAAGAGTAAGTATCTACACTGCACATAATAAAATATATATTGTTGTATAATACCAATGTTAAATTGTTCAGTTCTTTTCTCATTGTTTTGTCCTGTTATTGCAGCCTGCCAGAAAAGACCTCCTTCTCAACAAGTTATTTGAAAACAATCAATCGAAACAACACTCCGCGAGTATGTCATTTGTACCCAACATTAAAATTTATCCCAAGAACTCTACTGTAGATATTAATCTTAAAGGGAAGAGGAAAGATCTACCAATAGGAGTAAGGAAGAAATTAGAAGAAACTCAAAAAGAAGCTGTAGAAGCTTATAAATTAATTAAATTATCTAAATTAAAGAAAAAAGATTGATTAGTTTATATTAAAATTATACAACTTTTAAACAAAATTAATGTTTTTTTTTTATTTTTTTTAAACCAGATTATCCTCGCGAAACTTTTCAATTAATGAGTCGAATTACATATTCTTTTTATTCTGGGACAGAGAGCTTGGAAGATCTGCACCTTAACTAACCTTATGATAGAAGGGGACAGCCAAACCATTTATTTTATTAAATACATACTTCATAATATGGATTACCTAATTAAAAAAAGTCATGCACATCCCAAACGGGATTAGGCATTATCTTGTCTAATCTACCTATTATGTTAAATTATTATAAATAGTTAAGAAGTATCTACTGTAACGTTCTTTTCTAAGTATTCATGTGCTTTCATCCATGATTTTTTATTATCGTGACATTATTTTGTTTATCAATACCTTTCAAGCAAAAACATATCCAACTTATTTAATTGAAATACAGAAGTAGTTTGAATAATTGTGTGATGAACTATTGTTAATTACTTCACAGGAATGACATCTATAGAAATAAATTCATTACAATTTAAAATGAAACATGTTCTACATTTACAAGAGGAGTAGATCTTCATACTGTAATCATATTTCAGGACAATGTTTCACAGATGGCTCTCAGCAACAATAATATCAATTCATTTTCCGATAAAACTAAACTGTCCTGGAACTTAGAATGTGGTGCATGCAGTAGAGACTCTAAAGACCTTTCACTTTTACTAAAGTATTTCGATATAAATGTAAGAAACAAAAGTAGTTTAATTTAGAATTTTGGGTTTACTCCTGAAATTATGCTATTACTATATACATCTATTCTAGCATGTATAAGAGGGCAGGGTAGTTGATCACTTCGGTGAAAATGGAAATACTAATGCGTCGGTATAACTTATTAATTTGAGAAGATACGTATCATATCCTAACTCCACATTGTTTGTTTCCACCCTGTTTCCCTCTTAAAGTTGACCTCAGTTCGGCTAGTTGCAATTCATTTGTTGTGATTGATTTACGCAGAAGTCTATTAGGTATGTAGGTATATTATTACGATCAGGCTTATATTATTTCGAAATCAGTATATAAAAATCAACATTATGTGTTTTACAACACGATATCGAAAACGATATTCTTCAAATGTACTGTTCTATTGAAAATTTTACAACCTGAAATACGGACAGCACACGTTTTGTGTAGGTATATTATATTGTCGGTATGGTTGTATGGTATTCTCATGAGAATCCACAGAGTAATTTGAGCAAATCCGGGTTCATGTATTTGGTCATTTCAAATATCTACCGAAACGTGTCTAATTAGATAATGTCAGTGGTAAAAACCACCTTTTAGAAATATCTGCAATAAATAAGTACCTACCTCGTGCAAAGAGATAAATAAAATTAGATACCATATAAGTATAGGTAATCCCTTCTCTTCCATAAACCGCAGTGGGCACTTGCCCAGGGCCCCGCGATCTAAGGGGCCCCCTAGCTTCTGATAGATTACCAATTGATAACCGATAAATGTATTGTTTTCCAAAAATCTAACAATAATTACAGACAATACTTATCAGTTTTTTTGGTACCTGTTCTAATGAACAAGGGGTCTTACCTTACAAACAATCAGGCCTATCTTTCCCATTGCGATTCACGGGCCCCCCATAGTTCCTATACCAATAAATTTATTGTTAAAATCCAATCAATCATAATTCTCTCTTTCTTTGCCTGCGGCGCTAATTATGCCTATCACCGTTCTCATAAAAAAATTGTAATTGCTCTCTATATTCTGAATGTTCAGCATTCTTCCCATTAAAAAACTTTGTTTCTAAAATTAGTTATTTTATTATGTGCCGCCTGTTGAAAATTGTTGTTGAAAAAGCTTTATACGTTTTGCATTCGAATCACTTTGTTTATTTTTAATTTGTTGATTTTATTGTTGCTGCTTGGTGGTATCCATAATCTTGACATTATTACTTACTAGGTATACGTAGCATGTTGTCCGCCACCAAATGACGTGACACCGTGGTCGTCATCCAGTTTTTTAGGGGCTACTTTTTCATCTCTCACTTGTACTGCGTGAGAGATGAAACTCTTTGGATAGTCAGTGGTCACGCAGGATTGTCCAGATATCTGGTGCCTTCAGGATGATAATTGATATTGCAGACAGCTGTTGTCTATATGGCCGAGACAATTCAACCTACGAGTCTGTAAGACCTAATGTGTTAAACTTGTTGTTTGGTTTTCTTGAGCTTTGGTGTACTCGTTAGTACCTACCTACTTATTATTTAATGTGTCTTATCCTTATCGTAGAAATAATACATTGTATGGTAATCATAGGTAATATAATCATTACATTTACAATTGATCCAATAAAAGGAAAACCACTGTAATGTATATTATTGTATTTGATTTGTTTTGTTATCCATAAACACATTCACGTGATTTTCTTAAGGCCCTATATTATACTGTCATTGGGCTTCGGCACCCTGAATTGTACTCAGCAAGTATACTCGAAATCGTCTTGAAACTGAAGACAGTGATAGATGAAAAACATGGACTACAGATCGACTGTTTTAGAATCACAGGATTTGGAAATTCCTTGAATAAAAAAGTATTCCTATATAGTACCCCTAAAAATTACGGGATCTGAAGATTTTCCGTTCAGTTTTTCAGATATAAAAGTACAATTTACCCAAAATATTTGTAGTTATAATCTTAACAAATCGGCTGTTTTAGATTGAAAAATTTCTTCCCAGGTTTTTTAAAAAAGGTATAATTCACTTTGTCGCTTACGTTATTCTTATTTCGCGCTAACATTCTCATACGAAATTTGAAAGAGTTGAAGCATAAATAGAACGATTTTTGCTCAGTGCATATGCCCTCTTAATAATTGAATACAACGTAAAATATAATTATGATTATTATACTTGAGGATGGAAATTATTGCTTTAACGAAACTGGTTTAGTTGATGATCAACTTCTGCTTTGTTTTTTGTCATCACGTGCTTCTAATTTGTTTAAGAATTTATCAATATGTACATGGGCGTCGCCAGCCTCGGAGCTAGGGAGGGCAACAAAAATTGAAAATTGATATAGCATAAAAAACGCGAGAATAGCGCCGCAGGCAATTTTTTTTTGTGAGACGTGGATTTAAGAAGGTGTACAGTACTGGAAAAATTATTATGGATTTTTTAAAACAGTGGAATTTTTACGAGATTTTCAATATACTTAAGAATTTTAACAACAAGAATATACATTTATTGTTATTATTTTTACTGGAGATTCATCGGGTATCACATTTTTCACAAATGGAAAAACAAAACGAAATTCATGAAAGTCATGAAATTTAAAAATGAAATTCATGAAACTCCAATCACAACAAAGACACAGCTGATCGAGAGACTAATACACGTGTGGTTTCACTCTGAAAAAATTAAAACTCTATGCCAAATTTTGATGGACAGTATGCCACACATTTTGATAGAAACTATAAAAAATCCATAATAATTTTTCCAGTACTGTAGTTTGTTTATTTGGAATTTGGATATATATCTTATACTTTGCACAATAATATGTATGAAAAATGTTGTTTTTATAAAAAATAGCGCCGCAGACAATTTTTTTATGAAACTAATGAATGTTCATATAAATTTTAGAAAATTTATGATATGATGAGAAAATGTGTTGTAGTAATGTGATTTTTTGTAAGGTTTTACCATTTAGTATGAAAAAATAAATACCTCTTCCAATCTCTAGAGACAGGGAGGCAACTGCCCCCCTGTCCGCCCCCTGACGACGCCCCATGAATATGTATATTGTTGTATATTGTGTATGTATATCCATTATTCATCTCACCCACCTACTATATCACTCTGCTAGAGTTGAATTGCCTTACATCGTATGTACCTACGTAGCAATATAATAACATATATATAATAATACCTATGCAGTGTGATATTATAATATGGTGATGATGAAATATTTCCAAAGATTAAAACATAATTCTCTGAACGATATAGTCAGATATTAATTAATTTATTAATATTTATTAATTGATTCAATATTGCACATGTCATGCAAATGACTTGTATTACCTAACTCACAGTCAGGAGGAATATTAGAATGACCACTAGCGGATCCAGGGGGGGCTAGCTGAAGCTCCCCCCCAAAACCATGAGTGACAGTACTTTATACAATACAACAAATCTAGGGGTTTCAGCCCCTGAGCCTCCTCCAAAACGTTGAGTGACAGTACTTTTTATTTATTTTTATTATGGTTTCTGATGACCAAATAAAAAAGGTCGACAACTTGCAAAACTTGCAACATGTCCTAGAGACCCCCCACTCCCGCGGTTGAAAATTTGTGATGTCCAAAAAAAAAAAGAAAAAAAAAGGTCGACAACCCTATTTTCTGGGTGATGAATGAAAAAAGTTGAGACACCTAATACCATATGATGACATAAATCAGCCTGGATCCTGGATCCGCCACTGAGAATGACTATATGAACCCAATCCTATACCTACATACAGTACATACTGCAATCAAAATAATTTTATGATTTGATGTTGAAATCTGTAGGTAAAGCATTTTTTTTATAAAATCCAGATATTGTATCCATGATGTTTTCTCGACTATGCTTCCATATAACCAATAACTAGGCTATATATACGTTGGTACATGGTATATAATGTGTAAAAAACTATTGATTATTCGCCAGGCAATGGGTTATATTCATTATTACGTGATGTGATGACTGTTGAATGCCTCTCACCAATTTATTAGGTATGTCTAAGTATATTTAAAAGAATGAATGTATGTTTGTATAAATGTGAAATGAGTAGGTATACCTAATACTCAATGTAGCGAAGAATTGTTACAAAGAGAAGAGTACCTACAATCCTAATCTTACATTAACGTAGGCTTTAATTCTATAAAATTATGATTAGGTACTAATTACTACCACTACTTTCAGTCATATTATGTTATCTGATTTGGATTATAACCTATAAACGATAATTTAAATAAATAAATAAATAAATCTTTATTGGCCAAAACAAAAATGCAGAATGATTACAAAAAATAAGACAATCGTTGTGTACCAAAAGGCAAAAAAAAAAATCAGTCAGATACTTAGAGGTTGCATACAATCAGGCACTATTTTGATTTAATGTGGGTATTCATTCAGAAATAACTCCACTGTTATTTTAAAAATATAATTCCCGAATACCCATAGACGAAGATATTTCTTCACGTGAATTAATTTACCAGGGCTCTGCCAGGTATTGAAGCATAATTTTAGCACATGTATAAATTAAAATATTTTTATAACGTGGGCGAGTATAGCAATCCACATCACATGACTTTTGTTCATTGAACTCGCGTGAGAGGACCTAGAAAAGCTCTCAATGTATGTCATATTTTATTAACAACAGATCTGTGTTATTTCATACTTAGCATGCGCGTTGGCAGGGAGGGGCAGGCAGGGCCGTCTTTAACCTACTGGGGGCCCTGGGCACTTTACTCTGATGGGGCCCCTATGCAGAACTGGATTACAAGAACTAAAACTGTTGATCTTGGGCAAGAAAAATTGTCGACTGGGGGGGGGGGGGTGTAGGTCGTCACATACAAATATGACATAGCGCTAACAAAAGTGTGAATAGCGCCGCAGGCGACTTTTTTTGAGACTGAGTGAAAATAGGTCATGATTCTTATACCTATCGTTTGATTTATTGTCTTTAAATAAAAAGCGTATCACAAAATAGCGCCGCAGGCGAATTTTTTCGAGAATGTGTGAAATAATGAACCTGTTTGTCTTTCTATAGCAGACCTGGACATACTTTTTGGATGAAGGAACATTTGAAATTATAAATGAGCGACGAGCCGCAAGTAAAATACAATTTTAGATTATTTAGCAGGGTTGGAATAATGGGCCTCAGGCGAAATTTTTTTGAAAAATCAGCGAAGTGATAAGATAAACGCAAGAGATTTAATTAGCGCCGCAGGCGAATTTTTTTTACCAAACTTCATTCATTCATTGTTTGTTGAGGCCCCTGTTCATTAGAATACCAAAAAATCTGATAAGTAATATCATCAATTCGTGATCTAGCAGGAACTAGGGGGCCCCGTAGATCGTAATGAGAAAGACAGGCATTGTTCGTTGGGGCCCCCATTCATTAGAATACCAAAAAATCTGATAAGTAATATCATCAATTCGCGATCTAGCAGGAACTAGGGGGCCCCGTCGATCGTAATGAGAAAGACAGGCATTGTTCGTTGGGGCCCCTGTTCATTGGAATACCTAACAAAAAATCTGATAAGTAATAGTATCATCAATTCGTGATCTAGCAGGAACTAGGGGGCCCCGTATATCGTAATGAGGAAGACAGGCATTATTTGTTGGGGACCCTGTTCATTAGAATACCAAAAAATTTGATAAATATTATAATTTATAGTCAGTAATTATTGTTAGATTTTCGGAAAATAATGCAATATAATGCTTGCAAACAATGCTTGGGGGCCCCTTGGATTGCGGGGCCCTGGGCAAGTGCCCACCGTGGCTAATGGGAGAGACGGCCCTGGGGGCAGGGGGAGCAGCTGCCCCCCTAGAGATTGGAATAAGTATATATTTTTTCATACTAAATGGTAAAATCTCACAAAAAATCACACTATTACCGCACATTTTCTCACCATGTCATAAATTTTTAAAAATATGTATAAAAATCCGTCAAAATACAATTTTCGTAGGTACATAATATTGTGAAAATTATTATGTACATTTTCAAATACTTAAATCAAACCACATCACGGCCTTCTTCAAAATGTTTATCGCTTTATCGCGCTATTTACGCGATTTTCTTCCTATATTCATTTTGTAGATTTTTGTTGCCCACCCCCCCCCCCCTATCTCCGAGGCTGGCGACGCCCATGATACTTAGTAATTAATAGTACGTATATATCTACCGGTGTCCCAATAATATCCCAACATGATAAATACTAAAACTATTATATCACGTCAGCGTTCTCAGAGTGAAGGCTACATGCACAGCACTATATCTTCCAGTTTTGAGTTCTATGAAGAAAATACAACAACGTACGGGTGCTTATCTGTACAAACCTATGGAAATTGTCGTCAGTGATAAACAGCCGTACATTTAATTAAATTTTTAAGAGCTGTGCCTATACTTATTGTTCTTGACTCTTGTAAGGTAGTACCTATTTCCTCATTCAACAGCACATCGACATTTTAATATCCACATTCCAAGAAACTACATGTGCGAAATATGTACTATAATTAATATTGCTACGATGCGCTTCCATATCCGGTTTTCAATTTCATTATTACTTGAGAAAAACTTTTATCTCTTCAGTTCTACACAATGTGCAAGTAGCAACAGTACGTAATATAGTTGCCACAGGGCACAGACATACACCCTCGGAAAACTATTTTAATGACCTTTGATTTAGAATACAATACCCTAATCTAACCTAAATCGAACCTAATCGTCCGTAAAAAAGGAGTTGTATATGCGGTGGCTTACATCCAATATAAACAATATAAGCTTTTGTATCTCGTATGAAGGCGGTGGCACACATTAAATAATATGCACAATGCACAACGTACTATGTAGAAATTATGTATATAGGTACTATCTATGTCCATTACTGTAGATACGTGGATTGCAAATATCCAAGTCACATGACTGGTGGTTCATTGTCGTCACAAAATAAACAAAAGGCTTTTTATTATATTTATTTTTAATTTCATTAGAGGCTTATCTGCAATGAATCAAATAATGACTTGTTTACATAGCAGATGTTCACAACTGTTTTACTTTGTTATAATTTTATTTGAATAATCTTCCACACGTGGTGGCTAATAACATCCCAGAAGGCAACTGCCAACCAGGAAGTGAGGAAGACCAGCAAAGAGGTGGCGAAATAGTTGGAGTTCGCTGTCACAGGAGACCCCTGTGCAAGAAACAGATCTCCGGATCTAATGCAAGAGAAAGAAGAAGAATAATCACTGCGATGTGCTTGGTAAAGGTAATGCTTGGACTGATTGAATTTCTAAAATAAAATGATGGCGTAGTGTTTATTGTAGGTACATAAACTTCTGATAAGACACGAAAAGCCACAGGGTTTGATCCATGATCCAGGTATGGAACGTAAAAGGCATCATGATTTAGGGTGTCCGGTAAGTTCGTACCAATTCGTCGAAAAATCAATTGGTCTAAAATCAATTCGTCTAATTATCAATTCGTCTGAAAACGACGAATTGATAATTAGACGAATTGATTTTAGACGAACTTACCGTAAACCATGATTTAGGAAGGTCCTAGACTCTAGAGAATATTTTACATACATGGGACCAAGCTTGAGTAATGTAATGTTTGAACTTTTTAAGGAATTCAAACAAGTTCTTGCACTTCTGAACGAAAACTATGAATCACACCCTAAACTGTAAGATTATGCGAGAAAAATGTCACTTGTTGATGTGGTTAAGTATGCAGAGTAAACAAATGAGCATAATATCATAAAAGTCACGCGCCTCTTGTGTTTACTCGTTATAAAAGTTGGATAATATTTAATCAAACAACAAAACACCCCCCGTGTTTGTAAAGAGACACAAAAATGACAATCTCTCGAGTTATTTTGATACAATATCTTGTTTACAATAATAATACATTTTATTATATTAAGCACACAGCTTAAGATCTTAACAATAGTTACGTTTTATAATGTTATTTTTGAGCGTGGAAATTGTAAATTATGAATGTTTCAGAGGTAAGCAACAAATATCTTAATGAGAAAATTCACATTTTCTTCTGTATTTCCTATAATGTTTCACCCAAACTATAATAACATATTCCTAAATGGTGTACCAAAACGATTGAATTCTCAAAAACATTATAGTCGAAAGCTACGTAATTTGAAACGCACTATCATCGATGGTCATTGTACAATTTATTATACGATGAATAGGATCATTATATCAATGGCCTTGTGAATTCGAAAGCTCGATAAGGAAAAAATGCATACGCTTTATGCATAACCCGAACACACTTCTGAAGAAATCGCCAACGTCATACATGGAATGATTACTCTCCCCCTATAGAGTCATCGACGTCATCATATAAAATTGTGACGTATTCAGTTAGTTCACCGTTCAATTAATTCGTTAGATCAACAATAAATTTGATTATCCTCTAAAACAATGTGTGTTGATTAAAGACACATGGGAGATTTTATGTTATAGGTGTCATCTATCTAGATACGAGTACCAGCGATATTTTTTATTAAAGGTTATAATTTCTAAGACACGTCTTCCAAGTAGGTATATTGTATACTGTGATTGTAATTCTTGTTAATATGTTACAGGTGGGTATTTCACATCCGGATAATAAAAATATACGCACATTGCACGGGTACTAATGCATCACATAACATATCTCTGAAATGAAAAGTCTCGTGATAAATTGTATAAATGTGGAGAATCAAAGGCAGCCCTAGTAGTACCTAAGTTCTGCCACTACTTGTAATTTTCCACGGCATTAAGGTTCAAAATCGCATGCACAATCGCATGATAAAATGGTAAGAATTGTGTATTTTCTATTTTTTGGGATTAGCTTCGCTTCAATCCAAAAACTTTTACGGTTATTACCTAGATTTTAATGCATATTATCAATACAAAAAAATGTTTCAGCGACTTTCGGGAAACGAGTTTCTCTCTTTCGGAAAAAATATCAGAGGTGTTTTTCACATTTTCTTTTGAGAAATCTATACAAGATATAAAAAATCTTTTACGGTTATTCCCTAGATAAAGGTTCAATGTTGCAGCACTATTTTTTCCAAAGCGTATTTAGTAATGGTTGTCGAGATATAATAAGGTCTCCCGTTTTAGGAATTTTTTGAAATGTCAATATGCATACTCTTAATTAATTATTTTGTCACTAATTAAAAAGATTAGGCGAATGAAAAACAAAGTTATAATTCATATTAAAATATCAAATTAAAAAATACACAATATCGTAAGAAAGCAAAATTATCTTAAAATGACTACTAGTGTTTACAAAATAAGAATAGGTAAATATTCATGTCATATATTTTATGTCAAACAACGCAAAAGCAACTCAACTGAAAACCACATCAACCTTTGATATTTGGTACATACCTTTCTGGTGAAAAATAAAAAAAATTCGCGTTTCAAGTTCAATAAAACGAGTGCATAAAACAAAGTACGGGGTTATAGTTCCAAGACCCGGGTGCTAAAGACTTTTCTTTAAAAATCAGAGGTTTCTTAGAGCTGGGTCCTTTAGTTTACACACAGGCATTCCAATTAATAATTAATCATTTTGTGTGGATTTAAAAGAAGCGTTTGGGCTTGTAGGTACATACAAACCCAAATACTTTCCTGTGTACTTCACGTTTGCCTTTATCGTGGATACATCGTCCTTCACGGCAGGATTCTAACCCGGAACTCGGAGAGACCCGCGCTTCATCCATCTGAGCCAACGATGTACAACTTATTACGTAGGGAAATAAAAAAATGCTTAATTCACAGAAATCGAAATAAAAAGTAGATTAATTCTGAGAATATTTAATAAAATATTGACAGCATTCTTGAATCACAATTTCCTACGCTATTATGACGTCTATTTGAGAGATATATTGTTGTGTTATATAATATGTAGATTTTCGATGTTTATGTTCCAATTTTCTAGGTTCCTCTAGCTAGACTCTAGACTCTAGAGATTGCACGAAGATAATAAGATGATACCCATTTCGTCATTCAAGTGTCCATTATCAAACATACAGATTGCGAATTATTTCAAAATATACCATCATTCAGTTAGGTAAAAAAATCCTTGTTATAAAGAAGCTGTACATAAAATTTTACGGAACAGTTTTCAGTCGGATTGTAGGTAGGTACTATCATAATATTGATAATTGCCCGGAGGTGGACTGTAATTACCTGTTTATTAAATTTAATTAAGCATAAGGATCTTGATATCCAATACGGCTGAAATTAGGACATTTACTTCATAGTAAGAATATCTACAGTCTACAACGAAATATACAGGTAATTATTGACAAGTGCTATTATAACATTTATTGATTTTGTACAAGCGATAGTGAGCTATTTACTTTATATTAGCTAGATGTATTTTGCTCACTAGGTACTGTGGTGCGTTATGGCATATTGTCCGTTTGTTTTAAGTCGATGGTTGATGAAGATTAGCATAAAATAAAACAAATATCGCAAACACCATGTAGTGTGATATTTCACACTTTTCATCTTGTGTTTAGTTACGTTGATTATTTTATGTTAATAATGTGCATACATAGATAGATGTATTACTTTTCAATTAAAAACACATAATGTTTTACCCTGCCTCTTTCTCAGTTGACGTCATAAGTTAGGTAGGAAGTGTATCATTGGTATCCTCTCAAATATTTCAGACATTCTGAAATATGAAACTCGCATGAAAAATGAAATTCATGTATTGATTTCAACGCATGGTGCAAGCTTCTTTGTTACTTGTGAAAGACTTTGAAAGTGAAGTAAGGATACGTACATTATCTACTATGGTATTTTCAAAAGACTCACGTGTAGATACAAAATACGCGCAACTCTTCCACATTCCTTCAAATGTATATCTTACCTTGTACATTCTTGCAATACCTATTAGGTACTAAACAATTAGCAATGTATTCAAATCCAATTATGTTTAAGAATTATTTTAATTGTTCAGGAAGACTAAGAATACACGGAAAATTGTTTCAGTAAATTTAATAAACATAGAATAAAAGCATTTTTGCTTTTTTTATACGCTTTAAGGAAATCTTAACTAGTCTACTAGTGAATAAAACCTGAACCGAACTTATTGTCATATTGTCTTGGCATTCTCCAGAATTGTTATGT
The DNA here is from genome assembly GCA_963576895.1 of Ceraclea dissimilis. Lineage (NCBI taxonomy): Eukaryota > Metazoa > Arthropoda > Insecta > Trichoptera > Leptoceridae > Ceraclea > Ceraclea dissimilis. The sequence goes on from OY756361.1 coordinate 5,043,014, forward strand.
CACTCTGTCACAGTTTAATGATTTATTAGCAGTTTGTTTCCACTAGAAGAAGGAGACAGGCAGTTGATAAGTTTTTGTTATTATGTACAATTAACCTTGAACTTGTATTGTCGATAAAGTAAATGACAAATAATTATTGAGTAGTTGGTAGAGCATAACTCTACAGCTACACTCTACTTTAATTTACTGACGGTTAAGAGTATGCATACCGACATTTCAAAAATTTCTTAAAACGGGAGACCTTATATCTCGACAACCATTACTAAATTGGCTTTGGAACAAAATGGGGTAGATGCATTGAATCTTTATCTAGGGAATAACCGTAAAAGATTTTTTATATCTTGTATAGATTTCTCAAAAAAAATAATTAAAAACACCTCTGATCTTTTTTTCCGAAAGACGGAAACTCGTTTCCCGAAAGTCGCGGAGTAATTTTTTTTTTCTTATACTGACAATATGCATTAAAATCTAGGGAATAACCGTAAAAGTTTTTTGATAGACGCAAAATTAACCCCAAAAAATGGAAAAAACGCTATTTTTACCATTTTATCATGCGATTGTCACGCGATTTTGAACCTTATGCCGTGGGAAAAGACTGTGACGTCATTCCTGGTGCCAAACCCTTAAATGAAAAATTGTTAGTTACGTTCGTACATAAGTAGTAAGGATCGTACATAGGAATTATTAAATATGAATTAATATAAAAACAGATGGGTTGGGACCCATTTCAGTAGGTACAAAACTAATTTATGGAATTGGTAGCGTGTCTCCTATAATAACGATAATTCTTCAGATATCAGCCTAGCACGACACGCACTTGACACGTGAATTTACACTAATGCCAAATTAATTATCTACCTACATATGTTCCTACCTAAAATATTCGAGTTTTTGTTAAAAAAATATAATTGAAATGTAGCTACGTAATTGAACTTCCCACCATCATAAGGTACTCAACAATGATCGTGAATAATTTTGATATTTCATGTTTCAATGATAAAATATCATAGTAATAACTACATTATCATTATTGTATTTTTTTTTACTTAAACGTCATAAAAGGTATCAAAAATTACAAATTTAAGCCAATATACATTCGTGAGACAAAAATACTTTTATTTTTCTGTTAGTTCCTTCTAATACTTCCCTTCGTTTCTGATTATTAAAGTTAAATATTTTTAATTTATTTATTTATTAACTAAGTGAACAATACATACAATAATACAAAAACAAGATAATACCTGTTTTCAATAATAATAAGGAATGCTCACTAGGGCGAGCTTATCGCTGTACAGCGATGTCTTCCAGCTAACCTAAGAACTTTAACTTTCAAACTACACGAATATGTTATTTTAACTGATGATTGGCGCAGTTGATTGAGGCGGCAGTCTCTCGAGCGGGAGGTGCCAGGTTCGAACCCCTGCGCTGGCGATGTATTCCACACTTTGCGATACAGGCTTTTAGCCTAGTGAAAAGTGTGCAGGAAAGTATTTGGGATTGTGTATGCAAGCACAGATCCTTTAAAAAAATTGAAATTAATGAAACGAAAGTTTTGTTACAGTCATCATATTGTAGTCATCACTTACGGTAGGCCATCTTCCAGGATACTTTATCCTATAATGAATAATTTATAAAAGGAGACATCGAATGGTTGGGAAAACCGTCAGTTAACTTTAATTATAAATAGTAGATATATACAATCATATAAAAACCGCAAATTACAAATTCTTTTATTCACATTGTTTGCTAAATGCAGTGACGTATGTTTTAACTCGTATATCTTAATATATAAAAACAGCACAGAAGTCTAGCTGGATGGAAATCATAATACAAAACAATCACTCGTCCCTTGATTATGTTTGATTTGCAAATCGTTTTGTTTGGGGAAAAATTAAAATAAACTAGGTACCATGTTATTATTCTCCTCAATATTAAGAGTGTGTATACCGACATTTCAAAAAATTCTAAAAACGGGAGACCTTCTATCTCGATAACCGTTACTAAATATGCTTTGAAACAAAATAGGGTAGATGCATTGAATATTTATCTAGGGAATAACCGTAGAAGATTTTTTATATCTTGTATAGATTTCTCAAAAAAAAAAAAATTAAAAACACCTATTATGTTTTTTCCGAAAGACGGAAACTCGTTTCCCGAAAGTCGCGGTGTGATATTTTTTTTTGAACTGATAATAATCATTAAAAACTAGGAAATAACCGTAAAAGTTTTTTGATAGACGCAAAATTAACCCCAAAAAATGGAAAAAAACGCTATTTTTACCATTTTATCATGCGATTGTTCACGCGATTTTGAACCTTAATGCCGTGGGAAATGACTGTGACGTCATTCTTGGTGCCAAGCCCTTAAATGGTGAACTACCTACAAAAAACTGTTGACATAATCTATACTAAGTTCTTTGTATAATGCAACACAATTACTTGAGTTCTTTCACAATCGGTGCAAATGATATTTGGTAGTGCAAGACCAGGAATAACGTTGTTATAAACTATGTAAGTGCTTAGTAAGTAATGTAGGTACCTACTTATACTTAAATTTGTTTCGGTTGATTCCTTCTGATTTTATAAACCTACGCTTCGAATGCTGTACCTATATAATATTTATGTAAACCAAACAATAGTAGGTGACTGTACTAAACTTGATGCACGAATCTATTTGCCACTGTATAAAACGTTCACTTACTTAAAATTTGTATTAGATATGCATACCTATTTGTTATCTTACATAAATATAATAAAAATGGATGTATGTTTGTTCCACCATAACTATGGAATGCCTTGAGTAATTTCAACCAAACATGCTACACGAATGCCCTGATATCTGGAAACGAATACTGTGTAGCAGAACTTCTGAAAATGCGGAACCCTCTGAGAAATTATGCTGATTAGGGGATCCAAGAGTTGTGTGGGGTCGTGTGTGGTATCGCATGAAAGAACATTGGAAAAGAAATTGAAATCGTAAGCCATATTTTATCCAGCTCAAGACATCGGGAGACACCGAGTGATCGAGAGGATCCGGTCACTGCATACCGCCGTGTTTGGTATCTCATGAAAGAGCCTCACGAACTTTTTTCAAATTTTGAATTGGTACAGTCAGGCTATAGGAGATGTCATTGGAACCAGAGAATCTGAGCGCTCAGAGAATCACGTAGAACCTTCTAGAAGGTTGTGGAAACAAGACGAATTTCGTAGAACCTTTCAGAAAGTTGCAGAAGTTAATCGAACATTGCAGTCGTTCTACTTTACCAAGCAAATTTGCCGTCACGAAGTAGGTGTAGGGTGTAGGTAATGTGTATTAGGTAATAATTATACCTACACAAACTTTTCAGTGAGTGCGATACAAGTAAGTATTAATACTAACCTATAATACATACCTATATACCTGAGAATAATCGATGATAAACACAATTTACATACTTCGACGCTAATTTTGATGATGCTTATGAGTACCTACAGATAATTTGTTTATATTTTAGGGCAGAAATAGGCATAAACATACCAATTTAGTATCTACCTGAAGTTAATAGACGATATTTACCTACTAAAAATATTTATAGCTATTCCTGGATAAGTATGGTGATTACTGATGAGTGATGCCAATAATTGAGAGAGTAAAATTGCCCATTTAGTCCACAGACCACTTTTTGATATAGTCACCTATAATATTACCTATCTACGCCACAAAACGAGTCAACATACAATCTCTATCAGACTCATTTTATCAGATGCGTTTTATTATTTACGTGAACTTTAATTTCCCCTTAAAAGGTACTGTGGACCTTTTTGTTATCAAAAAATCTTGCATTGAAAATTTTCAAGATTTCTGTGCAGATACATTAAAATTTGTTACATTTTGAAAGCAAAAAATGAAAATCGTGAGATCGTAGGTAGGAAGAACTCGAATAATCGTAATAAGTATAGGTACGTTATAAGGCAGGGTCACATCAATCGTAAGATTTTCATGGAAAATAGAAAATTAATTAAACGACTCCTAAAATGTACTTTTTTAATTTTTCATTTCATTATTCATTTCCTTGTAGGTTGGATTGCTTTTAAAACAAGGCTTCTTCATTTTACTTTTCGGGCCCAGGGTCGGACTGGGATGAAAATTCGGCCTGGGAATTTAAAGTCCAAAGCGGCCCATCATGGACCTTCAAACATACGTTTTTTTGTTATGAGCAGCAAACAACTCCGAAGGGCTACCGGCCCACCGGGAATTCTCCCAAACTCCTGTATGGAAAGTCCGATACTGCTCGGGCCTATCTTTTGATGGCATTCACTCGGCATAATATATGATGGTTATATTTCTTCTTCAATTTGCAGAAAAAACTAGTAATTTACTCTTCTATTTACCTACCTTATTTATATAGAGGTTTTATTACAGTTTATTCTATTTTTAAATGGTGTAGATAAATATTTTGTACAGTAATAGAATGTAAATTTAGACTACTCGTAGGGATTTATGCAGGAAATAAACTACCTTCATACCTAGTACCCACTTATCAATAGGTGTTTGTGTGTATGTCAACATCCATTAATATACAAAGTAAATCATACTCATACATTCATACTAACCCAGCAAATTGTGCTGGTGAATAAAATTATATCCCCTAACTTGCTTTACTTTTCATGTGTGTTGCTCCGGCTTCTTCTTCGGTCATGTGGCTTGACTGAGTTGCGTATTAAAAACATATAGTCTCGGAATGATGGAGGATCTGAACAACTTGACGACCGAGGCCAGAATGTGGCTTCGGGATCTAAATGTGATCTTATAGCGCCTGACACCATACGAATATATATATATATATATAGTCTCGGTGCACGTCTCGACAGCCAGTCCGCAGCGTCCAGGGTCCCCCTTGTATCCTGGAGGCCACCATAGAAGTTTTTGAACCAGTAGTCCATGGTCCAGCGCTCGTAATATCAAAACATAATTCGTGTAACAGTGAGCTATAGATTTTTGCTATATTAAAAACATATCAAATAATATTGTTTGATAGTCATCAAAGGGCGATATTGAGTATGGTTTGATCTACCTCTATATAGATTATATTATATGTACCTACATTAAAGTTCGATGGTCAAGTTTTGTAATAAATCTGAAAACGCTTACCTGGCTTACGCACGCCTGGTAGAATTAAATACTCGTACTTTGTTGCATACATCTGTCAAGAATAACTACTTGTTAGAATACGTTTTCCGTGTTCATACCATGATAATTTGTACAATTTTCTTTATTGTTGTTTATATTCGTAACAAATGAAACAAGATATTGTACGAACCTGTAAAATATTTCTATGAAATGGCGTTCAGAGGCAAAGCAATACCTAAATGTTAAAAAATGATGGATGTGGTAATGATTGGTCAAATGCGAGTTTAAATAAAATCCAATACATAATGATATTGCACAAATACAAATCACACACAGACAGAGTATACTAAAGTGATCCGTGTAAATTGTAAACAATAAGATAATAATATGTACGTACTTTGCAAAAAAATATATATTTGCTTGTAGCAGATATTAGATACGCCTGTAGTATATTTCCACAAAAAGTTAAACGAAAGAATTGTTTTATATGTAACAGTCGATGGCCGTCATATTCATTACTTTAACGAGTTGACTGTCACGCCAAATTATTTTCAAATTAAGTTAATTAATACGTTATTTCATAATATGGCAACATTGGATGTACCAAGTACCAATTGCCTTCGAGTTACATATAAGTAATAATATATTTTCATAAATAATATTATGATCACTTGGCGCGAGTAATATTGACAATACTTAGAAACAAAGTATTATACAAAAAAAACTGCTTGTAAAAAAAACTTGCAAATTTGCTCACAAAATCTCACGAACGAATTTGTAATGGTTATTGACGAAGACGTACCTTATATAATTGAACAAATCTGAGATCAACAGGCTACTAAACCCAGTTAAGATATCTTAAGAACAGTTGATTATTTCAATGACCTCGTAAATAACTATGAAAGAAAATCTGAGAAACCATACAAAGAATGAACGTACTTAAACAAAAAGATAGAGAGTGCAGGAGAAGAAGGTGAGAATGAATAAATCAGGAGACGATGGGTGAAAAAATTTTCGATGTATTATTTTTCCTTTCATTTTATTCGGTACACATTCCTCTGGTTGGCATTTGCCCTGACCCAGACACATTCGCAAGCATGTCAATACACATTGATAAAATTTTTCTATTGACTTTATTGTCTATTTAATTGAAGTCACATGAAAGTAATATCGTTCATTATTATGAAACAATAATTGTGTACGAATGTACAACACATTATATTATGTGAAGGTATCATAGTAACATGGATCTGAAAAAATCTCTAGAACATCTCTAATGATTGAATTGTTCGTATTGTGCGATGGGGAATTGGAGAGAGGGTGTTCTGAAAGGTGATAAGCATAGCGAAAAATAAAGCTCCTACGGGCAGCCGAGCACCATCCAAAACAAGGTGAGACAGCTGGACATATGTGTACTTACCATGAACAAACTCCAGAAATGACAGCATACAGTCCTAAACAATGCAAAAGAAGAATGTTTGTATATTATGATATATGACAGAATAATATGAATATGAAACCATAACTTGTTAAGTTAACTCGTTTAAATATGTACTTAACCAGAAAAATACATCACATAGTTATAGTTTAATAATGCTATACAGGAATGAGTTATTACCAAATTATTCACAATAAATTGCCTCGTTGAACAAATTGTTTAAAAGATTGTCAGCAAATTGTTTGCCAGTTAAGTACTTAGTATCCTATTATTTCAATTTCAAAAACCAAATATTAATAATACTAGATTATAATTTTATGAAGATGAGTACCAACACATCTACACCGTCATGGTAATCATGGTCTAGGACAATTGTTATATATGTGTATTGTGTGCAGTTCACAAATAAATGGGCCACAGCTGTTTTGCAAAGAATATTCATATTACTAATACTATTACATTATTCAATGTTGTGTCGGAGTGCTGTCTCACAGCGTATGGAGGAAACCCGGAGGATTTCTTGACACTCAACGAATCGGCGACCGAATATTTGAGAAACAATACTTTTAATTTTTAATTTCTGTCAATAAACCTGAAGCTCTATTATTGTAAATTGATGTGATGTACCATTATTGACCATACGATAAATAAATACATTATTCACTTGATTAGGTAACTTGAGAGAACTGCTTGAAATCTGACTAAGTAATAAAATATAGATCACCCGAGAATGGATAGCATGAATTTCCTCCTTGAAAACTGATTTCAAGTTATGTAAAGCTATATTCTCATTCCCTGAACTCGAATCTTGAAGGATGTGGAAACGTTAGGGAAACTGACTACCGGTCGGCGGTAAAATTTTTCAAGATGATTGAATGTCTGTAGGTAATATTATTTAGTAATGAACATTGAACACAGTTATTACGGATTCAAAGAGTACACCAATATACCAACTTGTATAATAATGACGAGGAGAGGATGTGCAATAATTCTGGATAGAATTACATCGTGATTTAATAAGAATACACTGTAAGTATCTTCAAATAATATTAATTTTACTACGCCTGATGTAGACTTGATATTAACATTTTATATACACATGGCTGATCACAATCATTACATAATTACGACAGTATTTTTTGTGCAAAAATGTTGTAATATTAGAGGTATCAATTTTAGCAAACGATCCTAAATTGTTGATGTTATTATCATTTTGTAACAATTGTCGTTTTTTTTTTTAATTAAATGAAACCTCCAATTATTTTTCATTTGAGAATTCTTCCATGTAATATTACTTTTTGGAAACTTATCGAAATCAATCAGGTATAGATATCTCTGTTTTATATTGCCTACATAATAATGTCACATTCATGAGTTCCTTAAGGTCCTATATGCTGTCATTGGGCTTCGGCGCCCTGAATTTTACTCAGCCAATACTGAGGGAATCGTCTTAAAACTGTAGACAGTAATAGATGAAAGTATTGACTACAGATCTGCTGTTTTCGAATTACAGGATTTGGAAATTCCTTGAATAAAAAAATATTCCCAAAGTACCCCTAAAATTTACGGGATCTGAAGATTTTCCGTTCAGTTTTTCAGATATAAAAGTATGATTTAGCCAAAATACTGGTAATTATAATCTTAACAAATCGGCTCTTTTAGATTTTTATATTTCTTCCCAGGTTCCTTTTAAAAAGGTATAATTCACTTTGTCGCTTACGTTATTCTTATTGAGCGCTAACATTTTCATACAAAATTTGAAAAAGTTGAAGCAAAAATACAACGATTTTTGTTCAGTCATTTTTCGGTTCTGAATATCTTTATCTATGACACTCTCTAGCCCAGATACTCACAGACAAAGCGACTTACAAAACATCGATAGATTGCATCAGTGATCAATATTTTCATAATATAGTCCGATTATTTATCGATTTATAATAATGGACGTATCTGGAGATATGAAACGTCACTCTCTGTTAGGTTTGTACGCATACATTTCATTGCAATTCTGATATCAAAGCTTTGTTATTTGTCTAGATCCGTTAATCCCACTGTCATGGCGAAGTTGTCACAAAGGTCATAGTAATTATCATAATTTTTATAATAATTATACTAAAATCTTTCAAACTTTATTTCTGTGTGAAATGAATAATATAAAAATCATTATAATTCATTTACTACTTAAGCCTCCCGACCTAACTATGACGTCACGGTAATTTCGTACTGCTTTAAGGTTCAATATCGCGTTAATAATCGCATGCATGATAAAATGGTAAAATTGATGTTTTTTTTTTCCATTGTTCGGGATTAATTTCGCTTCAATCAATAAACTTTTACAGTTTTTCCCTAGACTTAAATAGATATTATCAGTAAAAACAAATCTCTGCGGTTTTCAGGAAATCGTCTTAAAAAGATCAGAAGTGTTTTTCACATTTTTTTAGATTACATTACAAGATATAAAAAATCTTTACGGTTGTTCCCTAGATGTTCAATGTATCTACTCTATTTTTTCCAAAGCATATTTAGTAAAAGTTGTCAAGATCTAAGGTCTCCCGTTTTTAGAAACTTTTGAAATGTCAGTATACGTACTCTTAAAATGTTATATTCTGTTTTCCCTACGACAAGATCTTCATGAAACTTTCTGCTGATCCTTCACTACGCACGCAATTGTTCAATAACAATACACATAATTAATACAATTGACATTAAGGATATATCCATCATCAGTTATCGTAACCTTCGTATAATAATGCGTCTATACTGTCAATGTAATTTGTAATCATCGATCAATGGGAATGGCCCCTTAATTGATTTGTTGGTAAACATATTGTGTTAGTTATCATCAATATGAAATCACTAGCGGTCACTCACTTCGAGAGTAGGTGAATAATATATTCAACAGACACACTCTAGGTTCCTACATACAATTCATATGCATATCTTACACTCGATTTACGTTGTAAACTTAATTGGAAATACATATGATCATTTTGATAGTCGGAAGTATTTAGTAGAGTAATAAGTAGAGACTAGTGGGAAATTTCGCAATCGCGATAAAACGAATTTATTCGTGAATTTCATGCTTTTTACGCGAATAACTCGAATTTCGTGTTTTTTTAATGCATTTAATGCGAATTTCAGCATTCTTTTACAGGAATAACGCGAATTCTCGCATATTTGACGCGAATTTATACCTTTATTTCGGAAAACATCGTGATTGAAACATTATCGAAATGAATGTGGCTTCGAAAGTGAGAAGAACCACACTGAAAAAATTTGGAAAAAGTAGTTTTTTTCTTTTTCTCTAAATATTTTTGTTCTATTTGATTGTTTCAAGGATTTTTATATAAAATATTATTCACGGTGTTTTTTTAATATTCTTGTATTAAAACCTGCAAAATTGTCCACTTTAATGATATAAATGTATGAAAAATAACACCACATTTTGCCAAAATTGTGAAAAATAGCACCCCTTTTTGCAAAAAATAACACACATTTCCCGAAAAATAACACCGATTTTTTCCAGTCCCTAGTAATAAGTTATTCGTATTGCGAATTCAATGAATGAAACATCGCACTCTTCTATTATTATTATATCCTTGTCCTTCATCCCATCCACATTTATATATGTATTTTTATGTATGTATAAGTATTCTATATATTATTATTATTTTCATATTTATTTATATTTTTCTTATTTTTCATACACCTGTATGTATGTATAATGTGTACATCAAATTAATGTCACAAGTGGTTGGTTTGCAGATATTGCCTACGGCAATAAACCCGCCATTTGGAAGATATGTTTTCTTTTCAATAAAGATTTTTTTATTTTATTTATTTATTTATTTATTTATTACATACGAGTATACAGGTACTCGATACTGAAATCATTTGACTATCGAGGAAACTCCAAAGTAAACAAGGAGTTCCATAGGAATTTTAGGATAAACGAAGTATTAAATAAGAAGGAAAATTAGGAGGAGTCCTGCTCTACCGCATCTTTAAATTCGATATTGAATATTCCAGGGAGATGATCTCAATAAATATAAGTCGGAGATTTGAAAAGAACTCTAATAACTTGTTCACTAGATTATGTATTGTTTAACTCATTACTTCTTCTTCTTATCAGCCCCTTTCCCTCCATTGCTGGATATACGCCTCTTCCTTTGTTTTCCATAAATCTCTGTTTTGGGCGCTTTGTCTCCACCCATGTCCCACCGACTCGATGATATCAGCCCATCTCCTTTGTGGTCTCCGTACACTTCGTTTACTTTCGTAGGGTCTCCAGCTCAGTATTCTGGGGGTCCATCTGCCGTCCTTCTGCCTCACCACATGACCCTCCCACTGCCATTTCAGTGTCCCTACTCTCTCCGCAACATCTGAGACCCTTGACCGTCGCTTTATGTCTTCATTTCTTATCCGGTCTCTCAAGGATACACCTATCATTCGTCTCTCCATTGCTCGTTGAGTGCATTTCAATTTGTGGACACTTCTGGCAGTGAGCGACATGGTTTCAAGACCGTATGTTGTCACGGGGGTCACAAGTCATTACTGCAAGGCAGGAATTTGTCATTTAAGTGTGTGTATACTTAAGAGTAATAAATATAATAAACAGTAACAAGAAATTTGTATTGTTTACTGGGTCCACAACAGTTGTATTTACAATAAATGTTTGTATGTGAGTAGATATTTGAGTTATTATAGTAAGTACTAAGTATGCACATATATGTAGCGATACGCATATTATCAACACCACCTTGAACTAAATCATAATAATTATTCATATTTTTCTAAACATTCATCAAACAATTATTGTTTTCTACGACATTACTCAATATATTAATTCGATGTGACAAGATATAGCTTGTCTAGTCCGCGTGTTACTGATATGAAGCCAGGTATAGATAGAGAAAAACACACAAATATTGATTCTAATAAATATCGTTTTTAAACGACAATGTCTTACGATATGTTTCCATGTCATTTTGATAACATATGAAAATTTAAGAGAAACCCTGACAACTTTATGAAACATGTCTCTGTCCAACACGGGAGTTTTTCAGTACCTATTTATGTCGTGATCATAACTAGTACTATACAAGCTGAATAGTCAATGAAATTCATAACTATAATATTCAAATCCTTATTCAAAACAAACATAAACAGACTTGATGACATGAAGCGAAACATAATAAAATAAGAAACGATATAAAACAATAAACCCATCATCTTAAAGTAGATTATAATAATAGAAACAATTATATATTTCAATGTTAAGTTATGCAAACATTCCTACACAATAATAGTAAAAAGCAACCATATTTCTTATTACAATAATATCTCATTTGTATATGCTTAACCTACGTTGATAACAATGTTTTGAAACGAAGCCCTTGGCATAGTATGATGTATGTACAGAGTTTATCAACCTAACTACGAGTAGATACACATCGGGAAATATAACAACAAGATTATCTTAGCATTCATTATATTATATCAAGATAATAACTATACGATAAAATGTGACGAAACGACATTCTCTTAACAATTCCAAGTATCAATTTCCTGATTTTAAGTAGATGATAGAATCAAATTTTATTAAAGACTTTCAGTTTCAGACATTTACTATCAACAACTATTGTGAAATACTGAGAAAATTATGTGAAATGACACAAGTCATCATCAGTCGTCATTTCCTTGCAAATTCTCAATTGTTAATATGAATAAGATAATATATAAATATACAACATATGACAGTGTTCCTGAAGTCAACGTTGTCCTATGAAATGATGATAGAATATCGAAATATGACCTTAGTAAAAAATCCCTCGTTTTCGAAATATTGTCACTACATATTTAGAATTTTGAAAAATCAGCACCTTCGTTTAGTTTTTCGAGTGCCACAGTCACAAAATTTCATTATTCTAAAATTACGTTTATTTCTGTTCCGTAATCCTGAATAATCCTGCTATTTGACACAAAATAGAACTAATTATGCTACATTTGGAAAAAAAAAGATAATAATTACATACGCTTTAATATTTAGTTCAGAAATACATATAATAGTGGGTATATTGGTCACATTGCAGTCACATGTTGCTGATTGATTTTACAACTTATTTTCTCATTATTTTGCCTTATTAATTTTTATTCGTGTAAAGTAATCGTGACAAAAACAAATATGAAAAATTTTCCTACCTTCAATATTATTTTACAATGCCTACGAGTATTCATATTCATGTGTATGTATGGTTGTTATTAAGTACCACTATGTATCATCTTTAGTTTTATTATTTCGTATTATTCTGAAGTCTGTATAACAGAAAACGTGGATGTACTCCTGAAACACGTGCACGAAGTGAGAAATTATATAGTTAGATAAGTATCTACCTAAGAATTTGAATTTTACCTGAAGAATTTTATAAGGAATTTTAGGGGTGACTAATTTTTCACAATTCTAACATGTTTTGCTTCCTTATTATACTCGTATAAGATACTTCTACTATTTATCTGCTATGCTGGTGTCGTTTATCCTCGTGACTAAGGATCGCGACTCTCACTCCCGCAGCTGACAATCCTCCTCCATGAGCCTCTGTCCATGGCCAGATGTGCGGCCTCTTGTAGAGTGGTATTGGTGGCTACTCTGACTTGGTCGCTCCAACGCATCGGCGATCTGCCTCTCGGTCTCCTGCCTTGTACACTGCCTAGCATTACCGTTGCTTCTAGGTTAGTCTCTTCGCGTTTAACTAGTGTTATTGTATTTATTTATTCTCATAAACTGACTATACCTATGATGCTAGATCCAATACTTTTTCAAGTTATATAAACGTGAAATTATCATCTCAGGTTCCTGAAATTGTGTAGGTACTTAAATATATATTCACATACACTACATCTGGTAAAGTTATAGTATTGAAATTGAATAATACATATTAATAGCCAGAGAAAAAAAATTGCTGCATTATGCCTGATTAGACATTAGTATACCCATTATTTTATAAAAAAAGTTAACTCTATGGGAAACGTTTTCTTATGTATCTGTGCGCCTGATAGGTAGATACCTACATTATCTAATATTACCTACTCAGGTATTCAGATATATGCTTACAGAGCATGTGATGCATCTACGTATTATGCACACATATTCATATACCTATAATTGCCATTGATTGCTACAGTAACCTGCACTGCACTGCATATGACTTTCCTCATTCTTGTCATGCTATCTCCATTACCAGCATGAGACCATAATTCTACTATACATAGGCAAAGAGGACATACTACTTACCCATTATAATCATTAAGGGCATTGGGCAAGAATGACGTCACAGTCATTTCCCACGGCATTAAGGTTCAAAATCGCGTGAACAATTGCATGATAAAATGGTAAAAAATAGCGTTTTTTCCATTTTTTGGGTTAATTTTGCGTCTATCAAAACACTTTTACGGTTATTTTAATGCATATTATCAGTACAAAAAAAAATACACCAGGACTTTCGGGAAACGAGTTTCCATCTTTCGGAAAAAAAGATCAGAGGTGTTTTTAATATATTTTTTTGAGATATTTATACAAGATATAAAAAATCTTTTACGGTTATTCCCTAGATAAAGGTTCAATGCATCTGCCCAAGTTTATTCCAAAGCATATTTAGTAACGGTTGTCGAGATGTAAGGTCTCCCGTTTTAGGAAATTTTTGAAATGTCGGTATGCATACTCTTAAGGGCATGGCACTAGGAATGACGTCACAGTCTTTTCCCACGGCATTAAGGTTCAAAATTGCGTGGCAATCGCACGATAAAATGGTAAAAATAGCGTTTTTTCCATTTTATGGGGTTAATTTTGCGTCTATCAAAAAACTTTTACGGTTATTCCCTAGATTTTAATGCATGTTATCAGTACAAGAAAAAAAATTTACTCCGCGACTTTCGGGAAACGAGTTTCCGTCTTTCGGAAAAAAGGTCAGAGGTGTTTTTAAATATTTTTTTTGCAAAATCTATACAAGATTAAAAAAATCTATTACGGTTATTCCCTAGATAAAGGTTCAATGCATCTACCCTATTTTGTTCGAAAGCATATTTAGTAACGGTTGTCGAGATAGAAGGTCTCCCGTTTTTAGAAATTTTTGAAATGTCGGTATGCACACTCTTAATGCAAGTAAACAGATACATGCGTACCTACCTACACTGATGATGATTTGGGGGAATCCCAGTGAAGCATAAATCATATTTTTATTCTAGCAGAGCATTATGTTACGTTCATGATCAATGTTATCCTATAAACATTATAAACTCACTTGTTGGCCTCGATGCGCGATTGAGAGAATAAAATACATTTGCTTATTCAAGACACCTTAGCATTTCAACCCTTTTCCAAGAAGTTTTCACTAAAAATGTCACGAAAATAATATAGTAGGCATTTAGCTTCAGTAGAGGATGCAGATGACCTGAAGTTGACAGCTGGCCTCAAATGGACATCCGAGGCAAAATCCAGAGAGAGATGGAGACGAATGAGGGAGGCCTATATCCAGAAATGGAAACTGCAGGGCTCGTGAAGAATAAGAGCAAGCAGATCTGGTTGACTGGTAGAAAATTATTTTACAATTAGTTTGTTATTTCTAAACAACTTTTTATTATACAAAAGTGTTGAAAAGTTATCTTATAAATATTCTGAAACGAACTTTTCTTCGAATGAAATAATAATCAAACGCAAAAAAAAACATAAAAAAACTGCAATATAATTAGAGTGAAAACATAGTATACTAATAATAACTAATAGTATATATATTTTAAAAATTGAAAGTCTGTGGAAGACACTAAACACTATTCTTCATTATAATTCTATTACAATGAACCACCAAGAATCTTCAGTCAAAACATTCAACATTCGCAATTAAATATTATTTTCGGGTGATCTCTGTTATCTCATTGTCGAGTTTCCACTTGTCTTGGTTGTCTTCAATGCTGAACTTTTAAAAGTCCTTAAGATTACTCCAGGACCCAGGTCGATAGCAAAGCACTAACAAGGGTACAGGAATCGCTCGAAAATACAAATAATACATATATATTATAAAATTATTGCACAAATTCTATTTATAATATAATTATTATAATAACTGCGTCAGATACTTAAATAAAATGGGGAACTCCCATTCGTAGTGGAAGAGGTGTAAAATTATAAATTATATATTTATTAGTATTTCAAAACCGCATTAGTGATTTGTGATCTGAATACTTAGTAATTCATTTAGTTTTGATCGTACCTACTACATGTGATCCATGGAATCCTGTAGCAACAAAAACCTATACAAATCACCTGGTTATTCTAAGAATATGAGAGCAACAGGAAAATAAACAAGACAATTTATTGCAACAAAAAATATATTGTAAATAATTGAAAATATTGTATACAATACCTACCAATAGTTTACTAAAAAAAAAGCATATGATATTTCTATTTAAAGTTTTGTATTTTTCATACAAGCCCTTAAATTTTTTAAAGTAGTCAGCAAAGTCTTAAGTGTCTGTAAAAAAAGTGATAAATTTTATACCCTGTCCTCTGAGCTGTGGGGCAAGTCTCCAATGTCAAACTTATCCAGGATTATTGGAATCATTTCACAGGTTTCCATTAGCCTTGGGCTGAATCAGTTCAAAAGTGAAATTGAGTTTTTGAAATTGAGTTTTATTGAAAAGAAAATATAACATAAACAATAAATAACACAGCAACAGCATCAGAAACAACATAAAACATAAAAAAGGTCCCCAGACAGCATACGCTGGTATTAGGGAAACCAACAAACCACAACACTAAGCCACATATACCACTCCACACACACCTTCAAATCACTATATCAACACACCAACATAAACGTACAAAAAATAATAATATAAAATAACAATAGATTAAAATGAATAAACGATAACAATTATAATAGAATAAATAATTGATAATAATTATAATAGAATAAATAATTGATAATAATTATAATAGAATAAATAATTGATAATAATTATAATAGAATAAATAATTGATAATAATTATAATATAATAAATAATTGATAATAATTATAATAGAATAAATAATTGAAAATAATTATAATAGAATAAATAATTGATAATAATTATAATAGAATAAATAATTGATAATAATTATAATAGAATAAATAATTGATAATAATTATAATAGAATAAATAATTGATAATAATTATAATAGAATAAATAATTGATAATAATTATAATAGAATAAACAAATAAATAGCAGATAATAAGCAAAAAAATAACAACCATAAATCAACCACACACATGCATCAAAAACATTTCCTCCTTCAGTACCCACTAGAATAAATCAAACTATAAATTATCGATAACAATAATAATAAGCAAAACATCATCAAGAAATCAACCACTAAGCACGATCTCGACTCTCCAATAGCCATTTCTTTAGATTCACTTTAAATGCAACTAAACTATTTCTATTTTTTAGATCAAGGGGCAAATTATTGAAAAGGTCAGATGCAGTATAAAGAAAACCATATCTATTTCTATTCGTTCTTGGCAATTCTGCCCTAATATTATTTCTACTTCTGGTGTACCGCGAGTGGACATCTCTGTTATAAATTAACTGCAAATTGGTTTTAATCAGGCTATGCTTCACCTTGAACATCAACTTGGCTTTTTCAGAAAAAATTAAGTCATCCAGATTCAACATATTTGTAATCCTATACAATTCAGTAGTTCTAGCATATCTATCGAGATTAAAAATGACTTTTAGTGCTTTATTCATTACCCTTTTGATTGTATCCCTAAGCCGAATGCTGCACTGCGACCATACCACCAATCCATACGTTATCTGCGGTAAAATAAATGCGTTGTAAATTACTTTTTTTACGTCAACATCAAACAGGTCAGCCCTTCTCAACACCCCCACCAGAGGACCCAATTTCTTCAGTATCAGTTCCACATGTTTACTCCAAATCAGTTTATCGTCCAATTCCAATCCCAGATATCTAATGTGTGATGTTCGTCCCATCAAGCAGTTATTAACTTCAATCCTTAGATCTATAGGAGGCTTATTCTTTTGCTTCAATATCATATACTTAGTTTTATCTGCATTGATTGTCAACATATTATCACTCAACCATGATAAATAAATCCTCAAATCATCATCGATTGTATCCTGCAAGTATTCTCCATTCTGGCCACTGTATATTAAAATAGTGTCGTCTGCATATACAAAGTATTTAGCCTTCAATCCACAATATCTTAGTTTATCTATATACAGTAGGTAAAGTAGAGGTCCCAGTATGGAACCCTGAGGTACACCCATATCTATACAACTCTCACCACTCACCTTGTCCCCATTAACTGTTACTGCCATTCGATCAGTCAAGTAGCTCTGGATTAGTCTTTGAGCATTTCCCCTCAATCCCAACCCATACAACGAACGCAGAAGAATACCATGATCTACGGTATCAAATGCCTTCGATAGGTCCACGAAGATTGGTACCACATAATTGTTGCCGTCAAGTTCACCATTAATATAATCCAGGACATCAACTAGTGCTGTTGTGGTATTGCTCCTTCCCTGAAATCCATACTGACTAGGATCAAATCCCCCGTTCGCTTTGATAAATTCTACAATGCGTTTGTATAGAACTTTTTCAAAGATCTTACTTAGATTACTAAGCAGACTTATTGGACGATAGTTACCAGGGACGCACCTATCACCAGATTTATGAATCGGTACTATCTTAGCTATCTTTAAGCAATTCGGATATTCACCCAATTGAATGCATTTATTTATTAAATCAGCAAGCGGCTCCGCAATAATATCATTCACCAATTTCAAACATTCAGATGTCACTCCATCAATCCCGCAAGATCTCACATTCTTCAAACCCTTTATAATATTCGACACTTCAGATCCATTAGTCGGCAAAATGAAAATACTATCTAACGGGGAATTCACCCGCAAGGTCTCACTTTGATTACATTAATTGTTACTGCGTTTAATTTTACTAGCCAGATTTCTACCAATGGTACAAAAATAATCATTCATATGGCCGGCTACCCCCTCCGAATCATGAATAGTGACACCATTGGGTGTTACCAGTTCCTTAATTCCATTAGTCTTGTTCCTCGAGTTCTTGCCCAGTGCCTCATTTATTATCCTCCAAAACTTCCTTTTAACCCCACCCGCTTGCTCCATTTTAGAGCCAATAAAACTTTTCTTTGCCCTTCTAATCTCTTCCGTAACTTTGTTTTTGCAAATTTTATACCGACTCTTGATCGATTCAGATGCGCCGGATCCCTTCTGCAAAGCGTACAATTTATTTCTTTGACGCATTAACTCCAATATATGTGCACTCATCCACTCATTACCCTCTCTAACTCTATAGCGTCTTACGGTAGTTGCCAAAATCTTGGCTTCAGAAATAATTTGAGCAACATCCTCAAAGCTTTCCAGTTGGTTATGCACTTGACCAAGTTTATCACCTATCATCTTCCTATACATATCCTCATTCAATATCTGTTTGTCAAAATACTTCAATTTCTGTCTAACTTGACGCATATTAGTAACACAAATACTCATCACCCTATGGTCAAGCCCGGCCCAGGCAAACACATTTATAATATATGTGTTTTTAGGATTATCGTCAAGTACATGGTCAATGGTCGTACGTGTGTCACCAGCAACTCTCGTTGCATCTGCAGGATCCAAACTGTTCATTATTCTGTAGTTATTTGATTCAACAAGATACTCATAGGAGCATGTTGTTAAATCTTCTCTATCCAAAAGGTTAATATTAGCATCCCCAATCACAATCATTCCTTTATGTTCAGACAGAATTATTTCCAAATTATCCATAAATTCAGCCGCAGAATACAAATTTGAGGACCTATAATAGGCACAAATTTTTTGGTGGTGTCCATTCATACATAGGTCAATAATAATTACATTGAGCGCTTCAGATTCAAAAACTAACTTAAAGTCCAACCCATCTCTTACATAGATTACCGTGCCACTTCGCCTCGTTCTTGCATTTCTACAATTAAAAACACTCTGAAATCCCTGAAAACCAAAAAACTGAACCTCATCTGAGCGCAGCCACGTCTCACAAAAAACAAACACACTTACATCCTGATTCATCCTTATCATTCCTTCCACTTCATTCACCTTATTTCTTATGCTTCTCAGATTGGCGTACAATATTCTGAATCCATTAGGTCCACTCCCTGCAGCATCAGTAGCAACATTATTCCGAGTATCAAGCTTAGGAAAATTCTGGATAATCCACCTGTGCTCTGGCTCTTCGCTCCATCAGTAATTTTGTGGAACAATTCCTGTCAAGTGCTGAATGATTGTGACTTATTCCCCTGTGGCTACAATTACAGCATGATGGCTCCCGGTCCCTCACCATGCACTCCGAATATGCGTGTTCACCTGCGCAGTGAGAACACGTAATTTTCTTTTTGCAATTTTTTGCTAGATGATTGAACTGTTGGCAGTTGTAACATCTAACCAGAGGACTCTCATCCACCACCTCAAGACGCTGAAAACCTACGTTAATCTTCCCAAGTTCAATAAGTTCCTTGTACAATGGTGGCGGGCAAGTACATATAACGTTACACAGGAGAGAGTTTCGGTGTCTTCTTCTAAATAAGACCTTAAGTCGGTGCTCAGTTTGTCTCAGTGATTTATTCTGGGAGAAAACCGCATTATTCAGGTCGCTCTCCGAAGTTCCCAGAATGATCCCTCTGATTGCAACCATGGGTTGTTTTTTCTTACCCTCCTGCACTTCAAATGCATCCGTCTCTAAGGTCTCAATGTGGCTCTTCAGGACATTTCTGTCCTCCAGAGATGGGCACTCCAACAAGATCTTTGTTTTATCAGATACATGGCGGACTCCCGAAATTCCTATTCCCAAGGTTTTCATGTCAATATTTCTCTTCAACAACCCCTCGATTTCTTCGCTAGATTTAGAGGAATCTTTTGCGGAAACAAGGAGTGCATAAGACTCCTCAGTGTGCAGGTTCTTGCCTCTGGAATTATTCCCCGCAGTCACCGCGGCATACGAAACTCCTCTGCTACACACAGCAGTTGCAATCTTTGAACCATGTTCCTCAATTTTCTTGTTTTGTTCTTCAATCACCCTACTTCGCTCCGCAACTCTCTCATTCATCGTACGCAAACTCGACTCAATCTCCCTTAGAGCTTTAAGCACCCCATCATTAGCCTGTTTCTGCTTCAATTCCTCGTACCTTCCCCTATAATACAACACCCACCGCAACAGCTCACTAGTTTTACCTAGAATTACTTCTTTACTCTCCGCTTTCGGATTTCCATTTATGAAGGAGACTATTTCCTCCTCAATTTTTTCAGGAGAGCTTGTACCAGGCAACTCATTAGCACGTCTGTTTGCAGGAGAATTGTCCCTTGAAGATAGGTTAGAACGAGTGGCATATCTGCCAACCACACTCGGTTTTGCTACAGGTTTCATATTGTGAGTAATGAGTATATGTGACAGAATTAAATATAATTATTAATTAATACGCGAATTAATATTGAATCAAATAAAATAAATAAGCCTTCAATAAAATAATTAAATCAAACAATTCGCGCACTATAACAATAATTAAATAAAGATAAAAAAAAAAAAAATAATAATAATAAATAAAAAGAATGTGACGATGTGTGATCCAACAAATAAAATCAATAAATAAACAGACAAATTATTCAACAAATTAAAAAAAAATGGTATAGAATAAAATAAATTTATACGCAATATGTGTGTGTTAATTCGTGAATAAATAAATAAAGTGTGTTTTATATGTTAAAAAATAAATCAATTATTAAAATAAAATAAACAATCAATAAATAAAATATATGGTATAGGTTAAATAAAGTGACAAGAAATATGTGTGTGTTAATTCGTGAATAAATAAATAAAGTGTGTTTTATATGATAAAAAATAAATCAATTATTAAAATAAAATAAACAATCAATAAATAAAATATATGGTACAGGTTAAATAAAGTGACAAGAAATATGTGTGTGTTAATTCGTGAATAAATATATAAAGTGTGTTTTATATGATAAAAAATAAATCAATTATTAAAATAAAATAAACAATCAATAAATAAAATATACGGTATAGGTTAAATAAAGTGACAAGAAATATGTGTGTGTTAATTCGTGAATAAATAAATAAAGTGTGTTTTATATGATAAAAAATAAATCAATTATTAAAATAAAATAAACAATCAATAAATAAAATATACGGTATAGGTTAAATAAAGTGACAAGAAATATGTGTGTGTTAATTCACAATAAATAAACAAACAAATAGAATGTGTCTCATGGGCCAAAATAAATAAATAATTAAAAAATAAATATGTAAAAAATCCGATTAAATTGACAGACTGGAACTATGATGTAAAACTACAGGTGATACATAAAAGAATTAAATTTCAGAACGCTTCGTAGTCAAAAATTCTTCAGGCTGTAAACACCAAAAATGGAATCCCATGTAGTACTTTCAAATGAACGAAGTCAGCTGCACGTACGAAGTCAGTATATGTACTGTAGTAGGTACGTTGTTGGCAGATCGTCGCGTCGGTACTGCTAGCAGTTCAGCGATGATAAAATGGCGGGACGCGATGTACTCTATGATGTCACAGTATTCTTGTCACAGAGAATCTTGTTTTGAATCAACGAAACTTCCTTTGTTAGTATTTCGGCAGAAGAAATGGCTCAAATTACAAATCACGCCTTGATAGATTAATGTTATTATTGTGTTTCCGCTGTGTTGTATTTGTATGAATATGTCAGGCCAAGTGCCAGTGCAAGCAGCGCAGCATGAATCGGTGTTTCAGTGTTGAAGCTTGTTATTGTTATTTTGGATAACGAATATTGTCCGTAAGTTTAAAACTTATTTAGCATCACAGATATAGGAATAAGTAATTCTCTTCTCTAAGAAACAGCTGTTGCTGAGAACAGCTGAGTGAAGGCGAGTTTGACAGTTCAATTGCGCGCTAGTTTTTTTTTCAAAGTTCAATCTGAAGATAAAAACTTACAGGTGTGGTGTCCGCACAGTCAGAGCTTGTTTCTCGACTTTTTAATATATAATTTCACCAAAAAAAATTCTATTGCATTGAGTTATTGAGTTTTCACAATTTAAAATATTTGAGCGATGAGCGATGTTTTGTGTTTATGTAAAACTAACTCTATTGTAAAGCTTTAAACAAAAATCCTCATTCATCAATTAAATGGCTCACTATTTTTTAACTAAATGTCCCTTCAAATTTATGAGTTTTTAAAGTACCTGTACGCATAATCAGTTAAAAAATAATAAATAAGATTTATAGTGTATACTAAATAACGTATTTCAACGAGTGACAATAATTATTCTACATGGCAACATTGATGTATCACTTGATTAATTTAATTCTATGAAAATTGGCGAGGTACATAATATATATAAACGTAATATTAATGATTGGTCACGCGACAAAGAACCTCTTAAATAATATAACTTTAATAGATACATAGATGGGTACTTACTTATAATAAAATATAGAGAAACAACAGAATCATCAATAATGTATTATTATTGTTATTAACTGTTGTGGTACTTACTTAATTCAATCACTCAACTTATGATGAATTATATGAGGTATTGATGCCACCTACTATAATGATGTGGTGATACTGTAATGATAAAATAAAAATAATAAAATAATCTTTATTGAACATAAAAAAACATACAAAGGGCGGGCTTATTGCCAAATGGCAATTTCTACCAGCCAACCCATAATTGAAAGCACAATGAGACAAAACTAATTATAAACTTGGCAACGAAAGGGTACCTTAACTTTATTAACTATAATTGAACACATAAAAAATACATACTTATATTATAAATTCATAAACGTATTATACATATATAAATATATACATAAATGGGATATGGGATGGGATGGCGAAAGTAAGAAATGCTGGGTTCAGGAGGGACGGGTAGTGGGATTTGAAATATAAAGGTAATGCTGCTTCCGTCTACTTTTGAAAGTGGAAATAGTTGGTGCGAATCTGATGGGTCCACATTCCACAATGCCCTTCCATGTGGCATATTGACTTCTGAAAACAGCTAGAGCAACCTCTTCCGATCCCAGGACGTTTCCATAAGTAAATAAAGGAAGTGCAGTGCTCGTATCACATCATGAAGTCCATTATAAGGATAACTAAAGACAAGAAGGGAAAATCGCAAATTTTATAGAGGTGCTTTATAGAATAGATAAATGGTACCACCATTACGGGTTAGTAACACACTTATTACGCAATACAAGGTGTCTACCGCCTACCTACAGATAATGTATTGAATTCAGTAATTGCTTACGCACAACAATTTCGTCACTAACATTGATATATGGAGTACTCACTTATAAAATGTATACATTATAGTATTAAATAATATTACTGCATTTAAATTAATAATATATACCCCTAAATACTAACACATAAACCAGAGAATCTAATTAAACATTATTAGTCAATTCTACGAATATACGCACACAGTGATTTTCCTGCGTACGCGTAGTCCTTGGTGACTGGAGTAGTTCTAGGTTGTTGCATGGAATTCCCTATTCAAGTTGGTTACTGAATTGCTATTTAAGTATGAGACATTTAATTGTCAATTACATACTTACATCATACAGACCAGGGATGTTACGAATATCATATTTTAGACATTCGCGAATGCGATTGCGAATGTTTGGAATGCAAATGTGAGAATGCGAGTGCGAATATTCAGGAAAGGCAAAAAAATCACTTAATTTTGGTTTTAATCCTATTTTTGAATTAATTTAGTTACAATCAAATTTAGTAATCAAATTTTAGAAGTGCCAAATAATGTTTTGAAAATATAATAGACTGGCTGCTTTTTCGCTCATGAGGCGATTTCTCAGTGGCTCATCCCAAGAAACCATTTCGGTCGCAATTTGGTCGCCGTTCGCACACGTTCGCACACTACTGTGTGCACACTAATCGGAAATTCGGTCGCTGTTCGGACACAGTTCCGGAACCGCAACCAAAAGTGGGGAACATTTGTGACTAAATCTGGTCGCATTCGGTCACATTCTGGTTACAAATGCGACCAAATCCGGTCGCATTCGGTCGCATTTGTAACCAAAATGTGACCACTTGAATGGCCCGCCGGTGCTGGCGCGTACGTATTTGCGGTTTCCCGCAAAAATAAATATATATAGTTATAATTTTAACATGGATGCGCAACAAAATTCTTAACACCAAAATACTTTACAGCCATGATATAATATTAATGAAAATAAAAACGGACGGGTATAGCTAAATAATATCCGAATTTCATTGCGAAACAAAATTTATCGTGTAATTTAGTAAAGTAGGTGGCTTATTTTTAACGCGCCTTTTTAATTATTAATTTTAACAACAAATAATAAATTAATGTGATAGTCATATTTATTTATATTAAATTCTATACATCTTCCAATAAGTCCATTGTTTCGTAGAAACCTTAATTTTGACCTATTACGCTATAATCCAAAGAAATTTCATCCTGTAAAACGATTAAACATGCATGTTAATGAACATAATTATCAAAATTTCGTAGAATATGGAGTAGTCGCAAATGTGACCACTTATGACCACTTGTAACCAGTTGTGACCGCTTTGTGACCGAATGTAACCAAAAGCGGTCACAATGATTTTCATTAGCTAGCCGCCATAGTTCTTGATCTACTATTCTCAAACAGTTTCCGCTCCTCATGTCAGAACGTCTTCAGTCTTTGTACAAAATGCAGTATACGCTCGTCGCAACAAAGGAAAATTCGGCAGTTGTGATTTCTGCTGTCCCTAGTGGTTGGGTGAAGGAGGGTCTTTTGTATTGGCCAAAATTTATACGGAAAACTATATTGGAAGAGGCCAGGAGAAACGAGGACAGTGTGCCTGAAAGTGGTTGGATGCGCATAAAATGCCGAATAAAAGTTATAGATATTCCAACATATGAAAAAGCCATGGATTCTATTCGCTTCAACACTACAAACACGACTGAACAAGAAACAGATTGAGAACTACTTATAGCGTGGACTAATATATTTTGAACAATTTGAACCAACTTTGTTCGGACACATTCACCACACAGTGTGCACACTCCGCGACCAAGTCTGGTCGCAAAGCGTACACAATGTGTGCGCTTTGTGACCTAGCTATGTTCGGACACATTCACCACACAGTGTGTACACTCCGCGACCAAATCTGGTCGCAAAGCGTACACAATGTGTGCGCTTTGTGACCAAGTTATGTTCGGACACATTCACCACACAGTGTGTACACTCCGCGACCAAATCTGGTCGCAAAGCGTACACAATGTGTGTGTTTTGTGACCGAGTTTTTGTGTGCACACTGTGTCGACACGGCAACCACATGTGACCACTTGTGACCGAATTGCAAATTTCGCGACCGAATTTGGTTTCTTGGGATATATACTACTTGTCGTATGACACTCCCATTCGCTAAACATTTGAGTGTTGATGCGAATGTTTAAAATGATGCGAATCTCTCGCAAATGCGAATGCGAACATTCGTAACATCCCTGATACAGACACTTAACATGCCTACTTGGAAAATATAAGAATTATAGGGCAGTTCCCCTCTTCTACAGATTTATATTCTACCTTCAGGTGTTGTTCGTCTCCGTGTATTTCTAGTAGCTTGTAGGCTTACTACATATATGTATTACATTGTTTTATTTGTTGAATAAAAAACTATATCTTAATCCACTCAGGATGTTATCTACCTAATCATTATAAGCAAGTTATTTTTTGCCCTCCGTTAATTTTACTTATACTTCTCACAAAATAATTTTAAAAAAATCAGCAAATTAAAGGTATACTCTATGTCAATTGCGTGATCTAATTCCCATAATTACTTCTAGTAAAAAATGTAGAATTATTATTTGCTTAGCTACTTTGATAAGTTTGGTAATTCCTCAAATTCCATGTCTCGTTGAAACAAAAAATAAAAACGTATTATTATGAAATATCTACGAGAGGAAGAATAGATCTTTTTATTTGAGATCCCTCTTCAATATACTCGTAGTGTAGAGGAACTTGTATCAGACAGATGCGCACTAGTTGGTCAGACATGGGTGTTTCTTTTTTGTTATTTTAGCCACAGACTTTGATATCTGAGTGACCACGAAACAGGTTCATGTTGCACACCTAATACAGGTAGGTGCCTCTACGAATGCAGACAATAGATTTTTTGTTGTACACTTTTTTTGGAATACACATTCCGAAATGTCATAATTACGTACCTACATAATCATTAGGCATGCCCAACCTCTCTACTTTGGAGTATAAATCATAATAAGCTACAAACCTGTACCGATATTATAATATTTGATGCAGAGTTCCCCCTACTGCAAAAAAATCGCATTTATCAAGCATTTATCCGAGATCTCGAATATTGTAATTAATTTAACAATTAATAATTATGGCAGGTAAGAATTATTGATTTTAAATTCCTGGCTTAGCTTACTGGATTTAACTGGATAAATACTACAAGATAGCAAAATGAAATCGATCATTAAACATCAATCGCACCATACAAACATAAAGATTTTTATGCAAAATATTTTATTTTTAAGTATGGATAACGGATACCCATACATGGGCGTCGCCAGCCTCGGAGCTAGGGGAGCAACAAAAATTGAAAACAATGATGCAGCATAAAAAAACTCGTCAATAGTGCCGTAGGCGAAATTTTTTTGTGAGACATAGTGAAGAAAGTCGTAATGTGGTCTCTTTATTTGAAAATGTACATAATACTTTGCCCAACAATATGTATGAAAAATGTTTTTCTTTATAAAAAAGCAATTAAAAATAGTGCCGCAGGCATTTTTGTTTTACAAAACTGGTGGATTTTTATACTAATTTTAGATTTATGATATTATATGATATATGCCTACCAGAATCAGGCGAAAGATTTTTAGTTTGAGTTTTCTTAAAACACGGGATTAGAAGTTTCACCTGACGACGCGACGGGAGATACTATTATACTCGTAGTATGCGAATATTACGGTTTCAGAACCTGAAGGTGAAATTCATATCACATAGTGACATTGAATTCGAATGATTTTTAGATTGTCAGAATATTCTGTAGATATTTCATCTCCTTATCTAACATAAACAAATTGCTGTAAACTACGTACTATGTAACTACTAGCAATATCCAACATGCAGTATTTTATCAATTATCATGATATTGTAATATGACAATAATTCAATGTAACTACATGCATATAAATATAGGTACTTACATTGACATATGATTGTCATTTTATCATGTTATTATCTACAAATTTACAACCCATGCAGTTATCTCTCTGTAGGCAGAGCTGGGCAGAAAAGCGTTAATCCGTTAATCGTTAATTAAAGTTAACGATTTAACGCTTTTCTCACCTCCAAAAATTGTTAACGGATTATTTAACTTCCGCTAATTAAGTCCGTTAATATTTGATTGCTTGCATAGACATCATCCACTGGAGGCGCTGGCATTAGATAATCCAAGGGTTGTATGGGGCTATGTGTGGTATCGTATGTGGGTTGGGAGTTGAAAAGAAATTTCACTTTGTTGGGATACATCGCGATAGCGTAAATGTGATAGTAGTTGTACCAATGTAATTCTATTTCATGACATTCAACCGCGATTTTTTACATTAACGCTTTAACGGATTAACGATAGCTTCCGTTACATGTTTCGAAATGTAACGCTTTTACGATTATCGAAGTTAACTTTTTAGTTAACGGATTATCGATTAACGAAGTTAACTTTTTGATTAACGGTGCCCACCTCTGTCTGTAGGTAGTAAAGTACTTATAGTTACATATGTAAAGTACCTTCCATTCCTATTCCTAAATTGGCGCAAACTTACTATAAGTAGATATACATTGTATATTTGATGAGCACACAATAATAAGGTGATAATGTGGTGTTAATAATACCAGGTAATGCATTAACCACTATTGAGGTTGTAAAAGTAGTTAAGTGCTATATTTGTTTACTTACATATGTTCATTGTCTAATTGTTTTCAATTACCCGCTATTATGTAATTAATGACGTAACACTAAATTCTAGGGCCCCTGAGTCTTAACAACATTCAGCCACCCCATTACACGTAGCACTTGAGAAAACAAATAATTCTATATAATGTTATTTGCGCTAGCGGATCCAGTATGTGACAGTACTTTATATACAACAAATCTAGGGGTTTCAGCCCCTTAGCCCCCCCAAAACGTTGAGTGACAGTACTTTTTACGATATGACGACATTCAGCCCTCCCAAAATTGAATCCTGGATCCGCCACTAGTTATTTGATTCCCTTTATAAAAAAAATATGTACCACAAAATTCATAAATTATGAGCACGTTTCCTTTGTTCTTCCCTAACAGTTGTACTTTAGAGTAGGTACCGCCGATATCTAAATTATTATTTACTGTTCACGTTTTTACATTTTTTCATACGTTTGGTTGGCCGGAGTACCTACCCAAACCCATAGTCATCTATTTCTTCTTCTTCTTCTTCCTCTTGTCCTAGGTCGGGTGACCTGTTTGTGACGGCGGGCTGTCCTGGGATGAGGAGGTCCAGCTGTCCTTCCATCTCTTGGGTGGCCTTCCGGGTAATCTTCTACCAGTGGGGTTTTCAGTTTTTACTATCTTTGCCAGTCTGGTGTCATCCATTCGGTCGACATGGTTCCTCCAGAAGCGTCTTCTACTTCTCCCCCACCTTACTATATCCTCGACATCGCAGTCAGAGCGTATAGTCTCATTTCTGATCCTATCTATAGTCATCTATTTATAGGTTTTAAAATACCTACCTACATAATAGATCTGCTGCATTATCCATGTGCATATACTCAACCTCACCTTACCCCAATTTATTCAGATGACGGTTACACCACTGGGTCTTGGAATATTCATAGAATATTCTAGATCGGGAATAGACAATGTTCTACGTAATGCATACAAATATTATTATCTAATTACCGCATACATTTATTAGTCACATATGTGCGTAATAAATGCCTCTCATATTTTATGTCATAGTTATGTATCATGCTCTAACAGTCTGGAGAAGGTAATTGTGAAACACACAAAAGTAAAGGAAATTATTTCTGTAAAGATCACACATTTTTACCTTTCTGGAAATTCCTCGATCTTTCTAGAACATCGGGGAAGACACATTTTTGTAACTTTTACTTACGAGTCCAAACTTTCACATTGGTTTTCAGTAACTAATTCTTCACCTAGTTTTAAAAATATAAATTTGAAAGTATTTGCATATAATAATACAGTTGCCTAATAAACTTACAAATTATCATGAAAATTGACGTTTGTATGTTTGAGGTAATGGTGAAAATAGTATCGCATCGTTATTGATTGATTTTGGGAAATTGTATCAACGATAAGAAACTTCTTTATTGTTTCAGATGACGTTATGCTACGATTAGTTTTGCTTCTACGCGCTGATAAATTATTTGAATAAGGTGCACCAAAAAATGCTTGATTCAGGTACTACATAAATTATTTGGAGGCAATAACTAACAGGAGTTCAGAATCTTATCCTGATTTATTTTAAATACGTAGATATTTTTCAAGATTAATAAACCTTTTGACAGAAGTATGGAAACAGCGAGTAATTTACCTACAGGAGTAAATATAATATCTACGAAAGTTTTACCTCAAAAATCTTTTAATGTTGATACTGGTTTGCTAGTATAATAATTGATTGATAAATAATTCACAAATCAGTGTTGCCATTTGGCGCAAACATCAATAATTTTGTAATTAGCACATTTATTCGCATTGTAAATATAATCACTTACCTATTAGCGCCTTGTTAGCACAATTTAGACTTGTGTGGTACTTTCTTACATTAGTACCGTCGATATCGAAATAAATAAATTTATTGATTTAAAATACTCAGCATCTGCAAATATAAATTTCTAAATATATTTGCATAATAAATATTGATTGATATTTGATGATGTAAATAAATCAAGGAAGACACCGACAAATATTTCATTTCTACCTGCCACTCATGCTCATGTACCTATACCTAAATTTTGCTACCAACGGTCAGTTGCAAACCCAATAATTTGCACGGTTTACGAGAAATATTAGATAATCATAATGGCAGTCTCAGAGAAATTAATTGTGCAATTGGTAAGTGTTTCAGGAATATGCAACGGAAGAAAAAAAAACATGTAGGAATTAGGTACTCTTATATACTCCTACCAATGCATAGCTCTATGCGCAAATAATCATCCAGAAAACCATCGATTAAAGGCAACATAGTGAGAAATAGAGGTCCCATGAAACCGAAGACGTTATGAAAGTAGAAGAAAATGTTTAAGACAATTCAGAAGAAAATCTCTGGGAGTAAAAGACAATTTAATATACTTACTTTTGATTGAATAAATATTTACATTATGACAATTCCCTACTACAGATAAGTAGATAATATTTCAACTAGTTACCTATCAATAACAAGTGCCTACTTACTAATTAGATACCTACGTAACGTCTTTCCAAATTCTGTCCATCGTCAATCGAAATACTGTGACGTAGGTACCATACTTTCTACCTCCAGAGGAGGATGTTATAATACCTTATGTTATAAGTTATAAATCACCCACTAACGACGTCATTCTGCCAGTACATTTGTATCAAGATACAGTCGCAGTGATTCATAGTTCAGTGTGTACATGTCAAATAACATCATCTTCACTTGAAGTCACTTGAAAGTATGAATTATAAAAAATACGCATCATTTCATATTTCAATACATGACATGGTTCAACTAATTCATGTCTAAAATTCTGTGCTGATACCTTTGCCATTCACAATTTAAGCGTGTATACAAAAGTACCTACCTACCAGGGGCGAAGGGTGGATTTCTGCAGAAGGGAAGCCGAGGCTAACATTTCTTGTAGGTTTACGTCAGATTAGACACTATTATGCCTATCATTTATTTCCAAAAGGTAACTCGATGGGAATCGTGTTCTTTTAGATAACTTCGCGTTAGATTTATTCAAACTTTTTTCGTATTGATTCTGCGCAATGTCTAAAGTTTATCATTGTTTTCCAAAAAGTATGGTATTTTAAATTTTTCTTAAAATAAGAAAGGATCTGGGCTTGTATACGCAGTCCCAAATTCTTTCCTGCATACTAAAAGCTTGTGTCGTGGTGTGCACAATTCATCGTCAGCACCAGGATTCTAACTCGGCACCACAAAAACTTAATTTTATTTACTAGGTAAAAAGACACGATCTCATTTGTTTGGTTTGGAATAACTATAACTAAATATTGCATCCGCATCCTAAGTTATTTGAAATGTGCAACAAAAAGTTGTTTAGCGGGCGATGGGTTTATTTTATAATAATTGGTTTAATATACTTTTTTTTAAATTTGCGCATATAAGTAAAGTAACTTAACCCAGCATCCACAAACCAGTATAAAGAACTACTTAGTCTTATTGGTTGTTTACGTATATTAATTACATCTGATTGGTTGATTTATAATACGTCATCATTGCCAGCACGTGCTTTCCCCACCACAACATGAAAAGCAACATGTTGCCGGTAAAACAATTTAGTTTACTTCTTGACATTGTGAACGCGATACCTCAATGAAAACATTGTTTCATATTATTGTAACAGTAAACCAGGTTTAGAAAATAAAAATAATATTATATTGTCAAACATTAATCAGCGTACATCACGGTTTACTTTATAACTGAAAATTTGAAATAACAAATTAAATAAGTTTTATATTCGAAGTTCAAAAATTCCGAACGTTCTTTTCGAATCGAATTGAACATTGACTATTTTAAATATTTAATTTGTGCAAAATTTGGACTAAATTCTATTGTGTTACAAAATGGATGTCATTGTGCGACCAGATTTGAATCACCCTTAATTTTGTAATAAATTTGTTAAAATAAACATTTTTTTCGACTTTATTTTTTTTTAATAATTGTGACGATACTTCATTATTGAGACGAATTGACTGTTTCAAATAAAAGGTAAGATTTGAAATTCACAATATTTTTTATTTAAGTAGAGATTAAATGCATTAACTCAATTTTAATTCATTTTCTATCAAATTTAAAAAAAAAATACAGCAAGAATTGTTGACACAATTCAATCTAACCCACATCTCTTGTTTTTAATTCTGTAATGTTTACCTTTAAAGAATAAATAAATGTATTTATAAATAAATAACGTAACATACATGTAGAGTATCGTCAACACTGAGTTTTGAACCTGATCTTTCAACTAAGCCAACAACATTTATTTATTTATTTTATTTATTTACCTTAAGGTGAACAAGATACAGACATATGCAAACATTAAAATGAAATTATAACATTTTTTCACTTGGGCGACTCTGCCAGCTAACCCCAATTTTTAAACAATAATTTAATATAAAGAAAGAAACTAATTTTGAAATACATATAGACATACACACAAAAAAAAAAAAATGAAATACATACACATAAATAATTGACTGAAATTTTCTCATTAGTATGAACTGTAAAAGAGAGATGTTTATCAACAGTCAGTTTACAAACAAAATGGAAAAATGAATGATTGAAAGGAAATAAATTCCATAAATAAACTAACAGTAATTTTTCCAAGTTTTTCATAAGCGTGCATTGTTGGAGTGAAGTTAATTAGTAACAACAGATTAGCTGATTAACATTCCTAGACACATGTGTGTAATCTCAAACATATATTATTATTTAAATGAGTGTGTATGGACAATTAAAAATCAATCCATGTTGCATATTGGATTACAATTCATTTATATCTACACCATAATAAACAAAATATTTTTAACAAGTACTTATCTCAACAGATATATAACGAAAGATGGATTTTTCATCAGGCTATGACTGATCGTGGACTGGTTTAATGTGATCATTTTATTTAATTATGTATCGTCTATCCGCCTGCCGCATAAGCCTGATGGAAATCTGCCGAGATGACTACTTTTTATTCGACTACACATGTAGAATATCCGATGTTCTCGCAAAAAATTAAATTGTGGCATTCAGTTTAAAATTAATGTTGTTTAAAGGCAGAGTTTGTGAGATGTTATGTATAGTAATTTCTGCCAGTCATCTAGCTTAATTTTCTCTCGAAACTATCATGACTCAGACAGCAATTGGTAGTGGGACTTTGTGCATGTTTTTTGCAACCTTACTATCCAGCAGTATCTGATGTTAACCAGTAACTACTACGTTGCAGAAACCGGTATACTCTAACCACAAGTGGCTGTCAAGGGTTTTTTTATTATGTTGCAAAATACTTCACTGCCCAATTTGTCAAATTCGCGTGTAACCAAAAAACTTGCACAGAGTAATTTACTTAACTTTTTTTAAAGCATTATACAATAATAATTGTACTATTAACTTTAGGTTTATACATATGTACAAATAATTTCTTGTATTATTATGTACCTACTGCAAGTTTTCTTCATATTTTTGCAAAGTGATAATTTTTATGTTTGATGGTTTTCTTGCATCTTAGAAGTACATGATTCAGTACGGCTACGTAAATATGTCAATTTATTTTTCATAGTAACTATTTATAATTACTATAAAAAATAAAGTGGGTTTAAATTTAATTATTAATGGGAATTTACGGGAATATTCCTCGGACT
The DNA here is from genome assembly GCA_963576895.1 of Ceraclea dissimilis. Taxonomy (NCBI): domain Eukaryota; kingdom Metazoa; phylum Arthropoda; class Insecta; order Trichoptera; family Leptoceridae; genus Ceraclea; species Ceraclea dissimilis. Next base: position 5,077,326 of record OY756361.1, read on the forward strand.
ACACAATAAATTAAATGACATTAACAACACAGTATTTTTATGAGTTCAACAACATTTGAAATATATACGACGAATATTATTAATCAGATATTATTGTATTGTACACTGTACAGTGATTGCTAAGTAGTAGTATAATATTATATGTAGACATTATATCTAAACTGTAATATTGAAAGAAACTTTGTAGAATACAAATGAGTTAAGATAGGAAGAAGATTCGCACTAGATTAGCATTTAATAGCAGAATGACCTCCCTAAAGTTGATAGCCACCGGATATTATATTACCTATATTGAAAATTGAGGGTTATCAATAAGGATATAATATATTACACTACATCGTCCACTCTGTTTCAAAACCAACTAACAGATTTGCACCGGTTACCGGTTCTTTATATTAGGTCACGGACACCTTAGCAGTGGCATACCGTCCCAACCCTTGGTATCCCTTCTTCTTCATCAGCCTATCCCCGTCCACTCCTGAACGAAGTCCTCCTCCATGTTGTCCTGTCCTGTGCAGACTGCATCCAGGTTGCACTGACATGTCCTCCATCTCAGCTGTGGCCGTCCCACGCTTCTATTCCCATCTCGAGGTCTCCAATTTAAGAGGTTCTTGGTCCACTTGCTCTCTGCACTTCTAGCCACGTGTCCTGTCCATTTCCATTTTAAGGATGCTATGCGGTGTATTATGTCAGTCACTTTATAGTTCTACGTCTTATTTCCTCTTAAGCTTATCCCTAACATGGCTCTCTGTGTTACGCGTAATTTTTCAGCGCTTTTTTTTGGACAACGTGACTGGTTCTTGGTATCCCTATAGGCCAGTTATCTACAATATGGAAGTCATTGATATGTCATATGAGTGCTATTACACCAATATTATACCCATTTTATTGCATTTTTATCCCTTTCCTAATCACCAAGTTGTTTTATAGTATGTACGTAGGTACCGTATATATTGTACCCCTATGCATTGATCCTATTAATATAAGTAGTAGTAGCGATGTGTCCTGAAAAACGTTACCAAAGGATATTAGATAAATTATTATGTTACTATGCAGTGTGTAGTATTCACAAAATATTGTAGATGATATCAACCAGACATTTGTATGAGTTAGGTAACGTCACACGGTGTATCAATAATTCAATTACAGACATTTAATTGTCCTGTCATGTATTTGTCATAAATATTATGGATTGTTGATGATATTCATACAACAATCATTAAATAGTGACAATATATTGATTAGTTATCAATGTCATGTTGACCTAATACTTACTATACGTCCTATACCTACTGTAATGTAATGTAATGGTATTACTTTGTGTACAACTATGCATGGGTGTCGTCGAAGGGGGGGGGGGGGGGGGGGGGGAGCAGCCGCCCTCGTAAAGATTGGAATAGGAATATATTTTTTCATACTAAATGATAAAACCTCACAAAATATCAATTACTTCCACACATTTTCTCGTCATATCATAAATTTTCTAAAATTAGTATGAAAATCTTTTTTTTTTTTTTTTTTAATAAAATGAATCTGGGTTTATCGAAATAAACCCAAATACACCTTTGTACACTTCACAGTAAGCTTGAAAAGCTTGTGTTGTGAAGTGGAGTAGGTCGGCATCGAGGATCGAACCCGCGCCCACTGGATTAACAGTCGAGTGCGTTACCAACCAGGCTACCGACCACCTCGATCTTTCAGTTTCATAAAACAAAATTGCCTACGGCGCTATTTTTTATTTTTTAAAAATACCCCTTTAAACAAAACACATCACGACCTTCTTCACTATGTCTAACAAAAAAAAATCACCTGCTGCGCCATTTAGCGTTTTTATACTACATATATATTTTTTAATTTTGTTGCCCCCCCCCCCCTCCCCCCTAGCTCCGAGGCTGGCGACGCCCATGCAACTATGCCTAATAGTCCTAATACGTACGTCATTCAATTAAAACATTTATTGCTTTCATTTAGTATTTAAACTACATCAACTAAATACCATATCGAATGATTTATGTCTTATGATAATGTGATGGGCAGTATCTTCACATCTAAAACTATGATAAAACAACCCATCAATATACCTTATTGTATACCTACCAGGCGGAAGCTACCTAAGAACACGATTCTCATCGAGTTACCTTTTTGTTTAGGATGTTAATATAATGGGCCTCATCTGACAAAATACAATAAAAAATGGTAGCCCCGGGTTCCCTTCTGCAGAAAGCCACCCTTCGCCAGTGATACCTACCAGCTTCTGTGTCTAACGGGTCTGCGCCTGATTTTTGATTTGATGCAACCACTATTGCATATATGTCTTTTTTCAATTTAAAACCATGATAGTTACGCAGTAAAATGAAAAAAAAATACAAATACGCCTGAAAAATTATGTATAGAATGAGTAGTATACTTGTGACAATTCAGATTATAGGTAATAAGTGAAATACAAGTCAATTCTCGCAATATTTATAATTACCATGAAAATTTCCACATCTCACTTGTAGATGCATTCTTAACTAAATAATAAAGCCATTGCATCGCGATTCAATATTCTTATACCTAATACTTAGAATATTATACCATCTATATTGTTATATTTCTATAAGGCAAACAAATTACAATATTTTATTGAATATTTCAAAATATAATACTATTACTTATCTATGATATTATGAAAACATTGTTGTATATATATAAATATATATATATATATATATATATATATATATATATATATATATATATATATATATATATATATATATATATATATATTTTAACACAATAGCTATACAATGTTATTTGTTATACAATATTACAATATGATCAATACCTAAGTATACTATAATACAGATCTGGAATTACATACTTACTGCTAGTAGAGTTATACCATGTAAGTATTTTACTCTGGCATTGAGACTGAAGTATGCACTAAATAGTGCATGTAATTATTTTTCCACTCTCACATCTCGTGCAACTCTCATACTTTTGACTGAAAAATATTTTACTGGTGGAACTTTAGGTATAGGTTGGTATACCTATACAATTAAATTATTAGATTAATATGTAGGTACCTACACTGCTATTGGAATTAATGTTTAGCCATCGGAAATCTCTCTGACGTATTTTACGCTTTACAACAATGTCTGTGCATGAGCAGGATGTTATTACAGTTTGTTTCCACATTACTACTATAATCCTAATGCATAGTTACTACTAGGCATCATTATTAGGTATCAATAACTGATTTTTATCAAATGCCGATGAATGGAATAGCACACTAATCGTAATTTTATATAATGTACAAGTAATTTATTTTAGTGTATGAAAATTTACACTCATGTGAGTTTCAAGTGAGATCGTTTATGCGGGGAGACGGTTTTTAAATAGTTGGTACGAAAGTGCAAATTAACTACTGTCGCCTATATAAACCGTAATATTATACTGGGTGACTTAAGTTATGTTATGGTTATGAGGTACCGAAAAGCTTTTAGGGCATTATAATTATAACACTTTGATTCGACATTAAGTGCTTGAGAGTACTCTCAATTAGGTTAATGAATCATTACTGTACAATATAAAAATAGTTGAAAACAATGGCGATATTTATTTCAGAATGCCTTGTAATAGAAAAATAGCTTCACAATAATAAATCTTATTATTAAAATAACCCGCATTGCCATAATATTTATGTAATCGTTATAAAGACATTATATGGTCACTGACATGGTTATGTTATAGTACTATTAATTATTATATCGATGCATTAAATACTAATATTGCATATTTAAATTAATCTGGCAAAATGATATTATTAATGATTCTGTCAAACGAAACTCATGAATAATTAATGATGATTCTTATAAACAAGTGGATATTATTCGTTTGTGTTGTTGATCATTGAAAGAAATTGGCAACTCCACCTTGAACTAGATCCATTTGGAGGTCACAACTTGTTTCACCATACGGGGATCGGCTGGAGGTGAAATTAATATTAATAATACATACATATTATAATGCAAATTGTTGAAAAAAATGGAGATATTTATTTTATCTCCTCGTTTTTTCTTCTAAATAGAAGTTTATATCGAAATATTTGTCGCAACTAAGTAGCTATGAGGTTCTTTTAAAATTCATCTTCTATTGCACATCTTAATTTTTTTCGCATTTCAACTTCGCATTTGTGATTTTTAAGAACCGAATCAGCAATGCAACGAAAAAGGCTTGATTTATATAGCGACGTCAGATTGCGATATCCTTAAAAGGTACGATAAATCGTTTTGTATTTTTGTTTCATTAATGTATTTACTGTGACTGTATCACACTTTAACTCAGCTGTCAGCATTTATAAAATCTTAGAGAGGTATGAAATTTCTTTTTGTATAGGAAAGTTACAAGCAATTACAATGATGTCATACCGTGATAGATTCGCAATGAATTATAAAGAAATTAATTCAATAAAAGATTAATGTATTCGTTATTATATTATAAAAACATAATTCATATCATATCGATACATGCTTACGCCCACAGGGAGAAATGAGTTTTTGTAATAAGTAGGTAGTGGTATGTATAAAAAAGTGTAAGCCCGGCTTTGCTCGTTCTTCGCATTATTAGAAGGAGGACCCGGTGGTCCATTAACTTAACCGATCCCATATTTATGTTGGTCTTGTTTCGTTATTGCTAAATTAGCACGGTAGTAATACCGACCAATGAAATCTTTTATAATCAATGTCGAATTCATCCGTGTTTTTATTTTGTTTTTGTCACTAAATGTCCTTACTTTGAACTTGCAGTTCATTCTCTGTTGTATGACTTGACATTTTCATGCTTCAATGCTGACCAGATTTTTTTATCGCATTAAACCCAAAAAATCAACACATAAGTAAAGATTTCCTTATGAAATTATAATAATGACTTGGTGTGACTATTCTGTGTTATACATAAGGGGTATGTATGTAGCTATCAGGCGCGAAGCTACCTAAGAACACGATTCCCATCGAGTTACCTTTTGGATAAAATGATAGGTATAACAGTGTCTTATTTGACGAAATCCCATAAGAAATGTTAGCCCGGCTTCCCTTCTGCAGAAATTCACCCTTCGCCACTGGTAGCTATACCTATCTGTAATAAAAATATGTATTGCATATAACGTCTTGCACTATTGCTGGAATGAATAATTGTCAGCAGCCAGATGTCAATTTTAATTTATTGATTTCAAATACCGTAGCAAATCTAATTGATTCGCCAGCCAGCTAAATTATTTTTGCAAGTAACTTTCTGCGCATTGTATTCATAATTATTTTGTATCAACAACTACAATTTGTACTAAAGTGTATGTGGGTATAACATTATCATTCCATATGCCTACTCAAGAAGACTTTCTAAAAGTTCAAAAACAACATTCACTTATGTATTTAACATTTAATTTGTATTATTCATTTTTGCTGACCTGAGAGTTAGGTGTAAGAAAGTATGAAAGCAAAGAGTAGAGGTCCTCTGGTAAAACGATTTTTTTTATGAAACTATCATTGTTAGACACTTTGTAGCAAGTCTAGTGAAGAAATTGTCGATGATCGAACCCTTATCCATCCGGCTGACAGGCGAGAGCGTTACTATCTGCATTCTGTTTAGTGTTGCCCCTATGTATTAACTGTGTTATTTGCAAATGATTCAATTAAATGTTTTGTATTTGTATTGTTTCAGAATAATCTTCAGTGGGAATAACATTCTGATTCCTGCGACATATATTTAGTGAGATATTAGAATTAATAATATAATATAAAGATGGTGCTGAAAGCTAAGGACAGCGCTAACTTGGGAAGTTCCTACATCAATGGAGGCTTCACTGACTCCTCCCACTCAGTCAACATCCCTCAGGAGATGCACGGGGAGCTGCAAGGGAGCAATGAATTTATTTGTAAGTTCTAACTCTACCATATTTTCTCCCTTTTTTATCATCACAGTATTATAAATAAGATTGCATAGATGTCCAGGGATCAATTTTAAAGGGAGGACTCTCAGCAGCCGCAAAGCTCCCTAAGAACACAATTCCCATCGAGTTACCTTTTGGAAAAATATAGGTATAACAGTGTCTAATCTGACGTAACCTCATAAGAAACGTTAGCCCCGGCTTCCCTTCTGCAGAAATCCACCCTTCGCCACTAACTCTCAGACAACTTATTTTCAGTGAAGATAGAGCAGAATAATTTCTGTAGATACCTACCAGTGGCGAAGGGTTGATTTCTGAAGAAGGGAAGCCGGGGCTAACGTTTCTTATGGAATTTCGTCAGATTAGACACTGTTATACCTATATTTTTTCCAAAAGATAACTCGATGGGAATTGTGTTCTCAGTTAGCTTCGCGCCTGAATTACCTACATATATCTTAGATACTATTAAAGAGAAAAATGACTTTAATTACAAAACATAGTTGCATCAAACGTAAAATACAGGAGCAGGCCCTCCGGGCATAAAGTCAGTATCCAATATGATTGTTGTTACATCTGTTCATCACGTGAATCGATTTGTGTAAGGTGAGGTTAATAATAAATAATTATATCGTATAATACTAATTTCCAAACCTGGCAAATAATATAGTACAGTTAGCCTTGGCATTGAAGTGTATTCTAATATCACAGATAATAAGTACTATAGTGCAATATAATTATATGGAAATATAGATTTATGTGAAATACAGAAGATAATCAATAGAATATGTATCGTAATGAGTCTCATCTCATAATAAATAATGTCATGACAAATGGAAATAGTAAATAAATAGATTGGTTAATGAATTATTTATTTATTTCATTCACTATACTCGTATAATAAAGTTAGAGCATGTAATAGATAATTACGATAAAAAAATGTTCACTACGGCAAGCAGCGAAATGATTTGATTTGACCGATAAATATTTTCGGTGATGTCATCTCGTTGCTTTCCGAAAATGAGTCAGTTTTCATGTAATGGGGCCTCCTGTATGGCAAATGAATTTTACAAATAAATGTTTGGGTGTAGAATAGAAAGCAATAAAAAACAATAGTAACCTTGCTTGGTCACATGAATGTTGATTAGATTGCTATTGCATTTCCTTCCCACACACCACACGACATAGTGATGGTAATCACTTTTAAAATACATTCAATTTACATTTTATGACTTTTAATATTTTTCCTGTTTTATTTTGTTCCTGTTTACTTTTATTAATTCCTCATCTTTTCATATCGGTATCTATTTATATAAAGTGAAGTCTGATTTTTGTAAGTGTTCGCATAATTACCGCATTTTACGACGGATTTCTGCGAAAATTTATAATAATATTTGCGATAATATAGGCTATGTCCTAACGTCACCGGTTTTTTGACAAAAGGCTTTTCCAAGAAGATTCAAAGATGATGAGGCGATTCAAGGAGTGTGTGGGCTCGAGTGTGGTATCGTGTGAAAGGCCGTTGAAAAAGAAATTCAGATCTTAAGTCACATTTTGTCCAGCTCAAGCCTATAAAGTATGCCGGGTTGGTTTGTTAAATTTGCCGTAACTCAGCTAGTTTACTATAATCGTAATTTGATTCCTGTTTCCGGTTGGACAAGATCCTGTTTTATTAGCTATAATAATATGCGATCATGCACCTAATTTTCTTTTAATACACGATATGATTTTATGAATCTAATAGTGTAGCTAACACGCCTTGTAGTTCAGAATTCATTGAAAACATCTGCTTGCATTAGGTACTTAATATAACTATGCGATTTCTTGCAGTAACCGACGATTCTTCATCAAAGAAATCCTGGAAGGACTCTGCTAAATCTGTGATTCCTTGGACAAAGAATAAGGCTGACAAATTCTTCACAAAGAAGACCCTATATAAAAGACTGCCCATACTTAATTGGTTACCTAAGTAAGCACAGAATTAGTACAACATTCCTCATACTTAATTTCAATAGTTTTTTTAATGTCACATTTTTTTTAAATTGTGAAACTTCGGATTTTGTAAATGTCTAAGTCTGAAAGTAAAAAAGGTCTGATGGGAACTTCAGCCTTTGCTGTATATCTGTTCAGATTACTACTATTCGATACAGTTTCTTATTTCATTTCCCTGTGAAAATATTTAGTGAAAATATCTAGTGGAAAATTTAATGAGATGTCTTCAATTTTTTTATAATTAAGACATTTTAATGTATGAAATAAATAAATAAATTATAGGTCACAACATGTTCCAACCGTCCCAACCCTGAGTTGATCCGAGTTGCATGATAGTAAATAAAGTAATTGGATCGATTTTATAAATTGGTTATAATTTCAGATATAATTCAGAATATGCAGTAGGAGATCTAATTGCTGGCCTGACAGTTGGCCTTACTGTGATACCACAATCATTAGCCTATGCCAACATTGCTGGACTTCCTCCACAGGTAAATGTCTCCATTATTACAGAATATTTGTTAGGTACTAATTGTTTCAAGAACAAGTATCTACTTGTATTTATCAAGTACCGAAGGAAATCTAGATTATTTTGACATGAAGACAACGAATCTTCAAAAAATATCAATTGAAGGTATTTCAGATAACAATCTCATGTACATAGGAAGCTATATGCATTCTTCACGTAGTCAGTGTTGTATTCAAGATCAATCATTGGACTGTCAGCCTGAGCTGGTACAGGAACAAATTAGGGTCTTTACCAAAAATAATACCCATACTTCACATCAACTTATAATAATGCTGAGTTAAACTTGATGCTATTGCGATGCGAATCAGCTGATGCGATGTTTCCACCCTTCAGTCTGGCAGTCCATAGATAAAATGTCTATGAGATCAATGTATACTTATTCCCATTGTTTTATTACAGTACGGTCTCTATGGCTCATTCCTGAGTGCTTTCGTATACATCTTCCTAGGCAGCTGCAAAGATGTCCCCATGGGCCCCACGGCCATTGCGTCCCTCATGACTTACCAGACTGTTGGCAGCAAAGGATTTGGCATAGAGCACGCCATCCTCCTAACTTTCATGGCCGGTATTATTGAAGTATTGATGGGCATCTTAGGATTAGGTGAGCACACTCCTATATTTAATAAATAATTTGATACCCTCTATCATGGACTTCGCCAGCCTCGGAGCTATGGGGGAAGGGCAGAAAATTCATATAGCATAAAAAAACGCGCAAATAGCGCCGCAGGCGAATTTTTTTGTGGGACATAGTGAAGAAAGTCTCGATGTGGTTTGTTTATTTGAAAATGCATGTAATACTTTGCGCAATAATATGTACCAAAGATATTTTTTATAAAAGAGTAATAAAAAATAGCACCGCAGACAAACTGATGGATTTTCATACTAATTTTAGAAAATGTATGATATCATAAGAAAATGTGTGGTAGTATTGTGGTTTTTTGTGAGGTTTTATCATTTAGTATGAAAAAATATAAACCTATTGCAATCTCTAGGGGGGGGCAGCTGCCCCCCCCCCCCCCTGACGACGCCCATGTCCTCTATCACCTTTCATTAAAATATAATAAAACTATGTATAACAGTTGATTCAGTTAAACATACATATTATGTAGATGTACAAAAATCTATAAAGAGCTGAGTGAAATTAATGTAATATAAATAAGTATAGTCAAGTAGGTATTTGAACTTCAAAACTACATACCAAATTATGAAGATGGTCCCCGTATTATTTTTGTGGTGACGTGTACTTTTTCATGAGTCATTCCACCCAACAATAAATAAGTAGTTGCATCTCACCAAGTTTGATAAAACTGTACAAAGTACAAGTATGTACATAGGCATGTGATAACCTATGTATATCTACCTAAATATTTCGAAAGAAATCTGTGATATACAACGATGACGCTGTGATAAGGAAATCCCTCGTCACGATAAGAAATTAAATCCTTTGACTGCGTCATGTTTTTGCAATAATTATTATGTTCTGTGTTCATTTGGAGATCCGACCAATCGATTGTGTTTCAATTGACATGACATAATTATTGTTTGATTATTGTTATTAAAAATATTATGATTGATGATAATAATCAAGATATAGATATTATGATTGAAGTATTTTGATTGACTTATCATATTACAACATCCCACTCATAACCCGGACAAAGATATTACAATAATTGATTAGTAGGAGCTTCTTAGGAACCTACACTCTTGGGTAAATAAAAATATATTTACTTAAACGTATAATATTATGTCTTCTTCTTCTTGTTCAGCCATCACTCCACTGCTGGATATAGACATCTTATAACGTTTTCCAAATTTTTCTACTTTGAGCTTTGCTCGACCAGTTTCTTCCTGCGACTGGGACTATATATCATCTACCCATCTTCTTTGGGGTCGTCCTACAGGTCTTCTATTCTCCCATGGTCGCCATGTTAGGATTCTGGGAATATTATGTCATATAGTTGCTGAATTACATAAAGCTGTATTTCTGAATGATTCTGCTGCCCTGTGCGCATAATATATTGTTTTATTTTAATGTAATATAGTCCAGACTGTATTTAATCAAATTTAATTCAATAGGTATGTACGTGTTACATTTCAAACAAAAACGATGCCGTGTTTATGTAGCAAAAGTGAATGTTCAACACAGCGCTAACTCATAGACAAAAAAAATCAAGTTCAAGTTGTAGGGGGATTCCCCCAGACCATTTCAAATTCCCCGACGAAATTACAGTTTTCAATTATGAAATGCATAGCTACTCGTACATACATAACATTAGATTAGTACTGGATCCACTCAATGGAATGAATAGATATACGTAAATTTAGAAACTATCACCTTAGTTTAGTAAAACAAACAGTTACAACAAATAGTGTACCTATTTGTTGTAACTAACTCTTAACTAAAGTTACCAGTTACAAATAATTGGAGGGTATAGCTATTTTATTTACGTTTTTATAAAGCTCGACAATCATAACAAATTAATTAAAGTAAAATTACCTACTCACTCCTCAACACAACTCATGATCATTGCGAATAATAATAATTGATTGTTTATATTATCACCAATCAACTCGCTTACTAGTGATGTGCTGAGGCTGAGACTAGTGATGGGATATTCGAATGCATTCGAATATTTTAATAATCGATTATTCGCGAATAATCGATTATTCCAATATAAGTACGTATTGGAATGATCATTCAAACGGTCGAATCCGATTATTTTGGAATATTTGAATAGCTGGTCGAGCACCTTCCCGTCGGTGATTTTTTTCTGGCGACCAAAAAAAGGTCATCGAGGGAAAAATAGGAAGTAATACCTACTGGCATTCTGTAACTCACTATTTTTTTGGCGATGACCTTTTTTTTTTAGTCGCCCTTCTGCCCCTAGGGCAAAAAATTTATAATATCCGAAGAATGATTTGTAATCGAATAATCGAATGATCATTCGAATGATCATTCGATTATTGCGCCAATCGATTATCATTCATTCGAATATCCAATTCATTCGATTATTCCCATCACTAGCTGAGACACACTCAATGTTGCCAATGTTCCACCACAAGATGACATTATATTATCCGCATTACTTTATAGATTTCACCTTTAACACTTAAGAATTATTAAACTCATGTGATGTGGCGAAACATCAATATTAGCAATGTCAAAGTTCAACTATAATAACTGAAAGAATTGTAGATGGAATGAATTTGTATTTTTAAAACGGCAACACATACACAGTAGAGGGACATTAATTTGTGCGAATATTACTTGTTATTATAACTAGAAATAACTAACACAATCTGGTCCTTGCTGGAAAGAACACAGTATTTGCTTTATTTCATTGCTGTATAATGATATTAGCACTAAAGTATTTTATATAAGAAACCTTTCTCAGCTACCACCATTGTTCAAACCATAGACATAATATATTAAGTACTATAAATACTATATTAATATCAGCGACATAATATATTAAGTACTACCATATGTAATCTCTTTGATAAATATATTATGTCTATGGTTCAACCATAGAGTCACCCTATTAGATTATATAAGATTAGATTTGAGATATACCAAAATAATTTAGGTATGGAACCTGATTTTGATTGACTGGAGAGTGGAGTAGATGGAACCACAGTGTTCCACTCCATCTCACAACTAAAAAGGTGGTTGCAATGTTTGCGTCCACTCCTCAACAGATGGCGTTAGCATTGGAAATTTGGTTAATTGTGAAATCGTACGAATCGAATCGTCGAAAGCACAAATACAATTTTCAAAAATTACACGATTGACAGCAGGATGTGGTGTAATGGGTGAACTTTGCCCTGGGCATAAAGTGATCACTTAAGCCAGTCAAAGCCGACTCGTAAGCGTCGGAACACCCATCCTGCTTCCTCACCAAGGGAGTTCACATAACGCTGTATTATGTGAATGAAGACGCCTCTTGTCTCTGTTGAGGAAAAACTTAATATCTCGTAAGATTAACATAAATTAACCTTTATTAAATGCACATTCTGTTTCTATTGCAGGTTTTCTCATAGACTTTGTCTCCGGTCCAGTCTCGTCAGGTTTCACATCTGCCGTGGCTCTCATCATTCTAACATCACAGATGAAAGACATTCTTGCTATCACAGTGAAGGGCTCTACCTTCTTACAACAATGGATCTCTATCTTCTCGGAAATACATAAAACGAAGCCTTGGGACGTAACTCTGGGAATCTTGTGTATTGTCATTCTGCTGCTTATTAGGGTAAATAGAAATCTAAAGTTTTTACAATAATACAATATTAGTCCAAGTCATACAATATAGAAAATTATTATTTCCTCCTTCAGGTAATCGGCATGGTGAAGATTGGTCCTGCAGATGATTCTCTTAAATCCACTAAGCATCGTGTTATCAATAAGATTCTCTGGATATTTGGTGCCGTAAGGAATGCATTTGTTGTCATTGTCTGTGGTCTAATTGGATATTCTTTCACATCGGATGGAAGCACTCCACCTATGAAATTAATTGGTAAGTACTGAACAATAAGTAGTTTTACACTATTTATATAAATAGAAGTCTGTGTGTGTGCTATCTGAATAAATAAATAAACAAGTTCATATATTAATTTAACACTAATTTATTTTTTAGGTGCTATTCCCCCTGGCTTCCCCGAAGTAAAGCCTCCTCCCTTCTCCTACACAGCGGCTGACAATTCGACTGTTGGTTTCCTTGGAATGTGCTCTGATCTTGGATCTGGCCTGATTGTGGTGCCCCTCATCGCCCTTTTGGAAAATATTGCCATCTGCAAAGCTTTCTGTAAGTTATTCAACCTATATGAAAATGATCAAAAATTATTACTTGGAACATGTGAATGTTAAATGCATCCTAATTTTTATTTCTTGCAGCTAACGGTAAGACTGTGGACGCTACACAAGAGTTGCTCGCTTTGGGTGCCAGCAACATTGCCAGTTCTTTCGTTCAGGCATATCCATCCACTGGTTCCGTAGCCAGGTCTGCAGTCAACAATGCTTCTGGAGTCAAAACACCTTTAGGTGGACTGTACACAGGTAAGATTATATTAAAAGAAAATGAACAAATCATATTAAATTTCTTCCAGAGTTCTGTTTAATTTTGTCTTATGTTTGTAGGTTTGCTGGTCATCCTGTCTCTCCTCTTCTTCACTCCATACTTTGCTTACATCCCTAAGGCTTCTCTGGCTGCTGTCATCATTGCTGCTGTTATATTCATGGTAGAAGTCCATGTAGTCAAACCAATGTGGAGGTCTAAAAGTAAGTGCAACATTACCTACTTCGTATTGATATTATTATATAACTCTTCTATAGATCCTTTGCAAAAATTATTGGTTATTATTCTTTCCATTCCATACAATCTTTCTGTTTATATTTTGATATTTCTTTAACTAAGTTTGTATATTTTTCAGAATCTGATCTTATTCCTGGCTTGGGGACATTCATATTCTGTTTAGTCTTGCCACTTGAGGTGGGCATTCTGTTGGGTATTGGTCTGAACATCTTATTTATCCTGTACCATGCAGCTAGACCCAAGATTTCTGTTGAAACTCTTACGGTAAGTTTGTAGTGGAATATGAACTTAGAAAACCATTATTGCTATAAAATAAATATCCAAAACATGCAACATTGATTATTATTCTGGATGTATTTCTTTGTTTAGAGTCCCGATGGCATGAAATATATAATGCTGACTCCTGATCGTTGCTTGATCTTCCCCTCTGTGGATTATGTGAGACGTTTGGTTACCAAGACCTCCACTAAACACACTCTGCCTGTTGTTATTGATTGCACTCACATATATGGTGCTGACTACACAGCCGCTCGAGTAGTTCACTCACTAACTGCAGACTTTGGAGCTCGTGGACAACCGCTGCTTTTCTACAACCTCAAGCCAAGTGTCTGCAACACCTTTGAGGGACTTTCACCTACTGACTTTAGAGTTTTCTACAACGTTGAAGACATTGATGGTCTTCTAAATGATAACTCTGCCATGAAACCAAAAAGCACAGATGTTGTGTGAATGTAAAGTAATTATTGTATATGTTTTCTTATCATTTTATATGATAGTGTGATCTTATTATTTTATATTTTGAAATACTTGGTCTAGTTTCCAATAATTCTGTAATTGATTTTATTTATTTCCGGATATGTGTGTAATAATCTACTCCCGAAACAATATGTACTTAACCCTGGTACTTACTTATAGTATTGATTGGAGTGTTATCTAACAGGTTTCCCTAAATTTGATTAATTCATCTACCTGTCTGCTATTGATAAAAACTATTTTATTTGATTGTTAGATGATTACATATTTTTATTCCATTGTTAATCTCACATTATAAGTAGACCTACATGTGTTTTTCATCATAAAATTTGTGTGATCCATTTTAATACTCCTATAAGCTACAATTTTGGTAAAACCAAGAAGAAATATGACTCCCGATAAAGTGGTATGTTAGAGGCTATTTTTTATATAATAAACAATAATAACTTAAGCAAAAAGTTATTAAATATTTTTTATTTCTATTGATACATAAATTATTGTTCTTCTAGGAATAATGGTTAAGTACTTGAACAAATTAAGTTATTACTGATATTCCTATATATCTTTCTATTAATATTATTGTTGTAAATACATTTCTGTTAAGTATTGTTAATTTAGTTGTAATCTTTTTGTTTAAATCTCGTTGACGAAGTTGAAACAATAATTATTTGACTTGTTTATTTTATATTGTTTGTAGAGATTAATTCCTAGGAACATAGGCTATTAATAATTACATATCTGTGATTAGAATTTAATAATATTAATACCAATATGTGAATGACATGATCATTCCGTTTCTATACAGTATTTCTTTATTCTGTAGTATATATGGAGTACCTAATGTGTTTTTGACAGACCTTTAGGAACTAATGTATTTAAACTTTTCACACAATTTAACATACAATTAAGAGCCTATATGCACTGAGGAAAGATCTTTCTATTTTCGCTTCAACTTTTTAAAATTTTGTATGAGAATGTTAGTGTGAAATAACACTAACATAAGCGACAATGTGAATTATGTGAAATAACACTAACATAAGCGACAATGTGAATTATACCCTTTCAAAAGAAACCTGGGAAGAAATTTAAAAATCTAAAACAGTCAATTTGTTAAGATTATAATTACCAGTATTTTAGCTAAAAAAACTGAACGGAAAATCCTCAGATCCCGTAAATTTCAGGGGTACTTTCGAAATATTTTAGGGAATTTACAAATATTGTAATTTCAAAATACTCAATCTATATTCCATACTTTTATCTATCACTGCCTTCAGTTTCAAGACGATTATCTCAGTATTGGATGAGAACAATTCAGGGCGCCGTAGCCGGATGACAGCATATAGGACCTTAAAGGAGAAGATTAGAGTATTTTATTACAATATCACATCAAATTGACATGCAATTGATTTGTATAAATACATAATGAATTAATTATTACAAAGTATACTAACCATCTCACTATTATTTATAATTCCTAATATTATTAAGAGACATAAACGTTTATTATTCTAATTAAGTTAGTAATTAGTTTTAATATGATGAGATAAACATTGTACCTCTATGTATTATAATAAGTAGGTGTATTCAATAATTTCAAATCTGAGTATTGTTAAAATGTAGTGATAATTTTGCATTTCAAATGTACCTAATAATAATTACTATGTAGATTAAACGTATATATTACAAAATGTATATTAAAGTGAATAACTCCAATTTCTTCTAACAATTAGTAGTTATTTATAAATTATTGATACAATACTGTGTCCTCTGACAAAAAACTAACTTTATAAGTATTATAATGTAAGTATTTCTACTAAAGAGTAAATTGTAAGTCACATATTTATTTTTAAATAAATCTAAATAACTCATGACCGAATAATATTGTCTTTTAATTTTATACAAGAAACTTTAAACAAATTTGACTTCATGTTGAATAGATAACAAAATTACACTTACATGAACTTAAAATAAACAAAGTCTTGTAACTATCCTTCCTGTTTACTTGTTTTAAACTGTTATAATTTTTTTTTTTTTTTTAATTATCTTAATTTTATTCAGACATCTACGATCATTCTCAGGATTATCTTAACCATCAGGAAATGCCTTTGAACTGAGTGAATAATTCCAACTGTAAGAAGCCTCAATGATTCTGGACGGAACTTCCTCTACTGAAGAACATATATTACTACATGGTAAGAAAATGTGAGACTCTATTGTACAAACCTGTCAAGAAAGAGATGGTATCCGAATTATTTGAAACTATAATTTTATATGCTGGCAACATTTCTATTGAAATTCTTCAAGTGTTGCCACTATGCGTACCAACCAGTTCAAACAAAACAACTCATAGGCTGGCCACACACGCCCCGAAGTTCAGGAACTAACATTCGGGAACCGGATTCCGGAAGCTCGAAAATGTATGCAATTTGGCATTCTCCACACACGTCCTGAATGTTAGTTACAAACTGAATGTCAGGGCGAACCGGGCACCCGGAGAACCCGTTTCTTTTTTTTTTTTTTTTTTGTGGCCTATATTGACTGCCTTGATTGCCTTTAGCCAATACTGACGATTGATTTCCTACATTTACAAAAAGCGAGTACACACCTTTCGTCCACACTATAATATAATATTGAAGCAATTAATTAGTCAATTTTAGTTTATATTAATATTTTCTTTTTAAGGTGATCGATGATAAAAACATTTTTTTTAGTTTTGGAACATAATTGTGTAGGTACTTATCAGTTTAATTAGTGTTTTCCAATGTAGGTATTTAGTTTTTTTAATGAATTAAAAAAAATACTTTTTTGGCAATTTTTGGCAAATGGAATTAAGACCAATTAATATGGCAGTTTATTGAAAAACTAAACTTATTGAGAAAATAAAACGCTACCTACTTGCATAAAATTATTTATTTCTTTTTGTACCTAGGTACTACGTCATATTTTCATTCAGTTTAGATTTTTTTATGTTTTTAATTTGTAGCGTGGCTCATTGTTATTGCCAGTAATAAAGAATGATCTGTTTTCTTGCCATAACAAGACAAAATAGTACCCACCCAATGAAAAACAACTCAGTTTATCTATTTATTATCAAATTTTAATCATGCTCGAATGAATTTTTTAAATTAATTTTTTGATTTATCATAGACTGTCCAATTTCTAAAAATTCGTATAAAACTCACCAAACTAGAGTAAAATTTGTTAACTCTGCCAATAGCTTAAAATCTGTAGGTATCGATACAGATAAATCCATTGATATCCTATACTATAACTTGATGATGAATAAGTATCGTCTCTTTCCATACATTTGGCGCGGTTTAACATATTTTTCCCAGCTGTTAGGTAAACTCCATACAATTTTTTTTCCTCGGATTGCGATTTGCTGCTAAGAGAGTAGGTAATCTAGGTAGGTACTTACTAGGTAGTGAAAATTAATCAAATGACTATTGTTTATGACTACTACAATATCAGTCTTGGTGGTCTATGGTTAACTGAAGTTCAGTCGCCTACATTTCGTTTCATCCGTCTTGTCACACTTTTTGTATAGAATTACTATGTAGCCAGTGGCCAAGTTATATGAAACAAGGAGTAGCCACACACGTCCCGAAGTTCAGGAACTGACATTCGCCGGCTGAACTTCCGGACGTCTGTGGCCAGCCATAGAAAACCATTTCTTTCTTTATGGACATATTATTCTAAGTGCCTAAATAGTAGTTGAATTTCTCATTTTTATTCATCAGAGTGACTTAACTCTCAGAGATGGGCTAACAACCAATGAACAAGAGGTTATACTTGCTTCAAAGGAGCAACACTAACTCATTTTTTAAATAATTATACTCCTCATGTACGTTAATTGAGTTAAATAGGTTGATTGAGCTATGGGACCCAGTCTGCACTAGTTAGCTCATGATTAGCTCTATACCTAGATCATTAAAATAAGTAGGCACCTACCACCGTTTCCAAAATCATCTAATCGGTCATATCAATTTAGCTAACATAATTGAGAATGGCAGACGAAAAAGTGATCAACAGAAAAATGACAATGCCCTCTTTATTGCTTTTTAAATGCTTTTTAAAACGCAGTTACGTATTAATAATTTTATGACACATATAATTTGACTCATCAGTGATGAGACTATATTCTAGTTCATATTCACGCACAGTAATTTTATTTTTGCTACACTTAATTACCCTTACTATATTTATTTACACCTACTATGGTTTAATTAGAGCTATTTTCTGAAGGTCCACCAAACCTGACTATTCAATGTTGTTTTATATGTTATATTAAATTACTTTTTCTAAATAAGACGTAACAATGAATAATAGTGAAAAAATTAGGCGAGTGAAAAATTTTGTATGTCTTTTAGGTTGGCATTAAAATTGTTCTGTACAAAAAATGCAATTAAAAAATCTTTCTATAGTAACCTAGATTGCAAATCATTGTTTTACATTTTGGGCCCTGCCCCCCTTCCCCCTCCGATTTATTAAAGTAAAATTAAAACAATGTAATTATTTCAGTTTAAAATGTCACGATTTTGTAGCTACTGTTTGTATTTAACAAACAATTACCGCACAGTATTCCCTATCCATCCCTCGACCCTTTTTCTTTCCCTCGGATTTTCTAATTTCGAAAGGCCAATTTCCCTCGATGTGGAAACATTGCTGACAACATAAAATTTTTAAATAACTTGATTTAATTCTGACAGTGACAGATTGTGGCGAGATAACCTATGTACATAATCATAATGTTAAATAAACAATAATTATGGTTGTGATAATATAATCAGTACAATATTCAGTATTCCTTAGTAATTCACACATTGTAGTATTTAATCAATTTAACCTTGGCGGTTTGGTTTGTCTGCACCGCGGCGGGTATGAAGGGCTTCACTTTAACATGGGTTAGTGGCAATGATAGTTTTATTTTAATTCTAAATTATCTCATAATATTAGTTGAGTGTGTTTTATATTAAAAACTATGAAGTTTAGTAACCGTGCTATAATTTATATTGAATATGTAGTACCAGTGATAACTTTATAAACTGAAGGATTAAGTAATTAAAAATAATATTTAGTGAACTATAGTGCATGATTACAATTAAATGAATAAATGTCTGTCTTTGTATTAGGTATGTTCTCTCTAAATCAATTATCACATTTAGAATTAAAAATCTTATACTGTATCCCTTTCAGACATGTGGGGAATCAGTAAATTACATTCTGGTTTACATAAACTTTATTGCATTCCGTCTTTTAGAAAATCATCCCAACTGTAATCATCCCGCCGTTTCATGGAATACTTCCAATCACTCCTCCTGGCAATCATTGACAAGAAATAGGATTAATAAATGTTTCTCAAAAAGTACTCTCTATAAGAGATTACCAATACTCAAATGGCTACCTAGGTAATTATAAAATCTCCTATTTCTTAATTTCTTATCTCCATTGGAACTAGAAATAATAATTTATAATTTGACTTCTGTGTAATATTTAAGATATACAGCGGATGATGGCCTCGGAGACCTGATAGCTGGAGTTACAGTCGGGCTTACTGTCATCCCACAGTCCTTGGCTTACGCGAGTATCTCAGGACTACCACCCGAAGTAAGTCATTTTCCTGAACAAGCGATGGTTGTGTGTGATTAGCATTTAGATCAGTATCATGACGTATGCATTGTAAATTAGTGTTGGATTCTGTGATCTGATTATTGTATAGTGGCATTTCCTTGGGAAATGCTGTTGCTAGGAAAATAATATCCAATTAGCAAGTAACATGTTTCGTAATATAAAGTAACCAGAAGATCATTGTCTCCTAAATTAATAAGTAAATAACAGAGGATACCGCTAAGTATGATAAGTATGAATAAATCTTATACCCAGTGTCATCCTCTTCCGAAACAAATATGTTTTATGCTTCTGAAACTTGTTTCATCACATATTGGATATCACATTGACGAGTCCAAGTGCCCGAAATTAGGGCCTAGGGATGATAATGAACAATAAACAAAATACACTTCAAAATTCTATAGCCCAATGAAAAAAATATTTTATGGTAAATTTTCTAGTATGGACTGTATGGATCATTTCTGGGTGCCTTCATCTACATCTTCCTGGGTAGTTGCAAAGAAGTGCCCATAGGTCCTGCTGCCATTACAGCCCTCATGACATATCAGACTGTAGGAGCCAAGGGTCTTGGCATCCAGCATGCTATTCTACTTACATTCTTCACTGGAATTGTGGAACTTCTCATGGGTTTATTAGGATTAGGTGAGACAATATTTGTTTAGGGTAAAATGCTGTTACAATGTGGAATGTTTGCTAACGCATAATGGTAAAAATCACCACTTCAATCCATTGGCGCCGGATTCAATTTCCACCCCAGGTATACACTGGACAAATTGTCGTAACGTAATGGACTGAATGATGAACGTTTCTAGAGAGTCAAGTGATCACCTAAGCCAATCGATGGGTGGTCGTAAGTCCAACAGATGCCCATCTTACACTGTACATCAGTTGAGACAGAGAGCTACATAATCATTACATTGAGTTTGTTTGCTCATCATAATCTATTATACTAATCATCATAATTCTTCAGTATATTCCTGAAATTTCCATTTCAATTTACTATTCCATTTACCGTGTATTATTTAAAATTTCAGTCATCCGTCAATCAGAAAAATTGTTGCAGGTTTCATAATAGAATTCATATCAGGCCCGGTGTCTTCTGGTTTCACATCAGCCGTGGCTCTTGTGATCCTCACCTCCCAAGTGAAAGACATCTTCATCATCCATGTGACTGGCAACACCTTCCTGGAACAATGGATATCCATCTTCGAGGAGATCACTAACACCAGCTTGTATGATGCACTGTTAGGATTATCTTGCATCCTTGTTTTACTTCTCATGAGGGTAATTCTAATTATGTACTTTATTTTTATTTTATTGGTTTTAAGAGCACAAACAGTTTTTACAGAGTAAGTATAATATGTACATGTTAACATTAACAGCAAACAAACCAGCAAAGGCTCAAGATTTGCCATGCATAATAAGCCTACAAAAATCACAAACATCATATTTATACTTATTAATCAACCGTGTATTAAATATATTTCTATTTTATTTCACACTGCAAATTTATTTTTACAGACAATCGGTTCAATACAAGTAGGTCCAAAGGATGAAAGTACAAGAAGTGAAATACACAAGATAATGAACAAGATCATATGGACAGTTGGGGCCCTTAGAAACACTTTAATTATAATTGTATGTGGAGTCATTGGATTTTTCCTCACTCAGCAATATGATGTTTCTCCTGTTAGACTAATTGGTTTGTAGAAAATATGATTTCTGTATTCATATTCCCTTACAATAATATTCCCACTCTTAATTGTTTTTTTTCTGATTCTCCAGGATTCGTTCCTCCCGGCTTCCCGGAAGTCAAACCTCCTCCATTTGGTTTTACATCGGGCAATGAGACTATTTCTTTTGTACAGATGATGTCTGACCTCGGATCTGGTCTTATTGTGGTCCCCCTTATTGGTCTTCTGGAGAATATTGCCATATGCAAAGCGTTTGGTGAGTATTAATTGAAATAATCTAAAAACATTATATTGAAACATTTACTGCTTACATTTAAGTATAGCATTCAAAAGCATGTACTTATGTGAAATGCATCCATTTAGGTTTGCCACCTTGTCTACGATATTCCAATCCAATTATGTATAAGTATTTTATTTTATCCCCTCACGCCACATCATTTGCAGGGTAGGTAGAGAGAACAGATCGCCAGACTTTCCTATCCTTATACACCCTTCGTGCTTCCGTCACATTCATGCAATACATCATACACACTCTACGATTCCTATTACTCAGAATATGTCCATCCTTGAGAATCTGGTCTACATGTGTACGTATAACTATATTTAATTTTAAAAATGCTCTTTTTGGATTTTTGTAGCAAATGGTAAGACAGTTGACGCCACACAGGAATTGATTGCAATCGGAGTATGTAACATTGGTAACTCATTTATGCAAGCTTATCCAACTACTGGTTCAGTGCCAAGGTCTGCTGTGAATCACGCGTCTGGTGTCAAGACTCCGCTTGGTGGGCTTTATACAGGTCAGTAAAATACAAAAAGTTCCTCAATCCATTCTAACATATTTCATACATTTTTAAATATATTTTTTTATTTAATTCCCCCAGGCTTGCTGGTCATCCTGTCTCTCCTCTTCTTCACTCCATACTTTGCTTACATCCCTAAGGCTTCTCTGGCTGCGGTCATCATTGCTGCTGTTATATTCATGGTGGAGTTCCATGTCATTAAACCAATATGGAGAATAAAACGTAAGTTTGCAAAACACCCCAAATAAAATTACAATAATAAGAAGAGATTTATTACTGGTTCACTTGATTGATTTGTGGCCTTTCAAGCTGGAAATCTATGTTCAAATCTCGGTGTAACAGGATTGATAGTGCAGAGACATTGTGTACAGGAAAATATTTAATTACACATGTTTTTATTTAGTTTACAAGAAAAAAATCATTTCCAACATTGACAACTTTCATTGTGAAAGGACACATGGTGTTACTCTTACATTTTAAATTAATTATAAATCTTTCAGTCAGTAGTTGTATGATTCTTGGTTTTCTAAACACATTGCTCTCCCTGCTAATGTAATACATTGTATAACATTTCATTTCAGGAAGGGACATAATACCGGCTGTTGGAACCTTTATTTTATGTCTGGTTCTTCCTCTACAACTAGGAATCCTGCTTGGAGTTGCTTTAAATCTTCTCTCAATTCTTTACATGTCGGCGAGACCACAAATAATAGTAGATGTTTATACAGTAAGTATTATAAATCCTCCTTCTTCTTCTTCACGAGCCCTGCAGCTTCCATTTCTGGATATAGGCCTCCCTCATTCGTCTCCATCTCTCTGGATTTTGCCTCGTATGTCCATTTGAGGCCAACTGTCAACTTCAGGTCGTCTGTCCAACGTATCTGTGGGTGGCCTCTAGGGCGTGTACCAAGCTACGGATGCCAGAACAGGAGCTTGTTGCTCCATTTGCCATCCGTTGCTCTCTCCACATGACCGGCATAATCCCACTTCAGCCCTGCGTTTCGTTATGCAACATCCGCAACTCTAGTCTTATTCCTTATCCAATCGTTTATTTTCCTGTCTCTGAGAGTAATGCCAAGCATCACACTCTCCTTGGATCTTTGTGTAGCTGCTAGCTTATGTACAATAAGTATTATAAATATTCCAGTACAAATGTTTGGCTTATGTTTGTAGTTATATTAAATGTTTTTCTTCTAATTTCAGAGTCCAGGAGGCATCCAATACCTCATGTTGATTCCAGATCGTTGCCTCGTCTTCCCGTCTGTAGACTACATCCGTCATATTGTCACTAAGAATTCTATAAACAAACCTTCGCTACCAGTTATCTTCAACTGTACTTACATCTACGAGATGGACTACACTGCTGCCAAAACTATCGAATCGTTGTACAAAGATTTTCAAAATCGAGGACAGCCTTTAATATTTTATGATCCGAGAATAGACGTAAGTTTAATTTTAAAAGAGATCAATTTGGAGGATCGTATTTCTAGTAAAATTGAAGACATTGATGCGTTGTTAGTTAGTGGAAATACAAAGAGTATAGAAATATTATAATGTTTACAAAGTGTTATTGCTCATAATAATATAAGTACTACATATACTTAAATTAATTGTACTTATAATGCAACAAGGTACTCTCAATAAGACATTATTGTTTTCTATGGCAATTTTTACAAATTGCAATAAGTATCTACTTACCTATCCTAATACAAATTTATTAGAATTGTAAAATTTACATGTCTAAACATTTTTAAACTGCATATTATATTATGCAAAAATAATCTCATGTAAAAGAACGCTGTTCGCTTGCTTTATACTTCAGTGTTCTTTATAAGAAGAATACAGTACGTGTAAGTACTTAAATATAAATATGTACTTATTTTATTAGTTGAATGTGTTTTCACGCCACAAATTTTATTAAACGAGATTTTTTTATATCTATAATACATAGCTAATTATATCAGTGCTCCGCAACCGGTGTGCCGCGGTCAAATACAATGTAACAATGTATTTGACATTTAACAATTTTTCATTATTTTCATAGTATTGGATAGTGTAATTCACCTATTTCTCATAAAAAATTAGCCTGCGGCGCTATTTCTTATTTTTATTACATTTTGAACCTTAATGCCGCGGGAAATGACAGTGAGTTGGGTCGCGAGCCTTAATACCTATGTATTTTAGCTTTTGGGTGTGCCGCGGAATATTAGGAAGAATTTTGGTGTGCCGCAGGTGAGGTTGCGGAACACTGAATTATATTGTTGACGTTGTTTCTAGTTTGAGATTTATTATGTTTGCGAGTTTTATGTTATTGATTGGACAAAGTCCAGTGTGTGCTAAAATCAATTTAATTGTGTTATTTCATTGATGTGTTAGGTAAGTGATTTATTTGTCAATGCCAGATTAAGAATTATTGGGGTTTAAGAACAATTTTATATTCATACACAATATGTAGGTGTAGATGTCTCATGACTATACATCGGCAGATTCGATGCCACTAATCTCCTGAGGTGCAATAAATCATTTTTAATCCCCAAGTTCATAGACCAAAAGTATTATTTCTCTTCGAATTTTAATTATGGGGGTTTCCATCTTTACCTGAATTCGATACAACCGTCAATATCTATAAGGGAATACAACAATAGTGCAATTTGTAAACAACAAATTCCACGTAACTTGTATCTGCGTACATTATGCAGGTAGTATTAACAAAATTTGCGAAGTAAATAAATTGTATAATATTTTTGTTCACTCTACGTCCCTGCACATTTCCTAGTCCCAGGTAGAAAAGAATCTGATCTGCCGATGTATACTTCGAAAATTCCTTGATGGTGTTAGTGACTACCACTACTCATATAAGACTGTATATGAATAAGGTGTAAAACATTTTTATTTATTACTAACATCAAATAAACACCTATTATATTTTAGTTACTGACACTATCAACAAAATTTTAAAGTCAGCAGTATACCAGAGACATCTATAGGAATATATTATAAGCCTGAATCATGTTGGAGCTGTTTAGTGAATAGAGAAGGAAGTTAATAATATATTCTCTTTGCTCTCATTTTAATCTGGTATTGATTATGGTGCATTTATTAAAATTTTATTTTAGACAATGTTACTTAATTTTAGTTAGTGCAAACTTTTTTAGATAATTTTATTCATTATTTTTTTAATCTTCCCATAATAAAATAATTTTTATTACAACCCACGATGATTTTAGACGTATTCTTTATATCCTATCACCGTTAAAGGTTTCGCCGTTTTATAGTTTTGTCTTCCTTTGAAAAATTTTTTTCTAGTATTTTTTCAC
Organism: Ceraclea dissimilis; assembly: GCA_963576895.1. Classification (NCBI taxonomy): domain Eukaryota; kingdom Metazoa; phylum Arthropoda; class Insecta; order Trichoptera; family Leptoceridae; genus Ceraclea; species Ceraclea dissimilis. Next base: position 5,103,280 of record OY756361.1, read on the forward strand.
CTCAGATAATTATTTTTCTAACCATGAAATAACTTCATATTATATTTCTAGTCAAAAAACTGTTTTCACAACTTTGTTGTCACAGATTTTATTTTATTGTCTGTGGATATTTTTATTTGAAGATTAAAAATGAATAGTGTTATTACTTGTTAGCATTTTACAAAATTAATTATTAACTTAACCTGTAAGGTACTTTGTGAGTTTTTTTGTGATTGTTTGTACTTGAGAATTTAGTTTTGTTTGTTTTTATTAAGAATATTTAGTGCTCGAATTTGTAGAAAATTTTTGGTAGTACACGGTGCTTTTGTAACTGTGTTACAAATTTTTTGTTTCATAATATTTTTGTGCGGTGCTTAGACACATTGTTATTCTAGTATCTCGTGCAATGGTAATTATTTAGATACAAATGTTAATAATTATGTAACTCGTTTCAAAGAAACTGCATAATTATGTAACTTGTTTCAAAGAAACTGCATAATTATGTAACTTGTTTCAAAGAAACTGCATAATTATGTAACCAAAGAAACTGCATAATTATGTAACTTGTTTCAAAGAAACTGCATAATTATGTAACTTGTTTCAAAGAATCTGCATAATTATGTAACGTGTTTCAAAGAATCTGCATAATTATGTAACTTGTTTCAAAGAATCTGCATAATTATGTAACTTGTTTCAAAGAATCTGCATAATTATGTAACTTGTTTCAAAGAAACTGCATAATTATGTAACTTGTTTAAAAAAACTGCATAATTATGTAACTTGTTTCAAAGAAACTGCATAATTATGTAACTTGTTTAAAAAAAACTGCATAATTATGTAACTTGTTTCAAAGAAACTGCATAACAATTAAAAGAAGTAAGAATAATTTAATATAATAGCTTTAAGATAAACAGTGTACACACTTAATTATTATTTAATGACATGAAGTTTATTATACTTTAAAAATATACAACGGATTGTAAGATATAGTGCAACTTATATTTTTGATAACGGGAAATGTCCATTTTTATGTTTTGTATTACATAATAACAATCAACATACCTACATACTATACTGCCTTGAACTTACTAGTGAACAAATGTTATAGTGTATATTTGGGATGTTAACATAGGTATTTCTGCATTTTGTTCACCAAAAGTGTAAATAAATAAATAAAAATACATATATTTCTGCTTCACAAATGTATGTTTTATAAAACAGGCTACATATTATGATGAACAATAAATGTTTTTCACTGTAACAACACTATATACTTGGATTCCTAATTCTAATATTTTTTTTATAAGGCCCTCCACCTGATTGGCGAGTGATTTGTGAATTCTTAAATATGTATGTTATTTTTTGTGGAATTCCCATTATTTATCTTTATTTTCTCTTAACTTCATTCTCATCCAGTAACCGTTATTAGATTCCGTAAATAATGTCTTCGGATTGAGTTGCATTGGAATGACTGTCTTGGAGCAAACCTCAAACTTGAACTTGTGAAGCATGGAAAAGACCATCACCTTTATGTTTAACAGTGCAAAGCGTGAACCTGGAATAACAAATATATACAAGATAGTTATTATTTGTGATATCAGTATATGAGTGTTCTATAAATATTGTACATTTTATACTTACCGATACAACCCCTAGGCCCCGAACCGAAAGGTAGGAAAGTCTGAGACTTAATATTTTTAATATTATCATCTGAAAATCTCTCAGGATCAAACTTTTCAGGATCTGTCCAGATATTAGGATCCATGTGAATAGCGTGATTTGGTATCCAAAGGTTTTCACCTTTTTTAACCTAAAATATTTGAATAAATCAATACAGTAAATCAAGATACACAGATGCTTTGAGCCCCCGACCCAACCAAGGATAGAAGGGGAAGAAGATGTATGTTATAAATAAACAGTTGACTTTATATGAATCCCATTCTACGAGTTGAATGCTTACCACAATATGATCAGAGCTTCCCTCTCTAACAGGTCCCATGTCGTAATCTTTTACACAAAGACGAGTCGTGAAGGGGAGTGGAGACCATTTTCTCAGGCATTCTTCAATATTAAATAACAATATGTTCATAAAGCAGTAATTTTATCTTTCTATACCCTCACGCCACGTCCCTTGCAGGGTAGGCAGAGAGGACAGAGCGCCAGACATCCATATCCTTACACTCACTCTTAGCTTCCGTCACACTCATACAGTTTGTCATACACGCTCTCCGATTCCTTTTACTCAAAACGCGCCCATCCTTGAAGATCTGGTTGACATAATCGGACCAGGCCAGTCTCGGGCGGCTGTGCTTCCTCACACCTTTTCGTTCACTCAGATATATCTTTTTTGTCATCCTGTCATCCTTCATTCTCTCAACGTGCCCAAACCATCTTAGTTTGTTCACTTTCATTCTAGTTACAACACCAGTCTTGCAGTCACTCATTTCCCTAATAACCTCATTCCTTATCCTATCTCTCAGCGTTTTCCCACACATTCTTCTTAGCGACCTCATTTTTTTTATTTTATGTAATTTTATCTCATGTATTTTATTTATGTAGAAGTACAAAGTCATACCATTCACTACCATATCCAAATACTTCATCCTAATAAGGGCGTCATATGTAATGTTGCCTTCACATTTCTCCACCAAGGCATCTACTTCATCCCTCAGCTTCTCCTGAATATCTGGGTTTACTACCAACTCGTACATGAGGAAGCTGAAGAGACTCGATGTGGTTTGATGTCCAGCCAGAAGGAATATTATTGCTTGAGCTATAAGATCCTCGTCTGTCCATTCTGGAAACAAATTTCATTGTTAGAAATATAAAGAATCACACTTTATCCCATCGTTGCAAGACATTTTGATACTTGGTACTCACTAAAATGTGCTGTAGATTTTTGATGCATATCGTCTTGAGTGGAGGCGAATTCAACATGTTGATCAACATCTTCTTCATGTTTCAATGAACCTGGAAAATTATAAATAATATAAAAACTTTGTACTTGATAATAAAACATTCTGTTCGGATGTGTGGATATTTCTTTACCTTTCTTAGCTTCCAGAAGAAGATGCATCATATCCATTCTTACCATTCCACTCTCCTCTCTCTGTTGTATTGTTTGTTTAATTAGACTGTTGAAATAATCTAATGAGTCATTCGATAAAAGTTTTATTCTCAACATCTGAAACATGAAATTCAATCGCGTGATTTCAGAATATAATAACACAATCAAATGAAGGAGTTAGGTTATCGACAATATCTCAAAATAAACAAAATATTTTACTCTACAAAATAATTGATTAATTCTACAATAAACAAAGAAATAATTTATTTCTCACTACTTACTTTCATAATGTTGGGAAAAACTCTGAACCCAGTAAACCTAAGTGTTAAACTTAATGTAGGAGCTGTAATTGTACACGACTCTTTAAAGAATCTATTATCTCGCTCTTTACAAGAGTTCACTTCAAAGCTGAATGCTGTAGAAGCAATGACATCCACAGTGAAGCGACTGCCAATGTCATGAGCGTCTATTTCATACGAATCCTTGGTTGCTGAAAGTTTATTAAATAAAAATTGCAATACATATAAACTGGATAATTTGGATGAGATGGTGGGTGCATTAAAAGTCCTTTGTGTCCTCAATCTTCCTTTACTCACATCGTAGTGTTATTTCGCTTTATACAGACATGTTATCGTAGCGGTAGCCGACAAGGGAGAGGGAGCCGAACTGTTCTAATCCAAAGAGATTACATATTAGAGAGTACTTAATATATTATGTCGATGTTCTAATCCTACATATTCCAAGACAAAAAAGAACATGCTACATAGAAAGAAATGTAATGATACCAGTTGATACAATGATACCATATTGGAAAATAAAGTTCACATATCGAAAGAAATTGTGAGCTTGGGTGTTTACTTACACCATAAACTTTATACAATTAAGTAGGTATTGTACATTAAATATATTTCTGATGATAAAGAGAATGTAATTCACCTAATATTTGATCCGTGTAGAACTGTGTGACCCTCTGTCCAACTTCTCTCATATAATTGAACATGTGCTTTATTTTGAAACTTGTAAAAGCTGGACTCAGTGTACTTCTCATTTGGTGCCATTTTTCACCTAAAAATAATTAATTATCTAATATTTACTTATTTAATTAGTTAAATAAATGATTAACAATGTTTGTTTCTATGTCAATGTAATTTATAAATTGTTAACTGTAATATAGTCATCACTTGCGTTGTGCATAATAGTATGTATGTTGGACTTTGGACTTTGATTGGGTGTCGCAAGCTTCGATGTAAGAAGAAAACATTATCTCCCATCTATACTACCTTCCCTGCCCACCCTGATGGTGATGCCCATAAACTATAAAAACACCTATTTCTAACAACTTTTATGGACGTTGCAAGAAAATGTATGAGTGTTTAAATGATTTCAGTTTTTTAGGTATTGTTCGCGTAATATTATCTGACTAGTAATTATATGAATGAAGACGGATGTTATCCAATAAGCTGAAAACCTGTGACTTAAAGTGAAGAATACATCATCAGTGCCGAGATCCAAACTTGGCACCTGCCGCTTGGGAGTCTGTGTTCCGACCTACTGCGGAAACTATGTAGTGGGTAGGTGCTCTAATAAAATGACTATTCACCTTTTAATGACAAGAGTGTTCTTCCAAATACAGAGTCGATATTCTCATCAATCTGGAACGGAACGTCGTGGAAGTGGTCAAAGTCTCTAATAGTAACTCTCTTCACAAGTTCAGGGTCTCTCACTACGATGGAGGGGTCGAGGAATTCAAACAGAGCAAAATATCTGCAACAATACACAAAGGTTAATTTGACCTTCACTGTATAATTTATTCTCAACATCGAGATGCAATTGGGGAGATCTTATTGGATTACACAAAGGTGTTGCATAACCATTATTCCTGTGAGATTCTACCAGCAATGTTTACCATGAACTCTAATGTGCACCTGAGAGGACACCAGCTGAAACCAAGCTGAAACTGAGAACAACAAGATTCACATCCAACCCACAGAAACACTTCTTGACCAGAATCAGTTGCCGGAGTCAGTGGTACTTGCTCCTACCACCAACACTTTCAAGAATAGACCAGATAATATAAACACAACTTAACTGGGACTTGGGTCAGAACAGCGAAAGCTGCCTTAAGCTATAATTCCGAGGGCCGGCGATGTAACATAAGCATAAATGGACTGTGTACATGTATAATTATGTTGTGTGTAGTTATACCTAAAAACTGAACACTGCTCCCACACACAAGTCTTGCTTTAGTGGGCGAATATTAATGAAATCTAATTATATGTATTAGTTATAAGAAACATTGTACTACAATATTACGTTACATAAATAAATAAATTGAAATTGCCTACCTAATAACAAATAATAATATTAATAAATTACCTGTCATTTGGACAAGAATCATATACTTGCTTCACAATTACAGACAAATGTTCCAGACCAAATATAGAGCGATAAAAGTTGCCAAGCAGAGGTAAAGGTTCCAGATACTTTATTCCATACTTTTTAAAACTGTTCACTTTATATTTTGTTAATAAATAAACAAACAAAATGACTGAAAGTATTATTAGTAATATTAATATTACAGACATTATGTGTGCTGTAGGTGCAGGTTATATTAGCAACAACAACAATATGTTGTTTTATCAAATAATTCTAGAAGATTAGATAATGTGTGCCCACTGCCCAAATGTTCCTCTGTATAATCTATTTAACTACCTACTACTGTTTATGATACTATCATAGGCGTCGCCAGAGTGGGGCTCTAGGGGGGGGGGGCGCCCCCCCCCCCCTAGAGATTGGAATAGGAATACTATATGTTTTCATACTAAATGATAAAAAATCACAATACTACCACACATTTTCTCATCATATCATAAATTTTCTAAAATCAGTATGAAAATACATCTGTTTAAAAAGAATTGCCTGCGGCATTATTAGGTAGATTTCCATAAGGAACTCTACCTATTCGTTTCTCCCGTGATGTCGCAGAATTGAAAAATTTCTACCCAGTATCACTAATTAGGACCAGGAGAACCCGAATCCGACCTTGGTTTAAAAGTTTATATATATAAGCCATATATATATATGTCCCTTTTCTTGTGCGCACGTTTGCGGCCAATCTATGCGTCGCAGAAACGTGAAACTTGTGTGGTAGATTTTTGGTAAGGGGTAGATGAACTGATAGGAGATTGGGTGAAATCCATTAAGAGGAAGGTTCACTTTTTAAGGCTTTAAATTAAAAAACAATCATTCTGAGGGGATCCAATGATTGTGAGGGTCTGTGTCTGGTATCGCATGAAAGGGCATTAAATAAGGAATACAGATCAAAAGTTATATTTTGTCTAGCTCAATTCCTCGGACTACACTGATCGATCGAAAGATCTAGTAAGTAGTTACCGCATAGGTACTAGCGTGTTTGTTGTCTTAGAAAAGTGCTTCACGATACGAGTAGAACTCACATCTTTTTTCAAATTTCTAGTGCTTAGGTACCGGTACCAATCCATATTATATGTGGAATGCAAATAATTTGATTATTGGATTAGGTACTTCCTTTGATTATTGAAGTACTTAATCAAATATTTTTTCGTCATACGGTACTTCGATAATCAAAGAATAAACTACATCCATACTACTTCATCGCTTCGCTGGTTTATTTGCTGATAATATTGTGATTGTTTTTATTATATGTACAGATGTACTCTTAAAATTAATAAATCACTTGAAATCTACCTATGCCTGCGGCCTGCCAAAGGAATTTTTTTTTATTTCTTCTTTCTAAAAAACATTTTTCATACATGTTATTGTGCAAAGTATTATATACATTTTAAAATAAACAAACCACATCACGACCTTCTAAACTATGTTTCACAAAAAAAAATTGTCTGCGGTGCTATTTACGCGTTTTTATGCTATATCACATTTCAAAATTTTTGTTGCCCCCCCCCCTAGCTCTGAGGCTGGCGACGCCCATGTACACATACACTGATTAAATATATCTCTTCCACTTCTCATAAACAATTTTAAAAACTTGTTTAAAATACTACTATTCTCAAACTGTAAATTATATTTAAATTAAAACCTAATACATCAACAGCTAAGTTTGGTATTAAATATTGTGACATGCACAAGTATTCTTATGTCTAATCAAATTACATATAGGGCTGCCACCTCTCCGGGTTTGAGTGGTGCTCAAAAAAAAAAAGGAAAATACCCGGGGGGGTCCCGGTCTCCCCGATAGAAAGACCGGGGCTCCGGGTCAGCATACTATATCTCACTATATCTCCGGGTTTGTAATTATGGTGTGGACCAAAAAAAAAAAGGTCAACTATAATTACAAATTTGTTTTTTCCGAAATCTCCGGGCCTACGCTCTTACAAAGGTGGCAGCCCTAATTGTATAACACAGTTTTTCTAACTGGTATAACCTTTGGAGTGTTTCAAGGCAGAACGAAGCGATTTTTCTTCCTCACTAAACGCTGTATTTTTGAAAAAAGTATACCAATTGAAAAACTGTTTATCTCCGCTCAAGTAAAATCTTTTGTCTTTGTCATCCTACAATTTGCATTCAGCAAATTGTCCTCGAGGAACACCACTTTCCCCGACCTAACTAATAACTATACAAAATATAATGTTTACCAATGGTCTTTAATTCCATTTTATTTTAAGTCAAACAACTAGGTATACAATTTAAGATAGTTTGAGAACAACAGGTACATGATTACTATTGTTAAATAAATTGGCTGTATGATAAGGTGGGTCACCTTTGTATGGAAGAAAAAAAATTGTTTTAATCACAATGTAATAGTTTAATTTTGTTGCCAAATAACCTCTAATATTTACATAAAAAATGTCATGAAAAAATTCCTCTTTTGTCTATGTCATCCTACAATATCAGCATTCAGCAAATTGTCCTCAAGGTACACCACCTTCCCCGACCTAATAACTTTACAAAATATAGTGGTAAGTTTACCAGTGGTCTTTCATTCCATTTTATTTTAAGTCACCGAAAAACAACTTGGTATATAATTTAAGATACAGTTTGAGAACAACAGATAGATGATTACTACTGTTAAATAAATTGGCTGTATGAGTCATATGAGGAATGTATCTAAATTTGGACTGATGAAATAACATAGCAAATAAGGCAACAAAATTTCATAATTTTATTTTTATACTGCATTGTTGTATATACTTTCGTACCCCATTATTTAGCTAGGCAGTATTATGTGCTGTTATCTCTCTGTAAGATATATGCATAAGATCCCCAACACTGGTATATAGAAAACTGATGATTATAAATCGGGATCTTCGATTCTTTCACCTGAATAGGGGCAATAAAACCTTTCCTATGAATGAAATTCCATAGACGGCTCGTGAGCAAAAGTATTATTTCTCTTCGAATTTAAATTACGGGGGTTTCCATCTTTACCTGAATTCGATACAACGTCAATATCTATAGGGGAATACAACAATAGTGATTTGTAATCAACAAATTCAACATAACTTGTATCTGCGTGCATTATGCAGGTAGTATTAACAAAATTTGCCAAGTAAATAAATTGTATAATATTTTTGTTCACTCTACGTCCCTGCACATCTCCAGAAAAGAATCGAAGATGGCGATGTATACTGATGATGCAGATTTTTGAAAAGCATGAAACAGAGCAAGGTCTTCTTTCTCTCGAGTACGCAGCCTGATCTAGTGTAACCCTGGATGTCCTGCTTTCTTCTAGTTAAATATTCTGTTAGGGACATTAAGCAGGAGTGTAGTAGCCAGCCCACATATCTGATTGATGATCTAAGACCTGTCTTTATTGTTTGTGACATATTATACTTGTATAGTAAAACAAAACAGGTATAAATAAAAAGTCTAAAGGTTATTGCAGACAAAATATGTTTATTTAAGCGTATCTTTATGATAATATAATATATACTCAAAATCATAATAATAAATGTTTCAAATAGAACCTATTCTGTATATAATATGGCTTTCTATTCTACTTAAGTTACACCTATGTATGTATAATATATTATTATATCTTATGTTATTACACTCAATATTATCCTGGCTCACTACTACCTACTATGTATTATAATATGTATGTTTAATATTGTACTTTTCTTCTCCTAAACAATACAATTTATAATTATATGTAATCTGTTATTAATTTTATGTACAAACAAACCTGTTAATATAATATGCGAGACAACTTATTCAAAATCATTAATCAAACACCACCATAACGTAGCTCATGGGTTATTTCAAATAAAAAACATTTTATCTTATTACAAATAAATATAATTATATTATAAATGCTAACGTTTAAATCACTTCTTAAATATTAGTAAACGGGACTTGTAAAGTAATTAAATGTATCCTTATTGACGTAAAAATAATGTTGCTGCGTAATAAAAGGTACAAAGTATCGAGAGCAACATCCTGACATTGAAAAATTAAACGCAGGACTGTGACAATACTTTATAATGGGGTACGTATAAACTTAATATTAAGAACATTGTATAAATAACAGGCGTTTATTATAACAGTGTGTAAATGTACTGAAGCAAGTAGTAAACTAGTATAGAACAGAATATGCAACAAGAAAGATATACAGTGAAACTCGGATTTTAAGTTCCCGCATTTTACGTTTTCCCCTATTTTAAGTTTTTTTTGGCCAGTCCCGTTTCACTCCCATACATTCCAAAACAAAAATTTCCCGAATTTTACGTCAGCCGCCAAAAACAATTCCCGGATTATACGTTTTTTTCAGCCGTAAAGTGGTCTGAAATATCTATACAAAATCATGTAAAATTTAATTGTTTGTCAAAAAGTTCGACAAAAAATATTACGTTAAGAAAGTGCTTCAAGTCGCATTGCTACCTTTTTACTTAATGCCAACATGTCTCCGGCCGATGTTATCTTATCTCCCCCTATCACCCCCATTACATCCCTACGTCTTGAACTTGTAGTACCTATGTATGTGTACTATGTATACATACACCGCGTGCATCCGGTCGCTTTGTTTCCTGCGAATCTAAACATTTGCGGCGCATAGTATAGTGTTAATTTTAATCACCAGAAGTGTTTAGTATAACTTTAAAGTTTCCGTATTTTTTTTCCAGATAATTGTAGCACAACATACACATTACTCATTTTATTTAGGTATTTAATATACCTATGCCTACACGTGGGTATTATTCTTAACAGTGCTTTGTGATTTCTTTTCGCGAAATTTTAGTGTACCAATTTTGTTGAATTTGAAAAAAAAATCAATTCCTATTTAATTTACTTTGACTTTGGTGGTTATTCCAATTTATATTTCCACAATTGCGATGTGTATTGTCAGCCTTAATGGATGTTCAGAAGAAACTCGGGAAGGACCCGACACACCATTTGATATTTGCAAAAATTTTAACTAGGTCATTGGACATGTAGGTACCTAATGATAAATACGCGTCTAAATAAAAACTATCTAAAGTGACTTTTTGAAATCTAAAAGTAATAAATAGCTGTTTCAATGTTTACTCGATATAAAGTGTGTTATGTACGAAGTGCTACTATTTATACTCACAGATAATGAGAAATGCGCGTGATTTACGTCTTGTGCGCGTTAAATTACATTCTCATCTGGAGGGTCAAATTTGTGACAAATGTTCGACATCCACGTGGGTTGCTTCCGAAAAATCGCAAGTTTTCCTTATAATATTTATTCAGTTTATTTTATTACGAAAATTTTGAAAAACAGTATTTTTTCGGTGTCAGTTCGGTAAAGTTGGCGCGGAATTCAAACGTTAGTGTCGCGTAATTCAATTTTTTTCCTGTTTTCAGTTCCTTGGAATTTGAATTAACGGACTTTTATTGTATGGGGTATTTTCTGAAAATTCAGTTCTTTCAATTTAGTTTTTTAATGATATAATTCACTTTTGTTTCTTGTAAACATAATTACTGTCAAGAAATCACTCCTACTACATGACAATGAAATTAACAGTGAAAAGTAACTACGGTTTTATAGGACATACTAAAATATCATTTCCCACATTTTAAGTTTTCCCCTATTTTACGTTTTTTTTCGCTGGTCCCTAGAAAAACTTAAAATCCGAGTTTCACTGTAATTATAACGAGTTAAGTCGATAATCCAGTCTGTTTTATACGAATTGCACATCATTGCATTACATTAGCACTATATGGATAGTGTATATTTCTATACGAGAATCTATTGCTCCAAAGGTAATCAAAGTGAAAAAAAAAAGTGACTTCTCTCAAGGAGCATTGAAGGAAAATCCCACGGGCTTAAGGCCCTCCCATCCCTGGGTAGCTCAGGCGCATTAATAGCGACCTCTTATTCAGAGGTGGGCCCAGGGTTAGCCTTAAGGGAACCCCCCGGCAAACTCCACCCCTAAATTACATTCCTTCAGTGTCCTCATCCAAGGAGGTTACATTTCATTCTCTCTCTCAAGGAACAAACAACTTTGATAATAAAATACAGAAAAAACATTATAGTATGTGGCAAGTATTACAATGTGCTAATCAGAATTTTGCCACAAAACTATTGCAGGCAATTATAAAATATAAGTAAATAAATGAAATTGAAACATAAACACAACCACTGCATGGACAAGTAATTTGGAGTGGTGAATTTAATGTGTATTATCAGCTAAATAATAAACTAAAAATAAAATAAGTTATTCTTAGCACCATTCATAAAACAATTACAATAATAAACATTATAAGTCATTACTCAGCTACTAATTGAGTTAATAATTACATGTTGAAAAAAGGGACATTCATATTGGGCAAATTTAACTTACTGGCACAATATATTGCTGCTTCCAAATGAGAAAATATAACTGGATTTTTTTTATATATAAATGAATCTGTGTTTATCGAAATAAACCCAAATAAATCCTTGTACACTTCACAGTATGAAAGGCTTGTGTCGTGAAGTGGAGTAAGTCAACATCGATTGAACCCGCGCCCGCCGTATTAACAGTCGAACGCGTTACCAACCAGGCTACTGACCACCTTATATATATATATGTATTTCTCAAAGTATAGCATGAACAACAAATTTACAAAAAGTTGAATGTAAAATATATTGATCCAATTGTAATGTTAATTTATAATACACAAATAGCTACACTCAATGACAAAACATAGAGAGACTTCTTTGAATTAAAACTGCATTTTTAACAAATGTGTGGGTATTTTTTGAAATATTTTGTCACTGTTAAAATGTTAAGGCGAAGATACACACGAGAGATTTTGGCCTCCCGGATACCAAAATGACAGGTCTCTTGTGTGTAAACACATCGGAGACGCGAGATATCTCTCGATACCGCGCGCCTCCTGAGACGGTCTGCGCACGCAAGTCTCGCGTCGTGTATTTTACATATTTTCGTCTCAGGGGACGCGTCTCCGGTCTTTTGACATGTTCAATTTTAATCTGAGGTCTCTTGGAGATGTTTGCAACTGAATTGGATTGGCGCGCGTGGGCACGTGGTTTTTGTATTGATATATAATTTTAAACATTCCTGCGATTGTGACGATATTAGTACATACATTGTTAATAATAAAATTGTTAGTTGATTATAATTATAATATTATTTTTAAATAATGGCGGATTAATAACAGAGTTGCATTTGCATTTGAAATATAAATACAGTTGTGAAAAATACATTAACATTACGTGTTTTGTTATTCCCTTCATGTCCTACAACATTTATAGCAAACTATGTAGTTACCATTTCACCCTTTAATATTCATCGAAGGAACATGAGGAAACAAAATTTCGCTACTCACAACGGCTTCGGCGGGTATGTAGTGCATACCGATACTTGCTTTGGCTTATGTCACTGATGTCATAGGAATGGTGTACATTAAAAGAAGGTCCAATTAAGTATTCTATTTCATTTACTAACGCAGAAAAGGAAATATACACATACGCATGTAAGTAAAGTACCGACCGACATTATGTACATTACTGAATCGATAAATAATTTCAAAGCGGTATATAATTATATTTTTTAATCACAATACTCGTAAATACATGACACTAGAGTATGTACACAAAACCAAACGCCATTATGGCGCCAAAAATACTAATAGAATGAATGCAGCAACAGACCAAAGTCTCGCGTCTCGAGATAGTCCCGTGTATTTTAGAATTTGATGACAGGAGGCGATTGACGGCCATTTTTACTAGAGATGCCGTCTCTAGAGACGAAAATCTCCCGTCGTGTATTTCACTGAAGAGACTGACGCCATTTTGTCAGTGCCTGGAGGCGCGTCTCCTGAGACCCCGTATATCCACACCTTTACATTAATGCCAATTAAAAAATTAATATAAAGTATACATTTGAGTTTTACATCGAGTTAACGATAATTTTGTTACATATATTTTTAATATCTCTACAATTTTGACCAGATAGTTATGACTAATATACTGAAGTTTTTCTTTTTAATAGTATTGTTAATTTTTTTTAAATTTTAAATGGCAATCACCCTTGGGTTTTCCTGCCAGTTTCGAGTATGAAAAAACAGTGTTTATTATCTTTTGATAATCTATACAAAATTACAAAAAAACATTTGTACATCTTTTGAAAGCCATCAAATATTTTACAATAGTTGAAAATAATATACAGTGATCGAAAATTACGTAATTAAGTAACAATAACCAAACAACTGCAAATTACGGGACCCTGTCAAAAACGTGTGAATGTGCGCAATACAGTTATGATAAAAGTGAATAAGACAAAATTACAGAATTCAATAAATTGCTTTTTTTTCTCAATTTTACTCACTTTTTTTTATTTATGTACCTACTTAAATTACATACTCGTGATAGCATATTATTCCAACAAACTTCCATTAAGAGTCTAAGTCAAAACTGAGTGGAGGCCGAATGCAATAGTATTATCATACAGGCCCGGCTCAACTGACATTTGACGATGATGACGTCACCAAGATTGGGAGAAAATGTATGGGAAAAATATTCCGTAGCCCAAGTATTTGTCACCGAGACAAAGTGTTTGTCACCGATACAAGGTGATGTCACCAATCAGGGCGGTGATGTTATTCGTATGTCCGGGCTTGTATACTATTGTTGACTTCGACTGAGTATTTTATATTACATTGTGTAATATTTGTTTACAAGAAATTTGGGACGCAAATTTTATATTATATTGGATATTGCCCCAAGCACTAATAATCCTGGGGCCAGTCTGTTATGGACTGTATGTAAATTAAATAGGTACCTACATAAAAATATATCAAATCCTTTAAATAAAAAATGTATAACTAAAAATGTAGAAAACCCGTCCATTGCAAAATAGATTTTCATTCTTCGCTGATATAAAAGGAAAAAAAAGAAATTATAATTTTGTTTTGGGGCTTTTGTCGGGTCACCACAAACTACATAAAGATTACTTAATAACAACAATCACAGAAAAATAGTTAAAAATGATGGTCTGTCAGTAATAAGGCAAGATGCCAAAACCTTTACATTACTTAATAAATTCTATGATCTGCCTTATTATATGAAGGAAGAGACAAATATTGAACAGCTATGTTAAATTGTCTTTCCATCCTGGATATTATTAGGTACTGAAATCTGAAGAAAAACAAATATGTAACACATACATACATGTATACGTAACCTTAACAATACAATAAATAAAACAAGACAATACTAAGTAGGTACTACTTACAATACATATATTATATACAAGTCTATATTAATAAGTAAAAAATAAAAACTATAAGTGAGTATACAACATCACAATAGAGTATGAAATATAACTTGTGTCGAAATATAATATGTACTTTCAATTTCATTTGTATCTTTTCACCACTTCTCTAACTAGTAACGAGCATCAAGGAAAATGTGTAATAAAAAAAATACAAATCAATGAGTCTTATGAAATATGTATTTTGCAAATAAGATTGAAATTTCATGAGGTGTTGTGTGAATCAGATGCTCTTATAATTAAGTTTGAAATTAAGTAGATTTCTATTACATTTCAAACAATTCATGGTCATCGCTTCGAAATCACCTCCACACAAATACATTACATTTTTCTTTGTATGAAAAGCAATCAACTATGTTGAGAATTTTCTCAACGAAAGGCGGCAGATATCAACATTCACATAATAACTTATGCGAACTCCCTTGGGGAGGGGAGCAGGATGGATGTTCCGACGCTTACGAGTCGGCTTTGGCTGGCTTAAGTGATCACTTTATGCCCAGGGCAACGTTCACCCATTCCACCACATCCTGCTACCAAAATGAAATTTTTGGCCATTGAGTATATAATATTCAACAACCTATTTCATATGCACCCAATTTCAGATACTATAGGTTGTTGAATATTATATACTCAACGGCCAAAAATTTCATTTTGGTAGCAGGATGTGGTGGAATGGGTGAACGTTGCCCTGGGCATAAAGTGATCACTTAAGCCAGCCAAAGCCGACTCGTAAGCGTCGGAACATCCATCCTGCTCCCCTCCCCAAGGGAGTTCGCATAAGTTATTATGTGAATGTTGATATCTGCCGCCTTTCGTTGAGAAAATTCTCAACATATGCCATCTGCGAGATGCAGACATGAAAAGCCAGTAATACCTAAACGATTTAGGTATCTTCTTCTCAGCAATCAACTAATTTATATTGCTTTTTGCTTGTAATATAAAGTAGAAATGTAGAAAAACCTATATCCATTATACTATATCATATTCCTTACACAACAATCTCTTTGTAACAATGCCTGATAAATATCATAATACATATAATGTTATCTGTACAACATTGTCGGGAAAAATATTCGCCTCACATCTCCACACCGCAATCTTACAAAAATAATAAAATATTACACGGAAACGTAAAGTTATAATAATTAATATTAAACCGTCAAGTACGTTCCACTTACTCCTATTAACATATTATTTAACACGCATTAAAGTAATAATACAAAATAAGGAAGAAAAACAACACCAAAGTGTTTTTTTATACAAATGCAATGACATCCAATCTCAAATCCTTTAAAATCAGTCCATCTGTTTCCCAATCATTAAATATACACACCTACACTAGACCTCCTAGACCTTACATAATGTCCCTGTAATAAACACGCGAGAGAATTTTATAAAAATTCTTTCTCGCTCCGTATGATACCTTACTATATTCCTTATAAAAAGAAAAACATTCAACATCCCTTATTAACCTTGTTCCGCAATCCCAGTTCCTTATCAATATAAAAAACATACAAAAATAGGCGACAACAATTCATATTCACAAGACAATCTAATAAGAATTATACTCGTAAGTACACAATGTTAATAGTATCTAACAACTAAACATAAAAACAAATAACTAGTACATATTATATTTACATACTCATTACAAAACTAGAAACATAATAACACATAGTAAATAGAAATCACAATGTCTTGGTTGATGATACATTTTGTTATAAGGTAGGTACTCCTATAATAATTCTATGTAATCATCCTTACTACATTTTGTTATATCTGCTCCTGAGATTGATGAAAAGATTCTTAATTGAAGAAACCGTCATGTATCTTAAGCTTCTGCTAACTCCGTAATATGTATGGAAACTAATTGACAGAATCTCACTGAATTTGGCAACACTGAACATAGTATTTCATGAACTAATAATAATTTCCCGTAAATGTCAATTTGTTTATTGTGTATAGGGAATACCAATATACCAAATATTTATTTCTTTTGAAAAGATGTGAAAGCTTTAAAGAAGAAAACGCAGCACTGCATACATATGTAAATAATATTCTGAAAGATGAGCATATTATAAAACAGTAGTATGTCTTCATTTAACATTTTATGCAACTTATCATCTTTTATGACGTTATTTTACAATGTTAAATAAATAAAGACCAAATAAACACACCCTTATTACATACAGGTGATACAGAGGATGAGCACGCTCTACAAAAAACATATTTGAATGCAACAAACTTGGCACAGCTTATAATTTTAACGTTATAAATTTATAAAGAAAGGTGCCAAGAAATGTAAACTTACATAGTCTTTTCAAAATCATTCAATATTGTAGGTATTATTTAACTTTTAGATGTCGAATAAAATATAAGTATGATTAATTTTGTCATCAACATAAAATTCCTACATCCTTATTATATGTACTTATGTAGTTACTTTTTAATCATATACATAGCAATAATTTTATGTAATTTCTAATAGTTTCACATATTAATATTATTTGTACATTTGTATTTATCAATCTTTTAATAATAATAAGTTATTAAAGTACGCAATGTGATATTATGGATGAAACAAACACACATTATAATATAACATCTACTTTTAATACATTGTTGTAAGAATGGATAAACCAGGAAAAATGTTAATATCAAATTAAAAGTTCCCTACAAGGCCTTGATATTATAACAACTGTTATAACCAATGGCTAATAATGTAACTCTGGTAATTGGTATTATAAAACAAGAAAAGATCTTGGCATGGAGTACAGTTACACAAATGTACAGTGTATACATTTAGAAATTAAATTTGAAAGGTCCAACTACAGTCAACTGTTTAAAATCAAAACACCACTTAAGTCCATATCAACTTATATCTTAACCATTAGATCAGTGGCACAGCGTGGGGTTATCCCACCTGAGGCGGAAGGCAAATCCGCGGCTCCCCTTATTTAGGCATATAAATCCTAAATTCTCGACAATTTAGAGAAATTATAAAGAACTTCTAGGCTGGAGTAGGAGAATTAAAATTTTGCTATTGATATGGTATACATAGAGAAAATGTAGCACCGCAGGCATAATTTTTTCGAATTTCTCGAGTGGGACAATTAAAATTTAGATATTGACAGGTATATAAAGAGAGTAAATGGCGCCACAGGCGAAATTTCTTTGAGTTTTGAGTGAAACATTATTATTGTATTTTTTCGCAAAAAAATTCCCCCCCTGAAAAGTGCCGCCCAGGACGGACCGCCCTCCCCACGCTACTGCATTAGATACCTAATATTATGTATGATAGATAATACCTAGTATATGTATACTATGTTGTATTAATATATATAGACACATTTATATTTGTTGAAAGTTTATTAAAAGAAAAACATTAATGTGTGTTTTGAATTATTTAAATCTTGTCAAAATTACATTTGGCTTTGTAGAACAACATTAAATATTCTCTGGATACCTGGTACAATAAACATTTGTAAGTTTTTTTTATTAGATCAAGCACACCAAACTTAGGAATACCAGTTTTGTATCCATGTGACAAGTGATGTGGTACGGATAACCGCTGATGCCATGTATAAAATAAATTATGTAGTTACGTTATCTATGCTAACATATCTACAACATTTATGTTTCTATGATAGTCTTCACATACAATCTCACTGATTTATTACTGAGAACAATTACCTAGAGACTCTTTTTATGAGAGCAAAAAAATAATACGAAAAGGAATTCTATGAATAATACTTTCTCATCATGTTACCAAAATTACTGAGTGCAAATATTTTACAAAGAAAAATTGTTGCAAATGTTAAATGATCGAAATGAGTGATCATGAGTTACAAAAATGTACCAAGTGAACTTTTCTCATAGTATTTATTTGTGCAAAATCAATGAGTTTCAGTTCCATCAAATTTAATATAATTTTACAATAGAAACAAAACAATAGTTTAAAACTCTTTGATTCTTACAATATAACATTTCATACAAAGTGTATGACGCGATGTTTAAGTATTTTCAGCAAATGGAATATCGGGTTCCATCTTGAGTGTTTGATGTGTTGGATCGTAATGTCCCGCTAAGTAATATGTATCATTAGTGTCACGCTTCTGCTGTGTTGTCCCTAATCTACGTTTGTACTGAGCCAAAGACACTACTTCACATCGATGAGAGATTGTCTGAACGTCGTTCTCATCTGTGTGCGGAGATTCAAATAAACCACCCTGGAAATCAAGAGTTTAATTTCTCCATTAGACATACATATTATAAAGGACAAAACATAATTGATGAATTCATACAAAGTGTACTTACAGGAGTAGCCAATGTTGCTGGACAGCCAATGGTCTCCTCGGGATGGTAGTACCATCTAACTCGTACAGCCATGCCTCCTTGCCATCCCTCCCAGAGGCTCTCCACTTGCCCAATGTAAGGACGGTCTGGTCTTCCAGTTGATAGAAATACTGCAGAGTCACCAACCTACAAACAAAATATAATATTCAACAAAAATTCATCAACGAGCCTTGAGTATAAACAGAGAAGAAAAATAACAGAACTCACATTAATAACTTCACTTCCTCTCTGGATGGACTTATAGAAGCACTTGCGTGCCCTCCCTCTAGCCTGTGGCCTCCTATGTCCAGGACCCCTCCAACCCCACAGCTGGGCTCCTGCAGGCAAGAAGGCTGCCATCTTGCTCCCGCCACCCTCAGATGTGCTGGATGATCTCTTCTTTGGCTGTGAAATTTAATATGATTGAGAGATGAATACTAGGAACATAGTAATGAGAGTGTAATCAGATGCACTTCCTGTATAATATACCCACCTTAGGTTTCCTTCCATTGGACTCAGTGGAAGTGTTAATTGGAGAATCACTATCTTCATCTTCTTCCTCATTATCAACTACCGCACCATCCTTGCCATCCTTCTTGCTTCCTGCAGTTATTTTAATCTTCTTCACTAATCCCTGTGAACTATTAGCCTTTCTAACAACATCCAAACATGCATCCTCATCTCCAGCACCTATTTTCTTTCCCTTTGCCACGGGCTTCACTTTAGTTGGAGACTTTTTAACCGGTTTCTTTTTGATTACAGGTTTTGGTACTGTATTTATCGTTTCCTCATTGGATGCTTGTGACTGTGGGATTACACTTGGGTTGCCATTGAGAACAATTGGGTCGATATTTTTGGATATGCTCACTGAAACGTCTTTCATTTCAAAGAAGGACGATTGGTCTAAAGCTGAGGCGAGCATTGCGCTTCGAGTTGGATCCTCACCAGAAGAACTGGAATGCTCTTTGGAACTAGAATGATGATGTCTTTTATGTTTTCTATGATGCTTCTTGTGATGTTTACGATGTTTACAATGATCATCGCAGCATTTGTGCTTCTTCTTCTTTTTCCTTATAAAATCTTCCGAATTTTCATCCCCACTTCTTGAATGTAATCTTTTCATTTTATCTTTTTTATGTTTCTTGAGTCGTTTTCTTTCTCTGTGATTAAATTCTGCTTCCAAGTGATATTGTTCTGATTTGGAGACGAATGTCTCTAATCCACTCATTTTAGGTGTCTGTGTTGAAGAAGTGTTTAGATCTTGTGAAGTAGTGGAGCTCAATGATGTGTTTACTTTCTTATCATCCGTACTGTTTACACTTGTTTGACGTCTTCTCTTACTCAGAGTCAGTAGAGGATTCTGATCATATTCTACAAAACAAATCATTGTGATGTTAGTGGATTATTGGTTAATAATTATCAAATGCAAATGTAATTAAGCATGTATATGTTTTATAAAAAGGTCTGTGCTGTGTATTACTATAAAATATACTAATATGGAAAATATACTTACCAACAATGGGGTAATCAGGTTGTAGCAATCTGATGTCCTCTAGAGCAATCCTGCCCGAGTCTCCATCATCAAATTCAACTGAGACAAACTTGTGGTCAGTCTGAGGGTCTGGAGTGGAAGGCTCGGCAACAGTACCAGGATAAAGACAACGATATTGTTGGGACCAGTATGCACACAGCCTAGTACCAGGGAGCAACTCACTTGTACATGTTGGCAGTACTTCCAAAATCTAAAATTGTTGAACCCATTGAAGACATTGTCTAAATAAAACAAGCAGTTATGTAACTTAACGATTCTAAATGTACTTACAGTATCTCTTAATGCCTCTTCCCTAGAGAGGATATGTGGTTTGTGTCCTCTCTCTCCATCTAGAGTTACAGCGTACACATCGGGTGCTTGAACTGCCCTGAAACTTCCGGCGTAGAACAATCCTCCCCTGGCAGTCAATACTCTCACATCTCCACCTCCCAAGTTGTCCAAGTCTAGTGTACACATTCCCCTGTCCACTCTCTTGTGAAGGATGTCCTCAGTTAGGAAGGACGTGTCCTCCACTTTGATTGTCGTCACATCCTTAGCAGCATCATTGTTATCACTATCACTAGCATCGTAATGTTCATCATTATCTGGTTTAGGCACACTTATACTATTACCACAGTCCGCTTTATCTGTAAACGTATTCTTATGATCAACACTTTTACATGATTTCCTTCTCTTAGGAGGACTTTCAGGTTCACTCTCACTACTGTCATAAGTACTTTTTAACTCGCGCTTCTTTATTACTTTAGAATTTTTGTGCTTTAAGGCCAATTGGTCTGTTTTCTGCTTATTCCTCATATGTATATCTTCTAAGCTTTCCATTGATGAACTTTGAGATTTAACTTGAGTGAGGCTAGTCGGAGGGACAGACCAATCATTATTAACTTCATCTTCTTCGGAATATTCTTTCAGCTTAGGTTCTGCCTTTAATTTAGGCCTCATTTTACTGCCTGAATTATTATCATTGCTTAGTAAAGACGCATATTTTTGTTTAACATCATACCCTGTAGGGAATTTGTACTCTGATATAGAACTAGCAGGACTAGAATATAAACTATTTTCTGTAGGCTTTAAATTAGTTTTTAATTTTAATCCTTTGAAGTTCTTTGAGCCCACTTTTTTATGTGGACTGTCTTTGTCTGATGGTCTTGGAGGATTTGTTTTAGAGTATATAATACCACCTTTGTTTGTTGGTAAATTTAGTTTGCTTTTGGTAGCCAATAAGTAACCTACAAGGCTACTTTTAGATTTAGGTTTCTTAGCTACAATAGTTTCTGTTGCCACTTGAGAACCGGGAGAAACTTTTTTAGGTCTCCCAACTTTCCGCTTCTTTGAGGAACTTAATGTTGCGATGGAAGACTGGCTACTGTTACTATCTGCTACAGGTGATATGCTTCTTAGATTACTTTCTTCCCTGATATCATTTGATTGACTGTTTTCATCTTCAGATAACTTAGTTAAACTTTTTGTTCTTTTTAGTGTGACATTATCTCCATTCACTAGAGAAGAATAGTTTCCTGAGATTGGGTTTATGCGAAAATTTTGGGATTCAGCATTCAAAATCAAAGGGGGAGAATTAGCTCTTTCAGATGCTGTGGACTTTTTCCTGGGCCTGCCTGGTCCCCTCTTGGTATCATCTGTATTCTTTTTAGGTGAAAGTTTACTAAGTTCTCTTTGCTTTTCTTTAAACTGTTTCTGCAAATTAGCCAATCTATTCATTAATTTCAATTCCATCTCATTCATAGAACTTAACCACTTAGCTCGCTCTGTACATTCATGTGGTTCTCCATCTTTACAATTACATTTTCCAAAGTTCACCAAGGTTTTGTCTAATGAGTCCAGAATATTTTCATCATCAGCATTTGATGATGAACTTAATCTTGACTTTTCAGACATTCTCCTCTTAAAGACATGTTTAGGGTCATGTTCTTTTCTAGGTTTATCCAAAGATTTTCGCTCAGTTAAATTCTTGACAGAAGCTAAAGATGCTTTATATTTCTTTTCTAATATGCTGAATTTCTCTCTATCACTCAAGTCAGCATGTTTACTTGAAGAGCTGTCATGTTCTTTCTTCATATTATCACATTCCAATGTTTTTCTGTCATCTTTGAAATGCCTCTGATATGAGCTGACCTTACGCCTATCACAATCAGATTTGCTCTTAGAAGTCTGATCATAATACTCCACATCTTGTTTTTCAGTTTTAATATTGGCAAAATTTAGTGACTGTTGAGTATTAGCATCATCATTTAAGGTTGAAGTAGATCCATGATCGCTCCTTTTTTCCTCCTCTTCTTCTTCCATAAATCTCTGTTCAGCTAATGCACATAATAAGTTGAGGCCACCTAAATTACTTCCTTGTTCACAAACATTACTTTTATATGGAGTCCTTGGTGAAAAACTAAAATGTGAAGTCTCAATATCTGGAGTAGGTTTGGGGGACTTTGGAGAAGTCTTTATAAGAATTAGAGGAGGTGGAGGTAAAGACTTTTTGTCCACCTTTTTAGGAGTATCAGGATCACTAAGACTCGGCATATGAAGGATGGGAGGTTTGGAAGAATCAATGCTTTTTGATCGTGTTTCAAATTGTTCAATACTATTGGATAATAATTCTAAGCCACTCAAGTCAACTTGTAAAGTTTGCTTTGACTCTTGTGTGGCTTCTACAACTTTGATTTGTGGTATTTTTTGAGAAGGTTCTTCAATTTTTGTAGGTGTCGTAGCTACTGCTTCTTTCTCTGAACTCCCATTGCAAGGGGAAGGTATTGGGTTGGTGACTGGTGTTGGATTCATCAGAGGTTCAATTGGTACATTCGTAGTATTGCCATTTCTATCACATTCTTTATTTACGCTTTCATCCTTTCGAGGTTCATTAAGAATTAATGTATGAGAAGATTTAAGTGTTTTATCACAGAACTCTTTGGATGCTCCCACTTCGGATCCGATATTACTAGTTTCAGGTATAGACAGGGTGATTGAGCATTCTATGCCTGGGGTTTTGGGTTCTCTTTTAGTTTGTACAGCTGAGTCTACGTAGACCATAGGAGTTATTTGTATATTGTTATCACCAGTTGTAATTCTTATATTGTCTACTTGGGGTTGCAAGTTCCTAGGAATGAGTATATGTTTAATGTCTTCCGACGCACACTCTGCCGCATGATTGGAGTTGAATTCCTCTTCTTCACTCAGGGTTGGAGTATCAGTCTGATTAGAAGCATCCTGCACTTCAGGTGGTGGAGGCTGTTGCAGAGGCGGTGTTAGATCGGGAGAGTTTAGACGATCCCTGCAATCTACTTGATACAAAACGAAGCCCTGTTGATCAGGGGGTGGAGGAGGTCTGGGTCGGGGCTTGGGATCAGCGGTGAGGGCAACAAGGCGTGTACTGTGATGAGTTTGATGTGTTGTATGGTGGTGAAGAGTGGTGGATGAAGCCGTGAGAAGCTCAGCACCCAGCAACTGCAATGGAGCTAGAGGAGGAGGTAAATGAGGAAGTAGAACTCCAGTACCCACTCCTCCATATCCGCCCCACACCACAGCCTGCTGAATTTGCTCTGAAAACAATAAATCATTCAATTCATGAAATACCTTTTTATTGAGTAGAATTACAGTAGATTAATTATTAGTTTATAAAGTCACCTTGCCAGACATCATGCATGTGCTGAGGCTGCAGTTGGTGCTGTATGGTGGGAGCGACAGGCTGCGGTTGTGTCTGCAGGTAGGTGGGCGCCGGGGGCAGCAGGAGTAGTGCCCCAGACGTGGGGTCCCGCACCAGCTGAAGCCCGGCGGGGGGAGTCTCTCGCACCAACTGCAGTCCACCGCCACCAGGATCCCGGACTAGCTGTAGGCTGCCACCTCCCACACAGGCCTCCATAGACATTTGGGCTAAAAAAATTAGGATATTATTATTAAGTTGACATTTAACTTAATATTATTTGATAACAATCATGTTGACATTTTTGACCGGCGGCGGTGTAAGTACATTTTTATATGTAAACGTAAAAAACTAATATCGGAATTTGCGTCTTTATTTTTCGTAAAGGCCTACTAATATAATCAACCCTGGTATTCTCAGATGAACACCTTTACGCTTTTAGATCAAATTAAACGCACGTAAACATAACATATTATTTGCCCAAAGCACACTTGTTGTGAATCCCTCAGGATATGAAGGTACGAAATCAAGCAGCAAAGTTAGGTTAGTGCAGGTAGGTACCACGTGTGAAGATATTCAAGAATACGATTGCAATAGAGTTGCCTTTAAGATGATAATAATAGTAGGTCGAACATAATTCAATAAGAAATGTTGGTCCCGGCTTTCCTGCTACAAAAATCCACTGGCATGGTACCTACCCAGCAGGCGCGAAGCTACCTAAGAACACGATTCCGATCGAGTTACCTTTTGGAAAAATGATAGGTATAATAGTGTCTAATCTGACGTAATCCCATAAGAAATGTTAGCTCCGGGTTCCCTTCTTCAGAGATCCACCCTTCGCCACTAGTACCCAGAATCATTTCATCAAAACTTATAAATAGAAATTTCCTGGCTAGGTCATCAAATTTTAAAATGACTAGGCCTAAAAACACTAATGCTGGATTTCGCCAACGTTTTAACCCAGCAAACATAAAAGGTTGTAATTTGGAGTTAATTACCTTTATTATGTCACTGATACTCTGGTAACCTCACCTAAATCGGAAATAAAGACCTTTATTTGATGTTCATTTTAACCAAAATGGGGAACGGAAGCACGTGCCTATGACGTCTAAATGGAGGTAATCTAAGAAACTCTAACCAGACATTTTACAACCAATTTGGTCGCTATAACCAGTTTGACCTAAACTTCACGTATACTTTACCGATTAATCGACCTGTTTAAAATTTTATGACCTAATGCGCGCATGCGCGGATTATAGAACATTTAACCAATTCTTTATTTTATTATTTAGCACACGCATCCATTTACGTTACAATACTTTTACAATGGCGTTTATAATATTCATCAAACTGCATAAGCACTTTTTTATCACTGATTTTACGCGCATATACAACAAAAATGACGTGCGGTGCAAATCTAATCGTATATTATGATGATTGGAGATCTAAAAATACTAACGGGCTCTAAAAATATTGAGAAATAAGGAAATACAATAATATTCGTATTATTTTTATATGTCTTAAAAATTCTTAAAATTGAATTTTATGCATGCAAAATTTTTAGAAACATTGATTTATAATGTTTGCTCACCTTAGTTTTGATAATTGCGCATTAATAAGGGCATAAATAGTAATAATAACATGTCAATTCATTCCGCCAAGCTAAAACGTCAGAATGAAAAAAATGGCGTCCACTCATAGAAAGAGATACGACTTCTATTCGTCAAATAAGTCATGAAAACCAGTAATTCTCGGCTATCAAGAATGTTTTTCCTACTTTAGTGATAGAATCTACAAAGTTACCGACCATGATGTCTAATGTAGGTCACCAAGGTTACCACTGTCAGATAATCGAGCGTCACGTGATATCTAGTGATGTGTTAAGCCGCGTTTTATAATAACCATAGCAAATATTTCTCAAAAAACATAAAATCCAGTAGAACAATTCAGTGGCGCACCTAGGGTAGCCGGCGCCCGAGGCAAACTATTTAATTGCACCCCCCCCCCTCTTTTAATAATACACACCACGATTATACAAATCAAAATAATTATTAACGAAAATTATTTAAATTTTCGCTAGGGCGATTAAATATTTAGGGTAATGTTTACAAGGGCGAGCTGATGATTAAAATGAAGTCATCGGCTCGCCCTAGTGAATAAAATACTGAAATATTTATATTTTCTCACTTAATTTAGATCATCAGCTCGCCCTAGTAAATGTTCACAAAAAATATTAAATTTATATTAATTTCGATTATTAGCTCGCCCTAGTGAACATTTAATTTGAATACATATTTAAATTTAGACAAACCTGGATAAGGTTTGGCGTGACTCTGTATATCAACATGCACACTGTGCACTGCTTGATGTAATTAGTAAATATTTCACAGTTGTTACAATATATGTGTATTAGACGTGTGCGCCGGCTGCAAAAAAGCCGGCGGCGGCGCCCATGTCTAAAATTGCCGGCGGCGGCGCCACGCCGGCGGCGTGGATACAAAGTGGGGGGAGCGTTAGATTTTTTTTTGCACTATTGTTTTAAATGATTAAATACGTATATGTGAAAAGGATAATGATAAAATAGATTTATTTATTTTGAAAACTATAATTATTTCAATGACAAAGTAAAATAAAAGCTCATATTTGAAAAATAATGGAAAATTTCATTATTGCTTTTTCATGGTACTGGAGGGCATGTTAAAATAAACTAAGCCATAAAGTCAAACGCATCAGAATGAGCCTCACTATGGGCAGTGGTGCAGTCGAACAGGTTTCTAATTTGGCAATATTTGGGCTGTTAGCTAAACGGTGAGTAAAATTGAAACTCTGAAATAAAGTCTTGAATTGCGATGACGAGGTCAACCTTCCACAAAATCCAAAACTCCTTGAGCATAAGCTGTAAAAACATATGTGTTGTATGTACTGTTGTTTGTAGTTGAAGGGTAATTTAATAAAATTATGTAATTTAATTAAACTATCTTATTTGCGATGTTATTTTAGGAGTAAAAATAAGGATAATTAATGAATAAACATAAATTATGGCGTTTTTCGTCGAAAGGTGCATAAATTCATTATGATATCAACCAAAATACGTAATGCTTACCGGTGGAAAGATAAATTACAATTTGAGAGTAGTCTGTAATCACAGTCTGAGAAACCACGTTAGGGGATAGTATCTTTTTTATTATTAAAATGCAGCCTTTGGTGAGCGAAATAATTGGATTTTAACGTTAAAATATCTAATTATATTCACATTTTGACATTTTGAATATCGTAAACGTCAAAAATTACCAAATGAATATCGTTTTTTGTCAAGAGAAAAGGAGTCATTATCCTTTTCACAGTGTTGTATTGAAACAAATGAAGTATAGCGAATCTAGTCAAGTGGAATAAAAATAATTTTGATTGGGTACTTCGATAATCAAAGGTTAAACTAATGAAAAAAGAGAACGGTTGACCGAAAAGACGAAAGCCCGCATATATTCACGTGGTTTAAAAATTTCGGCGTGGTAAAATCGACCGGTGTCCTAAAAATCGATAAAAAAACATAATGTTACTTACATAAAAAAACGTTTGTTTTTCATTTAATTTCCACCACGAAGAACCAAATTATAAATGCCCCCATCCCATCCTACTTCTTGTTTTCGAATCGAATAAGTAAGACACAGAAAATTCCCCGATTTTTTTATGCAAAACCAAATGAACGAAATATTTGAAAACCAAATGAACGAAACATTTGAGAAAATTTCATTATTTCTTTTTCATGGTACTGGAGACCAGGTCAAAATAAACTAAGCCATAAAGTCAAACGCGTCAGAATGAGCCTCACTATGGGCAGTAGTGCAGTCGAACAGGTTAATCATTTGGCAATATTTGGGCTGTTAGCTAAACGGTGAGTGAAATTGAAACTCTGAAATAAAGTCTTGAATTGCGATGACGAGGTCGACCTTCCTCGAAATCCAAAACTCCAATGTAACCAAGAAATACGGTTGAGAAAAAGCTGTAAAAACATTTGTGTTATATGTGCTGTTGTTTGTAGTGGAAGGGTAATTTAATAAAATATTGTAATTTAATAAAACTACATTATTTGTGATGTTATTTTAGGTGTAAAAATAAGGATAATTAATGAATAAACATAAATTATGGCGTTTTTCGTCGAAAGGTGCATAAATTCATAATGATATCAACCAAAATACGGTACAAAATGCTTACCGGTAGAAAGATAAATTACAATTTGAGAGTAGTCTGTAATCACAGTCTGAGAAACCACGTTATGGGATAGTATTTTTTTTATTATTAAAATGCAGCCTTGGGTGAGCGAAATAATTGGATTTTAACGTTAAAATATCTAATTATATTCACATTTTGACATTTTGAATATCGTAAACGTCAAAAATTACCAAATGAATATCGTTTTTTGTCAAGAGAAAAGGAGTCATTATCCTTTTCACAGTGTTGTATTGAAACAAATGAAGTATAGCGAATCTAGTCAAGTGGAATAAAAATAATTTTGATTGGGTACTTCGATAATCAAAGGTTAAACTAATGAAAAAAGAGAACGGTTGACCGAAAAGACGAAAGCCCGCATATATTCACGTGGTTTAAAAATTTCGGCGTGGTAAAATCGACCGGTGTCCTAAAAATCGATCAGAAAAACATAAAGTTACTTATGTACATAAAAAAAACGTTTGTTTTTCATTTAATTTCCACCACGAAGAACCAAACTATTAATACCCCCATCCCATCCTATTTCTTGTTTTAGTATCGAATAAATAAGACACAGAAAATTCCCCGATTTTTTTTTTATGCAAAACCTAATGAACGTAATTCAGACGACGGAATGGGTCTGGAACGGAACTGCATTAGTTATTATTCGATATCTTATATAATTAGTAAATACTAGCGTCGCCACAGCTGAATACTTAATTTTTTTTACCTGGTAAAGTACTTATTTCGATTTTTGTCTTAAGAAACAAAGGATAAATACTTTTAGTTACACGGATCCCACGCCGCCGGCGTGAGCGTTTTGCCGGCGGCGGCGCGCCGACCGTGATCAGCGGCGGCGCGCCGGCGTGGCGCTCATGTCTAATGTGTATGTTAATATTATTATTATTGTTACAAAAAAGTTATTATTATTAAAAAAAAAAAAAAAAAACTCATTTAATTTAGATCATCAGCTAGCCCTGGTGAATGTTTACAAAAAATGTGAAATTTTAATTAATTTCAAATATAAACTCGCCCTAGTGAAAATTTAACTAAAATATTTAAATTTTCTCACTTAATTTAGATCACCAGCTCGCACTGGTGAATGTTAAAAAAGTATTAAAATTTAATTAATTTCGATTAACAGCTCCCCCTAGTGACCATGTTCACCTGAAATATTTAAATTTAAACACTTAATCATCAGCTCGCCCTAGTAAATATTAACTTAAATATTTAAATTTTAATCATCGGCTCGCCCTAGTAGACATTAACCTAAATATTTAAATTTACTTACTTGATTTTGTGTCTTCAACTCGCCCTAGCGAAATAATTTTTAAATATTTTAGTTAAATTTTCACTAGCGCGAGTTGATAATTGAAATTAATTAAAATTTCACATTTTTTGTAAACATTCACTAGGACTAGCTGATGATCTAAATTAAATGAGTAAATTTAAATATTTCAATAAATTTTCACTAGGGCGAACTGATGATTAAAATTAAGTGTTTTAATTTAAATATTTCAGGTAAATGTTCACTAGGGCGAGCTGATGACATAAAATCAAGTAGGTTAATTTAAATATTCAGATTAATGTCCACTAGGGCGAGCTAATAATCGAAATTAATAAAAAGATAATATTTTTTGTGAACATTTACTAGGGCGAGCTGATGATCTAAATTAAGTGAGAAAATATAATTATTCCCGTAAATTATTCACTAGGGCGAGCCGATGATCGAAATTAGGTGAGTAAAATACATATTACATATTTAAGGGCACCACCACTATATACAAATATAAATAAGTAGGTGTGTTGTGAATCATGTGCACCTGCGCACCTGTCGCTGGTTACCGCTCATCGTGGTAAATATCGTGATCGTACGGTATGAATCCACATACTATTAAGATTTGCCCATCTCTATTGTCCGCACACACCAACATTATACGGTAGGTATGTATCATGTTTCATCATGGCGTCACAATTGTAAAAAGAAACTCCATATTCGTCAAAATATCCTGTGCTACCAAAATACTTCCAAAATATAACTAGAATTGGAACACTTATGTGAAACTATAACCTCTAGGTTAAATTTAGAAGCAAATCCTACCATAAAGACATAATAATATTACTGTCCGTAACCTATTGGTGTTCAAAATGACCAACAAGTCATACCTAACCTACAAAACACAACAGATACCGAGAACGCGATCAGCTGATCAATGGCCGCCATTTTGTGGAACTTGTTGGTCGAAATTTTGTCTCAAATGAAGTAAAACAAACTTCAATAAGGGTCATAAATTAGACTAGTAAGTTTTTTATCCAATTGGTTGATTATATGGTTATAATTTCGACGCAGAAACGATTATTTCAACCAATTAGTAGGAATAGCTCAGTGGTTAATAAGAGAGGTAAATACCACGTCTTTTTAGAACTTTATTCTACCTAGTGGCTGTTTATTCTTTATGGTTGGGAAATAAGTAAAAACGATGTTCTTTTTTCTTTGTATTCACCATTAGAGTCAAAATTTCTGAAAAGTTTAAAATGTCAGATAATATTACGAAATTTTACACCAAAATAAGTTAATCTGTTATTAGACCAGAATTATTGACTTCGCAATGTTTGCTGGGAAGTGAGGAATAGCGGAGATAGGAGACATCTAGCACAAATTTTGTATGAAAAATAATGGTAAGTGGCTCCTGTCTCCGCTATTCCTCCCCTAAAAATTTGGTTCAGTACCTAAAGAAGGGTCCATTTCCGAAATTAAAAGATCTTATTCGGGCCTCACAGGTCATGAAAAACAAAACACAGCGTTTTTTCCACTTCCCGAGACGTCAGTATGACAGAAAAACATTTGATTAAGTACTTCAATAATCAAAGCCCGAGACATTGATAATTTTATTAATGACGATTAACTACATTAAAAAATCTAAACAAAAACAGCCATAATCATTCTCCATGCACTTGGAATGGAGGAGGGGTCATGATGTATGAGGCCTCGTGAAACGTCATTAGAGGTGCGCTATTGGTTGAGTGAACTCAAAGAGGTGGGGTTCCGGTGAGGGGGCGGAGTGAGCAGGAGGGGCCGGCCGACTAAAAGCGCGGCTATTTCAAATTATTCCAACTTGGACAACAAACAATAAACGACATTTATTATGCAATACAAATTTATGCTTAGCCTTCAATAAAATTATGAAATGGCATTTAAATATGAAAAAAAAAGTAGGTAGGTACGTACCTATTTGACGTAAAATGAATGCACTCAAAACTAAGCTACATTTTGTGAGGAAAGAGATGGTGTCAGATTAATTTGAAACTGAAATTTTGTTTGCTGGCAATAATGACATTTCTATTCTAAAAAGCTACAAGCAGCATAAACATAAACATTTACACATCGTAAACCAACTCTTCCTTAACATACTGTTAATTTACACACGCCATCATTTCATGTTTGTGTTACTTATTACTTTGAATGAATCTGAATGAAATTAATCAATAAACCCAAATACATCTTTGCACACTTCACAGAAAGCTTAAAAGCTTGTGTCGTGAAGTGGAGTAAGTCGGGGATTGAACCCGCGCCCGCCGGATTAACAGTCGAGCGCGTTACCAACCAGGCTACCGACCACCTCGACTTACTGACTATAGACTTTTTTTATTAAACTTATTGAATTAATTACATATTTCGTAAAAAAAAAAAAGACTGCGACACCACCTCTGCCTCTTTTGAATTCGTATTTTAATTAATTAATTTGCCATAATGCCTAATAAGTCATTTTCCATGTCAAAATTGCAAATTGTAAAATCGGATGAAGATGAACATCACATGGAGTTCTTTGAGGTCCAAACTTGGTGCAAACTGCCTTTAAAAAATCCTAAGTCTGCCACTGACCCCCAGGTTTAGGAAGTGGGTCAGTTTCCAAGTGTCAGATGCATTAAAATAAAATAGCCAAAATAGTGGCTAAAACTTATAAGAACATGAGTCCAAACTAGTAACACGCGTGTATGAAAATAAGGAAGTGCAAATTGTCAAAACCCGATTTTTTTTTCAGAGTATCACAAAAATTCGCTAAAAAAATAATTCAAATAATGCAAAATTTGTGGATCTAAACTTGTACTCTTCATTAAATTGACTAAGATTAGCGTAACCCTTTACGAAATTAACGACGAAATACTTTTACAGGTGAACTAAAATTTGCGTTCCGCTCAAACTCAAATAGCGCAATTAAATTAGAAATTTTGCCATGCAAAAAATCCGGTAGTTTTCGTTTTTTGTCCTGCAATTTACGATCTAAAAATGTGACTGCGCTCGCGGTTCACTTGGTGACGAAAAATCTTTTTTTTTTTTATCTACCTTCAACCTTTTTGCAAAATTCTGCCCAAGACTTTTTAGCCAAGCTATAGCTTGGCTGTGGCAGGTAGCAGGTCTCCAATGACAACTTGGTTTGGCGTTCTTTTGCAATCACGTTGCACTCATCGAAAACAAAATGTGGGTATATTTTTTAAAAGTCTTTGGTCAGTAAAAGATCCAATGAAATTTGAGATCGCGACACAATTTTTAAAGATGAAGTAAAGACGCATCAACATCTCAAATTTCCGGAAGCAGACCAGTTTATTTAAACAATTACCACAGGGCGAGTTACAATAAACGGGCAAATCAGTTACATACATACGAGTACATCACTGTTTTCATATTTTCCGGATAGACTACATTCTAACTGCTTTCGCAACAAATCCATCATTTTTTATTATTATTAATCACACTAGTGGCTTATCTTGTGTGCATAACTTGTGATTTTTTTGACTTAAATAGTTTTATTTATTTTTATAGTATTTTTTTAATGAATCTGGGTTTATCGAAATAAACCCAAATACATCTTTGTACACTTCACAGAAAGCTTAAAAGATTGTGTTGTGAAGTGGAGTAAGTCGGGGATTGAACCCGCGCCCACTGGATTAACAGTCGAGCGGGTTGCCAACCAGGCTACCGACCACCTCTTGATATAAATCCATCGAATCGTAATTCTTTCGGAATAAAAAAATCGACTACAGCACTATTTCACCTTCCGTATTTCATGGGCTTCGTCTTGAAACAATGCCAGGAGCCACGAGGCTCCTAAAATTCGGGTTTGATTGACGACAATGATTTCATAAAAGGTTTTCTCATAATTGAGATTCGAGGCCAGGAACTTATGGATTTGTCTATTTACGGGAATATTGAAGCGGCACCAACGGGTTTTATCTGATGATGAAAGTTCAAACTCTCAAACATATCTGATCTACTACCAAATATGTACATAGGTACGTCAAAAATAAGGGTTAGTAGGAAGGAAGTCACTGACATCAGACGTAGCTGGCACCTGGCATTTTGCAATTAAGAAAATAATCACATTAGAAAAACGTAGGTAATGAATAGCCAGAAAAACTGCATCGAAAGGGAGAAAGGGACAATTTTGCGCGTATGTCAGATCCCTGGACTACTTTAGTTAAAAGGAAGCTCTACGTAGGTATATAGGGGAATAGCGATTTTCTTAGTTAACAGAACATTTTTAGGGTTCTTTGACATAATTTGGGGTAAATAAGTGGGCATGAGATTCAAAATCATGGAAATGGAAAAAAATATTATTTCGTAAGTGAAACACATGGAATACTGTGACTCTCTGGTAAAAGGTAGAGGTTTCTGTAAGTCGATTGACATGTCGTTAAAAGTTAATAGGGTTGCCAGTCATCTCAGCATTCTAGCAACATGATGCAGAAGATCAAACCGCATAAGTATAAAGGTAGGGAGGGACCTGGTGCCTTGCGTATGTAATTAGTGTATGTTATATGTAGTTGCTCTAACTACGTAAGTCTAAATTGTTATAGATAACATAGTGCGTGGATGTACTTACGTGGATACTGCCAGGCCGGTAAAGCGGTTGCCGTGGGAGGGGGCAGGGGGCACGCTGCACTGCCGGGAGGGCCTCCCGCCTGATGCTGTGGGAGGGGCCACGCGGAGGCAGGGTCCTCCACCACCAAGCCGCCACCCACCACATCTGGAAACAACATACAAACATTCACAACAAACAGTACTGAGAACATGACACAGCTCGAAAATATCCGCAGCGAGTGAGAGTTAAAAGAGGACGGAGTGATATCGCCCTCTCGCGATGTTATCAAACAAAGTGTCAGTAGGAAGCACATTTCAAACGAGAGAGGGAAAGAGAGGCACATTATATACTCCTCTCTAGTCTAGTGCACACACACACATACACCATACAACGCAACGTGAGGGAAGCGAGGCAGAGGAAAGTGTTTTCATTCCATACAACTGTGTTGAGGAGAAAGGCCGTCTGTAATTTCTGTTCTCCTGATAATACGATGCCCAATGTTTTCCGCTTTTTTTCTCCATTTTGTCGGGCGCAATGGATGCCGCCGACATTTTATTATTTACCTACGGCTGCAAATTATGGATTAAGATCAAATTATTTGAACATATTACTAAAAATCATAAATTCCTCCGCTTATGACACAGAGGATAATTAACATATTACTGCCAAATCAGAAATCAACCGATCGAAACGTTTGTAGCAAACACGCGAAGATCTAGTCCCGAATACCTATATACGGTCAATGGGAAGGTATCATCTCTATAGATAAAATCATTGCTATAAAAAATAAGAATCAATATGGAAAGATGTACAATACGTTGCACAAAGCTACCCTCAATGATGAGGCCTGCACTCTGCAGTGTAGTGTATGGTGACCTCTTTGTGTTTAAAGGAGGATCGTCGTAGAGAAGGCGCTATTAGTTATACTATATAGTATATAGTACTTCTTCATATATGTATCTATGTAGAGATAGGTAATAAACAGAGATACCTACGGAGACAAAACATTTTAAAAATATAATTTGGGGAATTCATTAGTCGAGAGTATCTGTCAAGAAGTTTTCACATGAAATGTAAGAGTAGACACTAGACTGCCTATAGACTAGACACTCTAGAATCAGGTAGAGTGAATCTAAATAGACTAGACTTCTCAAATCTAAACAAACGACGCGAGACGCAGAAAACAAACAATAATATTATGAAAACATAGTTTTATTTTATCTGTGAGTATGTCACTATTTTGATGAAGCACTTCGATTTATTCGGATTTCTTTTCATTGAAGTAATTTATTCGCTATCTAATTACCTACTGCGTCTTTCCTGATCTCATTATTTTTCTTATTATTCTCCACAAAAATGTGCAGTGTATTTTTTCATAAAACTATAGCAGTTCACCCGCAATAGCCGATCGAAATACTAAAATTTTGAGCTCAGGCGCATTAATAGCGACCTCTTTACCCGCACTTCTTGGCAAATCTGATTAAGAGGTGGGCCCAGGGTTAGCCTTAAGGGAGACCCCCGGCAAACCCCACCCCTAAATTACATTCCTTCAGTGTCTTTATACAAGGAGGTTACAATTCATATTTACAGATAAGAGACTTAAATACTAATTCATCCACATATGTAAAAGTCAACAGTCCCATAAAGGAGTTTCAGGAAGTTATTGCGGGTGATTCAGGAGGTGATGGCAAGGGCAATAAAAAACCTAAGCAACATTTGACCCCGTTGAATTCTTACTCTCATTATACCGTTCATAAAGAGACCATTCAAATACGAAGGAAGAATTAAGAATATGACCAACCAACTGGAAAAACGTCTTGAACATCACAACCGATTGTTAAAGTTTAAAGTGTTACCAATTTAGTCCGCACCAGGGCATACGTTTGCTGATACTCGTACATATACCTTACCTTCTTTGATTTTGCAAAATAATTAGGTAGAAACTTGTACTGAATGCTGGATTTCACCAACTTTTGAGGTATCCCTTCGCTATTCCTCACCTAAGAAGTTGGTGAAATCCAGCATAAGACCTTATGTTCCTCATGGCAAACACTGAGAAGAATCATTAGAAAGCTGTATAGAGTAGGACATATCCACACATAGGTACCAAATATTACCTACTCTTTATGACATAGGAACCAAATATTACCTTCTCTTCATGACATAGGAACCAAATATTACCTATTCTTTATGACATTTCACACACACATAGGTCTAATTCTGTAACTTTAAGAAATAAAACAAGTGTGCTCGAAATGTATTTTACTATGAAATAGTTAACTGATAAAAAATCGTCTTATTTAGTTAGAAAACACTTAATTAAATACAGAATTGGGCCTAATTTGTAGTAAAAACCCAATCCTTTTAAATAGAAACAGGATTGCGATACTCATTTAGTATTACATACGTAGATGTAACGATTGATGTAATGATAATATAAATATAGGTTGTGAATGGGCTGAGAATAAACAATATAAACATATTAATATCTGGGGCAGAAACCTATATAATTCTCAAACTTAAAGAACATCAAAGGCTACCCTGAATAGAGTACATGGCAAAATATAGGTTATAAATAAATTATAATACATTGCTATCTAATCCCAACATCTCCAACCACCACAATGCTTGGGTGAGTTACTAAAAATAAATCTCAAGGAAGATCCTAATTTCTATATTAGAATTCCGTTAGATACTTTCATAATTTAGTTTTCGTTTGGCACATATACTAATCAAATTCTTGCTTAACTTTGTCTCTCTGTTCTCGTGATCGTGATAAATTAAACTTAGCATGCTGCACAGTATGCACTGTGCAAGCAAACTATTCCCGCCTTTTCCTGAGATACTCATACTACAACATCACGAATGCATTGAGGTACTAGGTAGGTGTATGATGCTACGAAATATACTTCGTGTAAGAATGTATTATTATTACTAACATACACGTTGTGAGTCAGTGCACTCTTTAACTACGTGCCATCTGATTATTATATACCTAGGTAGGTACTAAACAATAAAAATAAAATCATGATAAAACTTCAATATAACATCGTGTTCGCTCTTTTCAACACACACTTACTAATCGAGAGTAAATTGATCCCGTCTCTCTCTAACCCTCACAACAGCGAGGGAAGTGCATTGGTAATGTGAGAAGTTACCTCCTCATTAGATATGCGCTCCTGGTACATTGACGAGAAGTGGAAATCACTTTTGCTTGCCAGCACAGCGTTTCGTAATTTGTGGGGTGAGAAAAATGGAAAATAATTTACGAACCACCGTTATAAATAAAGGTAACAAATTCATTTGTGATGTAAAGGGATGTCACACGGCGAAAATTTATCGCATTGAGGTAAAAACTAGTGGATGCAATGCGTGTGCCATACCTATCCTACATAACACGCAATGCGCAAGAACCTTAGATTGCACAAGCTATCGTATCTATTTTAGACCTAGCATCGAGTGTTCACAATGTAGGTACACTATATTGTGATAGACAAACATAGAACGCATAATACTATATACAATGCATAGGTGTACTGTTTTGTACAATAAGGCATGCATGTACACATTATAGTTAAATGACTCTGGTCTCGATACAAATCATTCTGGTTTAATTATATAATCAGTGTCCTATCTGTTGTTGCTTAAAACTAAGCATTGGTTTTGTTATAATCAGCGTTTGTTATTTTTATAGAGTAGACATTTTTTTTTATTTTCTTCCCACGCCGACCAACTCACGCTTATAATACACAACACAAAAAGCAGGAATAAGTTGAATATTTATAGCAGGGAATTACACCAACTAACTCCTGAGTATTTCTAAGCGATTTCCATACAAATAAAAGCAACTTTGATCTGATTTGGATAATAGATACTTACCTACTACGTATTATTTTACTAAAATGCTGGCTTTCACCAACTTTATAGGTGAGGAAGAGCGGACGTAGGAGCCACTTATCATTATTTTTCATACAAAATTTGTGCTGGGTGGCTCCTATCTCCACTATTCCTCATCTAAAAAGTTGATTTACACATTTCATGAGT
The DNA here is from genome assembly GCA_963576895.1 of Ceraclea dissimilis. Taxonomy (NCBI): domain Eukaryota; kingdom Metazoa; phylum Arthropoda; class Insecta; order Trichoptera; family Leptoceridae; genus Ceraclea; species Ceraclea dissimilis. The sequence goes on from OY756361.1 coordinate 5,141,714, forward strand.
GCCTAGACCTACCCATAAGATGTTGTTAATTATGGCACTAAAGTACTCAAACCATTTTAGTATTTAGTCTCTCGATTTTTTGTAACGTCCGCTTTCAATAAAACTCTAATGGAAACCATGAATATTTTGGATAGTTGACAAAAATTGAACGTACCTAAACTATATGTATTTGGGCACCATCAATTAGCAGTAATTACAATAATTTTAATTTAGTTTATACAATATAGTAATTGTACACTACTGTTGCTGAGAATTTGCTGAGTGTGCGAACCACAAGTATCCCACAGCAGTCAGCACATCAAGTATCAACAAAGGTCCGATAAAATCACACGGTGCTAAGCGATAATAAATTCTAAGATTAAAATAATACATAATAATAAATGCAAGAAGCTCTAAAGGAGTAAAACAAAGATTAAACAGTTTATTCACAGTATTATTGAGATTAGAATACAGTTCCAGATGTGTTTCTAAGAAAATTACTACATCTATATTTGGATGTATTTAGCCAACGAGGCGAGGAAGAAGAGACAAATAACATGGACACGGAAAAAAATGTTCGTATCCAAAGATTAACGAGATGGCATTAAATGGATACCAACAAAAGCAATCGCAAGTTGCTTCAAAATATTTTAAAAGTTGCATCACAACCTGTGCTCCGGTAGAACATAATTTAAATAAATCTGAAGCAACCATAATGTTTTCTTTTCCCATAAAAGCATACCGTTGGTGGGTAATGGGTATACTCAAAATGTGGGCAATTTTATATTCGTTCAATAAATAAACATCAGTGGGTAAATTGTACAATTAATTAATTTATTTATCTATCGTACGATGCAAACGTTGTGACTTATGACGAAAATATTGATCGCAATGTATTAGGAGAGCAGAGTAAACAACGGGTAATAGCTGTAGTATGTACACTACTGATAATAATTATTATTAACTTTATACCTAGATACCTATGTACCTGTGTAGTAGTGTGGTTGGATAAAACAATACTATTATGTTGTGAGTTTATGACATAGCATACAGCTACATAAATAATATGTACAATCAGAATCAATCATTCATCGTAGCATAATGCTGCTAGTTGCGCTAACTCTTATCTCATTCAAACTCTTACATACTCGTAGTACCTAATACTGCCACTGCATTTCAATCACGATATCCTCCGCAATTTTTCAAGCAAACGTCAATGGACTCGCGGATATCAAGGCATTCCAAGTATTTTGGTTCCTTACATAGACATAATGCATTCATTTACAAATAAATGATTACATAATTTTATTTACATAGCTACTTCAATGTGTATGTGTAATTTATTGTGTATACATAATAGTGGCGAAGGGTGGATTTCTGCAGAAGGGAAGCCGGGGCTCTTTTAAACCAATCATTTTTCCAAAAGGTAACTCGATGGGAATCGCGTTCTTAGGTATCTTCGCGCCTGATACATAAGTGGCTATAAGCATGAAAATACAGTCAAGTGAAACAAAGTCGATGTAAGAACGTAGATCGAGGATCGATCATCTCGATGACATGACAATGGATGAAGCGTATTGACTATTGAGTTAGTATGAGGACGGTCGTGTGTGCAAAGAAATGTTGTAGGGAACCTATAGTATAGAAAGCTGTCCTACATATCTGGCGGATGGAGGAACTATAGATAGTGTAGTCTGTAGTATATCTTACTGCTTTTGGGAGCAAGGCTGTAAAAAGCTAATTAGTACCAAATCTAATCGCTCTGCTTTTTCAAAATTATTAGCAGTTTTACTTGATCGTTATATTGATACACTCGACAGCTTACTGTACAGGTAATAAAAAATGATGTAATGGCATTTAGCGTTACCACTACACTTGCTACATACCTGCTTGATTGTTTGGTTTAGCCAAGTCCACTACACATTTAAGTTTTAACTCATTTCTAAAATAAACATTTGGTATTCACAGCGCGACACTCGGGAGGTCTAAAACAATACAGATTATCACAAAGCCACAAATAAATACGGCAAGGGAACGTGATAATTTTAACGAAACAATACGTAATATAATAAGAAATGTTGAAAAATGAACAAAAAAATACAACACATCTATTGTTATAAGGTTATAACACCAAGTTATAACTTATAACTTGGTGACCACGGAATATCTTTCTATATTGTTTATTATTCGTTAAAATGTTGAATAAGAAATTGTTACCAAGTTGTGTCGAATGTTTTTCATTCAGATACATAATTCTGAGAAAATATATCGACACAGTGTTGTATTCTGTATACCTCGAAGTACCTACAACAAAGTTTGTCAAGCGAAGTTTGTAAGGCTTCGAGTACAAAATAATTTCAAAGTAAATTTATTAAGTACCTAATGAAGGTAATCACAATAAGCTAACACACTTTTCATGCACATATACAGAGCTTACTAACGCACTTCTCAGTATTACTAGCCAGAGAAGTTTGCATTCAATATTGGAAACACATCAGCCTAATATTGGGAAAAATTTACCCACTCATGTATGGTGGATATTAGAGGATTAGACTCAGATGAGCCCCAGGGTCTAAATTACAAGCATTGTGCTTGAATTTTATTGAAAGAAGGTTGCGGATTTCAGAAACTAATGAATTGACGTTGTTATTAGGGAATAAGAAACTACGATGAAAATCATGGCAAAAAACAAGAAGTGAGAAACTATGTATATCACAGATTTTTCTTTACAAGAGAGTTGAAATACTTTTGCAGAAACTTTGATACAATTTCTGTGGATACTCGAAACATATTTAGCGTAAAGAAGTTAAGGTACTCGTAGGTATGTAATTAGTTTTGTAATGCATCATAGATAAATGTAATGTGGCGTTTCCATTCTGAGGTGTGGATAAATTATAATTCTGTGTTACGAACGTTACTTTTATACATATCAATAACTCGGATGAATGTTCAAGGGCCTGCGGCAAGTCAAGTAAAAGGAGGCGTTACTCTGTTCACACCCACACACAATATCTGCTCATTTCATTTCATAACATCATCCATACCATAGGTACTATGTTATTATATTACATTACACATATCATATACAATAACATGTGCATCATATTAATAATGTAAGTATGTAAGTGCAACCTTTTCTTTCCTCTCTCATATCTCACCTCTTGCACTCTCATGATCTCCCAATACACGTGACAGTTCACTGCGTATAGACAACCTTCACTTTCTTTATCTAGCCTCATAGAACAATAGACAAAGTTCACATCGCTCATTGTTGTAATGCTGTGGGAGAATTACGTACTAATAAACAATACACATACGTCATCAATATCAAACTCGTACGAAATTAAAAATGTCTAGTGTGCGTAAAAAGTATGTGGACAAACGTCTCCATGAAAGAAAAGTAGGTACCTACCTATATATACATAACGCAATAAGTCTGATGAGATTGGTATCACAATACTGAGATGAAAACGCACGTCGCATACTTACATACGATAACATTATTCGATAAGTTAGGTACTTGTATACATTATGTATCTATAGAAATTGATAGCAATCGTAATTAAAATTGTGGAGAACGTTCCAAATCCCTAGATAGGTCATGGCACTTGGTCCTTTCTCTACATCTACAATATAAAGAGAATCGCGATGTGATGTCGTATGCTATGTCATGTTATGCATATTATAGTATAGCAGTAAAGTAACATTCATTGTCTCTTTTCCTCCTTTACATTAAGAGAGGTTTAATACTCTCGATTCCTCACAAAACGTTTAATATTGCATCACCGTTTCACGCATAACCTCTTCAGATGTAAGAATGAGACAAACAATACACCACAAAGGCAAGAAATTTGTATGTATTTTGTTTACAAACACGAAGGAATAGGTATGTGAGTTCATATAGTCAATACAGTAAGTATAGTATGGATAGTATTAGTTAGATTATGTATTCCTAAAACGCCTCAGGTTACGGGATCGTTATTTAGAAATACAATTAAAATGTTTATAGCGGATTTTATAAACCTTCCAGCCTCTTACGGCAGTTAATGATTTATTGCATTCACGAACATTAGGTTGAGGAAATAGGTAGGTAGGTGTGTGTACCTAACATAACCAGATGAAATACATAACAATACTAATATAATAATACTTGCCCATATAACCTAACCTACCTACCCAGTAGAAACTGCTACCAGTTAATTACATTTTACATATATTATTATATACACACTAGTTATATAAATGATACAACATCCTACGATACCTTTATTTATTACCACTAACCGCCAGTATTATACGTATTTATTTTATACTAATCAACATATTATGTATTAGCAACATTACATATCTAGATATGTATAAGTAGATGTTACCGGGCAGGGCCCCAGCAAGAGATGTCGCCTAAAGGAGTCCCTAGGAGCTGATTAGGGAAAATAGACGATATACCCAGCACCTAATCCGTGAGGCAATCAAAGTAAATCGACCGCTCTGAGAATAGAGCCGTTGAATGCATCGCAAATGTGTATACATGAAATGTACAGAAATAATGGTCAATACATATCATGTATAGTGTATACCTATAGGAATATTTGGGGTTAACTAGAAGAAATCCGCAGTTCTGCGATAAGTTCGCCCTGGTGAACAACGATTTATAATTTGTACTATGTCCATTTTTATATGTTTATATGTATTTATTGTTCACTTAAAGATTAAATAAAATAAAATAAATATAATGCGTGTAATGTAGGACCGGTAGGACGGTATAACTCAAATAGTCTGTGTAGTCTAGTATTGGGGCGGGGGTAGTAGATAGAGATACAGAGAATAGAAGCAGTAGAAGCCTAACAAACACAGGACAAGAGAGATGAAAGATCCCCTCGATAAAGGAAACGTTATAAGCACATACTTTACTTCAGTAATTTACGAGACTGTGTAGTGTGTACCTCCTATATGAGTACACCAACACCAGCCAACAAAATATATATTAACAGTAAAGAGTTTCTGATTACAGAATTGGATAAATTATCCTTTCCAATACTTTTATTTTAATTTTGCTTGTAACAAATATAAGTACATGCATAATTGCATACCTACATTTGATCCAGAATCTCAAAATTCTATGAATATATCGCCCACCTATCTATGTCATGATGTCACGCTGCGTTCCATTCGAGGTAGGCAGAGAGAACAGAACTCCGGCTTTATACACGCTTATTGCTTCAATTACATTATTACAATTTGTCATAGATGCTCCCAGGTTCCTTTAACTTCATAAACGACTGTTCTATCTCATGTCCGATCTGATTGACGTGTTCGATTTGTTCGATTCATGTCTCTATTCATACACGAGTATGTGTCGTGAGTCCTTTGAATAAACAGGCAACCCACAATTCTGTCAATATGGTTCACCCACGATGTGAAAATGCCGCGATGGTATGGCTATGGATGGTCGAATGTCAGCGAATTTCTTAATTTCATAGCATGCCATACTTAATTATCCAACTATGGGGTAACTATTTGTAGTCATACAGTGCAACATCATTAATTAGGTAAATATTGCGTGAGTCTCTCCCCCAAATATACAAAATAATTAAAAATTACTTACATATTTGAAATGAGTAGTGAGTACATTTCTCACTAGATGGCACAATAGGTAAGTTATCTATAGTGCATGCATATTGCATATACCCAATGTAGGTATTATCCCCTCTTAAATAATAATAATACCGGTAGGTATAGGTAGGTACTCTATCTGTTATTAGTGGGGGAGGATGAGAACACTGCCGGCTGACTACGCTACTGTGCCGTACTGTATTACGCCCTGTACTCAGGGTTGCCAGATGACCGGATTTGGACCGGACAGTCCGGTTTTTATTACATCTGTCCGGTCGAAAATTTCTTGGAAAACCGGGCAAAGGGCTGTCCGGCTTACGTTATTCTTATTTCGCGCTAACTAATGAAAAAGTTGAAGCGAAAATAGAACGATATTTGCTCAGTGCATGTAAGCCCTTAACGGCTTAAAATGTTTAAAAAATAGTTTTAATTTAAATGTAACTTAACTATAAGCTTTAACGATTAAAAGCCTGATTCAGATCAAGTTATATTCAGTACAATAAACAGCCAATGGCGACTGTGGGAATGCCGGAATCATTTCCGGAATTCCGAGATTATCTAATTCAGTTTGGGAATTGTAAATCTCGCGAGTACGGTAGTGCGGTGATTAGTGAAGCTTTGAAAACTCACCGCTCCACTATGCTCTTGTGTTGGGTTAAAAGTTCAAAGTACCTACTTATCTAATAGGTTACCAACCGAGGCAAACGATAGTATACAAGCCTGCACCTACGAATAACATCACCACCCTGATTGGTGACGTCACCTTGTATCGGTGACAAACACCTTGTCTCAGTGACAAACACTCGGGCTACGGAATATTTTTTCCCATACATTTTCTCCCAATCTTGGTGACGTCATCATCGTCAAATGTCAGTTGAGCCGGGCCTGATGACAATATTGCGTCCGACCTCGTACAAACTAATCAACAAGCTCTTTCAGTTTTTCTTCAGCGTAATATAACAGCGACTTTGAATGATACCTTCTTCTATAATTTCAGAGTTTTAAATTATGAATTCTTAATTAAACTGAAAGCAATTACCGTTACACACGGAGAAGATGGAAGATCGACAATTATTATTGTAACTCTAAACATAATGGACTCATGAATGAACATAAAGCACAAATGAAATTATAACTCCAACTTGTTGAAATCTACCACCGATTGGAAAAAAGCAGAACTGCTCAACATCACAATATTCACAGTCAATAGTGAGCAAAAAGTTGTAAAACTCGGGTACTTATCATTTGATTTTATTAGAGATAAAAATAATTTAGATTGTCATACTCGCAACTGCTACTTTCCTTATCACTGCTACTAAGTACTAATACGTTCATCTCATACGCCTATGTATAATAATGTATTAGGTACGTATTTTATTATTATACTAGCTGAGTTACCCGTGCTTCGCAACGGCACATTTAAAAAAACCAACCCAACATACTTTATAGGCTTAAACTGGACAAACTGTGACTTAAGATCTGAATTTCCTTTCCAACGCCCTTTCATACGATACCACACATAACCCCACAAAATCCTTGGACCCCTTCATCATCATGGTATCTCTTAGGAAAAGATATTTCTCCAAAAACCGGCAACGTCAGGACACAGCTAATATTATCGCAAATGTTATTATGAATTTTTACAGAAATCCGTTGTTAAATGCGGGAGTTATGAGAACTTTTACAAAAAAGCCGCATTTCTTTTATTATATAGATTTATCTGTATATGTAGGATGAATTTGACTGATATTACCAAATAGAATGCGTTTCACGTAACATAACGTCACAATAATGTAATATCCTGCTGAGTGTTGACCTGATACAATAACACATAAAAAAAAGATAGCTTTTTTTAATATTTGAAAATGTTAGTGAATAATCATCACAAAATTAATTGCCTCTAAGTTAAATGGCCTCATGTTACAGTTTTTAGACTTGGATACCTTGTCACACATACACTGATCCTTACAAAGATACCCGATGTGATGTCCTCAATATTACCAAAGTGTTAGTAAGTCTAATATAGATTTCACTGTTTTATTGAAATGAGACAAGGAACCTTTCCTAACTTACCTACTTCGAGAGAACAAAAGCGTCCACGGATGGAACATAGATTCAATTACAAGTTGTATGGGTGAGACGCCGAAGCCTTAATCTTATTTAGATTACTACTACTGCCAAAATAATCATGTCCTCCCATTAAAATTAATTATCTGTTTTACTGTATAGACGTTTCTCCTCATCTGGAACCAAATCCAGAATTAAATAGTCGACCTAAATGTTTCGTATTTTATCGCTATGTGCTGTTAGTAAAAATATTTTGTATCTACTTTCAAGATAGGTACTGTACACAAAAGATGAGCGGAAATTAGGCACTTATTTCAATTAATTTCTCATTTCCCTCAATTCGTTTCTCTTATAAAATAAAGTATGGTGTACACTTACCCATATCGGAGAATCTTGAGAGCTGATCTTTCTGCGGCGGGGGCAACGATGTAGAAAGTAGAGTGGAGCCCCCGCCGCTCAGTTCATGTGGTAGACGCTGACGAGCTACGGCTATGCCAACGGGTATGGATCCTGGAAAGATCAGAACACAACAATTCTGTCAATAACAAATAATGCAAAAACAATGAGTAAGGTTTCAGGTTAGTTGCATAATCTAAGGTTATCGACAATTACAAATTTCACATCGAATGGGTACAATTTCTTCGGATGAAACTACGGATTATGAGAACGCAATTAACCCACGAACGCAATCTGCTTTAGCGCACGATATGCGAAGAAAATCCTTTCGATGTCAGATTTTTAGACGTGTGACCAAACATACCAATAAAGTGAGGTAAATAAAATCAAGATTCTGCCTGATTGTGTTTGAATATTCCATTGCCGCAACAGCGTGCCAGCGATAACGTGGAAGTCATTGTGACGAAATAATACGCTACAGAGGTATCAAGGCAACAGAGATGAAAGAAGGTCTTCGGTATTGTCGGTTAGTTAACTCCCAAAGTCACAAGACGTAGCAACAAGAAACAATATACGAAACATACAGTCCATAGTAAGTATAATATAATCGTCTGTCGATTCGCGCCACAAAATTAGCACACTCGTACAAAAGTCATACTAACCGAGTTTAGCGTTGTATTGTACTAAACACTGAGGTGACATGCAATGGATTATCTAGTATAAACTTCTAGTTTCCTGGTAGAACTTATCAAAGCATCCAAAACATGTTGCATTCACAAAACTGATTCTAAAGAAGGCAAATTTCAAACTGCAACCGTATGCAATAAAAAAAATGTTAATAAAACAACTGACTTACCATTGTTTATAGAAGCAGCTACTGTGGTGGTGGGTTGATGGCTCACTACATCCACAACTGTGTGTGGTTTGGTGGATGGTGAATTCTGCTCCATCTTGATAGGCAGAAGATTATCACCACTCTGAGGTTCTCTCTTCACTTGAACTTGCAGGGCGGCACTAACCGGAAGGGTTGTAGTCGTATTCCACGTAACTGGATTAGTTCTACTACAACCACCATTAGATATTAGAGAACCATCGTTTACAAAATGCGGCACTATTTTTTTCACTGGAGATTCAACTACACACGTATTGCAAGACTTCTTTGAAGTTGTGATAATATTTTCGGTTTTGATAGTTAAAGGTTGCATTGTGGTGGTAATGACATCTGCTGTTCTGCCATCCCAACATCTTGTATCTTCAGTCTGTATCTCACAACACAAAGCGTTCGTATTAAAACACTGTTGCCTCGATGCTATAAATTTGGTTTCTTCCATCTTTTTAGCAGCTTGGAAAGTGGTCGTATGTTGCTGCTGTTGTTCTATGAGGATGCTACTAGTAGAAGCATTATGTTGGTGATTGGTGTATGATCCAAGAATCTCCAACTGCAGAGGAGAGTATGGAGAGTTGGGTGGTGCCGTGGAAGCACTTAAAGCTCCCACGGTGAAGTTGCTAGCCGCTGTAGAGAACAACGATTCAGACACTGAAACAAAACAAAAACAAACAATTAGGTAGAAGTTTATCTAGAAATAAATTTGGAGTCGTGTAAAGACAATCAAACAAAGGTGTGATGTTTAAACCTAGTAGGTACCTACATATAAAGTGGAATGCGTGAACAATAAGATCACAAATGTGTAAAATTAAAACTCCTAATTTTGTAAAAACCATATTAGGAAGAAAACTATGAATTAATGTAGTGTAGGTATGGGTACGTTAGTTTGTTTGGGGGACTCAGCTGTTTTCACCCCAGTGGACGCCCGCAGGGAACGAGGGTGGATCGATACACGCACCCCCAACCCTGCACAATATTCATCTGTAGATGCTACAAAGTAGACAGACATACACACTATGTATCTACAATACTTGCAAGTGACGAGGGGAAGCAAATACACACATCAGATGATACCAAATCTAATTCTGACACAAGGAGACCATGACAAGTGTCGCCTTGGGCTAACAGCCATGAGGCGATGAAGATTGCAAGCTTCCATATAACGAGGGAAAATCCTAATATTCATGCCCATTACACATGCGACGTCAGTAGACACGCTTACATTAACTATGAAATGCACATAACACCATATTGAAACGGTTGTATGCAATGCAAAATGGATTTTCACATTGGTCGAAGCTCCAATAATCCGAGACGTCAGAGGCAAACGCGCCCTAATGATATATGTACATACTTACACACAACTACTTGAAATACGAGCATTTCACAGATTAACTACGCTATAAAATAAATGTACGAAAGGCATAATAAAACTGGCGTATTCACTGTTCGGTCGTTGTTTCAGTAGGACGATCTTTTGATACTTTTTGTTTGATAAAGCAATAGTTTGGAGAAATGAAGGAAATGAATAATTTATTAATTTTCTTCGTACTGAATGCAGTCATTCATACATTTATTAAATAGGCAGCAATAATTAATATATACTATTCTGCTATCGAAAGCAGATGGATGAAAATAGGATTTAACAACAGAAACAAGCAGAGAATAGCCATGCTGAATAATATAACGGCTAATTAAACATAACTAGCTGATGATCATATGAGTATTAAATGTCATTTACACTGTATGATTTCAGTCAAATATTCTATTCTATTGAATTATTATAACAAACTGGAGACTTCGCTATTTCTTGTTATATTGGAATATTGTCGCTATAAAAATGTTCATCTAAAAATACACCGGTCGTATTTTGTATTAGCTGACGAAGTTAATCTAACGAAAGAATACGTATAACTACAGTCTTCTGAGTCACCGATAGAAGTGTACAAAAATAAGAAAACTTCACACATGTCTACTTATGACAAAAATATTTTTGGCTTCTACAAAAATGTGTTGGAAATTTCCGTAATTTATGAAAGTCATACTATCACCACGTAGTTTGTAAAGGATTTTTTTTTATGGTCACTTTCTGAGGGTCATCATTCGCGTCGAATTGCATTATTAGGTACACTTTAATAATTCAATTAGCTTACCATACAAGACAAATAATTGTTAATACTATCGGAAATGAAATATGAACTGCCAAGCCCTGCAAGTATTTTAATTTAATACTCTATCGATATGGTATTAGGCTGAAAAAAATGAGGTCGTCTGCTGAAGAAAGTAGATATAGTGTAGTATCCAAATGGGTATATTAGTTTCCATAGATATAATTCCTGCTTAAATATTAACATGAGTATGTGTACTAACAAGTAGAAAACATCTTATTACAATTAATAAGTATACGAGGTGATGTTTGATCTACGAGAGACACGACAAAAAAGCAGGAAGGATAAAACATGTTTCTTGGCAATTCAAGCATGAGATACACTGACATTATAAATCCCAACCGGACGCCACTCTGGAATGATAAAATGTTCCAGGATGCTTGTTGAGGATGTTGAGGCATAGATGCTTAGGAAAAATAATAAAAGTTGAACAAGATGATAGGATACGTATTCAAAATGAAACACATCCGCATACATGTGATTGCAAATTAAAGCACTAAACATTAAAATTCTAAACAAAACAAAAGTGAAATAGATACGGAGGTTCTCAGAGGTCAAACTTGTCGTAATTAAATAAATTAACGAATACAAAGTAGGACATACTGAAATCGGCAGTTTGGTATGTGACCTGCTAAGAACGAAATAAAATTTAAATCGAGGCATAAATCCAATAAAACTGTATTAGCACATATGCAGAAATCCAACTGTGAATTCGTGGTCCAGTCACAATGGTTGACATGACAAAACAACGAAGTCTGCATTGACAAATAACGTAAGATACCTAAAGTAACTAGGTACCTCCTAAATTATGTAGAACTAGTAACAAAACTAACACAAGGCAAACAAACACCACAGAGCAAATATACCTATCGCATTAATTGTAAAGTGTACGCAATACAAGTACACAAACTCTGTGCTAGAGCAAAATTTCAAGATACGCAGCCCATCGTTGGAGCAAATAAATTTGCAAACCGAATTCGTTTTTTATTCCCTTTTTCCGCCTGAAACTACAGGCGGAAAACCCATCGTCACTGGTTACCGCCGTATCGCCTCCTTTATTGTATTAGGAGTGCAGACTTGATCAAGAGGTGTTGCGATCTCGTAGAGTCGATTCAAGAGGCGGGATTTCATGGCATGTGTATGGTAAAATGGAATGGGCTTACACACTACCAATGTGGTGATGTGCTCTTCGCCGACAAGGTGTCGTTTGTTTGACCGAGTGTACACGATTTCGCTATATCGGTATTCCGTACGGGCGAAAACGATTTGAAGTCCCTCCTATTTGATTAGGAGAACAGAAGTTAAAAGAGTAATTTGATAACCGAAAGGTAAAGTATCCCGCCGGGATTTATTTTATCGGAATATCGGTAAAATGATAAGGGAAGGCCATGGGTGGAAAGATAAAAAACGAAGCAATAGTAATAAACACGCATGACACAATAACTAAAACAGCTCTTTTGGGTACTGGAGGATATTTTTTAAGTTAAATTGATCTTACTTTGGCAAAATGCACTAGCACTATGAAACTAGCCATTTTGTTGTTAATGCCAATTTCATGCTGTGCTGTCTAATCTGTAATCTAAAGGCGAAGATACACACGAGAGATTTTGGCCTCCCGGATACCAAAATGACAAGTCTCTTGTGTGTAAACACATCGGAGACGCGAGATATCTCTCGATACCGCGCGCCTCCTGAGACGGTCTGCGCATGCAAGTCTCGCGTCGTGTATTTTACATATTTTCGTCTCAGGGGACGCGTCTCCGGTCTTTTGACATGTTCAATTTTAATCTGAGGTCTCTTGGAGATGTTTGCAACTGAATTGGATTGGCGCGCGTGGGCACGTGGTTTTTGTATTGATATATAATTTAAACATTCCTGCGATTGTGACGATATTAGTACATTGTTAATAATAAAATTGTTAGTTGATTATAATTATAATATTATTTTTAAATAATGGCGGATTAATAACAGAGTTGCATTTGCATTTGAAATATGAATACAGTTGTGAAAAATACATTAACATTACGTGTTTTGTTATTCCCTTCATGTCCTACAACATTTATAGCAAACTATGTAGTTATCATTTCACCATTTAATATTCATCGAAGAAACATAAGGAGGAAACAAAATTTCGCTACTCACAACGGTTTCGGGTATGTAGTGCATACCGATACTTGCTTTGGCTTATGTCACTGATGTCATAGGAATGGTGTACATTAAAAGAAGGTCTAATTAAGTAACTAACGCAGAAAAGGAAATATACACATACGCATGTAAGTAAAGTACCGACCGACATATGTACATTACTGAATCGATAAATAATTTCAAAGCGGTATATAATTATATTTTTTTAATCACAATACTCGTAAATACATGACACTAGAGTATGTACACAAAACCAAACGCCATTATGGCGCCAAAAATACTAATAGAATGAATGCAGCAACAGACCAAAGTCTCGCGTCTCGAGATAGTCCCGTGTATTTTAGAATTTGATGACAGGAGGCGATTGTCGGCCATTTTTACTAGAGATGCCGTCTCTAGAGACGAAAATCTCCCGTCGTGTATTTCACTGAAGAGACTGACGCCATTTTGTCAGTGCCTGGAGGCGCGTCTCCTGAGACCCCGTATATCCACACCTTAAGGAACATAACTCTGAATTTGGGTCTCTAATAGTAGTGAGACGCAAAAATATGGTGAGACCTCATGGGTGCATAGATGGATTTCAAAAAGTTGGTGGTAAAATAAAGATTACTGAATTCGAATGGTCCTACATAAAAAAGAAAAACGTCACATATTCCGTCAATCGTTCGTACGTCAAAGCGGTTTGCGGGCTAACTGGCTGTTCTACCAGGGCGACAGAAACTTGCAAGAGGTAAAATTATTTTAAAACTCACAAGAGGAGGAGGAACAAGAGGAAAGTGTTGAGGTGGCGGGACGGTGCGCGGAGTGGTGAGGTATCACTGAGGGGAGGCGCCTGCGCATCAGCCGTCCCACTCGCACGCTCCAAGGTCAACTAGTCACGCACACACATATAAACAAGATAAGCCCTTCTCTACAGTAATACGTCTCATTGTAATAATGTTAGTTCTAGTAGAACTTACTGCACTGTACTGTACGAGTATAGTGTACACAGTACAGTGTACAGTACATACGACAGTAAGTTTGATATTAGACAATGTGTTTACATTCACTTAGTAGGTAGGTACCTAATAAACTAAACACTTCACTAATATAATAACATAGGAGACCCCTATATTATCACTTACATACTTTACTTATCTATCAATGTATATTGAAGAGATAATGCATACTATGTATATGTAGGTAGATATACTAGATACTGAACCAACAATGGACGTCGGAATATAGTGTGCCTCCATCTAATCTAATATTAAATAATAAATTGATAGTTACACATAATTAATCATAATTTGTCACTTTTGTCATCCCATAGCGACACTCTGACCTACAGATAGAATAAAATAGCTGATATAAAGAAATTCTTGTAGATTAAAATTACGTACGTACTCCAAAATACTGTCTGTAAAGTGTGGAGTTATTCTTTATCAAATAATATCCTGCTCGCGTACAACGCAATAGAAATACTATTACTACAAATACTACTACTTTATGAGTGGGGAAAATTTCTGCGTCTCAAATTTCCTTTCATAAATTGCGTTCAATTTTTTCACACGCATCAACTAAATACTATATTCTATTTCACCTCAGTAACTAAACTTATGCCCAATCCCACCAACTTTTACCTAGGAAGGTGAGCCCTAAGAAATTTCCATACAAAAACAGAGATAATATTAAATAAATAAATAAATAAAAACTTTATTGTACATAACTTTACACACAAAGGGCGGATTTATCGCCTGTTGGCGATTTCTGCCAATCAACAATATTGTATTTATTGAATAAAGAACATCTGCCACCAGCACCATCAGAGCCTAATTCCATATGAAATGCAACATACAACTCACCTACGTTAGGTGCCCAAATATCTCCGCCCAGAGTAGGTGAGCTGCATGTTGCATTTCATATGGAATTAGGCTGTGGTTTAGCTGGAAGCTGATGTTCTTTATTCAATTATCTCTGCATTGTATGGAAATTTCTTAGGGCTCTGCTTCCTAGGTAAAAGTTGGTGGGATTGGGCATTAGTCTTTGTGAGAAAATCCTCCCGTCAATTCTAATGAATTTGTTCATTATTCGTTTTTGTACAAATGACATGCTAACAAAATAAACTGAATCCAGGTAAGTCAAAATGCAGTGAAAATGAAACCACTAGGTGACTATAGGTACACTGACAAATTGCACTTCATTAGCCGTCTCATTATCATTAAGAAGAAGAAGAAGAAGGGTTTTCAAGCACGAAGCAGGTATAGACTCGACTCAACAGATGGTAGGTAAGTACTTAATCATTTGTTCAAGAAATGTTAAATCCAGTGCAACCTGAACCAAATGATGGGTTACTTGGCTATGTCTGAGGTCACTCTGATGTAGACACTAAGTATTTTTTTTCATTTAAGGTTTTGATTGATTGTCGCATCACTGGCTTAATGCGATCACTTTACACTTAGATACCAAAGTTTTCCTGCAAATTCTTCTCAGACACATCCCTTCTCATCCTTCTTGGGCCAAGTCCAAGTTTGGACTTTTTACAGTTAGATCAGGGCGTTAGAATGTTAGATGATGATAAGGAAGGGGAGTTGAGAATCCTTCTAACGTTCCTGTGTTTTCAAGAGCTGAAATAAGAATGTATTACCTGGTGCTTTTGGTTTGGTTATTTTAAAGATTTAGAGAAAATGCAAATGAAGTTACCTTTATGATAAGCATGGGTCGGAGCCGCGGCTGATGTGGTGGTGATGGAAGCGACTGTTGGTGCGCTGCGGTGGGCGGCAGGCGGTGCGGAGGGGTACAGCGGATAGACGCCATACCGCCCACCTCCTGAAACATTACACACTATATTAGAATCACACAAATATACAACACATACTTTTACTAAATTTTCCAAAAAATAAATACTGTAATTCAATAACATCTGCGTAATCCTGTAGGTAACTGATGGTAAGTTACCTAGTATAAATATCTACTAACTAGATACTAGATGGGTCGCAGTGACGAAGAGTGGGTTTCTGTAGCAGGGAAGTCAATACTAACATTTTTTATCTCATTATGTCAGATTAAACCTATTAATTTATTATCCTACATTAAAAGGTAACTAAATGAAAATTGTATTCTTAGGACCCATCGTCACTGACTTATAGGTAGATACAAAATTGCCAGAATCGACAAATTTTTACTGTCAGAAAAACATTCGCTTACGTCGAGGGCGAGTTTAAACCTCCAGTCTCCAGTTAATCCAAAATATGACTGAAAGTTTCACTGATTTTATTATTATTATAACAGGCGTTCAGACAGTTCAAAAGACGTTGCCGGACTATGACGGAGAAGTAGGTTCTCATCTAATCAGCAGAATATTTTAAAGTTAATGTACTCGAATACAAATAGGCGACATAGGTAAGCAATTAATTGTGCCTACAATTTTCTTAATAAATTTTATACAATTCTATGTTTGTTGGTTCATCCACTCATTTATCTGATGACACTGATGACCAATGTCAGATACAGAAGTCAGAACTTATACGATATAAAAAAAAGTATCTAATACTTTAGACTTAGACTTAGGAGTATAGAAGTCTTGAAAACTAAGCATATACAGCTACATATCTACAAAGAGTTATAATATTATATGTATCTAAGTAACTATTTAGTATATTGTATGCGCATAGCCCCGAGGTCGACCACTTGTAAAGTGAGTTTTTACATTTAGTGCTTGAATATGTAGGTATAGTAGGTACTATAGAATTATATAGTGGAGTATCACAGATCACCTGTGTATTGACTATAATCAAAAGTACATACCTTCTAACTTACTGTACTTTTGTAAGTAGGTAAGTAAGTACGCAGTGAAACGTAAGTAAAATTAAAAACAGAATCTCAAAAATATTCACGATTTTTTTTTCAAGCTTATAAATTAACAAAAATTGTAAGTATGTAAGATCTATAAAAATCTATATAAAAAGTGGTCAGGTATAAACAACGAAATTAAAATCTTCCTTATTACAAATTAAATTAAACTCAATTCCTTCTTTATAGTTAAAGAAATAGCAGTTAATTTCACCCTATAGACTTTAACAACATATTATCTGCATGTGTTCACATTAAAAATAAACACTTCTTCTACTGGCACAATTCACCCAACTAGGTGGTGGAATGCCATAAAAATACGAGTTATTGGATTGGGATTAAAACAATTTCGTTCCATAAGACATAAAACTGAAGAAAATCTAAACTTAACGTAAATTGTGGCATTTTACGTTACTTTTATATATGCAATAATAAAAATACCTAACGTAAAAAAACTACAACACACTGACATAATAGCGATGTACCAATAAATTCTAATTAGACGTCTGTGTGGGCGTCCTATAATATTTATCGAGGACAATACGAAATATACACAATAGCGACTTTTTGCACACTTGAGATCAACTCCATACCTACCTTTTTGTTTTCGTATAAAAAAATGAGTTATGTAAAACTAACACAAGATAGATACGATTATGACGATAATATTACTACACAAAATATTAGACACGCTGTAAATTAAGCAAACTTTCGTAATAAAAAAGTAAGCAAATAAAAGCCTAAATAATGTCTACTCGTTAAACTTATGTTATGATGATGCTAGGAAAACATTTTACGCAACTACTTGATGAAGTTTAATGAGGTGATTGATGCAATGAAGAGTTACAGTCACTGGACAGTTAGGAAATAAGGAAGAAAATCTTTTGATGCTGACACTATTCACTACAAATTATAATCTATAAGTTGATAACAGAAGCGGAGTTAATTACAAACGATGAAATCGAACCAAATATAATGGTTCTAATGCAATCTAATAAAGTCCAGAAACTGTAATATGAAAGCACAGTACACTCCTAATGAGTGGCAGAAGCATACGAATTGTTGATTAATCTAAAAAGAAAAGGGCATCTCGTCATTTGATTTCCATACAACAGTCAAACCTCCATATTGGAATGTAAGGAATAAGTAGTAATATTATAGTAGTTTAGTAGGTTGCCTGCCTGCTGCTATCAGTTCCACCAGCTGTCCCTTCAATCAGGTTTATCTTATCGATTCTTTACATTTTATGACAGCTTATCTGCAGGACATGACTGAGCGAGATACTACAATATTTAGGTACAGCTTGACATTTAATATTACGCAGATGTTTCTCTTCATGTGGTTTTAGAAGACTAAGTAGGTGTAGTCTTAATGCAACAAACTTACGATTGGTGAACAGGTGGATAATTTTTATACATATTTTATCAAATAAAATACTGAAGGTATGGAACGTCAAATGCGAGATGCTTCTATAGAAAGTGCTAAATAACAATATGTAATTGTTGGGATTGTCACTAATCAGCTGATGAGTTAGCAGACTGACCGTGTTGGGGGGCGGAAGCGGGGGCAGGGGGTGAGCTCGGGGGAGATGGTTGAGGGGGCCACGGCGCTTTGCCCTGCCTGGCCCCACCACCTGAAACACAAAAGCACATCACACATACATACATGTGAACCACCTTTATACCTCGTAATAGTACTTACTAAATTAAACGAATTTTCACATTTTTTAAAGAAGCCAATATGAAATTTAAAAAAATAATGAGGGTGATAAAAAGTATGATGATAGCTCTTTGCGGAAACTAAAGGTTGTGTTTGCTGCGAAAAATTATCGATATGAAAGGCGTGTAAAAATGACAGTGACAAATACAAAACTTGCATATTTATAAAGATGAATAATACTTTGCAGTCAAGAAATGAAACAATAAAAGATATTGCATCAAATACTAACTAAACAGTTTGCAAGTCTGGTAATTCTACGAAGGATTTCCAAGAATGAACAATAAAATGCAAGTGTTACGTGTTTAATTTTTATTCTCTCACCACCAATCAAAAAGTTTGACGCTTTGAAGATTTACTGACGTTATAAAAAATATCAATTTGTGGAAGCAATAAAGTCCTCGGTCATAATTCCCAATAACATAACAATACACTTCAACCAGTAAGGAATGGTTTCAAGAAGACGATCACCTAACGTGGAAACATTAAATATCAAATTATTGCTCTACTCGTGGTTCGTCTTATTAAAGACACTAAAGATTCATTCTGAAATCGAGTTGTTAAAAAACCACCA
This sequence comes from Ceraclea dissimilis, assembly GCA_963576895.1. Taxonomy (NCBI): domain Eukaryota; kingdom Metazoa; phylum Arthropoda; class Insecta; order Trichoptera; family Leptoceridae; genus Ceraclea; species Ceraclea dissimilis. The sequence continues at coordinate 5,161,089 of OY756361.1, forward strand.
GAAATAAATAAAATAACACTAAAAATTTGTGATGAATCCTGCATATTATGTTTGAGTCTATATAATCACCAACTCGTATGTACTATAGTTGAATTATGTACGTACTAACCATTAGAAACTTAGCTATGCTTCCGCTAGATATAACACTGAGATAAATCTGAGACTCGACCGGCCAGCAAATCCTAAAACCAGATTCCCAATACCAATAATACTTTTATAGTCTACGCTAGAACTGCCTTCAAATTCCATGCGATATCCACTGGTTAGAAATGTTATTCTAGAGATTAATTTTTCAAATAAGATGATAATCTTTTTAGTAAATAATACTTAATCGCAACTTTGCAACCCTGGTTTAAAATGTCAGTTATGATTGAAAGGCGATAAACAGCAGCTAATAAAGTTGATTAGTGAAGTTGAGCTACGAGTAGGGCTGCCACCTTTGTAAGTGCGTAGACCCGGAGATTCGGAAAAAACGAATTTGTGACCATAGTTTTTTTGGTCCACACCATAATTCCAAACCCGGAGATTTACTATGCTGACCCGGAGACCCAGTTTTTCTATGGGGGGGACCGGGACCCCGAGTATTTTCCTTTTTTTTTTTTTTTTGGTCCACACCATTATTCCAAACCCGGAGATTTACTATGCTGACCCGGAGATCCAGTTTTTCTATGGGGGGGACCGGGACCCCGAGTATTTTCGTTTTTTTTTTAGTCCTGACAAAAATTTCAGACCCGGAGATACACTATGCTAACCCGGAGCCCGGAGAACACCACTCAAACCCGTAGACTCCGGGTCAAACCCGGAGAGGTGGCAGCCCTAGCTACGAGTAAGTACAGTATGTAGGTATCATATAATATATCGGGTTCTTTTACTAAATAGAGCTAACAATAGTTAGATATAAACTTAGCAAATAATAAGATACGTACCTACAGACTAAAGGTACATTGACAGAATGGAGAAGTTAAAGGTTTATTGAAGTGTAAAAGATTAATGAAATAACTCGCCAACTTCGTAAAATTAAATCCCATTTACTTTAGCGCTAATACACTGGAAGGGAGAAAAAAAGGAAAAATAAAGAGAATAAGTTCTATTTTGCTATTTTTCACCAATTCTTCTAATAGACATCAATTTAAAGAATCATCTCAGAGTTTTCATAGAAAAGTCTATGAATTCTGCTTGAACTTGTTTAATAATAAAAATAAATGACAACAATTTTTGGGCTTTTTGTAACATTATCCGTGATAACTGATAAGGACTCATTTGAAACATTTTGGAATTGAAAAAATCAAGTGACAAAGAAACGACCGGCCGCGGCCCTTGAATTGGAACAACAAAATAATGTGTCAGTAAAGAAATGATAATGATGAGTTTATAACTTTATACAAGTTCTCACAGTTTATCCTATGTTAAGTAGCAAATCTATTTAATACTAAAAATGTAGAATTGTAATTATAGAACCTGTGTGGTGCAAAATAGAATTCGTTTATTTTCCGGAAGAGTGGTTTGGCAAATCATCCAGGTGAACGATCACACAGAGAAATGGAATGAAACCAAAATACGAAATATGAAGAGGGATTACGGAACGGGGAGTAAATGTGATTTCAAAATGTAAATCACTGCTAATTTTTAGATTTACTGATTTTAATGATAGTACCTAAATAAAAATGCAGCTAAACACGTTCAATCGGGCTTACTCTGCCATTGTACGGTGTTGTTACTGTTGTTGTTTCACCAACCATTTTGTTCAGATACAAATCAATCAGTCGATGATTCTATAGTGGCCTGTAACTTGTCGCAAACTTCTTTTGATTTGTGAAAAGACCAACATTCAATTGGATCGGCCACAAATTTTAGTAAGCTACACAGGCCAATTCAAACGCTATATCCTTTTGATTTTAGTATCGCTTGTCGAAGTCTGGCAAGCGTGTGGAACCGGCATATAAGTCCGTCACACCGACCTTTCAACTAGATTCAACGTTAGACGTAATGTAGTTCTGGACAATTTACATCCAGGCCTGCATTGAACTAAGCCACACCTGTTATAATTTTGATTGTCACCAGTCACCACGTATTTATTGATTTTAGTCTTTTTTGCTGTAACAGGTTATTAATTTATCGCATTTAAATGTTTGTAAGCCTAACGATTCCAAGTCTCTTAAATGGGGTCTACGGATGATTAGAGAACAATGAACAATTTGGCGAAAGGTTTGATAAGTTTGATTGGATGACCAATGAGGCAGGCATAGACAGACTCGTAAGACACCATAAGATTAATTTCATAGAATCAGAACGAATCACGCATTGGGTTATTGCTAAATTTATTTTTTCTAGGGTATGATAATGTTACTGCTATTTTTTTCCCGAGTCTTAGAGAAGTCTGTTAAAATCTGTCACCAACCTTCGGTTCCAGAGATAATATTGTTAAATACCTATGTCCAATTATTCTTTGCTTCCATTGAACTGATAAACCATAGAGATTAATAACTTGTGGTGTTTTTTATATATTGTTTTACGATGGGTTAAGATACCGTGATAAGATATAGAAACCAGTTTAATAATACATGAACGACGTTATAGCAACAAAAAATGGTTCCAAGTTTATGGTGTAAGAATCGCCACAGATTCGGAATGAAACACAACTCATCAATGCGTGATTTATTTCTTTTTTTAAAATATACCTATACCAACTGAAGGTCCGTCGGTGTTCCAACCTCGGTGTAAAATGGACCTCTCAGGAAAAATGTACTTGGGTTCTTCTCGGAAGTTTTTCAAGATGAATATCTGCTCCCGGTACTAGTAAGATTTCAAGGAAATAGCTAGTTTGTATATTTCCTACTGCATTAAGTTTGATTTAATTGCGTGGACTGTGATCCTTAGGAAAAAATTCTAATGAAAACCTGTGATGAATTTGACAACACTTTTTTTCGAATAAAATATAAAACATAGATTAATTAAAATTGCACGTAGTGATAGAATTTAATAATATCAAGGGCATAAACACGACACTTTTTTGACCCTAGCAAAATTATCAATGATCATTAATTTTAAAAAATATATTTGTTCATAAAACATGCGAAGTTATACCTACGAGAATGCCTTGTTATTGATTTAAGTTATGTACAGAAATAAAATAAGTGTATTCTTGTATTATTAAGACTCAGGTATGCATGATACTATCTACTCGTATGTCAACATTGTCAACAAACAATGTCCCAGTAAGTAGTTTCGAATATTCCTTCACTGGTGTCCTCTTCAAGTAGGAGAATAGAATAATGAATGTCAAATTTATTCAAAAACACGTGGGCTTTTGTCAACACAAGAAATACTTTCATACATAACGTTGTAGAGATAATGCATCACTAACTCACACGAGTAAAAAGAGAGACAAAACTCAAAACAGATAATGTAAAAGAAACGGACAAATCTCAAAACAAATGCAAAGAAAAAGCGGATAAAATTCGATACGACTATGAATTAAAACGTACCTAAAAAACTCAAAAGTCAAAATGGATAAAACTCAAACCAGGTACAAGTCAAAATGGATAAAACTCAAAGCAGGCACAAGTCAAAATTGATAAAATTCAAAAGATAAACGTACTAGTATAAGACAAAGTCAAAATAAAATAGACATAGTAATTATTGTGAAAAGTATGAACGTAGAGATAAATAAAAACATCGTAGACGTAAGGAACTTAGGTTGCAATATTTATTCGTACTAAATGGGTTGGCTGGCAGAAATTGCCATTTGGCAATAAGCCCGCCCTTTGTATGTTTCTATACAATAAAGATTATTTTATTTTATTTTATTAAAATAGTGACCTGTATTAATACCGCTGTCTTTTTACCGGAACGATGTCGTCAAGAGTTTTCTATAGTTTTCAATGTTGTGTTGGTGTAATACAGTGCGGTATGCGGTGTAAGTAGAAGCCTACCAAGGAATGTTTCCTGTGATAACATTCCTGATGTATAAAGGAGATGCAATATGCATATTAATACTCACTTACTTACTATACATGCCTACATAGTTTACACACTTACCTACGTACTCGTATACATATGTTACATAATATAGAGAAGCGGAGGATTAAACTATAGTAGCACTTGTGGCGAGTGCCACGGGTCTCGCGTTTTTGGGGGCCACGCGCCCAGGCAAAAATTAAAACACAATTTCAACTATCAAGCTAAATGTGGCGAGTAGCGAAGTAGGTAAATTTATCATTAAATCATAAAAAAATGTCTCCTCGGCTCTAGTTATCCATCTTATTGTGAATGGACATTTTGTACAGGCACTAAAGCAATTTTTTAATATGCGATAATTAAACTAATTCTACATCACTACCTCTTTTATGCAGGATACGTAGATATCTCTTAAAATCTTTTTGCTACAAGATGTACCTATAAGAACGCCTTATCTCTAAACACACTCCTTCCCTCCGTCACATTCGTACAATTTTTAATACACGCACTTGGCTTTGTTTTTCGCAAAAAGGCGTCCATCCTTGAGGTTTATTTCAACATGTCCAGATTCGTCTTAATTTTCCTCTGCCAACTCTGTCCTTTCGCAACAACTCATCTTTGTCCTTTAGTGCCAACTGGGGAGAATCACAAATTCTTACAATACGTCTTTATCGCGTCCATCAATAAATAAATATCTAACATTTTTTATGCCCGCTATAAAATTCATCGTACTCTGCGATATTCCTAGTAACACTAAGCAATGTAATGTTTCCGTTTGATACTCGTACAAAGTATCAGCAAACTCTGAATAGCTCAATATACATTCTATCGAGTATACATTGAAGCGGTCATTAAATAATTTATAACAAAACAGCACAATAAAAAATGTTTACTTAATTTAAGACAAGTGGAACGTGGACCTCATAAAGATAGCTAACAGTCAATCAATGGATACGCTAATATGCGATCATAAGAAGCTGTGTGACAAAGATACAAGATTCAATACATTTCATATCATTATCATAATAAGCTGGTCACATCATAGGAACTACGGATGATAGATGGACCAAGCGAACCCTAGAATGGCGACCGAGAATCGGCTACAAAAATCCAGGCAGACCACCGGCGAGATGGCATAGAATGGCGATGGGCAGGGAAGTGTGGAAGTCGGAAAGGGAGGCCTATGTTCAGCACTGGACGAGGGAAGGGTGACGATGATGATGATCATAAGAGAAAAAGATTAATCTCATATTGATAGAGCAGACAAACACGATGCTACATACAGTACAAAATTCCCAGCAGGATAGGTGTTCCAATACTAACGAATCAATTTAAAAAACCAGCATAAAATCACTATAGTCCACTTCACTACAAAACAACGTACCGTACCTATACACTTGCGCAATAAAATATTTCTGAGGATTCCCTTTTTTGTGCAACCATAACAGAAGACATTATTCATTCATTACAAGCTGATTCTATCAAGTTTTCGATACAAATAGCGGCATTTGGTATGTATACCCTCTAAGTTTTTGATAACGGACTAGAAGACTCTCTTTAACTGTATACCGCTCCTGAGACAAGGAGATGAGAACATGAGCATAAAACCGCTCTGGCTATCAGAAACTTGGGGAAAAAGGGCCAAATTAATGACCCATTAGGAATTATTAACGACTACTTTACAGATTAGGTATGTCGTTAAGGGCTTGGTACCAAGAATGACGGCATTAAGGTTCAAAATCGTGTGAACAATCGCATGATAAAATGGTAAAAATAGCATTTTTTCCATTTGTTGGGGGTTAATTTTGCGTCTATAAAAAACTTTTACGGTTATTGCATATTATCAGTACAAAAAAAACACTACTATAAAAACGAGTTTCCGTCTTTCGGAAAAAAGATCAGAGATGTTTTTCAAAAAAATTTTTGAGTAATCTATACTAACACGATACTTATAAAAAAATCTTTTACGGTTATTCCCCAGATAAATGTTCAATGCATCTGCCCTATTTTGTTCCAAAACATATTTAGTTATGGTTGTCGAGATATAAGGTCTCCCGTTTTTAGAAATTTTTGAAATGTCGGTATGCATACTCTTAAATAGGTATAAAACAATGTTGAAGTGGGGATATATTATGTATGTATGAAAATATTTTACGATTTCCCAGAAGCGTGACGTCACAATCATTCATTATTTGATAAGCTTAACACATTGACATTACATTATTATTTATACCAAACATAATTAAGTAAATGAATACATACTATAATATAGTGAATATTGCAGCCGTTATAAGGTGATGACACAAGTGCGTCGTTCTTTATAATAGTTATAACTCGAGTATATTTTCTGTATATTTAGTATAAGTAGCTAGTTACCTATAATCATGGGCGTCGTCAGGGGGGCAGCTGCCCCCCCCCTTAGGGACTGGAATAGGTATATAATATTAAATAAAACCTCACAAAAAATCACACTATTACAGCATATTTTCTCACCGTGTCATAAATTTTGTACAATTAGTAAAAAAAATCCATCAAAATACAATTGTTTTACAAAAAATAGCCTGCGGCGCTATTTTTTATAGGAAACATTTTTCGTACATAATATTGTGCAAATAATTAAATAACATCAAAGAAGCATGAGCAACATCTCCATACAAACGAAATGAAAATGTTACGATGGGCAGGCAACGTGACACGCCTGGATAAAATCCGCAATGAGTACGCCAGAGGATCGTTTAAGGTAGCCTCGATAACAGAAAAGCTGAGGGAGGGCAGACTGAGATGGTACGGACACGTCATGCGTAGAGAGGAGAGTTATTCCGTGAAGACGGCACTCAGCATCCCCAATGATGAAAAGGAGCTAGCGGCGCAGAGAATCCCAGCAGTGACAACCCAGGACAGGAGATCCTGGCGCCTACGTACGAGGAGGCCAGACCCTGGATGAACCGGGACAGAAGGGCAAGTTAAAGACAAAGAAAGAAGAATATTGTGCAAATAATAATAATTATAATAATTTCATCTACGGGGGTCGTACCAAAAACGTTACACAAAGCAATTAAAGATTTGGATTTGGGCAAAAATATATATAAAGAGTTTCAAAAATCAATAATAATTAGCACATGTTCAATAGTCCGGAAATTTCTAAACAATCATTCATAACCACAAATTTGATAGAAAGCAAGGACTTGGCTTTTGCCCGTCCTTGCTTTCTTATACTACCGGCTTTTTAAAAAGCTGAGATGGGTAGGGTATAATAATAAAAATTACTTTATTTCAGTTTAAGAAACATTACAATTCAATAACATTACAGGTCAAATCACAATTTAATACGATATACCTTCCTTCTAAAGCTATTGCTTGTGTGAATAATTATGTACATTTTCAAATAAACGAAACCACATCACGGCCTTCTTCACCATGTTTAACAAAGTTTAATTTTCGACTGCGGCGTTATTTACGCGTTTTCTATCCTATATTCTTTTTCAAAAATTTTAGCGCCCCCCCCCCCCCCCCTAGTTCCGAGGCTGCCGACGCCCATGGCTATAATATAATATAACACCACATGTAAGTTGACAGGAGTAGTATCAGAAACCATGACGACATCACACTATATAATTATATGTACCAGAATTCTTATAAATAAAGAGGGATCAAACAAGGAATTTAGAAAGAGGGGATTATAATAATATAAAGAACTTAGGGTGGTTTCCGTAGATACAAAGCACGATGGTTTTGATACTGGGAAAACCAAACATAGCATTTTCTGCCCTCGTTTTTCATTCTGAGAATATGAGAAATTGAGAAAGCAATGACTGGAGATCTACCTAAATTATTTTAGGTATTGGAACTGGATTTTTCTGCATTGCGCAGGTGGAAAAACATTACAGATTTTCCTCCAGCGAGAGGTAATATTTTTTTTATCACCATTTGTTATTAGTGAGAAAATCGGATTTTCTACAAGTCGTAGTTGAATAACAAGGATGGAAGGATTGAAATTGGAGAAATTTAAGTTTTAACTGATAGACACATTAAACCAGCGTACGATCAGTCATAAACCTGATGCAAAAGTCCATCCCTCGCTGCATATCTGTTGAGATAACTACTTTTGTAAGTAAGTAACTCTCAAGTAAAAACTATTTTGTGGCAAGTGTAAATTGTCCTGCAAAAATAAAATGAAATGAGTAAAGAATTAGTATTCCTTTCGTGATCTATCTAGTATATGATAAACTGAAGTGAATAAGTTTGTTTGTTGAGGAAAAACACCAACATTAATTTATATATCTATAGATTTATTTATTTATATATCTATAGATTTATTTATTTATATATCTATAGAAATTAATTCAGATTTACTTTCTCTATTTATTCACACTTGCATATTGCTCTTGTATCTATTAGTATTCAGATTCGTATTTTTTTAGTTCATGCATACTTGCGGGTTTTCTTCTTTGTTTTTCTTTTTTTTTGATTTTTTGTGTTTGTTATATTGTAGGTAAAATATGGAATCTTTGTTGGTCTGTTTATAAGTGATATGTTAATTTATGTTATTTGTTGTTGTGACTGTTTGATTCCGTTAAGAAAATAAAATAAATAAATAAAAATAAATAAATTAAATAATTGTCGCTCGTTAGTGGAATTCTTAGTTACTTGGTATAGGTACCACAATGTAGTGAAAACAAAATAGCCGCATTTGATTTCAGACCAAGTTGCGGTCGTTGTAGTGTACCTGTCTATACATTATACATAATATAGACAAAATCTCATTACACAATTGCTCTTTAGTTTTCCGAGAAATATCATGAAAACGTATTTATTGCCGGATGAAAAACAAACTCACCTATTGATTCTGAGAATGCACATTGAATCGCGACACGACGTCGCATGTAACCAAAATCTATCTGTTGACTTCGAATCGCATGGCTCTAAGTCTAAATAGTAAATACTTCCTGTGTTTTTGGCATACTTTTGTAAAGATACGTCATAGAAATAAGTAAAAATAGAATAAATTTTTAATTTCCATCACAAATCAAATGGATGTTCTCAGTAGCAAATTTTGCGTAGTTTAAAGAAAAAAGAGACACATAGTGGGGGACGAGGCGGAGAAGAGGGGGACGACAGCGGCGGAGATTCTGGCACCAACACGTGTCAAGAATGAACAACGCCAGACTCCCATACATCGCTTTGCATGGAGTGCCTGATGGTCAACGCCCGCCAGGAAGACCACCGAAGCGATGGAGATACAGCTGGAGTTCCACATCACAGGAGAACAATATTGTCAATACAGACTCGCTTAGTCTAGATGCAGTTTAAGAAGAAGAAGAAGATTTAAAAAATATAAATACTTACCTAATACATACTTATTTTCATCGATTCGGGAAGTATACAGTATACGTATTAAAACTCTTTAGATAGACTTTGTTTACATGCCACGTCGTCGTGTGTAGAAACAACTGCTTTTGGATTAACACTACAGATTTTTTCATAGAATAATATCAATCATAATGAAGAATTTTCATTTTTTAACCAAGTTCTGTTGCTTTTAATATGTATAATATGAGCAGAATAATGAACATTGAAGGACTCCCACGGGTTTAAGACCCTCCGCATCCCCGGTTAACAGAGGCGCATATAGCGTCCTCTTTACTCGCACTTCTTGAGAAATATTTTTAAGAGGTGGGCTCAGGGCTAGCCAGAAGGGAGCCCCCCGACAAACCCCATCCATAACTTACATTCCTTCAGTGTCCTTGTCCAAGGATGGAAACATATTTAGAATTATTTACAGATACATACAAGTGTACAAAAAAGAAAAAAAAAACAACAGAAATAAAAGCATGTACGGGTATATGTGTACTTATTTGACGGAAGCAAGGAGTGCTTATTAGGATAGGACGGTATAGCGCTCAGTCCACTTTGCTTAACCCGCAAGATCCACAGGGTGAGAGGATAGATAGATAGATCTAATATTTATATTTTAATTATTATTTTATTATGCATCAACATTACGTCGAGAAAAATCAAACCAAATATGTACCTACATTTCCTATATACAAAACACTCTTATAACTTATATTATAATACTCGCACAGTCAAACCTGTTTGATAACAATAAATATAAGTAGGCACCTATATAATAATGCGTACACATTGTTTCTATATACTGACACAATACAGTTACAGAATGTAGTAATAATAATATACTATTGATAAAATATTTACATATACATTGATATAATTATCATACATATTGTTATCTCACATCCAATTTGTGAGTAGGTCTGAAAATATTGTGCTTGAATCAGAGGAAGAACTTTGTTCCCGCAATGCTTCATAGCAGCATTTTTTTTTCATACGTTGGTAACGTGAAATGCTTACGGATGAAAATACATAAACTGTCAAAGGAGAATGCTAAAAAAAACAAATCCCGGTGCAAACGAAATATAACTCAAACGATAGGTAGTGGGTAATTATATACTGCATAGGTGGCAACATCGAAATCAATGGCTAAATGTGTGACATACCTATTCGAAATTAAATCAAACAAATATTTGTAACGGCCGATAGGGAAACCTAATTTTTATTTTCATGATAATAAAGGGATTCGAACAAAACTTCTGAAACCATCCATTTTGCACATCGATTTTCTAACCAACTGACCGACGTACAAAATAATAAAGTACTGAAATCGAAGGAATAAACATAACACAATACATTCACAAAATATTTATTGGTGATTATTTTAACGTTCATTGAGATTCTTTAAACTGTTATCAATAACTGATAAGCCTGGGTGGGTGTATTATACAGATTTCCCTATATTTGTATTCAATCTGTTAATCTTAACGACAAAATAAATAAAAAACTAACGATACTAAACAAAACACAACAAATATCTTAATGACAATGAAATAAATATTAATTTTCATTATCGTAATCTAAACTTTTAGTTTGAGGGCGCTAGAAAAAATACTCCAAAAGCACACGATTTTTTTTATATACATAAAAGGATCTGGGCTTGCATACACAAAGACCCAAATACTTTCCTGCACACCTTGCACTAGGCTAAAAGACTGTATCGCAAAGTGTGGAATACATCGCCAGTGACGGGGTTTGAACCTGGCACCTCCCGCTCGGGAGACTGCCGCCTCAACCAACTGCGCCGACCATGTTCTCTGTTACAACATAAGCCTTTAAAGGTAGGTCAAGTTCTGATCTCGCTGCGCTGAAGACATCTGGGACATGGAACTGGAAGGTCTGCCCAGAAATAAGAGGACTACAATAAATCTTTCGGATGAACAATTCTGTGCGTGCATCACAAGAAAAAAATGGAAGACCATGAGGTACCGTAGGCAAATTTTACAAACGAACGCTACACCTATGTAAATACATACCTAGAAAGGTAGGTACCTACGCCAGTGTGAATATTTATAAGCAGTCTCACACATACATATATTTGGTATATTTTTTAGGTAGGCGTTATCATTAAACATACATAACAATTTCATTCATTCATCTTGCTTAGAAAATGTGTTATAAAACTGATAATGAAAATGTATATCGTATCTAACCAACAGTATGTTTGATTGTTGTTATAGCAAGTAGTATACATACTTAGGTATTCTTTTAACACTACATACATAACACAATCAGATAAAATTTATAATCGTATCCGTTAAAAACAATGTCTGTCTATCTACTACTGGAAATAATAACTGTAAGCAGCTCCTGCGAAAATCTTTTGTTACTACCATATACTGCATTGTATCTTGTAAAAACTAATCGTATCTACCGTGGATTAGGTTAGGAGTCACAGACAAAATGGAGCACACGGTTGGCGCAGTCGGTTGGATCAGGGAGTACCGGGTTCGAATCTTGGTGCTGATGAGTATAAGCCAAATTGCAGACACAGTATGTAACGACGCAAAGCTTCTAATTAAAATTAATTTTCATAATTACTTCGTTGTCTAGTAAATTGTTTTTCGATCAGTTAAAAGTGAGTGTGTCTGCAAATTTATTTTCGTCAGAAAGAGAATATTTCACACATGAAAAAAGTTAGATTTAACAGACATCACCCAAAACAATAAGCCACCACACACAGTGACTTTTGATATCCCTAGAGAACAACGTTATGATTAACAGGAGTGAATAATAATTATCATAATACGAGATATCTATCTCTTTATAGCGGTATACTAGTCTAATAGAAAACAACAATTATGTACTACAAGAAACCCACAAAAAATAAGGAAGCATGATAGAAATAGAAAAACTTACAATAATATTACTCAGTCTAGTGATATACATACATTACATAGTCATGTGAATTCTCAATGATTCACCCTGCGATGAAACATAAAGTAAGTTGTAGTTATAACAAAGTGAACAGGATATAATATCAAACTCCTTGAACTGTCAATAACTCTATAGTTTTAATTTCAGCGAAAAAAATCTCCCCTTTTTCAGGATTGAAAGAAATTTCCCTCGCACACTACTATAGTGTATCTCTTTTATTCTCATTCGAGAGAATTAAAGGGAAAAGAGAGAGACAGAGAAATCGGCAATGAGGAAGGTGAAGAATGGGTAGAGATCGTCTATGTGGAAACTCGTAAAGGGAAATTCTTAACTAGTCTTTGTAAGCCATGTTACAGTGATTTATGATTTTGGTTTTCAATCGCCCTCCTCCTTAATTTGTCACATACACACTATTGACTATACTTAACCACGTAAATACTTCAAGTGAAAACGCTTTCACTCGCAGCTAAGGGTGTTTTATAATTTTGTTAAAAATAGGCAACTGATTAAAATTTGACACTGGCTCTGTAGAGTAACAAACTGTTTGAACGTGTAATAATTAAGATTTTCAATTATAACATCTAAGGAATGGGTTGGAATCAAAAGCTTTTGTAAATACCCTGATAATCGTTCTCCTAATAGTTTATTGAAAATCTTTAATTTAAATGCCACTATTTCAAGAGAAATTATTCATAGTACTTACAACATAATCTTTGGACGTAATTGCACATAATACTAAACCGCTTTTGAACTTTCACTTGCAATTCGATTCGTTATGGAAATGTCCAATAGATAATTGATAGCCGTAATTAATATATTTTCCTTGAGAAACAAGATTATGATAAAACACTAGTTGCAAGTCATGAGGTCATAAATCAAAAAGGAATAGTGATACTCTCTCAGGGCTGGTTGGGTTAGAAGACGTTATGATTGTATGTGAATGGAGTGAGTCGGGGAGGTTAGTGTGTAGTGTGTACCTCCCTAATAATAATAATCCCACTGCCACCCAATCTTTAGTGAACGTATAGAAGCGGCGGCGTGTTGCCAGGAGACAGGCAAGAAGTGCTCCTACACCAGTACAGTGGTACCTGCACTACCTGCTTCCTCATGCCGGGGTGGCAGACAGACGAGGGCGAGGGGTTACGACGGGAGAGGGAGAGAGGGTCTTACCACGTGGCTGTGAAATAAAAATATACACAAAAATAATAATATTATCAACGTCACCTGTTTTACTTTATTATGGTTTGTTCTGAACATTTTTATATAACAATTTATAGGAATTTTATTGTTTTAAAAATGAAAGAACAACGTGATGCCTTTTTGTTTCGAAAGGTACGAGTAGACAAATGAAAAAGGAAACAAAAACGAAAAGTTACAAATTGTGGAAACAAAAGGAAAAATTTATAAATTTACATAATTTTTGTTAACCAATTTACGCTTTGTTTTTCTCAATAATTGGTTGAAGTTAGTTTCGAATTTGCTTTAGAAATGGCATTTTGATAATTCACAACGGCATAGCAACAACGCCCATACCAGTTACTTACAGTAAGCAAATAAAAGTATAGCGTTTCAGAAATAAAGAACAAAGTATATGTCATGAAAGCCCAACAACTTCAATCTAAACATGATTATGTGAATCCAAGACTGTTGTTGTTGCTGTCAAGATACATTACAAAAGTACCCAGCAGAGTTTCTAAAAACCAGTAATCAAAGGCAGCGGACTCTAGTGAAAGGTTCGGAAGTTCGTGATTACATATTAGATTTTTTTTTAAAAAAGATACCTTAGATAGATTTTAACGTAATTATATGAATCTTATAATAAATATGTTGGATATTTTTTGCAATGTCGTGTTTCCCTGCAATATATTATTATTTTAATATTATGAATATTATTATTATGTATAAATATAGAATCGTGCAAACGAGTTTTGATAAGAGGGCTCTGTGGGCGTAGCCTCAACTACAACAGTTCCGCCTCTCGCCTCTAATTCTTCTTCTATACATTATGACGCCATTTATTCTCTATTTAATATATTTTGGCGTACTGCACTATGATTTTTTTTGTATTTCTCGACAGCTTTCTTCGTCTGGTTTAACTCACTAGACCGACTTCTCACGCAACGTCACATAAAATGAACGTTAAAAAATTCCTTTGGCAGGCCGCAGGCATAGGTAGATTTCAAGTGATTTATTAATTTTAAGAGTACATCTGTACATATAATAAAAACAATCACAATATTATCAGCAAATAAACCAGCGAAGCGATGAAGTAGTATGGATGTAGTTTATTCTTTGATTATCGAAGTACCGTATGACGAAAAAATATTTGATTAAGTACTTCAATAATCAAAGGAAGTACCTAATCCAATAATCAAATTATTTGCATTCCACATATAATATGGATTGGTACCGGTACCTAAGCACTAGAAATTTGAAAAAAGATGTGAGTTCTACTCGTATCGTGAAGCACTTTTCTAAGACAACAAACACGCTAGTACCTATGCGGTAACTACTTACTAGATCTTTCGATCGATCAGTGTAGTCCGAGGAATTGAGCTAGACAAAATATAACTTTTGATCTGTATTCCTTATTTAATGCCCTTTCATGCGATACCAGACACAGACCCTCACAATCATTGGATCCCCTCAGAATGATTGTTTTTTAATTTAAAGCCTTAAAAAGTGAACCTTCCTCTTAATGGATTTCACCCAATCTCCTATCAGTTCATCTACCCCTTACCAAAAATCTACCACACAAGTTTCACGTTTCTGCGACGCATAGATTGGCCGCAAACGTGCGCACAAGAAAAGGGACATATATATATATGGCTTATATATATAAACTTTTAAACCAAGGTCGGATTCGGGTTCTCCTGGTCCTAATTAGTGATACTGGGTAGAAATTTTTCAATTCTGCGACATCACGGGAGAAACGAATAGGTAGAGTTCCTTATGGAAATCTACCTAAAAGCAAGTGACTTTGTAGATTTGCAATTAACCAGTCGTGGCAGATATCATTAGACAGTTGCTTCTCGCGTTGCGATGCAACAAAGATACTAAATGTTGCAGATGTGGTGAGAAACTAACTACAGTACAAATTATAGCTGTAAGGATTAAGAGTATGCATACTGACATTTCAAAAATTACTAAAAACGGGAGACCTTATATCTCGACAACCGTTACTAAATAATATGCTTTGGAACGAAATGGGGTAGATGCATTGAACATTTATCTAGGAAATAACCGTAAAAGATTTTTTATATCTTGTATAGATTTCCCAAAAAAATTGAAAAACACTTCTGATCTTTTTTCCGAAAGACGGAAACACGTTTCCCGAAAGTCGCGGAGTGATTTTTTTTTTGGACTTATAATATGCTTTAAAATCTAGGGAATGACTGCAAGTTTGATGAACGCAAAAAAGTGGAACTAAAACATATTGGCTTAGTTCTCAATATCAAGTTCTAATAATTTACATACATATTAGATATTCCTAGTATCATTTCACTGTTGTACTTCATTTCGTTATGTGAGATGTCCTAGAACTACCTTCGGTCCGATTTTTAAATCTGTGAACTATGTTTCAAAAATTGAAGCACAACTGGATGGATCGTACTGGAATGTATGGCAGCTGGCAGCAATGAACATTCCAGAGTTCTTCTGTTCACTTTGCAATGAACGCACAAAAAATATTCATCAAATATTTTCTTCCATACTACATATGATAATAATATATCGTATCATATTTTAGGAGTAAAATAAATTGATAGTTAAGTAAATCCATTGTGTACCTTATTAATATACCAATATTTATTATTCTGTTGGGATTACACTATGTATGTACTTATTTAATATTTTGATTGACTAACCAGCGAACACGACACAGTAAAGTTAGGTTTCGTGACCTAACCTATACCAAGTAGTACTAACTCCTTGTATGTCGTGTTCGAGTTTATTTTGGCTCAACTACAAAAGGCATGATGATGTTTTAAATATCAATTCAATACACGACGTACTCAATGAAATATTTACCCAGAAGCCTCAAACTCCACGACTTCTGTTTCAAATAAAGTTTTTATTATAATTCGCCATCACACTTAAAATACTAACATGAAAGCGAATCTCATAAAAGTAGAATAGAATAAAAACTTCAATACATTGATTCCCGATCGCTTATAGGCTGTCCTATTTCCAAACAAGCTTTTGAAGTTTTGTGGCAGTAAAAAAGTAAAGATATTTGTCTTGGCACTAGCGGATCCAGGGGAGGGTCTAGGGGGCTGAAGCCCCCCCCCCCCACAAAACCACGAGTGACAGTACTTTATATACAACAAATCTAGGGGTTTCAGCCCCTTAGCCCCCCCCCAAAACGTTGAGTGACAGTACTTTTTACCATGTGACGACATTCAGCCCCCCCCCCCCCCCCAAAATTGAATCCTGGATCCGCCACTGTGTCTTGGTTTTTTTGTTAGTATTGGATCCTAGAATCCTGAAGTGGAGAGTTGGGACAACAAAAGAGCTGTAGGAAGACCAGCAGATAACCCATGATAGAAGATAGTGGTAAAGTTTAGAAAAGACCTATGTCCAACAGTGGCTAGCAGATAATTGTTAGTAAACCGTAATGATAGCCGTAGGTTTAGGTAGTGGTTGTGATCTATACAATAATATGGGACATATCTCTGTGGATGGTATGGAGAGATTAAAAATAATGATTAATAAATGAAAATTAACGTGAAATGAAACATTTAATGAGATCATCGCAGCGGAATGACGGCCAGTACTACTAACTAGAGTAACTAGCCAACGAAGCCCTGGAGCTAGAGATACTTTTAATAAACGCCATACCTGTACATACTGTACCTACCTATAGATTATACTTAAGTAACAGTAGACGTACACTGTAATTACTAATTGGAAATTATACCTAGTCAATATTAAGAACATTGTAAGTCAAGCTATCTGAAGAGATTGTTTAAATAATTAGATAAACGTCGTGCTTTTGAGAACATACATTTTTGTAGTAGATACTCGAATAAACTTTGTAAGGATGTCATCTTTAAAATTTCGATGATGGTGTTAGTAATTAAATAGGTACGGTACTACCATTCATTTGAATTATTTATTACTAACACCATCAAAGAAATTATAGGTGCTAACACAAACGAAAATTTTGAAGTAAAAATAAATATCTAATGTGGCCGCTACACGCTTGGCAAGCATCGGACCGAGTGGCTGATGTTCATGAGTAAAAAGGCGTGTGGATGTGGCGTTTGTAGTGTTGTGGTTGAGGCATAAGATTGCTGAGTAACAACATAAGGGGTCCCAAAATTATGGGTGACTTCAAATTAGAAATGTCAGATATAATTTTTACTGATTAAAAAGTAAGTACCTCACTATTATTGCACGAAAATAAAATGTAGTTTGTAGTCTCTTTTTCAGGCAAAGCACCCGGTTTTAAGTGATAAATAAACTCTAATAAATGTTGTCTAATATACGAAACTAGAGAACATTACGTCACAGCGTGCAGTAGGTCGAAGTTGAAACAAGTTTTCAAGGAAAATACATGTTGGAAACTCATTTCCAATACGAGGGATTTATCTCTTGCACGTATTGCAAATGAATTTCGAATAAGTCAAGATAAGTTTCAGTTATAGTCACAAATGTACTCGTACCTACCTATACAACTTGTTTCTCTGTTTAAACCGGTTTCGGATAATTCTTTTTACCTCCCTGTAGAGGGGTCCCAGAATATTTACTGCTTACCAGTTTACCGCTAATGGCACTAATATTGTAATTGTATACGTGATATTTACGCTAATAGATACAATACACACATATGTAATGTTAAAACAATGCCATATTTAGCGACCTTTCACGGTTATCGAATTTAAACAAAGTATTTTAAGTTGGTTTATAATAAATTCATATTATTATTCTAAGTGTAGCACATTGTTGCATTTTATTATGCAACGTATTATACTCGTATTCACCTGGCAAGGAATTAGCATATATGTATAATGTTTAAACAGACCTAGGTAATACCTACAGGCAAATTATAATAAACTGAAACGAGGTTTTTTTCATGCGATACTACAAACTACAATAAATAAATTATAGCCGATAGACTGTTGGAAGTTTTTTCGATTTTAATTATGTTTTAGGGCTTGTGTGTGTCCGACGTTTTATCAAAACCTTCCTGTTGCCATAGTCACGGTTTTGAGATAGTCAAAAGGCTTAATGCGATGTATTCCACACTTTGCGATACAGGTTTTTAGCCTAGTGCAAGGTGTGCAGGAAAGTGTTTAGGTTTGTGTATGCAAGCTCAGATTTTTCTATAAAAAAATAGCGTTGACTGAAGTAAATATAAACATTTGATTTTTATAAAGTAACCTAAGTTACATCGCTTGTTCAATCTCCATAGTTAGTTATCAAACACAAATTTCCACTGGATTGTAGAATTTTATATATATTTCATTATTTATTAAACTGATATCTGAAGCGAATATGTTAATACGCATACTATAGAATATAGAATCTGGGTTATGAGACGGAAAAGAAGTAGGAAATAAACCAAATTCTTCCCAGAATACGAATTCTGGAAATCATATTGTATTAGTATTATAATTTATAATATGTATTACTGTACCATATACACATTACACATATCAAGACAATAGTATTATGTTACAAAGACATTCTATAAGTTAAATATTAACAGTTTACGTCCAACGACGTTGATTCTGAATTCAATTAGTAATCACATATATCAGACGTTATCATTAGTTTTCATGTCAACTGACATGACAAACAACGGGTTTTAGCTACCTAATAGAATAATACATCCAAAAAATGCTAGAAATACCTATGTTGCTTCTTAAAATTATGTAAGTATCCCAATCGACTACAGCTTCAGTCATTTACTCGGGGTAAACCGAACAAAAAGTCGCGCCATAATATCCAAAAAGCTTATATGACGAGTTGCGTGAATGTTAAGAAGATAGATATTTAAGAAGTTAGCGTAGGAATAAGGCAGTTTGAAGTCTCTTGCCTACCCAGCAAGGGACACGTAGTAAGTGAATTGAACAGCATTACTGCAACAGCCTACGTTATACCACTTACTATTTATCTTTCAAAACACGTCAATTTTTTGTCTGCAATAAATATGTACATAAGTACATACAAAATCGATAAATGCAAAATTACCGAAGATAGCTTTATGGTTTTTCAATTGTTTTAGAGGGAATCTCAAAGGGCGAAGAAATAGAAGGTATAGTAGTAATGTTAACCAGTCTTTGATTGTTAGGTACGTATTTAGTTTTTTCTCTCAGCGCTATATTTAATACCAACCATATACCAACTACACATTGATACAGGAAGAAACTAGAAATACACACAACAAACGTATTATATTTTATGAGCATATTGCAACCCTAAAACCAGTACAGTAGGCGCCAGACGATTATATCGATCGGTCCATCTTTTAATACATCCATCCACATTACCTCTATTAAAATAATAAGTATATTAAAATGATAAGTCCGCAGATTTTTTTAGTCACCACTAACAGCAGGGATGGGGTCCCATTCTGAAAACGTCCCGAAAATACGTATAATAAAGTACCAGTGAAATATGCCTTTTAGACTAAAAGCTCAGTGCAATTTGATATTTAATCTAGGACTGTATGTGACTGGGACACTAAGCTGCTTTGAATGTCAATTAATACAATTTTCTTATAAGCTAAAATCTTCGTGCGAAACCTTAATTGTATGCTCTCCCAAGTGAGTAGACAAACACTGTAAAAATTAGTGTGTCTGTAACTGTAAGCGCTGTATTTCATGTAAGAGATCTGACATCTGTAGGTCGGGTGGCGATACTTCTTAAGCTAATACTGTCATGAGAACAATTATTTGGACTCTTTTCAGAACTAATTCAATACAACAGTACTACTAAATACTGATACATCTACCAAATATACCTACACTATATAGGTAGGTAATTTACAGAGGTGGGCACCGTTAATCAAAAAGTTAACTTCGTTAATCGATAATCCGTTAACTAAAAATTTAACTTCGTTAATCGATAAAGCGTTACATTTTGAAAAATGTCACGGAAGTTAACGTTAATCCGTTAATGTAAAAAATCGCGGCTAAATGGCATGAAATAGAACTACATAAGTATAACTACTATCACATTTACACTATCGCGATATATCCCAACAAAGCGAAATTTATTTTCCAACTCCCAACACACATACGATTTCACACTACCACACATAACACCATACAACCCTTGGATTATCTAATGCCAGTGCCGCCAGTGGATGATGTCTGTGCAAATAATCAAATATTAACTAACTTAATTAATGAAAGTAAAATGTAACGGAAGTTAAATAGTCCGTTAACAATTTTTGGAGGTGAGAAAAGCGTTAAATCGTTAACCAAAATGTTAACTTCGTTAATTAACGATTAACGGATTAACGCTTTTCTGCCCAGCTCTGGCAATTTATAGTATTGCTAATATTAATGTTGCGTGCTTTAATCTGACACGAATCAAAAGTAAATTTATACTATAAAATACTAACTAAGTATGTAAACTAAACTAAACTAAATAATGGATGAATTTTATTAAGATAAAACTCAAATACTTTCTAATGAATAAATATGACATTACCCATACATACACATAACACATATAGATATACATACGTGTTACATGTATAATGCTGATAATTATATGTATATTGCACTCGATGCATTATGCATATAATATTATTATACAAGATATACTCGAGCCACAGAGAACTGATCTCAGTAGTATTGAGATTCTTGTAGGCACATTATAATCGTATACTAAAAATTATCAAGATATTGATTATTGAGATTATTGATTCATTGACAAATAAACGATTATTAGCCAATATTTATCCAATTATGTACCTCCGCAAAAGTAACTGACATCCCTCATCTTCCGAAACTATTTTATGTATTGCTAATGTGCTAATGTAATTAGTAAAATACAATGCTCAGAAAAAAACTATTATTTAAAAATTACAGCGAATCAATAAAGTTGAATTTTCACCTGAGAAAAATATTTTTCATTTATTATTGTCAATCACCAACATGACGTGGCGTCATGCGATAGGTCTAGATAAAATCAGTCTACAGTGTCTACACATTATTATTATTTTATTATCGCTTGGCATCAGAAGACAAGAGAGTCAAAGATTTTTTCCTGTTACATTCAGGAGACACTAGAGAGCAACATCCAAATCATCCAGCCATTGCAAGGCGTTTAGAGTGGCGATATGTATGTCGATATATGTGCCAGAGAACGCTCTCGGAGGGCACGTCTCCACGATGTGCTGCATTGGTTCTCCACAGTCACATTGATACGATGACTAAGAAAGACAAGGAAAATACAAAACGACCATTCTCCGTGGTTTAGGTAAATGGTTACCTATATGTACCTAATATATTACAGTGGTATATGTACATTGTACGTATATAGGTTGATGTATGGAGTAGTATTATAATAGTAAGTAGTGGTGGGTAAATAAGTATTTGATATGTAATATGTATGTATATAAAGGTAGGTATAATGTATAATTATAGAAACACAGAGTACATAATTATAATAATGTATGCAGATTAACAGATAATAATAGTTCACACTACAATGTTTACCAGGGAACAACAACATTTTTAGCAAACTCAGACAGCAACACACGGGTAGTAATGAATTGAATGAGAATGTGAAAGATAAGATTATCTCGTCACATCTTTGTAAAACAGACTGAGTCAAAAATTGGGTTGATTGGCAGAAATCGCCAATAGGCGATAAATCCGCCCTTTGTGTGTATATTTATGTGCAATAAAGTTTTTATTTATTTATTAATAAAAATGTCAGTTTTGAGATATATGCACTTTTGTAGTGAGCTTTATCATTCTTATACAATCCTATGAGTTTTCGGTGTTTTTATAAGTGCAACTCACAATCTAAGTACACTATAGTACGAGTGTTTTAAAAACAGATAGAAAACCACTTTTCAACTTTGCGCATCAATCACCACAACTTAAAACCGTTTTTTTTTTGCTTGTCGAAAACTATAAAGGTTATTAACATAAATTAAAATATTTATATAAAAGAGTCAAGCCAACGTCGCGTCAGGGAGACCTGATACGGCACGAGCAGAAGAAGAATATAAAAGAGTAATCCACACAGAATAAAAGGTAAAGATATTTGGTATATTCTGCTTAGTTTCGGAACTACAGACATTAATAATCCATCAATTTTTCGAATTTTCGTTTACACGGAACAATCTTATAATCAACACTCTTAAACAGTTCGTGGTTCGTGTAAAGGATGACGCTTGACACTACTTGGGTGTTGACTTTTGATGGTGTAATTGGTAACAATTTATTGATTACGCAAACCGACAGTTGAACACCCCAGCCAGGGATGCACTGTTTGGAATGTTTTGTATTGTTTTTATATCTACATTCGTACATGCACACTGTGTTCGCCAAAATCAATTTAATATAGGTAGGTACTTACATTTTATCAATTTTTTTCATCGTACCGGCACTATAAAATATGCAAAATTAATCAAAGTTTTTATAAACATAAAATTGCGAAAATATTTTCACAAATTTTATAATGTTTGATCACGGACGGTACAAAGCTGAACAACTTTTAATTATTGAATGTAATGTAATTAAAACATAGTGTATTATACCTACCAGGCGCGAAGCTACCTAAGAACATGATTCATATCGAGTTACCGTTTGCATAAAATGATAGGTATAATAGTGTCTAATCTGACGTAATCCAATAAGAAATGTCAGCCCCGGCTTCCTTTCTGCAGAAATCCACTTTTCGCCACTGATACCTACAGCTAATTTTAGATATCAAATAAAACCTTTACCAACTAAAAAGTACAAAAATGTGTTCTAAATGCAATGATATTCTGTGGAATAGATTTGATGATTTTGCTGCCAAATATCTAATTCCAGGTACTGTTGCTACGACAATAATTTTACTGATCCGGAAATATTTCTATACCAATTTTCTTCCTATTAGCTAAATACGTATAAATTGGGCATTAAAATGACAATAGGTTCAAAGGGAAGAGTACGATGTTTCATTTCCCTGGGCGTTAAGGTTTGAAATCGTATCATCAATAATGTTAAAAACGGCGTTTTTTTAACCAGGTACTTGGGGGATATTTTCCCTTTATTCAAAAATAAAATCACTGTCATTCGCCAGATTTTAATGTACTTAGGTATACCTATTATCACTACAAAAAAAATATTTTTTCTTATCGAGTTATGGGAAACGAGATGCTGTTTAAAAAAATCTGTGATATTTTCACATATATTTTTTCAACCCAACCGACAAGTGTATGCATCAAGTTTTTGTAGGGAAACTCACAAACATCTTTCCGGACTGGGCGTCAACGGATTTTTGAAACATAGGCTGTGCACACACGTCCGGAAGTTCAGTTAACTGAATCAACCATTAGCAAAAAGGCTCCGACCAAAGCCTCTCTCTGAATTCAGTGTTACCCTGATTTTCAATTCAGAAAGAGGTAAGAGTAAGGTCGGAGCTTTTTAGCAAACGGTCGATTCAGTTAACTAAACTTGCGGACGTGTGTGCAGAGCTTGTCTATCGAATTTTATTAAGTATATCAAGATTCAACCCGTTTCATAATTCAATATACTCCTTCAGTATCTACATTCTACAACACAATAAAAACATTAGTTCTCTAAAGAGTTACGAAATAAAAAAGGAAACAATATTTCAACAAAAAGTAATGTAAAGATGCTTACAGTGTTATGTTATATTATAATACAACACATTCGTGTATGTAATATTTATTTGAATGTCAACCATTCAGCTGAAACACATTGCATCTGTGAATGTATATCATATGGATTATAGATTTATTATAAGCACTATACTATGTGATATTGGATCAAGATGAAATATTCATATTCTCATAATATATCACGCAACTTATAACTCTCGTATCTGAAAACTGTCGTATGGCTAGTGTTTTATATTTGAAATATCAAAATTCACACTATCGCATTGTATCTTTTTGAATCCATAGTTTTCCCCTGTTTGTTTAGTTGGTTGGAGCGAAACCTTTGCTTAGATGTACAAGTAATCTTTCATTGATTAAAAATTTATAGATTAGTATTCTTGGTTATGTCAAATATGAGTAAAGGTGTCATATAAACAAGGCGCGTTGTTCGAGATGGGTTGAGTTCAAATAAAAAAAAATACTATTTTGGCTTATTAGAGCTCATTTTTATCCACATTAAAATAACTATAAAGACATCACCACACGAAAAACATTCCTAATGAACAGCAAAAAAGCAGAATGTATTATTTATAATGTCCGGTAGCCGGTAGCTCTTTAATATAACTAAATGGGTCTTTCCAAATAAACAAATCCTAACATTAATAATACCTAATAACAAAAGAAAAAAGAGGAAATCGTACGAAGCATTCAGTATGAGAAATAATCAACAAAAGATGGGAAGAGTTAAATACCTCAATTAGAGAAGGTATCCGAATGTTGGCTGCAATGCGTCAACTAACATGGAGGACAATACCTTCCTTTCATCAGAGGTGCTTGAGCTAAACCTTTACAAAAGCCAAGAAAGGACACGGCTTCCATCTCCTTCTACGTCACTTCAATCACTCCTGTCAGATAAGGATGGACGGTGACACCTGCTCCGGTGTACATTTTACTTTTCATTATATTCCCGTATAAAGCCTAACACTATAAGTGCTCGCGGCGTGAATATGAATACAATTCACACACCAATAATAATATTCTGTATAATTTGATATTTTATAAAAAGAAGATATGCGAAGTACCTATAATAATAATTGGGCTTCCGTCTGTTTTTGGGCGTTCATTGAATTTATGGCTTCTTAATAGTTCCAATAACTACCTAATGACAGTTACTTCTCAATCGTAATGTCTTTTTATAAATATTTGAGGTGAATACTGTCTACGACCTACGTGTCTACGTCTAAATAAGAAAGTCAAAGTAAACGTTGGATTAACTAACATTATAGTCCTAGATAGATCGTGTTTGGAGAATAGCGGTTAATAACTGGACAGACTTTTCTATTTATGAACAAATAGGGTTCTTAACGGGCTCTAAGGAGACATTGAGATCCTTTTATCCCATGTTGCATGTACACATCATCGTCGTTCCCAATGGAAAAGAAGCATGAACCTCTTCGAAGGCGACGTTACATAGTAAGTTAATGAACTACGTTAACTGAACGTGAACTACGAGAACTATCGCCATCTCGTGGGAGAATGTTCTTACTACAACGTTTTGAATGGCTTTCAATAATAATGTGTCCTTTGGGTTGGCGCAGGTATTTGGTAAATGTTGGTATCTTTCGCATGCAGAGCCTCAAATGAGGCATGAAACAAAGCCCATTGTATACGCATTATAGTCATAATGAGACGAGGCATAATAGGGCAATACATGACGTGTGCTGTGCTGGTAATATTACATTGAAACTATTATAAAGTATATTTCAATAGTCAACACTTTACAAAACCAACACACGTGATACTTTGGCAGATAAATAAAATGAAACTATGAAGCCTTTGTGTTCCTAATCCCTATTTTATCGGTCTCGTCAAATTATCGGCATATTGAATGAGTGCAGTTTTAACTGAGGCGAGCATTTCAGTATTTTAATATTCAAAAGCAATAATTAATAATATGATCAATCTAATGTTTATCAAAAGTAGAAATCTAGCGGTATGAAAGTAATTCATAAACTAGATAACGATAAACACAGGTACTTAATATAAGTAATTAAGGGCTTGGCACCAAGTGACGTCACAGTCATTTCCCACGGCATTAAGGTTCAAAATCGCGTGAACAATCTCATGATAAGTGGTAAAAATAGCGTTTTTTCCATTTTTTGGGGTTAATTTTGCGTCTATCTAAAAACTTTTACGGTTATTTCCTAGATTTTAATACAAATTATCAGCACAAAAGAAAATTTTACTCCGCGACTTTCGGGAAACGAGTTTCCGTCTTTCGGAAAAAAGATCAGAGGTATTTTTCATAATTTTTCTTGAGAAATCTATACAAGATATAAAAAATATTTTACGGTTATTCCCTAGATAAATGTTCAATGCATCTACCCTATTTTGTTCCAAAGCATATTTAGTAACGGTTGTCGAGATATAAGGTCTCTCGTTTTTAGAAATTTTTGAAATGTCGGTATGCATACTCTTAATATAAAAAAGTTAAAATAGATAGATATCGGTAAGGTTACCACTTCGCATATGACAAGAAATATTGTAATTTTATGCAACGGACCTCTCAACGATATATATAAAGGTAAAGTAAAAAAATAATATAATTATACAAGTACTTGTGTAAATATAATCTAAAGTAGGTTAAATGTTTTATTTTCCACATCACGAAATCTCCATTTAAATAATTAATATCATAATCGACTACCTGTATTCCCATAGTTCTACGTACCTAGAGAATGAGTGAGTATTTGAGTAGGATATTCGGTGGCTAACTTACTAATACGAATATAACGAAGAGTAATTTGTTACGTAGGTACCTACAATCTATGATCTGTAGCTGTATTCAGGTACCACACGTATAGTATATCTACAAACAAAATAATGTAATAATAACATTAACCCATAGTATTTTTTGTGTGATACATTTATTATAAAAGCTTTGCGGTCTATTAATGATCAATTAATCATTACATCTATTGGATGTTTATATTTGATAAACAAATATAGTATCAAGCAGTAATCGAGGAATAAAAATATACAGGTAAGAGATGGATCGAGATTAGGAATAAGTGATATTATACCTAATGTACTATTTCATAAAAATAAGTCTCTGGATTTCACCATTCTGAAAAGCATTATTCCTAAACGGAAATAAACTCTAAATGATTGCCAGATATTAGATATTATCTAATAGCGGCAACAAATAAGCTGGACTTTGTAATTAATTTTAATGCGACAAAGAGTATTTCATTAATCCTATTTATCTCTCCTCCTTGTTGGATGAGAAAGATACCTTAAGATTGCCTTTATTTACCATGTTTGGAATCATTTGCTGAAATTGTATGCAATAAATTTAAGAAATAAATCAGACTATTTGGCTAATACGAATTAAGAGTATGCATACCGACATTTCAAAAATTTGTAAAAACGGCAGACCTTATATCTCGACAATCGTTACTAAATATGCTTTGGAACAAAATAGGGTAGATGCATGGAACCTTTATCTAGGGAATAACCGTAAAAGATCTTTTCTATCTTGTCTAGATTTCTCAAAAATCTCTTTTTTTCGAAAGACGGAAACTCGTTTCCCGAAAGTCGCGGATTTTATTTTGTTTTTGTGCTGATAATATGCATTAAAATCTAGGGAGTAACCGTAAAAGTTTTTTGATAGACGCAAAATTAACCCCATAAAATGGAAAAAAACGCTATTTTTACCATTTTATCATGCGACTGTTCACGCGATATTGAACCTTAATGCCGTGGGAAATGACTGTGACGTCATTCTTGGTACCAAGACCTAAACTCGAAACCTCAAAACTCTTCATAAATAGTAGGTACGTTGAAATACACATACAACGCTCTTTAGTCCTGTCATTTACTTCATATTGACATGTTTCATTATACATGGATTATTCATGCACTGTTTTGTTAGTTGCAAGGATATGGGCAAGAAGACCACAAGTACTCAACATTATGAACTTTGGTTAATTAGTATTGCTGGTCAAGTTGGTGGTTTGAAAAAAAATTATACGAATCATGTGCCTAATAATACCTACTATAGTACATCATTTGTAATGTTAGATCACCGCAAATAGTTCGACTGCAATTGCAAGACGAGAGCCATCGGTCTGTGGTTCATTTTTACATACGAAAAAATGTACGCATTAATAGGGAATTAGTTAATTCAGAAAAAATGTTGAACTGGATGATTGCATTGTTGTGATTTATGATAACTAGAAGATGAATGTAATGATAAATTATTAAAATAATGATACCAATTTAATAACTGGATTAGTAACCTGCCAAGCCATTCACAATTGCTGTAGTAATTTACCTGAAACCAAAAGAAAAAATACATTAATAATATGAAATACGAACACTTTTTTAAGAATCGCTTAAAAAGTTAAATCAATTGTACTTATATTGTAGAAGGATGTGACGTAATTCAGAAAGATGGTGAAATAAAAATTAAATTCCTTTTTTATTTGACATGATTCGTTTCCTGGTGTTATTGTCACAAAAAAGGTTCTTACTTTTATTATTTAGCATAATTTAGTCTCAGATCGTGCTGTGTCCCCATCTGTCGTGTCTATGTTATCTATCTCTATCACACATACTAGGAGCAGACGATGATATGTTACATCCTTCTCACTTCTCCCAGCTGGTATACGTACTCCTACTAAATGTTATGTTGGTATTACTGTACGTTTTCCTCACTACATGTATCGGTTCCACGTTCACAACATTTTGCCACCAGGCGACGCTAATTGTTCATATTCCGTAGATAAGTTATAAAGATTAACCTGACAAAAATCTGATTAAATTTTGAAAAGTCGTGACGCCAAGATTCTCTTTAAAATTTATCGCTAAATGTGGGGAAAGTGCGGTGCATGGCAACTCAATACCAAAATGGCATGTCAAAACACTATGGGCCTCAGGAATCCGAATTAACTTAGTAAAACGTTAAAATTAAGTAGTTATCTCAACGGATAGGTATGCAGCGAAGCACGGACATTCCGTCAGACTTATGACTAATCGTCGGCTGCTTTAATGTGATCAGTGATCACTGATCACATTACACTTTTGAGCAACATTCACCAATTCCAGTCCATCCGTCGGGCTGGGAATCGAACCCAGACCAAGCCTGATACACCAATGTTCTACCCCTATGCTGGCAAATTAGATATTATATTTGCACCTCTCAAATTCTCAGTGATGAAGTTTGAAGAATATTTAGTGAGTTATTTTATCTCTGTCTATAAATAAATATTCCCTCTGAAATACTTACACAAAAGAGAATCTATCAACTATAATTTCCTACCATTGCGTATCCCATGGCGATCGCATTTGAGAAACTAAGTGATGACATTATATGGCAGAATTGGTTGTGGTATAATATATGTAATTCATTACTCGGCCTATCCTCTATCTCTATCCTCTTTCCAGCAGAGTAGTTAGGTACACACCACACCACACCACGCAGAACTACTACAATCGCCGTGACACAACCGGTTTCCAGCGCGCCTCGGCCACACGCCAAACAAAACGTGAAATAAGGCGCTCCGTTTGGTCTCGATGCCTAATACTCCATCCATACTATTATAAAATTTACACACATCGCCCAACTTGGCGAATCTCACGAAAAGCTTCGAGTCTAAGCAATATTTTAATAACATCCTTATATCGTGTAATTTTGTATTATGTATGTACTGTACATAACCTACATTCTACAAGCTTCCCTCGTCAACGTAAAGTTAAAGTAATAGACATCGATCTATCTTTGTAAACTGGAAAATATCGAAATGCTTAAAATCAGGACATTGCTTATTAATACATTTTTACAGCCTGTGTGGGAAGATGTGGTTTTCAGTAAGGGCTCTACGGTAGTTTTTTGGCAACCATATACTAGACAACACTTGTAGAATTTCAATAGAAGTGTCACTGTTGCCAGCAAACAAAATTGTAGTTTCTAAATAAACCGAGGCCGTCTCTTTCTTGACAGACTACATTTTCTACAAATTAGTGCGTACTTTGGATACGTACTGAAATTCAGCATGTTGAAAACTCATCGACTCGGAAAAATGTGTTTTTGGGAAAGCCTAGTAAAATTAGGATTGTGGGAAATGGGTGAACAAGGTGAATGAATAGAACGATGAACGACGCAGTCTTCGTTGTAATATTATAACGGCTTATTATTAGTATGGGTTTTTTGCTTAATTTCGTTGGTGAATTAAAGTGGCACTAGGTGGTTGTCTCGTTCAGATATTTTTCAGAAGTTCTTAAATTTATTCAACGATGTTACGAAAGTGAAGAGATAGTAAAATAAAATGATGAATATGTAATGTTACGAGTATGTATACTAAGCACGAAACTCTATTTACTAATGAAAGCTTACACAGTCCAAAGCTGAGCTCCATTGGTAAGAAAACCAAAACGTAGTAAACCCGTAGAGAAAATCACACAAGTCAAATTATTCATAATCTTTATATGAGATACCTAAAGCTGCCATGAATTTTGTAAATTAGCTAGTACCTGTATGACATGTGGATTGGCCAAGGAATGTGCCAAAGAACTGATCCCTCAGAATTGTCTCAATTAATTGCTTTTTCTTCAGACCCTCACATCCGAGAATTACACATAGGATCCTTATTTATATATTTAAGTAGCAGATTTGTGTACGGTGTGAAAAACCTATGGAACTTTTATGATTTGCTAGTTAAGTAAGTTCTAGTCTAGCTAGAACGCAGAACTAGGTCAGAGCAACGACATTATCTGATCCATGTGTTATGTTATTCGTATATTATTAAATTTGGTCATGTTTTCCATAAACTAAATTGGGACTTTTTATATACTGCACGAATAGAATATAAAGTCCCATATTATTTACTTTAATACTGAGGCTGTTTTATGTACCCTAAACCTAATGTATTTAATTAAAAAGTATATGATTAAAAAAGCAAAATGTATATTATGTAGTCAGATCCCTGACCCTGATACTAATTATTTTTAATCCTCCTTCCAAAACACGAATTTATTCGCCAAAATTTTTCCAAAATCAACTTTACACTCGAGAATCGTTCGCCATTTCAGTTCGCCCCGGCTGGGGCCCGATAATACTGTTTGTTGTCTGGTTTTACTTTTAGCAGTGGCGCGTTTCAGTTTATTAGACCATTTTCAAACTGCATGTCAAACAATAGTTAAGAAACCCTTACTCTCTAGAAGTCAGAAGCGAAAATCAAACTTGTCGAAAGAAATTACAGTTTCCACATAGAGTTTCCAGCATTCTGTCCATTCTCATTGAGATGCAAAATATCGAATCACGAACTAACTTTTACTTAAAAACTCCAGGACTGCATTGATATACGAGTATGTAGGTACCTCCCTACCTCTGTAGGCACTGGTATTGTGTATAAGTACTTGAATGAAACTACTTCAACGTGGGAGCTGAAGTTTTATGAGTCAACACACATACATATGAACATATACAACTACAGATATATAAATCTCATTACGACTACCAACTGTGTGAATGTGTGCGTGGATAATGCAGCCATACTATACACTATACTACGTATAGTATGGACCCATAACATGACTAATATCATTTTTATTTTACAACTTGACACTAAAACGTTCATGCATAACTACTCAGATGTTAGATGTTACACATACTGTACACTAAACTACAACATCTGTATTACACTAACAGGCGAATAAAAAAACAAAGATATTGCTACCGCTTTGATAAGAAATACATTTTTCATTACTCGCTGGATGACTTACAATATTAATGACAGCGTGCCAGGGCTTACGTTGGACCAAAAATATATTTGAATGGCGACCAAGAACAAGCTGAAGAAACGTCGGAAGATTCCAGGTAAGGTGGTCTGATAATGTTGTTATGTAAGAGAAACAAAACTCTGTAGATCAAGAAAAGGGTGAAACAAACAAGATAAAAATGATTAAAAAGTGTATGTGTCCATAGAAAAAAAAGTGAAGATTGAGGTACAAAATGAATTAAAATAAAGGTACATACGAGACCAGTAGGGTGGTTATATTATAACATTGTAAAGAAATCTGCCGGAGGGAGATGGATGCAGTGTGCACAGGACAAGGAATTGTTGAGGACTAAAGTGGAGGTCTATAATCTATATCTAACAGTGGATCTGAGAGGCTGAGGAAGATTTTTGAAGAAGATAAAAAAAAACATATGAATCACAAACTTTACTAACTTAGTGATTTTATCAAAACCAGATCAATCCTGAAGTGGAGGCCCTGGGAGAACAAAAGCCACAGAAAAGGTGGACAGATGACATTGTCCAGCTTACAGGTCGTAGATGGCAGCAGATAGCCCAAGATAGAAGACAGTGGAAGAGTTCAGAAGAGGCCTATGTCCAACAGTGGCACGCAAGTGGCTAGCAGTAAGTACGTAAGTAAGATCAAAACACTGAGACATTCCTAAGGTCTGTCGGGTTGTGTGAAATTCTATGATGAGGGAAGGGAAGTCCTTCACTTACTATGAGTGATATATGTAGGTACCCCAGTGTCTTTGGCACTTATCGATTATATTAGTGTGAAAGTGAAATGGACACACGTAAACAATAAATTACACACCGTGTACCTACAGGTAAGAATGATGGTTAATTATTATATTACGAATCTAAATAATTACGTCATTATTCATTAATTATATTATTACTAACACTAAGTATGGAAGGCAGTATTAGTTACTGCGTGCATTATTGTACATACGAGTACCTACCTACATATAATTTATTCCATATTACCAACGATTCATTCACACAGTGCAATCTAAAGGATTTAAAAGCGAACCTATGTTGAAACATTGTATTATAGCAACTACTAGCTTTTATGCCCGACTTCAGTCAACTGAATCGATCGTTTGCAAAAAAGCTCCGACCAAAACCTCTTTCTGAATTCATAATTAGGGTAACACTGAATTCAAAGAGAGGTTTTGGTCGGAGCTTTTTTGCAAACGGTCGATTCAGTTAACTGAACTTCCGGACGTGTGTGGACGGACATATGTAGACTATTACTGATGTAATTAATTTATACAAAAAAAATGTATAAACAGGGAATGAACATGGGACAGTTCTACAACAAACTATTCGCTGCATTTCAGTTTTTTATTTCGATCAAAATGAAACTCAGTAACTAAAACTCATTAAAGTGAGACGTGAAATGGAAGAGATCGCATGACTGGAACCTGTGTCCTCGATACACTGGGGTCAGCTGGCAGAGATCGCAGCGCTGCGATAGGCTCGCCCTGGTGAACAAATGTTTTAGTATCTATACATATCACTTTTTGTTTTTAAACATATTGTTGTATTTTGTAAATAAATAAATAAATAAATATGAAATCTGGCAATTCTCTAGCATAATACTGATGCTCGGATATAATATACGCAGCAGTACACTGTGTATAACTCTGCACTGTGTGCCGTTGAATATTGTATACTTAGTCAGTGTTGTTTGTGTGAGTCACGGTAAAATGCATCGTTACATAAATTAGCAGTAAGTATATATACCTAATACCTACTTAGTTTTAAGGGCTCGGTACCAAGAATGACGTCACAGTCATTTCTCACGGAATTAAGGTTCATTTCCAACCCAACACAACCAATTTCTTGGGGTTAATTTTGCTTCTATCAAAAAACTTTTACGGTTATTCCCTAGATTTTAATGCATATTATCATTACAAAAAAATACTCCGCGACTTTCGGGAAACAAATTTCCGTCTATCGGAAAAAAAGATCAGAGGTGTTTTTCCCACTTTTTATTTTGAGAAATCTATACAAGATATAAAAAATCTTTTACGGTTATTCACTAGATAAAGGTTCAATGCTTCTACCCTATTTTGTTCTAAAGCATATTTAGTAACGGTTGTCGAGATCTAAGGTCTCCCGTTTTTAGAAATTTTTGAAATGTCGGTATGCATACTCTTAATGTATGCTGGAAGTACATGACTGAGTTAAAATGGAAATAATCACGAATCAGGGTGATGAGTCAAAAAACTGACACACTGATTAATATTAATGTGAATTGATATTAACATTTTTAAAGTGTACATTAAATTAGACGGCTGTGCAGTGTGCAGTGTATACGTTTATGCGTTGTTTCTCAATAAGATAACATAATATACAGAAGTATTCTAGATCGGTATACATCACAAGAGGGTGTAGCGTTGTGGTCAGTTGGTTGATGTCTTAAAGTGATCACATTCTATTAAAATTAAAAATCCCTTACTTAGAGTTAGACAGAAATGGACGCTGGGGTCAATTTTGTACGTAGTCAATTAAGTGCGTACTAACTAAAATAAGACGTAATTTTTTCAATTATTTCACGGTAAAATAAATTTAATACATACATACTTATTTTAGTTCAAAAAGTTATAGGTATATAAATCTTATCCATGTTTTGTTAATGTAAGCACTTTTTTTTTAATATACACTGGGGTCAATTTTGTACGTAGTCAATTAAGTGCGTACTAACTAAAATAAGACGAAATTTTTTCAATTATTTCACGGTAAAATAAATTTAATACCTACAATGTGTAGGTCCTACATACTCATTTTAGTTCAAAAAGTTATAGGTATATAGAACTATTGTTTGCTTATACAGAATAAAAATGAATACTTCGTTAGACAGACATCTTTATTCTCTGGCAGCACTATACTCTGACTTACACTGCAGGCACAGGTGAGCATAGTCAATGATGATTTTTACACAGAAACTCAATTTCGTCACTTTGGAATTAAATAATGATGGACAGGCACATAAACGATTAGTTTAATGGGCATTATAATCTTATTTAATGAGATATTAATGCACCTTGAAAATTAACTATTTTTTATCAACCTTTCCAGACTATTATAGAATACTAGATGTACTATTATTAATTAAGTTGTTGGTGCACAACGCCATCCTAGTACCAACACTGATGTATGCAAGTGAGACATGGACATGGCTGAAGAAGGATGAATCAAGTATAAATGCGGTCGAGATGAGATCGTTAAGAAGAATGTGTGGAAAAACATTGAGAGATAGAATAAGAAACGAAATGATTAGAGAGTTGAGTGACTGTAAAAAGGATGTTGTGAATAAAATGAAAGTGAACAAGTTGAGATGGTTGGGTCATGTGGAAAGAATGAACGATGAAAGAATAACGAAGAAAGTTTACCTGGGTGAAAGAGGAGGTGTAAGGAAACGCGGCCGTCCGAGAACCACCTGGCTGGACCATGTCGACCAGATACTCAAGGACGGACGTGTTTTGAGTAAAAGTAACCGGAGAGTATGTATGAGGAACTGTATGAATGTGATGGAAGCCCGAAGGGTGTGTCAGGATAGGAAAGTCTGGCGATCCGTTCTCTCTGCCTACCCCGCAAGGGAGGTGGCGTGAGGGTATAGAATAGAAAAAAACTATTATTAATTTTTTAGACAATCCGAATTGTATCACGTGTTGAGATTTTTGACAACCTGTAAGATTCAACCCAATTTATTTCCCTGTAAAGTCAGATCGTTTTAAAATAATACGTGTTGTCTTGTGTAAAGGATTACTAACTTACACCAAATACAGTAATAGGTACCAACATCTTGAAAATTCTTAAAATAAACTTTAACTGGATGCAGTCTGCACTGGACAGGACAACATATGGAGGCAGATGGAGGAGGCCTTCGTCCAGGAGTGGACGGGATAGGCTGATGATGAAGAAGAAGAAGAAACTTTAACAAACACCATCAAGTATTAAGGTGGCAAAGGCACTGAGCAAAAATCGTTCTATTTTTGCTTCAACTTTTTAAAATTTTGTATGAAAATGTTAGCGCGAAATAAGAATAACGTAAGCGACAATGTGAATTACATATACCTTTTTAAAAGAAACCTGGTAAGAAATTTAAAAATCTAAAACAGCCGATTTGTTAAGATTATAATTACCAGTATTTTGGCTAAGTTATACTTTTATATCTGAAAAACTGAACAGAAAATCTTCAGATCACGTAAATTTTAAGGATACTTAATTATTAATCGATGATGATTCATTTTGCAGAACTCCATAGTTTACATGAAAACACAAACTGTGTAGTTCTAGTTTTTACTTCTCTATATAGCTTCGCTATGATAAGCTGAAACTGTGAGTGACTTCTAATATAGCAAAATAAATAGTAGAACTACGCCCTGTGTTTTTATTGAGGTAAACAACAACATATTTTAAAATCGTGTACCAATACAAAATTATTATATCAAAACAGAAATACTAGTAATTGTAAAAAATGTGTTTCTGACCCTTGGATATATTGTTCAGTAATTTGGTTTCACTTTACAAGTATTCAATGTTACTTAAAAATTATAAACCATAAGGAAACTCCGAATTGAAGGAAAATTCTGGACATATTTATTTCAGACTTATCTCCGTATTTATAGTAATAATAAAAATACACGTGTTTACAGCGAACTACATGTACTTTGTACCGTGTTCGTTAGATTAAGATATGATATGGAAATATTAATAAAGTCTATTGAAAAAAAATAACAAACGTGTTACAAAGTATACTTGTAACCATATAACCAGAAGTGGGCATCGTTAATCAAAAAGTTAACTTCGTTAATCGATAATCCGTTAACTAAAAAGCTAACTTCGTTAATCGTTAAAGCGTTACATTTTGTAAAATGTAAAGGAAGTTAACGTTAATCCGTTAAAGCGTTAATGTAAAAAATTGCGGTTAAGTGGCATGAAATAGAACTACATTAGTAAACTACTATCACATTTACACTATCGCGATGTATCCCAACAAAGTTAAATTTCTTTTCCAACTCCCAACCCACATACGATACCACACATAACCCCATACAACCCTTGGATTATCTAATACCAGCGCCGCCACTGGATGATGTCTATGCAAATAATCTAATATTAACGGATTTAATTAACGGAAGTTAAATAATCCGTTAACAATTTTTTGGGGGTGATAAAAGCGTTAAATCGTTAACCGAAATGTTAACTTCGTTAGTTAACGATTAACGGATTAACGCTTTTCTGCCCAGCTCTGATGTCTATCTCTCTACAGCTGAAATCTCTGTTATTTTTAAGCGAATGCATTCACGAGATAATGAGCGAATGATGATAACGCATTACAGTTAGTGTTATTTTATTCTGTTATCTGCAAGTTTTATTTATTTTGTTGTACACCAGACACCTACATACAAAAAGTTCCGGTGTGTGAATAATGCGAGCTGAGATAGTTGATAGATAACATCACTAGTGATTCAGCTCAGCTAGTATTGTTGTTCATGCTGTTGATATCTTTGTGTTGAAATAACAAACTACAATAATATGTATACCATAATCAGCTTACGTAATTCTCTTCGAAACCGGGTATGGATGTAACGCAGGACCGTGGCCACTTTTGCAAGTTGTTCGAATATACCTACACGGAATTTAAAACATTTCGCAGCGTATTCACTTCATTGAAAAATATTCGGCTAATACCACATTTTTTTATTGACATCAGACTACATTTTTTAAAGCAGATATCGATAGATGTCGACATTTTTAAAATTCGTGACTTTCATAAATTATTTAGTTCACCAGGTAAACATTAAATAGAATATCTTCTTCTTTTTATGGGCCGCTAAACCCTTACCTCCAGGTTCCGCAGCCATGTAATTGCATCGTCTGTCAATAGATGGAGCTGCTCCAGTCCTCCGTCGTAAGAATACAGAACACACTGGTTCACAATGTGTTCTGTTGTCTGCTCCTCGCCACACTCACACATAGCAGAGTCAGCTAGCCCCCATTGGTGAAGGTGGAATGCAGTGCAGCTAACGCCGCACCTAAGTCTATTGAGGGAGCTCCATAGCTTTCTAGGTAGTGTGGAGCCAGGTTGTAGTTTAGTGGGGTCTGCTATTAAGTGGTGGTTCTGTACAGCTGCCGTCGACCACTTCTCTCGCCATTTAGCATCAGCTGTGCATTCGGCAGTGTGTGCGGGTGTCCACATCCACAGAGGGTGCCTAGATTTAAGGCGGTGTACAGGCGGGTCATCGACGTCCGCATGTATAGGTAGCTCTGAGTTTTTGGAGATATTCCTCAGTTCTCTCTGTAATGCTTCTTCTCGTCTGATTTGTGGCGGTGCGATGTTGGAGAGAGCAGAGAGCCAAGGCAATGGTGTGGGTTTAAGGGTGCCGCTTATTATTCTCATAGTTTCATTGAGATGTGTGTCTATGAGTTTCGTGTGGGCACTTTTTAGCCAAACTGGCGAGCAGTATATATAGAATATAGAAAATATGTACTGTACTAAACATTTTTTTATTTAAGAGAATGCACACCGACATTTCAAAAATTTCTAAGAACGGGAGACCTTATATCTCGATAACCGTTACTAAATATGCTTTGGATCAAAATAGGGTAGATGCATTGAACATTTATCTAGGGAATAACCGTAAAAGATTTTTTATGTCTAGTATAGATTTCTCAAAAAAAAAAATTAAAAACATCTCTGATCTTTTTTCCGAAAGTCGCGGAGTAATTTTTTTTGCATTAAATGCATTAAAATCTAGGGAATAACCGTAAAAGTTTTTTGATAGACCCAAAATTAACCCCAAAAAATGAAAATAAACGCTATTTTTACCAATTTCATTTTTCACGAGCAACAACTAGTTATATTCACGGGTTGAAATGAAACAAGTACAGAATATTGTATTGTCCATGTTAAAGTGTTTATAAATCATCACAATTGTTAATTACATACTTCACATACTGTGTGATACTATCTTAGTTCACAACCAAATGTAATTCGGGGGCAGTTATAGTATGTAAGACAGTCAATTCTTACTATCACCACGTAGGTTATCATGGTCGTTGCTGTCGATGACATTATTAATGTTTTTCGGTAACGAATTGAAATGAAAGCACGATTAAATAGGAAATTACTAACAGATCAGTAAACTCATATAGGTTGATTCATATAGTTAAGTTTTTAAGGTCCAAAAAAGCATATATAATTACTATACAATCGCATTATTATCAACTTTTGGATAAACGTATTTTTATGATTTTGGGGCAATATCGCTTTATTTAAAGAAATTGCGGTAATTCCGTGGATTTTGATGGATATTATTTCTACCGAAAATCTTTGATTTGCAAATTCCGGGAAGCGATTTATGTATTTTCTTAGGAAAAAAATATAAGAGGAGGTATTTTTCACAATTTATTTTTAGGAATCTAGATAGGTACAAGATATGAAAGATCTGTTCAGTAATTCACTAAAGGAAGGTTCAATGTACCTATTTTTTTAAAAAGCATATCTGGTAGGTTGTCAAAATACTTGTTCTGAAAAATACTACTTACAGACTTATAAGGGCCTTTAAACACACGATTCAAAGATAGTTTGTAGATATACTGACAAAAAAGAAGTTCTTATTTATGTTGATCAAATTCTGCTTTTATGATTTAATTGCACAAAATTTGGCTGACGTACAATACGACACACCCAAAAGATCAGCATTTACAATCCGGAGACTGAAAGTTTAGTCATTTGGAGACCGGGTCTCTAACAACATGGAACCTCAGACCAATCAATGGCATGTCGATGTCTTATTTCATATCTATAGGTAAAATATATACTTACCATTATTAACCATTGCATCTAAACACATTTTTTATCGCTTTATTCCATCGTTAAAACAAACGATGTCAAAATTAACAGCAATTGCTACACATGTACATAATATAATGCAATGCATCTTTGCTATGGGCCACTGGGGAGTACGTAAGAACATTACTTGGAGGTAAATACCTATATTTTCGATATCCATCCATTGTTTAGTTTTACTGCATAATCTACGTACGAATAAATAACAAAATTGCTCAACCTATGTGTTGTACAAGTACAGGTATTATTCTACTTCAATATATGTGTATAGAAAAAATAATAAAACGCCAGAAGCGATGGCTTTATGTAGGTACCTAATATAATAATAATGTTTCTATACAAAGGAACACAATTACCCTTAGGCACTCCGATACACTCACCTAATAAATAATCAATAAGTTCGAGATGATTTTTAAAATAAGATAACTATTAAGAGTATGCATACCGACATTTCAAAAATTTCTAAAAACGGGAGACCTTCTATCTCGACAACCGTTACTAAATATGCTTTGGAACAAAATAGGGTAGATGCATTGAACCTTTATCTAGGGAATAACCGTAAAAGATTTTTTATATCTTGTATAGATTTCTCAAAATAAAATTTTAAAAACACCTCTGTACTTTTTTCCGAAAGACGGAAATTCGTTTCCCGAAAGTCGCGGAGTAATTTTTTTGTTTTGTACTGATAATATGCATCAAAATCTAGGGAATAACCGTAAAAGTTTTTTGATAGACGCAAAATTAACCCCAAAAAATGGAAAAAACGCTATTTTTACCATTTTATCATGCGATTGTCACGCGATTTTGAACTTAAATGCCGTGGGAAATATCTGTGACGTCATTCCTGGTGCCATGCCCTTAATGTACTACTTTGAAGGTAGATTAGGTACTTTTCTTTTATCTATCACAATATAGAATCTATTATTATTTATGGATCACGGATCATTTCACGTCATGGATTATTCAACGTGGGGTAACCAGTGAATGTGTGTATTAGATAACAGGTACCTTCTTCTTCTTGTTCAGCCATCCCTCCACTGCTGGATATAGGCCTCTTCTAACGTTTTCCAATTTTTTCTACTTTGAGCTTTGCTCAACCAGTTACCTTAGTACGACATAATTGTGTCTTTATTTAACGAGGATGGCGGGAAACTGTCCCACAATTTCTAGATAACAAATGACAAAGAAAACGGAATAAAATTCAAACTTTTATAAGAAATTGTAGTCTTTTGTTTTCAATCAACCAATCAACACTCACATTGACATGGGTGTTCCTAATACGATGTAAAATTACAATGTTATACAATATTTTATTCAATTATTATGATTTTCAAAAGGAAATGAGTTGCAAAAGTTTTAATATTGTGTTAATATAACTCTTTAAGCGTCACTCAAAACAAAATATATGTATTGTTATACATAGTTATGTTTAAATACTCGTACCCCACAGATGTGTTGTATTGTTAAGTTGACAAAAAGTGCACGTCATGATTTTTGATAAAGTCTATGGAGCAATAGTGGCACAAACATCATGGCTTCACAATATTATATATGGGTATGGGAGGTAAAGAGACGGTACTTAAAGTGTTATGGTGTACCTAAGTACTATACGCATGTTAACATATTTTTCATCAGTTATTTTCTATGTTGAAAGTACCTGACAACTTATCTATACATAATTCACGGTGAAGGAAAGTGGGGATACTCATATTTTATTTTTTATTAGGTATTTAAAAAATTTCATACACTTCTAAATTGTTTTAATCACCGGAAAAATTTCATCCTCCGTGGAAACATACTAAGGTCTCCCAATATAATCAAAATCTTCCTTTCTAAAATTGGTCTCTTCGTGTTTCAATACCTCTCTCATCTCAGGTTGCATATCAATAAGTATTACTGTTTTATATGCACCAACCTGAATACTATCCTCAACGCATCACAGAAATCTTCGAATTCTGTCCCTCCTACTTTACTTACAAAATCATAACTTTAATCAACGCCAACAGCGCAATTGATATACTCGTACTCAATCTATGTACAAATTATGAATTTAGTAATGCAAGTGATTAAATTTAATACTGAAAGGTTTTCTCAAATAAACTGTAACAAGTCAACTGTGCCTTCTACGGAGTGCAAGTATTATACACATAGATAAGTAAAGAAATCATCTGGTAGAACTAATCAACAAAGTTATGCACGGGTGACTCCAACTACAACCAGACCATCGTCCAAAAAGATTAATCATCAGCCGTACCTACCATCCAACTTATCTCTTAATGATTTGGGAAAATACAGAAATACACAACGGAAACTGCAATGCCTGTGTTTAAAATCGGTAGAACGAATATCCCTATTTTTTTTTTATAAACAAGGATCTGGGCTTGTATACAAAAACCCAAATACATAATTTCCTTTACACTATACAGTAACAGCTTCAGTGTGGTGAGGTGCAGAATACATCGTCAACACCGGCAATCGAACCCGACACCCCTAGCCTGGGACACTGGCGCTCCGAACAACAGAAAGGTCAGCTTTCAGAACAGTTCTGTGTAAGGACTTAGGACTATTTACATTTTTCTTCCATAAACGTAATCACAAATGGTAAGATTACATTGTCTTATGAAGCTCGTCGTTAATCCTATGGGACGAAAGACAACTCTATTGGGGCAAATACATGGTACAATCACAACATGTCCCAGCCTGGACCGTCGTCTCTCCCGCATTGGGACGATTACTAATAGATACATAACAAAATACCTATCACATTGAGTAATGGATACCTACATCACACACATCCCAACAGCCTGGTTTCCACCTGCCTCGCAGGCAGTGGACCGCACTCAATAGGCTTAGGCCGGGTGATGGTTGCTGCGGTGACATGCTCCACAAGTGTGGAATGAGGGATGATCTACAGTGTGACTGTGGACACCCGAAGCAAACCATGCAGCACATCTTACGTGATTGCCCCATACGTGCTTACCCCGGTACCATTGACAGTGCTGATAGCCTGTCCCCTGTATTTCTCGAATGGTTTGAGGCGCTGGATGTCAGACTTAAACGATGTGACAATACTACGACGTTGCCAAACGATAAATAAATAATTTGAGATGATGAGCTCAAACGAACTGTCGGAGTTTGAATCTAAGCGTCGACGATGTATTTTTCAGTTCGTGTCGAGTGATTTGTGTTACAATCTACACGTTTAAACAGTTTAAATCCTTTTTTAATGTTTAACTACATAATGTATACGTATTATATATACTTAGGTTGTTGCAAAAAATATGTATAAGAAGTATGTACTATAGTCATCTGTAGGCTGTAGGTATATTGATCTTTTACTTCACAGTTGACGCTAATTTATCCGTATTGTATAAAGTAGGTCGGACATTATCGCGATTTTTTTGGAGGTAATATTTTCAATAAAACATAGCTACAAATTTTATACTAAAAACAGTAACAATTTACTCGTAGCTGGGTTCACGGAACGCAGATAAATATTTATATATCACTAAACATAGTGAAGTGTACAGTGTTATTTGAATCCTTATGAATACCTAAATGAACCTTCACAAAGTCGGCCCAATAAAATAAAAGTAATAAAAATTGTTTAAACATTTGAAAGCAAATCGATAGTCCAATTTTTATGTATCGTGGACTCCCGGATTGTAGAACAGGCCCCACTTTTTCTCGATATTCTTTCGGGTGCCCTGTAAAAAGCCAGGTGCTTGTAAAACATCAAATGTCATATAAATGTTTGCACAACGAGAATATTGTGTTTTTTTTAATGCACACTCCAATTGCTGGTTACCTTGGAATGCATACACCATGATGGTCCTAGTGGAAGCAGCAGATTATTATTGTTTCCTACCGAATTACAAATCTTCATACAAGTTTAAATTTTAAAATAAATTGATAACATTTTTTGTGGTGAAACATTC
This sequence comes from Ceraclea dissimilis, assembly GCA_963576895.1. Classification (NCBI taxonomy): domain Eukaryota; kingdom Metazoa; phylum Arthropoda; class Insecta; order Trichoptera; family Leptoceridae; genus Ceraclea; species Ceraclea dissimilis. Next base: position 5,204,742 of record OY756361.1, read on the forward strand.
AAGAGAAGACAATTTACGTACAACAGATGGAGGTAACTTTTCACTAAACAAATGTTCGATGGAAAAACAAAACATTTCTACCTACATAATTTCGTTAGATATCACTTATTTTCAACAGGTTTATCTAATACATACAAAAAAAGTATTAAACCCTCTGTGAAGTGGTAAAAAATCTATTAACCCTCCGTGTAGGTACAAGGCAGTAGGTATTAGTAAATCCTTACTCAATAGGTACAGGTAGTACCATTCATTATACGATATCCCTCCGTCCTTACAATATGAACATTTACGAATATTCCCAAGTCCCAAGGATATCGGATAAACGGTAGTGCGTTGTACTTCCTCCTATAAATTTTCCAGTGGATGTAGGCAATTTTCGTCCGAACCGGCGTGGCGCCAATACATACAAACAGAATATACGTATTATAATACACACACATACAACACAGCATAATGGTTTATAGAAGTAATCCTTTATATCTACGTAAAGTGTAGAAAGTTCAAATATTATAGGTTCATATAGGTATAAATAAATAAATAAATAAATAAAAACTTTATTGAAGTAATGACATGCATTAAACAAATGGCGGGTTTATTGCCATGGGCATAAATAAATAAATAAATAAAAACTTTATTGAAGTAATGACATGCATTAAACAAATGGCGGGTTTATTGCCATGGGCATAAATAAATAAATAAATAAAAACTTTATTGAAGTAATGACATGCATTAAACAAATGGCGGGTTTATTGCCATGGGCAATATCTGCCAACCAACCACTTGACGTATAGGTATACCCGCGAAAATTCACGGAGGGATGGTTTAATACGTTTTTTGTATTTCTCCGCCTTTCAATGTTATTTGAGAGAACAAAGAGAGGTCACAAGGCTTTTCCCATGTCCTGCTGTGCTCTCTGATACTCACTATTCAGTTTCAATATGAAAAATTAAAAACATGAGGATTGCACAAAGAGCACAAACAGCGGAAATGTTTAAACGTCTCCAGCCTAAACAATGTAACAAGGTGAACATTCTCCATACATTTTCGATTCTCACAATTTGAAAAAAGTGAAATTTGGGTCATTTTTGGATCATTTGAAAGCTCCGTTGCTATTTATTTTAGAGAAAAAAACGCAAAATTTATAGTAAATTTTACGTACCTACTTTCATTTTGCGTAGAAAGATAAATTACAAAAGTCGACAGTTTTCGAGTTCTAATGAGAATATCGCCAGAAAATGATCATTTTCGTCACGAAATTTTGTTGGCGTAAAAACGTATAGAATGAAAGAAATTCAGACTACCCCACAATTCAATAGAGAAATGTATCTAGACTAGACTAATATAACAAACTTCGAGCTTGTCTAAACAAAAATTACCAGGGTCACGCGTTACATTCATACGCGATTACGTGGAATATTATATGAGTTGACACGTAAGTATTATAGCGGATACTACTTATACACCTGAAGGAGAGGCCATTATAAATCAAACAGGTAGGCATTTTCTATGGTCCAGATGTTGTTGCTGGCTCGGGACATGGGGTGTTGTCAGTTTAGAAAATATAACACCTACCTACCTACATTCAAAACTACTTTAACCTTAATTCAATCGTTTAGTGTAACTTATAATTCGATAATGATAATCATTTATTCTGTGTGAAAAAGTTTCCAAAACGTTTCCCTAAGAGTATGCGTACCGACATTTCAAAAATTTCTAAAAACGGGAGACCTTATATATCGACAACCGTTACTAAATATGATTTGGAAAAAATAGGGTATACTGAACATTTATCTAGGGAATAACCGTAAAAGATTTTTTATATCTTCAAAAAAATTGTGAAAAACACCCATCATCTTTTTTCCGAATAACGAAAACTGGTTTCCCGAAAGTCGCGGAGTAAAATTATTTTTTTGAAATGATAACATGCATAAAAATCTAGGGAATAACTGTAAAACTTTTTTGATTGAAGCGAAATTAACCCCAAAAAATGAAAAAAAACGCCATTTTTACCATTTTATCATGCCATGTTCACGCGATTTTGAACCTTAATGCCGTGGGAAATGACCGTGACGTCATAGTTGGGTCGCGAGCCTTATAAATGGAATGAAAATAATTTACAAATATTTATGGTTTCCGTCGTCGAAGTCCTGAAATTTCTAAGGATCATATTATTGTTTTTATTTTTTAGGGCTTCTTGTTTCTGCCAGTGTCCCAAGAGACTTGATTAGGGAAATCCTACTCTAAGTGAACATACCTACTACATTTGAAATTATACTAGGTTTAATTCTGTAACTAATGAAGTGCGTTACGTACTAACAAAAATAAGACGTTCTTTCTCAATTATTTCATACTAAAATACATTTAAAACTTATATTTCGTTCGAAAAACTAAAAAAAATGGTGCTACTGTTATTTGTTACATTGTAATTTGCTAGCGAGTCCATTCCAGTAGAAAATTTTATTACGTAAAGACATATTTAATGAAAAAGCATCAAGTTAAACCGTTTCTAGAACAGTTAAATAATCGCTGAAAAGATAACAAAATGGAAAACTAAGATTTTAATTACACAGTGGAAAAAATTCAAATACCTAGGTGGGTAGATTAGTATTAGAAAAAATCGATTTATATAAAAAAAAATCTCGTAATACGAGTAAACTACTTCGGCACATGGGCGATTTATTTATTATCTGTGTTATCATCGGTGCCTCGTGTTTATATATGTATTTATATATATACTGTTATATACTTAGTATACAAATAACCCACCATTCCTACTAAACCAGTTTAGCAAGGCTTCTTCCACAATATGTATTGTAGATAAGCAAGCAAAGAGTACAAACCATGGTACCCTTTGGGACCTTATTATCGGAGAGTTAGGTGAATATAATACGAACATGTGGGCTCTTGAGTAAAACAGAAAAACAAAAGGATACTTACTTACTTTCCGTGTCCGGAACACCATCAAATTTGAAACCCCCAATATTCAGCCACCCGGATAGCCCTGGCGTTCGCCAGTAGCGCATCCTCGGGCGTGCATGTCGCACCTATTTGGGGACATGAAAACAGGTGACTGTGGTCCTGTTTGGCACCACACTCACAGGTGTCTTCCTCTCTGTAACCCCATTTTTTGAGGTTGCTGTAACAACGGGAGACACCTGTTCTCAGTCTATTGAGTGACCTCCATGTTGGGTACGACAGGCTGTGACCAGCTGCCATTCCCTCCATTGGAGGTAACTGTGTGGGCCCAGTACTTTCTCGCCAGAGGTGCACCCGGCGGGCCTCCGGGGGGCCTTCTATCGGGAGTGTCGTCTCCATAAAGCTTCTCCTCGACTTAAGTCTGCAATGACGTGTCTGGGAACCGTACATTGGGTGTCTTGGGTCTGCTCGCTGTTTGCCTCGTTCAATTTCTGCTGCAACATGCCTTCTAGTTGCGGGAGGGGCAATACCCACTATAGGGTAGAGTTCTTTGGTGGGTGTTGGTTTCAGACAGCCAGAAATGATTCTAGCTGTCTCATTTATTGCCACGTCCACTCTTTTTGCATGTGTCGAGTTGTACCATACTGGTGCAGCATATTCGGCAGCAGAAAAGCACAGTGCCAGGGCCGATGTTCGCAGAACATGGGGTTGAGCTCCCCACTTGGTGCTGGTAAGTTTCCTTATGATGTTGTTCCTGGCGCATACTTTTCCCTCGACCCCTTCGCAGTGTTCCTTAAAAGTTAGAGAGCGGTCTAGGTGGACACCCAAGTATCTAGGTAAGTCACTGTGTTCCAGCTCCTGACCCTGCCACCACACTTTGAGTTTTCTTCTCGCGTCTCTATTTCGGAGATGGAAGGCACAGACCTGAGTCTTGGATGGGTTCGGCTTGAGGTGATTTTCGTTGTAGTAGATCGCCAAATCCTGGAGAGCGGCTGATAGCTTTCCTTCCACTTCGTCAAAGGTTTTGGCCTGTGCTGCTACAGCAGTGTCGTCTGCGTAGATGAATTGTCGTGTTAAAGGGTTAATGGGCTGATCATTGGTGTATATATTATATAGAATGGGTGCAAGCACACTGCCCTGTGGCAATCCATTTTTCTGGTTTCTCCAGCGACTTTTTTTGGAGTGCAGTGTTACAAAGAATCTTCTGTTTTGCAGGAAACATTCCACAAGTTTGGTTAGTTGGAAGTCTTTGGTGATATTATACAGTTTCCATAGAAGCCTCCTGTGATTTACGGTATCGTATGCCGCAGACAGGTCGATGAAGGCAACACCGGTGACAGCGCCCTCATTAAAACCATCCTCAATGTGCTGTGTGAGGTTGAGCACCTGTCCGCAGCACGATTTGCCGGGCATGAAGCCTGCTTGTTCGGGTATTATCTTATTCTCGATTGTGCTGAAGATCCGTGTGAGAATCATTTTCTCAAAAGCTTTAAACAGATGGCACAGCAGTGACACAGGACGAAAATTCTTCGGGTGATTTGGTTCTTTGCCCGGTTTTAAAAGGGCAACAACCTTTGACTTCCTCCATAGTTTCGGGATATACGTTGCTGTCGCACATCTGTTCATGTCGGGCTTAGTCCTGCTGGACTTAACAGCGGCATATGACACGGTTTGGAGAAGAGGATTGATTTTCAAGATCGCGAAGGTTCTCAAATGTAAGAAAACCATTAAACTTATAGATAATATGCTATCAAACAGAAGAATAAAGGTGTACTTGGACGGGACAGTGAGTAGCACAAAAATACTACAAAATGGTCTGCCGCAGGGATCAGTATTGTCTCCGCTTCTGTTTAATCTTTATACTGCCGACATACCTGACACCACATCTAGAAAGTTTATATACGCTGATGACGTGGCATTAGTGGCCCAGGCGAGAACCTTCAAAGAGCTGGAATCAACTATAAACACGGATTTGGACAATTTTCAGAGGTACTTGGAGAGCTGGCACCTGCGCCCTAACCCCAAGAAGACAATTGCGCTTGCCCTACATCTAAACAATAAAGAATCTGAAAGGGAACTTGAACTGTACATGTGCGGTGAAAGGATACCGAACGAAAAAGCTCCAAAATATCTGGGAGTAAAAATCGATAGATCTTTAACATATAAAGCGCACACCGAGGGAGTCAAAAACAAAATAAAAGCCAGAAACAACATCATAAATAAACTGGCAGGGACTTCATGGGGTAGTAAAGCGGCGACTTTACGGACATCAGCTATGGCTCTGGTGTACAGCACGGCGGAATACTGCTCCCCAGTATGGGGTAGAAGTGCGCACTGCAGTAAGATAGACACTGAGCTGAACAAAACCATGAGAACCATAACAGGAACAATAAAGCCAACTCCAACCCAATGGTTACCAGTGTTGTCCAACATTGCACCGCCGGACCTTCGAAGGTTGCACGCAACAGTCAGGGAAAAAAACAAGATCAAACACAATCCCCTACTACCAGCTTATGGGGACATTTTTCAACCACCCCCAAAAAGACTCAAATCCCGAAAACCTGTTTGGACAGTACAGACAGAGGAAGCCAACATAGAGGAAATGTGGAAAGAGAGATGGACCACTGATGGAAACATAACAAACAAGCATCTGATAGTGGACCCAACAGCTCGAGTACCAGGATTTGACCTACCTCGCAGGGTTTGGGTACAACTAAATCGAGTGAGAACGGAGCAGGGCTGCTGCAACCACTCACTCTGGAGGTGGGGGAAAAGGGACAGCCCTGATTGTGAGTGCGGAGCTGAGCAGACCATAAGACACCTAGTGCAGGAATGCCAGCTGAATAAATTTGACGGAGACCTCCGGGACATCCATGAGGCGACCCCGGAGGCGGTGGACTGGTTGGCGAGACTGGAGCCCAGATTGTGACTCTACAGCTTATTCTCTGGACGCAATCCTCGCGGATGCAGAACATCAAACCGGAGCCAAACGAAAAGTAAAGTAAGTATCTGTTCATCATTTTTGCGATCCAGTCTATGGTGTTAGGTCCGAAGTGCTTGATTTGTTCGGTTCGAATATCGTCCAGGCCTGCCGCTTTGTTATCTTTCATGCTGCCAATGACACGCTTCAATTCTTCGACGCTAAATGGGGTGCGTAGGGTGTTCTTTTCGTTTTCTATATCACGCTGAATTTCAATCTTTTGCTGTCTTGATGTTTTACCATTTAGGAGTAGTTGGTGCGCTACTTGGTCTGGTGTTACTGTGTTTGTAGTACCTGGGGGTGGTGCCTGTGGATCATTATTAAGGTTCTTGATCAGTTTCCATGCGCGTCTGCTGTTTTGTTTCATATCCAGGTCAGATACCAACTTGCACCATCTATGTGTTCTTGATTGAGAGACGGCTTGCATCACCCTTTCTCCGGTCTGAATTGTCTCCTCAGAGAATGGATCTGTGTTATAGAGATTCTGGTAGGCCTCCAATAGTGTTTTGGATTCCTCGTTAAGACCTGCGATGTATTCAGTTCTGCAACCGCGGGGAATATGTTTTCTGGACATCTTCTTAACGAGTGTAACGAAATTGTCATAAGACTTTGGGTCTGGTTCCAGGTGCATAATCTCTCGATCCAGTTCTTCGGAAAAACGCTCCCAGTTCGCCTTTTTAAAGTTAAATCGTCTCTCGAATGGGACAGTCTCAGGTCTTACCGCTGCCGAGATTACACATACAATTGGTCTGTGTTGTGTTTTTGGTATTGGTGGTAGTACGGCTTTGGCTGCCTGGTGGGCAATTCTGTCGCTCACCCAGATATTATCTGGGTTGTAGCCCTTGCGCCATCTTCCACTCATGAAAGATGCTGGTTGCTTAGGATCGTACAGCAGTTTGAGGCTTTGGCCCTCTGCCCAATTCTCGAGTTTCTCGCCATTTTCGTCTGTTTGTTGATATCCCCATGTGGTGCTATGGCAGTTAAAATCGCCCATTACCATTTTTATAGGCTGTGCTTTAAAGTTGTTAGGTTCTTCGAAGTCAAAAGTCTTGAGTGGTGGTTTATAGACTGACGTGATGGTACATTTGTTGACTTCGACTGTCAGAATTTCGATGTCATCTCTGCAGGTTAGGTCTGCAGAGACCACGACAATATCATTCCTGACGAAAATGGCACTGCCGTATTTGTCATGTGGTCGTTCCAAGATCAGCCTCATTCCCTCAATATTTGGTCTTCGACCTTCAACCCCTCTATGGGTTTCTTGTAGTAGTAAGATGTCGCAATTATTTTCCTTACATATATCAGATAGCAGATTTTCCTTGTCAGTTGATAAGCCTTCTATATTAATCGAAATTGTCAATAGGGTTGGCCTTGATAAAGGCCCTTTTGGAACGCTTGTTTTATTGGGTACGTTTGAATGCTTTGAATGTCTCGATTGTTTAACTCTTTTTGTTGGTGTTTCGGTGTTAGAAGGATTTGCCGGCATTTTGCCGTTTCCAGGGGACGCCCGATTGTTTTCCGTACCATGAACTCAATCTGCGTGGAGGCTCCTTCTTTGTCCCCCAGGCTCCTTCTTTGTCCCCCACAAACAAAAGGATGCTATGTAAGATGTATCTATGATTTAGTGCCATCAATTACCATTAATGTGCCAGCTACTGGAATACATTATTGAAATAATATTCTGCGCTTCACGACGAAAGTCTGCTGTAAAATAAACAGGATATTTTTATAGGATTTGTGTAGAGTGTACAAGCGTGGATACTGTTCCAAAATCTATTTCACTATCAAGTTTCAGTTTGGAATTCTTCGAAGCGCAAACTTCCATGCATGATATATCTATAGCGAATTCGAATCCCAATTCGGACGATGTATTCTATACTTTACGATGCAAGGCTTCTAGTATAAGGAAAATTAGGTAGGTATATTATCTAAGGCTTTACGTGTACGACGTACGTACAAGGCGCGAAGCTACCTAAGAACACGATTCCCATCGAGTTACCTTTTGGATACAATTATAGGTATAATAGTGTCTAATCTGACGTAATCCCATAAGAAATGTTAGCCCCGGCTTCCCTTCTGCAGAAATCCGCCATTCGTCACTGGTACGTACACTGTACAGGTACATGCTCACATCATTAAAAAAAAACTTTTAGATCTATCTCTTTCATGTCGGATCATTTGTGATCAGTTCATCAATGGTACCGCACGTCAGAAACTAGGGACAGTTGTGTGGGTGTGAATTACTTCATTACATGATGCAAAACAATTCTTCATCGCAACCGCACATTGATATGAATTAGGATGGGTGGTGGAGCCCATTTCCCAGTTCACTGGAACTACGTCGTATTCATATTTCTTCTACATTTCAACAATATATTCATACTATGTCAATAAAGTTATTTTTTTTAAATCGGTTTACAAATGGCGCGTGTTAAAACGAAAAAACGGTGCCGCTAAAAATACAAACTGAATTTCACAGCGCCGTGAAATGATTTTGATAATTCCATGAACGTTCGTAATTCTAAAACACGTAAAAAAAAACTACACCAAACTACGGAAAAATTATTCAGAGAAACAACAAGTGAACGCAAGTTTCAGCGTTCGCTTTTTCACAACAAGTTAACGTAAATAAATTAGAAAACAAAAGGAAAGTCTGCAAAGAAAAGTTGTTTGAAGGAGTTTTGATACAAGACGTTGTAAGGCACACAATATAACACATAAGTTAACATAACACACACGAGCAGAGCTAATACTGAGAATGTATAACGAATTCTGGTACACAGTAAAGTTGTTTAAGATTCTGAGTACATACTCGCCTTTATGACAAGATCATAAGGAATCTCTCACAAGTTGGCGGGTGACTGCACCAGGGGTCGGGGAACTGGGGTAAATTACCTCAATATAGGGTAAAGGTAAAAGCATTCCTTCATAGAACATATAAAATTATTCATACAAAACAGCTTTCTCAAACGTCTCTTCAAGTTTTAGAAAAAAAAACGTCAGTGGAAGTAAACGTTTTAATTTAAAGATGTATCAGAATTTTTATACATAATTACTTATGTATTGCATTTTGTAGAAGATTTAATAAGGGATTCTAAATCTATGGTGTTCTTCCTTTCCGAGGCTATCGTGATATCTTAGCCTGGACGTTCAAATAACATCACCATGGAAACCACCCACTATCGTGACGTTACTTGGTTTATGGGATTTCTCCCCATACGTTTTCTTATAACGATATGTGACGTCATATTGCTTCTTATATCACTTAGATCCGGCATGCAGGTATGTTAATATTTACGATGGCCTCGTTCCTTTCAAATCAAAGAAATGCCAAATACGAAAATATGAGTTGAAGCGGGGGTGCCTTAGCGTTAATACTAATAAGTATGTTACCCGACCCCTGATGAATGCATGTTTGCTATTACGAACACTTTACTTCAAATAGGTACCCACCTACGGTATACCACTATCCAAAACATACGACATAATAGGTGATATTTACAATATGTACGAGTATAATACACAATATTTCAGCTATTCTGGGTTCTTAGCTCTAGGTTTTCATAGTCCACATTCTAAAAGAAAAATTTTATATGGCAGAAAAGGTGGTCCGTGAAATTGCAAACAACATAAAATTCTTTGAAAGGTCTGATGGTACCTGCATATTTTCACTGCTTTCACCCATTTTTCCGAGTATAGCGTTCGGCTTTCTTTGCAGAAAACGGTAACATGTCACTGTGTGTGAATAGACGGATAAGACGAAGTATCCTATATTACTATTAAGTAGGTATGTGAAAAGATATCTAACAAATCATAAATCATTTTAATCTAACTCGATGTCCCTCTCAAGTCTACCCTCGAGTACCCTGTACCTGTCCTGTATATATTTATCATATTATGTATAATATTATTGCGCGTAGTTATAGGTAGCAGTGTTAGCAACTTGTTGCACTTTTTATTTAGTTTATTTTTATAACTGTAGACTGCTTAGAGAGACTTGATCTAAATGAGAATTTAATAACACTACCTAGGTACCTACTGATGAGAAAAATATTATACGAGGAACGTAATTAATGTGTAATCCCTTGGAAAAAGTTTTAAAAAGATCCGAACTAATGGATCCAATGATTTCAATATTTACTATCAAAAATCGCTGGGCATTAGGTAATAAAAACATTATTTCTTTTTACAAAATAGATGACACAATCATCGATAATTCGACAGAGCTTGAATTTGGGAACTCTGCCTATATTTGGCAACTATCAAAATGGTGCTTTCAACGGCAAAGTTTTTTGCAACTCGACTAGGGTTACGACTTACGAGCAACGATCTAGGTTTGGAAAACCTTAATAAGTAACTGCCTAATAGAAATATACGAGTTTTGGGACTAGTCTGGGACAATGGAAACAGTAAACAAGGAAAAACTAAGTAGGTAGAAAAAATACAATCCAACTCCATTTCGTAATTAAATGTTTATGTTTTACTTGGTCAATAAATCATTGGATATGTGTAGTATGTAAACTAATGACTACCTTCCTACTCACCCGCATGATATATCACCATAGCCTAATCACTGATATATTAGTTAGTTGTAGAGGTAACGTATGTGTATGACAGGTATTCAAAGACTTGCATATTTATTTAGCCTTGGCATCACTTTGGCACGAATCTCCGTAATATTTGCATGAATAATCCACATCTAGACAGTCATAACATAACATAATAATATAGAGATAGGTGTATAGACTTCTTGCATCAGAGAGCCCCGTATTATCATCCCAGGCCGACTTACTTCCTCGTTGTAAGACACTCAGTATGTCTGCTCTGGAAACATTCCAACTAACTTTGCATCGTAACTTGCTTAGTCCCAAGATATTGGGTTTGGGATTATTGAGAAAAGATACAACAAAATAAGGATTCAGATTTTCGATACAAAATACAAATAATAATATCCTACATTATACTAGTAAAAGTTGAAACTCTATCTCTTTAGAAAGATTTAGTAGACAGTATAAAAACTTTGCAATATGATCTAACATATCGATATTCGATAGTAACAGATTCCCTTCAATACACAGAATAACTTTTATTTTATGCCATAAGTTCGCTGGACTATTGGATTATTAAAACAACGTCGTTAAAAATAAAGAAGAGCATAACTTACAATAGTCGCATTTGCAAACAGGTGATACCTAATATTTCTGTAGTTTACACCATCACGTTTTGTCTCTTATACGGGATAGGCAAATAAGATCGAGCATTTTTCTGTACCGGACACCTTAGATCCAATTATTTCCACCACACTCCGACTTGGTATGCATATTGCATACGTTTATTATGTTCTGCTGAAATCGACATCTTCGAAGAAGTCATTAAGACAATTCAATTTCGTCAAGTGTATGTATTTAAGTTTTTAGTATTGGTGCTATTAGGTATGATGGGACCCTTAACCTTTAGTAAATCATACTTAAATATGTGCATGCAATCATGAATTTCTATAGGCATTTGTTTGTAAATTACTTACGAAAACATTGTTACACAACATTATGCTGATTATGATAGCCAAGCCTCAATATTCATATCGCAATCCTAATCAAATCACAATACACTTCTACAGGTAAACAACTGAGTCACTTCCACTGGCAGTCGAGGACGCGAGAAATAATATAAAATATAAAAGCATACACAACCAATAATAAACAAACCAATATAGTTATGTAGGTAACCGTTGCAGACAAATTATAAAATTCTGACATTCTGTAAAATTTCCGACGAGCGAACGAGATTAATGAAAAAGACGATTTGGTCGTAACAGGTTTTCATCTTTTCTTTATATCACGACTTCAAATTGTAAGCATATATAACTTACTCTAAAGGGATATGTGTTTACAAAGTCAAGATTCTTTTAAAAGAACATAAAAAGAACATTCAGATGGTGGACGAAGGACAGAAAGGTACTAGGTACTGGAGAAGTTGTACAATGTACATCCCAGGAAAGAAGGAAATGGTGAAGTTTGTGGGACGAAGCTAGTCACAACGGCTGCAAACACCACAGAAATAGTCTGAGATAAGAGAATAGAAAGATATTTTATAGAGATCGGATACTTTGAGTGGAAAATAGTAGCGAATATGCGATTGCTTGTTATGCGTTTGGTTTTTCGAGTTACGCAACTTCGCTGTTACAATGCTTCTATAGAATACAAATATACCGGGTATTGTGTGTAATATCTGGATTTTCTCCTCCTACAGCAACAAACGTTTTATCCTCATCTTGAATTTGTTATCATGTTCAATCAACTGATAACATAAATGGATATTGCTATACTTAGTACGTGTATTGTAATTGTAATTATTAATTGCCTATATGATTGCTAAGCTAAGCATTAAGTTATTATTATGTTTTCTTAGAAATAATAATCTAAAGCTCGTATAATATTATTATTAATCCAAAGCGCGAACCTTGAATAATAATGTTAAGAAAGGACAAACAATAACTATTATTTTGAAGTTTGGAATGTGCAATCTGATCATTTGTACTGTATATATATATGCATTTTTTCCGTTAGTGTAGACGTAGGAGAGCCTTTTAAGTCCTCCTAAAGTTTACATGAATATTCTTACTTCTATCCTATCTGTAGCTAGGAACCACATCCTGGACCGAAACGAAATACTTGAAATGATGATTACAAAAAGACATTTGATTGGATCAACTGACGGTTAGAGTTCAAATCCCGTTGCTGACGATTCATTGGAAAAGTTGGAATAGATGGTTGAATATTTAACTCTCCCTAGTGAGCTTTATTTGGTATTCTTATTTAACTCTGTGTTACTGTATGTTCAGAGGCGACCATAAAATATTATACACTTCACGGTGATTGTCTGCACGTGCCCAGACCTTTAAGTTAGATACATGGATATAAAAAATACATATTTGCTACTGCTTTTTTTAAATAAAATGTTTTATGTTTAAAGACAGCACAGGAGATAATACTTCGAGTAGGCAGAATGATATAAATACTTAGAAACTTAAATAGATAGCGAAGCAGAATAATAATAAACAGTAGGTCACAATATTATACCTAAATACAGAAATAGATAGAGAATGTTTATTTACAAACTGCATTATGGTACAGCCAACCAGACAATGGGACATAATTAGTATCTACACAGTACACACTACACAGTATAAGAATATGAATCACACATGATGACAGTTTCTCATGAAGCATAATGTCGATCCTGGAGTCGTCAACTTTGTGGGGGTCCGCATTTCTATAAACTTACTTTGTTTAAAATAAACCACTAAAAAAAGAGACATTTAGAATTTTTATTTATTTACTCGTACCTATGGTTTTTACGGCTCAACAGCTCTGACAAAAAAGAATAGCATTTGTCAAAGCCCCACTACCAATCAATTTCAAACATGATGGGACTACCTACATACATAATCGGTTATTAGATTTACATTCCATTATTTTGATATTACACTCTGTAGATTGCATAGCGGAGCTCCTCTCCTATGACTCTAATACACGAGGTTCGCTTCAGATTGGAGAAAGGTTTTAAGAACAAATTGAAGAAAAATTCAACTAACGTGACTACAGATTTGTTTTTTATGGTAATTTATGTACTCTCACCTGAGTATTTTAAGAATAAAATTTCGAATGCATTATCTAAAGCGTTATCGGGTAGAGATAGCAGCACTGCGATAAGCTCGCCCTAGTGAATAATATTCTAATACCTATCACTCGTAATGTTAACATATTTCTGTATTTTGTTCACCCAAAGTGTATATAAATAAAATAATGCAAAAGTCATTGGCCAAATGCACTGTGCGCTGGATTTAACATAGGTATGTAAGCAGGTAAAAAGTAAGCGCAGGTATGTACTATCAGTAGATGTAAACAAAACAAAAATGAGTTATTTCTAATTAAATAATTTAATTTAATAAAATATCATGTATATATAATAAATTAAATACTACTGCACAAGTAGGTACTGCAGATAAATAATTAAATTACCTACAAGTGATACACAACATACATATAGTGTAGTATATAGGTACGTTCATTAATTCGTATAATAAATACCTATATGGCATTAGATACCTATAATTTATTATGCAAATTGGGTAAGCAATCAATTACTACATCCATAATATAACAACATTCATACAACGTAAGTGAATTCAATAAATAAAACCAATCGATCCTACAAAGGTGCGTATTATATCTACCAAAGGTATTGATTGCATCAATGAAGAAGTTTGGTTCAGTTACACTACTGGTCATTTCTCAATTCTAATCTTCACTAAAAGCGCGTAGAGTACACTTTCTGGCAAAAAAAGTATACATCGTGAAAATCTAACTATTGAGAAATTACTTTCTTCTTCTTTTCGGGTTTCAATCCAATGGATTTGTTTGCAGCAAAGAACACCTCGCTTTCCACTCCCCCCGGTCCTCCGCACAACGCTTCAGCTCCAAGTATGAGGAGCAGCTCATATCCTGGAGAACCTGCTCCATATATTCCTGTCGGAGTCGCCCTCTGTGAGTTGTCCCCTCGGTCATTCCCTCCATTACTATAGAAACAAAATTAATTTCTCTAGTACTGACAGAAATAACTCAGGGTTTATATAGAAGGCATGCCAATTGTCTGATTTTCAAAAACCGTTTTGATACGGTTGACATTAGAAGCGATCTACTTACAGACGACTGTTTCCCGCCAAAATGGGATGTTACAGTAATAGAGATGACTAGGTTCAAAAGTCAAATCGTATCTCAGACGTTTTCGAGAGTCAAGTGGCTGATTAGATACAAGAATATTAAAAGAGCACCAAATTACATATCCGAACTTTCCTAACGACAGAGAAGAGAAACGAAATTAAAATGCACAATAAATATAATCTTAATCCATAAAGAGCAAAGTGCATCACAACGAAAATTCAGAGAGAAAACGGTATAAAGAAAATATCTACGACCTTTTTTTATAAAACCAGTATCTATGGGTCAATCGTTAATTATTCGATTACTTATTTTTAGAATATTATGTATCTGGCAGTAAAAAAAAAAAAAAAAAAAATGGGACTCACTCTAATATAAATATAATACATACATACATATGAATCTATAGAAAATACTAAATGGCCACATAGTTATTAATAAAAACTCCTAATGTAAAAAAAAGTAAGTAGGTATTATGCATGATAATAAATAGGTACCTACGTAAGTATATTACCTCCTATATACTTTAAACATATATTTTAAAGAACCGGTTTATTGAATTTCATAATTATACCTTTTACAACGTGAAGACGCATTAACAGTTGCATATATCTACCCTGAAGATATAAGATCGCATCGGTTCGAGTGAACCTATGTAAAAAAATATTTCTCAAGTTTTTAGTGTACACGAAAGGTGGTTTAAAGATGGTTTAATCAATTAAAATCTAAAAGGTAAATATTGCTTGTCAAAACCCATAAAGTATAATTTTTTCACGTTCATTAACTATCGTCCATTCCAGTAAGTTTATTTAAGGATAAACACCTTACATTTTAATGTTCATACATACATATATTTAATTTAGCATGATTTCAATCCTCGAATGTAAGGAGACCTCGTGTATAGAGAGGAGTCCCGAGATCAAAATTCAAGAAACAAAGCGATTACAAATTACAATTACAACAATAAGCACGCGGAAACGAAATTTCAATTAAAAAAATCAGATCAAACAAGCAGCAGAAGTGGATAGGACTAAGCAACAACTTATCCAGGCATGAATACAGAATAAAAGAAAAGTAAAGAATATGATACGTACATATGAGAGTATCCTGTATTGTTACAGAACCTAGAAAGAGTGGTCAAGATCATTACTGGTCATCCCTAATCCTATACTCATCAAGTATAATAAGTATAGGTCTGTATAAATAGGTATGCATTGATTATCACGAACCGGTGGAGTGTCGTCACACGATTCGCGTAATATTATTAGTTCTGCATTTACTTGGTATACTCGTATAGTATAGTATGGTATAGTTATGGCTATACAAAGCAGCTGATTGTATCGGTCCCAAGTCCTCGCGATGGAAGTCATTTTTCATTTCATACGACCGGTTCCTTCGGTATTAGCGTCTTACAACAAAGAGGAATATATTACTATACCTACACTAGCTGTAACCAATCGAAAATTACGCGTTTTGTGGGGTAAGCAGAGAGAACAGCTCGCCAGCTTCCAAATCCTTACACGTATAATTATTGAACGTACATTCTTTTTTTGGTGGTCGGTAGCCTGGTTGGTAACGCGCTCGACTGTTAATCAGGCAGGCGGGCGCGGGTTCATTCCCCGACTTACTCCACTTCACAACACAAGCTTTTCAAGCTTTCTGTAAAGTGTACAAAAGTGTATTTGGGTTTATGTCGATATACCCAGATTCATTTTAGAAAAAATCTTATATCGTAAATTATTTTAATATTTGTAGTACAATATTTATCAATTGTCATTGTAAAACAAAATGAACCGTGTGTTAAATTCCGTGTGTATTCGAAAAATTTGCAAACGTTGACACGATCCTGCGTTACTTTTATGTTTCGACGACAATTATGTACGTTGATGGGTTACGTTACATACTATAATACATACTTATACATATATGTATCTATATTTATATGTACTTACCTAGGAATTTTATATACCTACGTCAAAGGAGGATTATGTATTACGGTGTTTTTGGTTATATTATTATGCAAAGGCGGTATTTGTGTAAATAATAACACAGGATGATCGCAATTAGGTAACGAGCTCCAATATACGGCATCATTACATATAAATATAATAGGGACCTACCTATTTTGGCCTTTACAATTTCAGACAAAATGAAAGTTTCCTAGATAGATCCTTACGTATCACGATTATTGAAAAGTGTGCAGGAAAGTACTTGGTTTTTTTTTTTATATAAAAAGCATCCGGGCTTGCATGCACAAACCCAAATACTTTGCTGCACACCTTGCGCTAGACTAAAAGCCTGTATCGCAAAGTGTGGAATACATCGCCAGCGCCGGGGTTTGAACCTGGCACCTCCCGCTCGAGAGACTGCCGCCTCAACCAACTGCGCCAACCATGTACTCTGTGTTTGTACATTGTACATGCCCACATCCTTTTTTGCTAATTATGTGAAGAGCAAGCGGTAATCCTTAGCTTATTTTATTTATACTCGATCTATAGGTACCTAGGCAGAAGTGGTGAAGAGTGGATTTCTGTAGGAGGAAAGCCAGGATTAGCATTTTTATTTAGTTAATTATTTATTATCCAAAAAGGTTACTCGGTAGGAATCTTATTCTTAGGAGCCTGCGTCACTGCTAGGTAGATAAGAGTTGTCTATATTTGTCCCTATCTTGTAAAATCTTATACACATGCACACTGTGTGTAATAACTGAGAAATTATACGAGCAATAATAATTGCTCATTGAGACAAATTATACACTTCGATTGATCGAGTAATGAAATAATTACAATTTATATCTAAAATCAATTACATCTGTCTTCAATTCACCTGTTATTAGGATTTAATGTACTTAGTTAGGCAGGTACCAATTTTTCAAAATTAATATGTGTCTGATTAGACACCCACCTCACCTACTGTGAAATCAATGTCCTTGATTAATATTACATCAAGAGGTAATCCTCTAATGCCCCCGCCACACGCTCATGAACCACCATGAGCCAGTGGTTTTTATGAGTAAAAAGGCGTCAACGGTCGGTTACGTACACGTCGAGACAAACGTTCCATCCACACGCCTTTTTACTCATGAACACTTAAGCTCGTGGTGGCTCAAGAGCGTGTGGCGGGGGCATGAGGTTACACACACACGTGCATTCAATCTTTATAGACACGTTCGAAATTTAAGTCTTAGCAGTTCATTATAGATTATTTTCATTTTTATTTTTTTTTAATTTACACAGATTCACCTACAGGCCGTGTGTACAATGTGTATGTACAACTTTATAAATTTCTTTAACAATTCTGCATAGTTCACACTTTGCCCTATTAACGGTTAATACAAATTAGCTATAAGATATTTAGACAGTATTTCACCATTACTAAAAATAAAAGGACAAACACATAACACACACATTCACACACAAACTCTCACACTTGCAAATAAAAGCACAACAATGACAATACCAGCAGCAAGGAAGCAGGAGAATGGAGAGGAGAAGAAGGGAAGGGAGAAGAGAGGATTTATAAATTACAAATATCTTTTGAGACCTTGAAAAAATGAAAAAAAGTGTCCAAATGCTACAGAAGAGATGGGTCGACGACGTAACCAACGCAGTGGACATTGGGGGAGAAGTCGATCACACCAATGATCGATTGATTACCGAATACACGTATGTATGACATCATAGGTCCAACAACTAAATTTTACATACGATAAAAGTGAGTAGGCAAAAACAACTTGTAGTCCGATCGACAGACGAATTCTGCCAATAGGTCTCCATACGAACTATTTCATATTCGATCGGACTATTGTAGGTGTACCTTTATTTCAGTAGAACAAAGACAGACTTGGTTAATTAGTAAATATTTTAATTCAACAGCTTTCATTGTGAACTCCATTTCAATGACTTTACTATATTATCTATAGACAATTAAATAATTTGCATAAAAAAATCTTTGCAATTTTTTTATAAGCTCTTTGTCGGATGAATTAGCACTAAATGACGCAGAAAATCGACCAATTAAACATTATCACCATCCACAACGAATATTTCCTTTATTCCTATAAATAATAAATTATTGCATACTATCTTATGTGCCCGACATTGCACAAGTAAATAATTTAATCAAATATTTTTTTACTTAGTCGAAAAACCATTATTGACAACGATTCTATTCAACCAATATTCTACATTGATCATTGGTGACTGATACAGGATACTGCGGTACCAGGATGGGTTTGCTTGTGAGAAGTGTTGCCCATATTTTGGATGCAAAATTTTAAATAAATATATATTTACTATGAATCTTCAGTTCCCAAACTCACCGCCGTGAGTACCTATAGGGTTGTGCCGAATGCCAAATGACAAGATAATTTGTTATTTATCGTTTTGTTTTAACATTTTAAGACGAGCATTTCACTTATTTTTGTCATACATATATGCCTACACCCTAATCTACTGTAGTTTAATGTTGATTACCTAACTATGTATAACATTAGCATGTGCAATATTTATATATGTATCTATATCATTTAAGCTAAGCTTTGCATTGTAATTGTAGGTAAGTATATAATGTATACATAGTATTAGGTAAGTTATTCGTATTTCGCTGTGTGGGTCGATTATAATATGGATATATAACATCATCCACATATACCTACACAGTATATAGCTAATGCAGTATATAGGTACACAAACAGCTAACCTATATACAAGATATATAATAATGTGGTAGGTATACAATGCAATCAATCGATATATGGAATACATAACATTCATTGATAAATTTTTATACTTATTTCATATTCATGGCACTATACTCTATATCAGGAATGAGATATTCAGTGTACATAGTGATGTACATAATTACTCCATCCTTATATACTGTCAAGTGTCACGGCATCACATTCAGATAGAACTTATTCGTGTCTATACGTGAGCAAAGCGATGTTAAATTTTAGAGATAATAGCTAAATTTCAACATAACTCCTTTAAATAAAAGAAAAAAAACACCAAAAATATCGAAGGTGTAAAACCGGAAATAATGTTACTAAAATAGCATCGCAAATTTTAGGGAAACTCCATTATTTCTAAAACAAAAAAAAACTGTGTTTTAAATTTATTCTACTAAAAAGAACGTCTTATTTTAGTAAGTAGGTGCTGTACACATATTATTACAGAATTGGACCTTAAATAACGCAGTACTTATGAAATTGGTCTTTTTGCACCCGTTGTCGAGTGATTTATGATAAAGTTAGGGAAAATAATAACACGAAATTTCTAGTGTCTAACGATTCGGGTTACACATAGAAAGAAGTACAGGCGTCAAACGACGTATTATGTCTAAGATTATTATAATATAAATATTACAACAACGTCGAGTTTATAAAGTCAATGTGTCTATTGTTCTTTGTATTGTTTTGTTATACTTGAAGCAAGTACATATCTATCAAGTGCCTACTTGAACGTATCCAGTATCAAACGTTTAATTGCCACCCCTGAAAGGAATGCGAGATATTGAGCGTATTGTATTTAGAATACGAGGATGGTGTCGAGTTGAGTTATGTCAAAAAGACAAGCTTAGTGTTGGACAGTCTCTCCGCTGAGGGTGAGGGATATATCTAAACAATTGAGGATGAGCTTTCTAGTTGTCGAAACATATTTACAGTACACGTAGTCTTTAGTGAAGAGTTCAGAAGAGACAGTATCATGGTCATATAGGTTTACTGAGGCCAACATTCTGAATACAATACGTAACGTGATATTTATTATTCTATACTAAGACGAAAACGTTGTTTGCGTAAGTTAACACGATTTGTAATCAGTTGCGTACGTGGAGTTTACAAATAGAACAACCTGACTTCGCATTCTGAGAATGATGTGAAATACCTATACTCCTTCAGCCGTTCTCTCTCCACTACTGGATGTAGGCCCCTTCCATTCGTCTGCGTTTCCCCTTCGCATCCAGGTTCTGCTGACTTGTTGAGCGATATGTCGTCAAACCACCTTTTGGAAGACTTTCTAATAACATTTCTGATTTCCATCCAGGGTCTCCGTTGGGAAAATTCTGGGTGGCCATCAAGTATCTTTCTGTCCAGACATACATCCAACCCAGTGTTGTTTTAGTTTTGCGACACGGTATATTATGTTGGCAACTTTTGTTCGGCGTCTTTTTTATCTCTTCGTTCCTTATTTTATTTTATCCCGAAGACTCACGCTGAGCATCTGTCTATCCAAGGTCCGCTGCAACGCTTCATTGGACAAAGACACTGAAGGAATGTAAGTTAGGGGTGTGGTTTGTCGGGGGGCTCCCTTCTGGCAAACCCTGAGCCCATCTCTTAAAAATGTTTGCCAAGAAGTGCGGGTAAAGAGGACGCTATATGCGCCTGTGTTACCCGGGGATGCGGAGGGCCTCAAGCCCGTTGCAGTCCTTCAATGTTCTATTAAATAGAACATTGAAGGACTGCACAAATTTTGTGTATAGTTTTTGTTGCTGCAGTTTCTAGACCATATTATGTCAATATCGGTAAGATATCAACAGTTTTCTTCTCTACTGGCATGCTGAAAACCCAAGTTTGGGATTATACTGAATTTTATAGTTTACCTAATTAATTAATCCAAAGAATTTGTTAGTTACTACGTTACGAAATACAGTTGTATCGATGGAGATTAGCGTCCTTCACGGCTGCTAAACATACAGGAATAACGGATGTTAAATTAAACAACTATTTTTTATATTCTACCTACCTACCAACTAAATATTTAACACATAAATTATTACAAATACTGTACATCCGAATACTAGGCAGTATAAATACATTACTTTTATGGTTGAAAAAATAGCGTAATAGACAATTAGAGTGATGATCTTTACATTTTGTACTAACCTAATATATACAAGTAATTAAAAATAGGAACCATAATATACTGTATTACGTAGATATATAATAAGGATATTATCTCTACTACCTTCTACAACGTCACGATATCCAAATAATGGGGTAACCAGTGAGTACTGTCCGTGTATAAAAACACACATATGACTAATAAGACGTTAGTTTTTAATTATTTCATAGTACCTATTTGGGAAATGTTCAGAATTTGACTTGGTTATGGAGCGATCCTGCAAAAGTAATTACATACATATTTTCTTTAATCTGCTTATTATTTAGCACAGCGATGTTTTCTACTTACATAAACGACCTATAGACACAGCAACCAGTTGATGCACAGTATTTTATTCGAAAACTTTACATTTACTGTATAAGTGAATAAAAATAATTTAGATTAGGTGCTTCTACAATATAACCTTTGTATAACACCTACCAAGTTGAAAGCTGAAATATATTTAAAACAAATATTTATGCACGCAGTAGCGTAAGAGTTTCTGTAGAACCATATGACTGTATCATTTCCTTTGTAAAAAACGATGAAATTCTAATGAAATTACATTCATTGAAAAAGAAAAAAAAAAAAAAAAAAAAAAAAAAAAAAGAGGACACCAGTCCACGCAAAAAAGTATCAGGATGTTATAAGATTGAGAGGAGCATTAAACATTTTTATATAAAAAAAATAGTGTTTCCATCTCTCTTACACTCGTTGTACGGTTATGGTGAGGTTGGCGATGATGATAATCTCTCTGTTTAGCATTCTCCGGGCACGGCATTCCAACACGCGCCAATGGGCGGGTTGGGTTGGGAGTTGGAGAGAGCGGAGTGGAGGTATCAGGGAGGAAGACGGCGATGCAACCTGAACCAGGAGAAATAATAATAATATGGAAATGAGAAGGAAAGCTTCAAATGGACAAGTGAAGTTGCCTTGTAGTGGGTTTACCATTACTAAATACTTTGTATTAATATTAAGTAACTTGGAAGTACCACTACTGCCAAAGGAATTGAAAATTAAACATATCCTAATTAATTTCGTGAGTAAACTCATCAGATGTCGTCTATATAATTTCTAAATATTGAGCACTAAAACTATTCTGGCTCATAAACACTGATGCTAAAATAATCAATATGGAATAATACTGTGTGCCTTGGTTAAATAGATGCTAAAAATTTAGTTCACTAGGGCGAACTCATCGTAGTGTTGCGATCTCTGCCAGCTAACTAAAGTGAGTGATGAGACTAGTTAAGTACTCGTGGATTATTATTGAAAAAAATAAACTTAAATATTATATTTTTTTAAATAAATGAATCTGGGTTTATCCAAATCCAAACACATACTAGTTGTACACTTCAGACTCTTCAGAGAAATCTTGAAAAACTAGTGTTGTGAAGTGACTTAAGTCGGCGTCGGGGACCGAACTCGCGCCCATCGGATTTACGATAGAACGCGTTACCAACCAGGCTGCCAACCACCTCTTATGTAAAATGTTCCGTGAGGAAAAAACACGAAAATTATCCAATCTGCAGGAAGAGAGGAATTCAAAGATCACTCGCAGACAAGCGGTAGGCGGCGGATCTTCTCTTTAAACACGAAAGTATGAAATTGAAATCAGAGATTGACTGTAAGATATTGCTTTTGCAACAAGTCCTCCCTTTAGTACACTACTATTGTCATGTTTTGTAAATCGAGTAGATTTTTTGCTTAATAAAGATTTATTTACTTAAAATAGACTTGTCAAACATAAATAAAACAAAATCAGTCATATAATTATAATTTCCCATCGCTAATAATAAAAATGTAATGTTTATTAAGCAATTCAGAGTTCAAACCACATTATTATGTATTTCTATGTGAATTTAATCTCAGCTAGGCCTAGTACATAGGTAGGTGGTGTGGGTAGAATAAACATTAATGTATAGGACTTTGAAGTTTTGTCACTACTAGGAGAGTCTTTGAAGATCAATTAACTGAATATAATGTTACGTTATTCTGATGTATGCCTGTACTCTCTACATATCCCGTATTTACTTTACATCACAAATAACCTAATATATGTATTATCATGGATATACATTATACATATACATGAATGGTCAAATATTACATAACATTAAAGGAAATCATAAAACTATATATGTATTTACCAAGAAACACAGGAGTAACAACGTTTGATTCTAACGGTGAATGTTTCTACAAATTTTGCTAGATGGCATTAGCTATTAACACACAGAAAATGGACGGTTTTTGTGGAATTAATGGCCGCTTAATACAAAGCAAAGTAATAAAATAACTCTTAACATATTTTAGAGCTTCCTTTATAAGCCTGGGATCCGTTGAATCGGCATCATAAAATAACATATTTTGTGTAATATTACTGTTTTATCAAAATCCGGCATTGCGATAAGCTCGCCCTATTGAACAAATGTTATAATTTATATTTGTAAAGTTAACATATCTCTGTATTTTGTTCACCAAGAATGTAAATAAAATAAATAAATATACAACACTAAATTTATCGAGTTCATTCTTCATGGAGATTTAAGAATATGAAGGCAACAAAGAAGTCCGTCATTTTGACGGATTATCTCTAATAAATGAAATAATATCACGTCAATCAGGGAACAAAGGGAACCTTTTTAATACAAAGTTTAACCCTACTAGGCAGTTGGTGTAATTAGCAGCGAATTGTATTTCTAAAATGACAATAATAATGGCGACATTGTGTTGAGATTCTCTTTTCAAAAAAGGGAATAAAATATGGCGCGTTTAGGATGATTCCATAGACAATACACAATGAATACAGACAATAATGTAGAGACGGTGCCTTTTAGCTTTAACTTAATCTTAACAATACAGCATCACCATGTGATATACTGATATACGCTACCTGTGGTTGCTCTGAAGTCGCTTCACTGGAAATACTGATGTTAAAAACCCTACTCAATTTCCAGAAATTTGGAATGAGGTAGCCTGATAGTAAAACGTCTGATTGTTAAGCAGAACGTGGTTGACAAGATAGTGCATACCCACGCAGTTGTCACTAGTTGCCCTACGTTATGAATAATATTGGGCTAATGGACGAATATGGGGTTAAGTGCGTACTAACTACTATAAAGACCTTAATTTTTCAATTATTCGATACTAAAATAAACTATATAATAAAACAATTAGGTATTTTAGTTCGAAAAATTACAGAAATTGACCTTATCCTTTTGCACTGGCAACGGCGCTACTATATTTTCCTGGGTATACCAATATTAGTAAATTATACTTATCTCAATCTGTAATCTTACTAAAATAAAAATACATAATGTAGTTTCCCGCAACAGTATAGAAGAATGAAGGATGAACATTGTCGGGCTTACGACCGCCCCCGGCTGGCTTAAGTGATCACTTTACACTCGAGAAACATTCGCCATTTCAGTTATTCATCCTTTATTCTTCTACACTGTTGTGGGAAACTACATTGTATATACTACGTAATGTAGAAAAAATCCAACGCTTTACAAGAATAAAATTTGTAAATCAAAAATACATACTTCATAATAATGAAGATTATGTTGCTATGAATGTACTATATAGTATGTACATTGTAGGTATAGATTAGATACAGTAGGAGATATAATGTGTATGACAGTTGACTAATGAACTCGCTGTTGCTTTATTCTATTTATTTGTTCTGTAGGTAACTTACTGTTTCTTCACTGAGTATTTAGGTTAGTGCGGCTGAACTCCAATAAGTTAAAATGTACCAAATAAACTACACAGTACTGTACACTGACACACTGATACAGGTCTATCTGATGGACACAACTAGGATTTGATCCAACAATGTCTATATTGACGTACACGAAGTCTGCAAAAAGTCTTGTCCTGTAGTTACTTCGTAGACTGTTCGTAGACAATGTTAACTATATAAACTACTATTAGGTATTTTTAAATCACGGTATAGTGGGGTAACCAGTAAACACTATGTGAATAAAAACACACACAAGATCCTTTCTGCCCACAACTAAATAAATGGGACTCATTGCTGTAAAAAAAGTTTAATGGATATTTACGGGACACCCGAAAAAAATATAGATCGGGGATCCCACCACGAACGTAGGGCATACGTGACGAATTTCACGAATGCGATGGGGGCTTCTTCTGGCGTTCTGCTCTTTCTGTCTATCTCGCAAAGGACTTATATAGACAGGCAATAGTTAGATGAAAATTATATACCAACCATACGGGTATTTGTGAAATATATCTACTTATGGCACGACAGAGTTGGAGATGCCTTGGCAATGCCTAGCAAAATGTCACTGATTTGTACTTATTTATAAGGTGTCCATATTTTTAAAAATAAGAAGGAGGACAAAAAATGCGTAAATAGCGCCGCAGGCTAATTTTTTTTGGGACAGTGAAGAAGGTCGCTATGTTATTGATTCATTTTCTTGAAAATGTTTGCCATAAAGGATGTATCAAAAAAATAGCGCCGCAGGTGAAATATTTGTCATAAGACAAACCAAATTACATATACACAAAAGGCATAGGTAATAGCGCCGCAGGCAAATTTTTTTAGGAAACAATTGCATTTTAATGTATTTTTATACTATAGTACTAGTAAATTCATGAAAAACGTGGGGTTTTGAGATTAACAGAGTAGTTTTGAAATGTTAAAAAGTAAAAAAGGAGGACACTTTTGGAGGGAGGACAGAACCCAGAAAAGGAGGACTGTCCTTCCAAAAGGAGGACGGTTGGTCACCTTATTATTTAAAAACTGCGACAGACATCAGCATGAAGAAATCTTACATATAATAAAAATGGCTGTATGTATGTATGTATGTTTGTTCCACCATAACTCTGGAACGCCTGGACAGATTTCGACCAAACTTGGTATACACATACCTTGCTATCTGGAAACGAATACTGTGTGGTAGAAACTTCTGGAAATCCAGAACCTTCTGAGAAATTTTGCTGATGAGGGGATCCAAGGGTTGTATGGGGTCGTGTGTGGTATGGTATGAAAGGGCATTAGAAAAGAAATTCAGATCGCAAGTTATATTTTGTCCAGTTCAAGCCATCGGGAGACACCCAGTGATTGAGAGGATCCGGTCACCGCATACCGCCGTGTTTGGTGTCTCATGAAAGATCTTCACGAGCAGAACAGAGATCTTTTGTCAAATTTTGAATCGGGCAAGTGATAGTGGGAGGCTCTATCAGAACGAAGGAATCCAAGCGCTCAGAGAATTACGAAGAATCTTCTAGAAGGCTGTGGAAACAAGGCTAACTTTGTAGAATACCTTCTAGAAAATTGTAGAGTTTAGTCGACATTGTAGTCCTTTCTAGAAAGTTGTGAGAATGAATAGAATTCGAACCTTCTGGAAGGTGAAACGAACTTTTTAGGACCTTGAAGAAAGTTGTGGATTAATCGAACATTGCTGGATGTATGTGTGTCATACTGTCGATTTACTTCACAAATCAAATTTGCCGTTACGAAGTACGGGTAACTCAGCTAGTCTGAAATAAACAACGATTGTAACTTTACTCGATAGCTACATTTATAAGTCAATGTGTACTAGCCACTCTTAGTATATAGCAAAAAGAAAATTCAGAATAGCAAGAAATACAATCAGCTGTGCTGTGATTATGTACAGGTGATTTCACAATAAAAACTAAATACTCTGGATTCGCCTACTTAGATATCTGATATCACCACAGTACAGTTAGACTTACGCAGCAAATAATATGCAACAATCGTTTTTATTTTCTATCAAATATACGTGACTGGGAATATAATAATAGTGAAGTTTTTTCTAAAAAAATAAAAAAAAGAGACGCAATATTAAACCGGTATATCGTGCTTTGTTACACTACCTACCAATTCATATTATAATATAAAACGCTAACCAACACTAACCAATCTTTTGTTCCCTTTCCTACCTGACGCGCCAGAGAGGGACACACGTATCGCCATTCTCCCACAATCCGTCCCTTTCCCTCTTCCAAGAATACTGACAAGGGATCAGGGGAAGTGTAGTAGTAAAAGGGTTTTTTATCTCTCTCTCGCTCGGGTCAAGGCGGTGCGTGCAAGGGAAACACAGCATCTGGTAAAGTTGATTCATGGTTAAAGGAAATTGGAAGTATGTACGTAGATATACCTCCATATGAAAGGAATGGGGTATCCACTATTCACTATAAGCAAGTAGGTACCTACACCTACCAACTGTACAAGTACCTACTTGCTTATATTCCTAGTGGAAAAGTTCTTCGACTGTTTTTGCAAAAGTGCCACTGGTTGATTGTAAAGTTTTACTTTAGTTCTATGAGCGGGTACATAAAATATAGTAAACTGGGTACATAAAATATAGTAAAGTATATTTCAGAGGAAATAAATATTTCACAAGTCATTATCCACTCTTCGTACAGCAGTGCCAACCTAACGCTGGAAACCTGGAAATCATTCAGGGAGGAAATATTAAACTAAAAGCACTTGTAGATAGTTCTCTTTAGACATAAGTATATCGCGAATATGAAGTATATAAACCAACAAGCATGCGCAAGTTTTGTAAAACTTGAGATTCTGCAGTTGTGTGTACTTTCGTTATATTTTTTTTACAAACATTTTTATTATATGTAGGCAATATTTTTTCGTACACTTTTTACTGGGTAGTAGGAGTAGATTTGATACAATAAAATACAAGACAGCAATGGTAACTTTACTATACTTCAAGCCATACATGAACATTGAACAAGCAGTCAATAATAAATCTTAACTAAACATACGATACAATATAATTCACTTTGACTCTATAGATGTGACGGAAGCAAGGAGTGTGTAAAAATAGGACAGTCAAACGTCCTTAAATGCCTACAAATTTTATATCAAAAAGCAGGTATTCGCTCTGATCTTATTCACTGTGGCTAGAAGTTACTGTATCAAGCATCGTTCTGGTTGAAAATACATCTTCCAGTTAATATTCGTGATATTATACTTATTTATCAAACGTTAATGTCAGTTTGACTCTTATGTTTATTTGAAACCATTGCTATTCTTTACAGAGTCCCTTTTCCGGTGAAATTAGATGAGCAATCCTAATGGCGTTCCATGGAATCTGCTGTGTATAAACAATAAAGATATACTACATCGTGATTGCACCACCTTCCAGTGAACTCTACTGCAATTTACAATCCATACAGATTGCTCAGCGTTAAAAGACGCATGGATCACCACACAAACGAGATTTTTCGATAGGACTACTGAACTACTAATGTAATCAAGTACCCAACCGACAAGTTATAGTATAGTAAGTGCTGAGTAGTTCTGGAGCTGATGTCATTATGAGTGTAGTAATGAGGCCAGAAGTTTCCAGTATAGACATTTTATCTATGGACCGCCAGCCTGAACATTTGAAGGGTGAAAACATCGCATCAGCTGATCGTTGGCAGAAGCTTATTGGCGTTGTTTAACTCAGCATTATCATAAGTTGATGTGAAGTAAGGGTTATTTTGGTAAAGAGAAGATATATGAATGAATGAATGAAGTATTTTATTTTTTCCAGAATATATACAGATAACTGACATAACAAAGAAACAATCAACACAAAAACACATATGCACATAAACAAATCATCATCATCAATGTGGCACAAAGTTACCTCAACTATTCGGGAAAAAAATTTACTGCCTCACTAGACCGAGGTCTGTTCCGAGGCAGTAGACACCGAAACAGTTTGTGTACAGAGTGCAGTATATGGGAAGATAGTTATCGGTTATAGTAATAAAATTCAAATTTGCCAACTTTCTTGCCAACGGTCACGTGACCCCTCCAGTACAAACAATGTTTCCATCCTAATTTGTTCCTGTAACAGCTCAGGCTGACAGTCCAATGGGTTCCAGTCATACTAGAGCAGGGCCACTTGGTAACCGATCACTAGAAGACCAAGTAGACTCTCTCTATACCAGGATAACTCGGTACTTCACATCAATTAAGTGAACACTGCAGAACCTGTTTTGATAGACTTTTAAAGCCAGCGGAATACAACTTTGGAGATTCTTAATGTTAATTCCACATCTTACAGTCTCTCATGAGAGAGATGGTCTCGGATTAATTTGGAAGTAAAAATCCGTTTGCTAGCAACAATACCATTTCTGTCGAAATTCTACAAGTTTTGCCACTTTATATATTTTATGACTATCAAGTATTAAGTCTCAGAGTGATCTCAGACATCCTTCCTCTCTGTACGTTCTTGGCTCCATTGGTTGGCTGTAGAATTCTGCGCTTAGGAGAGGAAACACCGAACATAACAAACAAAAATCACGCAAGTCCCTCTATTATAAGGCCGGGTTTCCACCTGCAAGATACAGTCTGATGGTGATGACAGACTGTCGGACACTTCTTCCAGAAATTTTCTTGCAGGTGGAAACCCGGCCTAAGATTTGGAATGAAGGAAGGCACCACACATTCCCATACTTCGTGAGATGATAAACAATAGTTAGGCGCGTCTATTTAATATTTTAGACAAGTCACCTGAGTCAATATGTACTATTACTACTAGTATGTACTAATAGGTAGATGACTATTGACATTATATAGTACAAGGTACATATTATCTGTTCTATAAATTTCAATAAAACACACAATGGTTAAACAAAAAAGAAAATGTTTTGACTGTATATTTTTACTTCTATATGCTCGAAGATGTTGTGTCAAGCGACCCAAGCTGGATATGCTTGTTTCATGTCTTGAAATGTGTTAGTTGTTTCAGCGTCCATTGGCGATATTAAAAAACTTTTGAAGACTAATACTAATCGGGGAAATGGCATGGGTTGCAAATGTTTAGCATGGATAAACATAAATTGAGGACCGGCAACTAAGTTCACATTGGTATTCCTGGGATCCCAGAGAACTCAAAACTTCCTGGAGCCAGGGAAAAATGTGGTGCCTTCACCCACTGAACAACTGTAATAATTTCAGATTTGGGGGGCATAAAATTCGTAGATATGCTGGATTTCACCAACTTCTTGCGTGAGGAATAGCGAAGATAGAAGCCACTTAGAATTATTTTTCATCCAATATTTGTGCTAGGTGGCTCCTATCTCCGCTATTCCTCGCCTAAAAAGTTGGTGAAATCCAGCATTAGTCTTACAGTTCGTGAGTACCACAATCACAGTACCACATCTCTACTAGAGGTTGGCGTCGAAATCAGAGCGACACATGGAGAATTGTGATTCTCAGATATGTCCCTAGCTTTTACCCCCTTCGTGGTACTCGTAAATCAAAACAACTTTTTGCTCAAAACGCATCCTTCCTCGAGGATCTAATAGATATACTCAATGCGGGTGACTTTTCTGCAACTACACCACTTGATACATTCTTTCACAAGCAACCATTATATTTTGTTTTTTGAACCTTCTTTCTTCCAAATTATCTCTTCCCTAAAACATTGTCGCCTATACAGAGGTGAGTGAGTTTATAAAACAACGTATTGCGTAGTAAATATGTAGATTACAACTTACGAAGTTATAATGAGAGTTAAAAATAGCTTGTCGTGTTATGTTAACTTACGGTCGTCTCGTCTGAGTCAGTTGCCGACGGGAAAATGATATCACATTGAATGCGTACTGTTTACTGTGTAGGTATGATACGCGAACGATTTCTTTACAATCGCAAATACCGCAACTTTAGGTCTAAAATGTACCGAAATATGCTAAATTATGTTGTTAAGTATGTTTTAATAAGTATTGGGTTAATAAATTCATAAAACAATTAAAACTATGGATTCAACAATGCTTTTTTAGAGCTCTAAGCAGATAGCGAAACAATATTGTAATTTTGAGTTATATTATCAACATCTGCTATGAATTATTGTAAACATTACTAAATACCAAAGTGAATGCTTATAACTACAGTTATCACTTTGATTTGATCATATTACGATTACATTAATTAGACTTACCTGGTACAATGCAGTACTCCAGCCTATGTTTTTGTATTCTCCATATTAAATCTTAGTAATGACGTTATATTCCATAAATGTATATACATAATTTACATTTTCACACATTTCATAAACAATTTGCACAACAATTCACAACATCAAACATGTTATACAATCCAGTTTAAAGTTAACAAACTTTGTGTATCAAAACAATACTCCCACATTATAGAACTACGTATTTTTTTAAAAAATTAAAGGATATGGGAAAAACCCACTTTAATCGAAATATTTTGTGGAGAATTAAACACAAATATTTACATTTACAACAAACTTAAAGACACGACACATTCCGGATATTTTCATAGTAGGTATGCCATTTTAATTCGTGAAATTTACTTATTGCAAATCACATTCAAATTCACAATTATTTGTTCCCGCAGTTTAGATATCAATCTTACGAATATTGTTACAGACTTGGGATTGAGTGTAGAAACTATCTTTCCGTTTCAAGACAAAATCCTATAACAAAAAAAACTTGTGAAAGTGCTAAAAGGTCTAATTTCATTCAAAACAAAACCAAAACAGATGAAAAACATACGCTATATTAAGTGATATCGTTCTTTATATTACAATATAAAATAAAATAATCACAGCACGTTTAATACAGCACAAATATTGCAAATAAACCCGATAATTGGTATTTTAATTCAATTTACTTTATCGTTTCGTATGATATGAAAATTTCGACGACACACCTCTCTCGCGACACATTGCGAAATCAACTAAATTCAAAACCCGCCAACTCGGCCAATTCTCCCTTTCTCGGAGAACAACACTACGTACGGTGGCACGGTATAAAAATACCAACGATTCACAATTGACGCCGTATTGTTGAACCGATCTTTTTGAAGTAGGAAGTAGAAAAGTTTGGAATAGGTTGATTTGTCTGGATCAGGCGCTAGTATAGTAGGTAGAACTGTACTATAGAACATAGCCCTACAGTATTTTTTTTGACATATTGTTGTACGTGTACAACTTAAAAAGCGCGTTAGGTATTTTACTGTTTTATTTAAATTGTTGATTCATTTAATCTCAACGTAGTACTAAACTTGTCGAGTTCCTTTTTGTAATGGAATAAAAGAGAAACGAAAGAATTCGTCCCTTCGTAGTAGACCATAAAAATACTTTAAATATAGAATTAACGAACCAAAATGAGAGTTGGATATAGTGTCCCAAAAAAACATTCGAATGAGAAACTCTATGTTCCTGATTGAATACCTAATAATAATAAAATATGTATAGATACTGCTTATACACGATGCATATTGCACAATATAGTTAAATTCATTTTCAAGTTAATACGTTTTATATTTTTCATTTTCCATTTTATGTATTAATCTAACGTTTACAATATTATAATGTAGGTTTCCTTTATTTTCATATTTTCCATACACATTTACGTAGGTACAAACTACAAGCTTTCTACTTACTTACTTACTTACTTTCCGTGTCCGGATGCCTCAAATCAAGAACCTCCAATAGTTGGCCACATGTACGGCCCTGTCATTCGCATTTATGAGATCTTCTCGCGCGCATGTCTCCCCAATTTTGGGACATACTAGTAGGTGTTGGTTGTCCTGTATGTCTCCGCACTCACAGGTGTCGTCCTCCGTCTATCCCCATTTTTTGAGGTTACTGTTGCAGCACGACACCCCAGTTTTTAATCTATTTAGTGCTCTCCAAGTTGGGGATGGCAGATTGTATCCAGGGGCCATCTCCACCTTCGGCTTGACATGCACGCGATCAGAGAGGCTCGCTTGCCATAGTTCAATCCGGCGTGCCTCCGGCGGGCCGGGCAGCGGTGTTGTTGTTTCGGCGAAGCCTTTTCTTGACTTTAGCCGGGGTTGTCTGGCTTCACGGCCGTACATGGGATGTCTGTGATCGGATAGTTGTTTTTGTCGTTCTGTCTCAGCCGCAACCTGTCTTCTGACAGTGGGAACCCACAATTGGATACAGTGGGAACCCACAATTGGATAGATGTCCCTCACTGGCGTCGGCTTAAGGCATCCAGACACAGTGCGGACTGTCTCGTTTATGGCCACATCAACTACAAGCTATCAAGAAAGATAGATTTTCGATAAGGGCGCTGCGTGCAGATTTATGAAAACTATAGTGGCAATAATTTCAATAGATATGTAATTGTTTCCAACACGCAAAATTGCGTCTGAAAATTAATCTGAACCGTCTCTTTCTTGACACACTCTATCTTGAACAGATTTTGTGCAACGCCCCAACAATTAGTTATCACTGATTTGAAATTATATAATGAATCTTTTTCTTTGGATGGGGGGGGGGGGGGGCACCAGGGGTACTCGGGGGGGGGTTTGAAAGGCTCCTCCCCCAAACTACTACCTAAAAGAAACACTGGGTGGGGTACTTGAAAATCTTAGCTCGGCACCCTTGATTTTTTTCTTTTACCTTCCACCAATCGATTTACAAAAAATAACATAAAAAAGGGATCTTAATAAAAAGTCGTATTCGAATAATGTAATGTGTAAATATTATTATTTATTACGCAGTTTTGTCTACATTATTAAATTAACATCACTCACAAGTTGTATCGTATTGTTCTGCAGTTGAGCATAGGAGTTCGGTTCTCGTCGTTTTGTTTCGGTTTCACGAATGCAAAAGGTAGGTAGGATTATGTACTTACTTGATTTGTTTGAAATCCAGAGTTCGGGTTCGTATGTACTGAAACAATTTTATAAAGCAGTCAGTTTTTTTTTTTGTGTTCGTAAAATTAGATGGTGGATGGTAAAATAATTTGTGTCAGAAAAGGTCAAAAGTGTCAGGAACTTGGAAAAAAATAAAGAAAGGTCCCAGGGTCATCCACTTTTTTTTTAATCGCCTGCGGCGCTTCTTTTTTGTTGCTTTTTAACACAACACTTACATACAGGGTGTCCCGTAAATCAACGTCATGCTGTGGAAGGCTGATAGACCAGATCATAACCTACCAGAAAATCGAAACATGACCTTAGAAAAAATCGCTCATTCTCGAGATATCGGCACTTTTTTGTTTTTCGTGAAATTCGACATCTTCGATCAGTTTTTCGATCGCCACGGTCACAAAATTCAATATTATGGGATTGAAATTTTTGATTCGTAATGCTGAATAATTGAGCTATTCGATTATAGTCCAAAATAAAACCTATTAATTCACAATTTTGAAAAAAAGAACATCGTTTCCGCCTCTCGAGTTTTTTGTTTTTTACTAGCAAATTTCGACTCCTTTAAACTGTAAAAATTTAGTATCACATTAAGCTGGCAAATTATAATAAAAACTTCCTTATTTAGTATAGTTTTTAAAAAGGTACAAAACTGGACATAGGTCCTTTTCTAAAAAAAGATATTCATGTTTTACTTCAAAAGGACCTCATTATAAAAAAAATCAAATGCAGGGTTATAGCTTTTTTATGTCCAATATTGAGACAAGTGATAGAGGATGAAAAAATATGAAAAAAAAGTATTGTGAACGTATGTCGAAAAATCAACCGTTTTGGAGTTATAGCCTTTTGAAAATTGAGAAGTATGAAAATTTCTCATTTGAGTTTTTTGACAATTACTCACAAACTACTAACTCGATTTTGATAAAACAAACTAAAAATGATAGTAAATAATAAAAGCTTTCGGTGAAGATTCTAATTTATGGCCTTTTTTTAGAATTTAGGTGAATATACTGTGTCAAATGAACATTTTTTCACAAAAGAACATGTTTCGTAACAGAATTTATACAAGTTTTTTTTAAAAAGGCTACATAATGTGATCTTTTTCGAAAGCCTATATTATTTACTACCATTTTTAGTTTATTTTGTCAAAATCGGGTTAGTAGTTTGTGAGTTATTGTCAAAAACCCCAAATGAGAAATTTTCATACTTCTCAATTTTCAAAAGGCTTTAACTCCAAAACGGTTGATTTTTCGACATACGTTCACAATACTTTTTTTTCATATTTTTTCATCCTCTATCACTTGTCTAAATATTGGAAATAAAGAAGTTATAACCCTGCATTTGATTTTTTTTATAATGAGGTCCTTTTGAAGTAAAACATGAATATCTTTTTTTGGAAAGGGACCTATGTCCAGTTTTGTACCTTTTTAAAAACTATACTAAATAAGGAAGTTTTTATTATAATTTGCCAGCTTAATGTGATACTAAATTTTTACAGTTTAAAGAAGTCGAAATTTGCTAGTAAAAAACAAAAAACTCGAGAGGCGGAAACGATGTTCATTTTTTCAAAATTGTGAATTAATAGGTTTTATTTTGGACTATAATCGAATAGCTCAATTATTTAGGATTACGAATCAAAAATTTTAATCCCATAATATTGAATTTTGTGACCGTGGCGATCGAAAAACTGATCGAAGGTGTCGAATTTCACGAAAAACAAAAAAGTGCCGATATCTCGAGAATGAGTGATTTTTTCTAAGGTCATGTTTCGATTTTCTGGTAGGTTATGATCTGGTCTATAACCCTTCCACGGCATGACGTTGATTTACGGGACACCCTGTATAATGCCAATCTAAAACACAACCTTTCTCACTCACCTTCACGAAAAAAAATTTCTTTACTACGTCTATGTTAAAATTTTAATATAGAGTATTGAGAGTTGGGAGACATATGCATGGCTATTCTGTGTTCCAGTTGAACAATAATTTCCATCGTGTTTTTAAAGAGTAGGTATAGGTATAGTAGGCCAATAGCCAAGTGACTCGATCATGCAGTTCCAGACTGGGAAGGAATTTTGGACTTAGGATTTAAGTTCTAAAATTATCCCAAATCGGCCACAAGTGCCTTTACAAGCAAAACTGGCCCATCAAAAGCCTCGGTGGGGCGAAAAATTTTAGTACGCGAAAAAGTTTAGGTACGCGATGATTGGGATTTCCCGCAACCCTAAAATCTTTTTAGTACAAACTTATCTATATCGGCAGTCCACCCGAACTGGGTGATTTGTGTCCTAAAATCTTATAAAACGATAATTTATCCATCACTTGTGTTCCAAGTGCAAATGATTGTCGTATGTTATGCCACTGAATAACGAGTTTGCTATACGTGCTTGAAAATCTAGAAAATCTGATGACAATAAAATGACGAATACCAAAAATGGCAGTTAGGAAACATAATAGGTTTAAAGATCTTCGACGTCACTTCGTTTTAAATTTCCGATTGCTAAAAAGTATGCTGCTAGACAAGCAAGACCCTCCCCGGAAGGGGTAATTGCCCTACAAAATAATTACAAAACCTCACAAAAAAAACATTTTATTATCACATAGTCAGTGGCGGATCCAGGATTCAATTTTGGGGGGATGAAGGCCGTCACATGCAAATATGACCTTGTGGTTTTG
The DNA here is from genome assembly GCA_963576895.1 of Ceraclea dissimilis. Classification (NCBI taxonomy): domain Eukaryota; kingdom Metazoa; phylum Arthropoda; class Insecta; order Trichoptera; family Leptoceridae; genus Ceraclea; species Ceraclea dissimilis. The sequence continues at coordinate 5,241,572 of OY756361.1, forward strand.
AAAATGTGAATAGCGCTGCGGGTGACTTTTTTTGAGACTGAGTGAAGAGGGTCATGATACCAGTAAGTACCTATCTTTGGATTTATTTTCTTTAAATAAAAAATGGATCAAAAAATAGCGCCGCAGGTGATTTTTTTTAGAAAATGTGTGAAATAATGAATCCAGCTGCTTTTCTTTCTATTTACCTCTAGCCCTCCCCCTGGATCCGCTATTGCAAATATTTTTTCGTCATATCACAAATTTTCCTAAATTATCACAATTCATGTTGCATAAAACAAAAATAAGAATATTGTGCCCCGGTTGCAATTTCATTGCCAAACAACTTCAAAAAAAAAATACCGATTTATAGTACGTAAATAAGTAGGTTTACGAGGAAAGTTTGGAAAATTGAAACAGCACAGAGAAAATATTTATATTATGCAAAGAATTGTAAAGCGATATATAAAAGGTAGTGTGGAAAATTCTTACAATCAATTTATAAATGCAGTTTTTTCTAAAAGGTCGGTATTTAAAAAAATCAAGGTACGCGCCATAATGTCGTTAATATGTTAGATGCAGAGCCATCTATTGAAACTACTACGTAATAAATTAGTAATTGTACGATACCGACATCTATACAAAAATACAAAAACCATTATTGGGAGTAGTTGCAATTTGTAGCATAGTTCTAAACCATTATGGACAAACTATTAAAGTGAAACATGAAATATTTTACGCGACTTGTATATATACAACTTTTAAGAAGGACCCGCTGTACTTGCTTCGGCAGTACATATACTAAAATTGGAACGATACAGAGAAGATTAGCATGGCCCCTGCGCAAGGATGACACGCAAAATCGTGAAGCGTTCCACATTTTTTTGACTTTTTAGTTTTCTGCCTTTACATGTCAATTTATTAATTTATTATTATCCGACATTAACTGAATAATTTATTAAGTACATGTGATGTGTGTGTGGAATGTATTTTTTATATGGGAAAGCCTGTGGCCATGCAATGGAGTTATGTCAGTGGCGGATCCAGGATTCAATTGGGGGGGGGGGGGAGGGTTTAACGTCGTCAGTCGTCACATGCAAATATGACCTTGTGAAATTAAAAAAAGTGAATAGAGCCGCAGGCGACTTTTTTTGAGACTGAGTGAAGAGGGTCATGAACTCATGAATCATGATATCTATAAGTACCTATCGTTTATTTATTTTTAATTAGGCAGTTCAACCACACTGGGTGATTTTTTATCGCTTGATTTATTTTCTTTAAATATTATGTACAAAAGATTTTTCCCACCTAAATCATTTATTTTTATATGCACAGTGACTTGCACACTAATGCTTTAAATTTATTTTATTTCGTAGATTAGATCTAAATTCTATACAAAAGTTCTTTCCTTTCTCAATAATTTTCTCTAAAATAATAAATTTAATAGCGTCTTAGGTTTTACTTCAAAGTATTGTATACGACATCTATGGAAATCTTATGAAAATAACTGAAATATTACATTACATTCTTTTAGAACTTTGTTTAGTAACGGTATAAAACAACGATATAAAAAACTTTTATGAATTACGGATAGATGGCACTGCATCACTTAAAATTTCAAGAATATATACACATTTATTTTGTGAACTTTTCAGCTTTTAGGTAAGTTCTTAGTATGTATTATATGCCAATATGGTAGCGAAAATTTAGAATACATAATAATAATATTACTTAATTAGAAGATTACATTTAAGTAACAAAATAAATAATATAGTAATTTGTCTAAATTTTTCTATTTGGCTAAACGAGGAAAACCCAAGAAAACGACTTAGTGAACCACCCAAGTGCAGTAATATGGTGGAGCAAATAACGATTGCAGAAACAAAAGCAGCACTGAAAAGAATGAAAAAGAATAAGGCGACCGGACCGGACTCAATACCGATTGAGGGGTTCCATATAGCAGAAGAAGCTATTATAGAGATAGTTTGTGATATTTTCAATGATATGATGAAGGAAGGGAATGTTCCGACTGCGTGGAAAGAAAGCGTATTGGTACCTCTATATAAAGAAAAAGGAAACATCCAAGACTGTAAGAATTACCGCCCAATCAAACTTATAAGCCATGCCATGAAATGGTTCGAGAAAATCATCGAACATAGACTGAGAACTGAATTGGGGAACAAAATCTCAGAGTGTCAATTTGGGTTCATGCCGGGAAGAAGCACAACTGATGCAATTCATATAGTAAGAAACACCCAATATAAGTACATAGATAAACAGAAAACACTCCACATGGTGTTCATTGACCTCGAAAAGGCCTACGACCGGGTTCCAAGGGATCTTATCTGGTGGGCACTAAGAAAATTTGGCGTCCCAGAAATATATGTAGGGATAATAAGGGCTATGTACACAGATTGCACAACCACGATAAGAACAGCCTGTGGGCTCACATCTCCTATCTCAGTTGAAGTGGGCTTACATCAAGGCTCAGCACTAAGTCCATTCCTATTTAACACCATTATGGAAACACTGACTGGAGGCCTACTCAGAGAAACACACAAAAATTTATTGTTTGCTGATGACATCATGTTGTGCAGTGAGGATGAGAGAGAGCTCGAAATAGAATTGGAAAATTGGAGGAGTGCTCTAGAGGACAACGGCCTTAAAATTAATAGGGAAAAGACTGAGTATTTACCAGGTACACAACAAACCAGTGGTACAGTAAAGATCCAAAACCAGACACTAAATCAAGTGAACAACTTTAAGTACCTGGGAGCAGTCATAAGCACGGAGGGAGGCGTTGAGCAAGATGTGAGGCACAGAGTGCAGGTGGGGTGGAAGAAGTGGCGAGAGGCTTCAGGTGTTCTATGCGACAGAAGAATACCCGTTAACCTCAAGGGAAAATTTTATAAGACCGTAGTAAGACCTGCCATGCTCTACGGGGCGGAGTCCTGGCCCCTGAAACGAAAGGAAGAACAGTTGCTCCACACCACCGAGATGAGAATGCTGCGCTGGTCACTCGGGGTAACTAGATTAGATAAAATCCGAAATGAACACATCAGAGGAACTATGAAAGTTGCCCCGATTGACCTAAAAGCGCGAGAGGCCCGACTTCGGTGGTATGGACACGTGCAGAGAAGGGACGAGGATTCCGCTCTGAGGAGGGCAACAAACTGGTCAGTGGAAGGACAAAGAAAGAGAGGACGGCCGAAGAAGTCCCTTGAGGAGACCATCAGAGGGGACATGGAACACCTGGAGCTTACTCCAGAAGACTGCCTCGATCGGGGAAAATGGAGAGGGAGTATCCGAGCCGCCGACCCCAAATAAATGGGATATGGTGTGGAGAAGAGAGAGTAATTTGTCTACCTTACACCTCTATACCAACATAATATGACTATATTATTTACTTCCATATTATGCAGCTTAACATATTTTATTACTTGAATACACATAATAAAACAATAATGACATTGAGAAATATTCCATAAGATTAGGTACAATAAATCACTACCTCCTTATATGCATTAATATTTCTAATTCTTTCTTGATACTTACAGGAATGCTGCACCATATTCTTCCAATATCCTGTCTTGCCGGAAAGACAGCGGGATAGAGATTTGGTTCTTTATTAGGAAAATTGCTATTCTTTCACTAGAGAAACATCTACGTACCTATATTCAATATTTTTTGGTTATAAAATACAAGGGATAAAGGAAATGTTCTTTGTTTCATCAATGAAGTTCATAGCATGTATTTTAAACTAGCTTTAATGCCCGACGGGATTGCTCCTGGGTTTAATGCAACCTTGTTACTTACATGCTGTTTTGTAATTATAGTTGATTTTCTCTTCGATCGTCGTTGGTCGTAGGTAATAGGAATTTAATTTTTAAACAGCCAGGTTTTTTCTCTATCTGTAGTTGAAATATGTATAGGCTGAGAGTTCTCCCATGTGAAATTGATTACTGAACATAGGCGATTTAGGACCTACGCGACCTTGTGATTGTGATGCATAAGTTGACAACACCTGAGAGGTAATTATCGTATCTGTATTAACTAGGTACCTACCTACTTAATAATGCAAAATGTAGAGTAGGTACTTACTTAAGTATGATTCGTATTGACACAGTGCTATAATGTCAAAGTCATAATATCACTACAACTTGTGAGTGCGGGAAGTTTATTAATTACTCGTTAATGTCAATTATTCGTAGATACTAGTGTAGACAATCAAAACGCCAGTGAGTGAAAATGCAGTAAATTGTTCGTTGACAGCAAGTTCCAATTTTCAAAATTCAATTGCCAAAGTGTTCGCAATTTGAATTCAATAAGAATGGAGGAAAACGATAAAGGTCACTGCGATATTGAGATGGATACAAGTAACGTAAGTTTTAGGTAGATTTCCATAAGGAACTCTACCTATTCGTTTCTCCCGTGATGTCGCAGAATTGAAAAATTTCTACTCAGTATCACTAATTAGGACCAGGAGAACCCGAATCCGACCTTGGTTTAAAAGTTTATATATATAAGCCATATATATATATGTCCCTTTTCTTGTGCGCACGTTTGCGGCCAACCTATGCGTCGCAGAAACGTGAAACTTGGGTGGTAGATTTTTGGTAAGGGGTAGATGAACTGATAGGAGATTGGGTGAAATCCATTAAGAGGAAGGTTCACTTTTTAAGGCTTTAAATACAAAAACAATCATTCTGAGGGGATCCAATGATTGTGAGGGTCCGTGTCTGGTATCGTATGAAAGGGCATTTAATAAGGAATACAGATCAATTTACAGATTTTGTCTAGATCAATTCCTTGGACGACAATGATCGATCGAAAGATCTAGTTAAGTAGTTACCGCATAGGTACTAGCGTGTTTGTTGTCTTAGAAAAGTGCTTCACGATACGAGTAGAACTCACATCTTTTTTCAAATTTCTAGTGCTTAGGTACCGGTACTAATCCATATTATGTGTGGAATGAAAATAATTTGATTATTGGATTAGGTACTTCCTTTAATTATTGAAGTACTTAATCAAATATTTTTTCGTCATACGGTACTTCGATAATCAAAGAATAAACTACATCCATACTACTTCATCACTTCGCTGGTTTATTTGCTGATAATATTGTGATTGTTTTTATTGTACAGATGTACTCTTAAAATTAATAAAATTAATAAATCACTTGGAATCTACCTATGCCTGTGGCGTGCCAAAGGAATTTTTTTTTTGTATTACTTATCTAATACCTTGTATACATATGTATATTGCAGTGTGGTTAGGCCCAGAAGCATGGGCGCCCGCAGGTAGGGACAAGGGGGGCCCTTGCCCTCCCTGGATTGATTGAAAATAGTCAAATAATATTACTCTTATGTTAAATCACTTCGTGTTAGTATGAAGAAAGTGTGGAAAGACAGAACGTTGGCCAGCCTGGAGCATACAAATACGCTACAGTAAATTAAAACTACATTAAAACATTACTAAAAATATATTGCCCCCCCCCTTAGCGAATTTTCTGCGGGCGCCCATACCCAGAAGTGAAAGAACTCATGAAGATCATACTATATGTACATTTAGAATAAAACTATGCCTTTCACACGAGTTTCCTAGTAATATTATTAATAATATGTAAATTCACAAATCACTCCATTAGGGTGTAATCTCATAAATTTTAATAAAAATGCAATTATGTTATATGCTGAAACATTTTTCTATGTACCTACGCTTAATTTTTACACGTGTTACGCAAGGTCACGAAAACTAGTTTATCAATTAATCAGATTTTGCTTTGCTTTGGTAGGACGAGTTGGTGACTATAACATAACCCATTATGCATTCATGTGTATTTCTAAGTGAATATATTCCATAGAAGTAAGTAGGGTGTATGTGTGTGTTCAGTGTGTTAGCAACTAATCATTTGTTACAGATGAATAATTCAACTCAGGATAGTACTGAAGATCCAATAAACAGGAAATCGGATATAACTTATGGAATCGATGACAATCCACCCTGGTATCTTTGTATATTTATGGCCCTACAGGTGGGTTTACATAATACTGAAATTTATGAACAAAATCAAACCAATAATGGCTTAAGTCGTTCACAAATCTTCCCAAATAATTTCCTGCTTACTTTTCAATAACAATATGTTTGAGTCGTAACTAATGAATACCTGCGTTACTATATGTCGACCTATAACCTATAAGTCGTTACGTTACGTAATGACATATTTATTATTTATAATAACTTGGTTTCACAGCATTACCTTACAATGATTGGTGCCATTGTAGCCATTCCCTTCATTCTATGTCCTGCACTGTGTATGAGTGAGAGTGACCCAGCTAGAGGACATATCATAGCCACTATGATTTTTGTTACAGGTAAGCCTCCTAAAACATGTGTACATCAAAATAAAATAAATAACCTGCATATTAAATCAGTTAAACACATAGATAAATAATAATTTTACAAACAAATACCTCATCGACGATGGATTTTGTCCTAACGATGAGACTGATGTTCTTAGGCTGGCCACACACGTCCCGAAGTTCAGTTCCGGAATCGACCGTTTTGCAAAAAAGTTCCGATCAAAACCTCTCTCTGAATTCAGCGTCACCCCGATTTTAAATTCAGAAAGAGGTTTTGGTCGGAACCTTTTTGCAAAACGGTCGATTCCGGAACTGAACTTTGGGACGTTTGCGGCCAGCCTTAATCTGCATCAAATTGTGTTTGTGTCAATAAGTGTTTGATTCAAAGCAATAATCTTTTTATTGATCTGTACTATAATGATTTCTTTCTTTTCGCAAACACTAAAAAATCTTCTTTTATTTACAAAACTGTTGCAGGATTAGTTACATTATTACAAACAACTTTTGGATGTCGTCTGCCCATAGTGCAAGGTGGAACCATATCGTTTCTGGTTCCGACTTTAGCTATTCTCAATCTACCGCAGTGGAAGTGTCCGTCAGAGCAGGCTCTGGATGCCATGACTCCAGATGAAAGGGAACAAGTATGGATGGTGAGGATGCAAGAAATATCAGGAGCGATAGCCATTTCGTCATTATTTCAAGTATTTATAGGTGAGTCGCATACCAAAAGAACGTAGGACGAAGATATCACAATTGAAATACAATTTTGCTTCATTAAATGGATATTGTTTTCAGGTTGTACAGGCTTTGTGGGAGTACTACTCCGCTACGTGACACCTTTAACCATAGTTCCTACAGTTGGATTGGTTGGTCTAACATTATTCGATAACGCTGCGAATGCAGCGTCAAAACATTGGGGAATAGCTTCAGGGTAATGAATTTTTTAACACAATGGCTTTGGATATTTTTTCCCAATAATATGATTATTACATTGCATTTTTTTCCAGCACATTCATCCTGTTAACAATCTTCTCTCAGTGTATGCAGAATGTCAATATTCCAGTCGTGGCTTACAGGAAAGCGCATGGATTTGAAATTCGTTGGTTTCCCCTTTTCAAACTGTTCCCCGTACGTATGTCTACGGCTTTTATTCTCTTTTACTTAATGTGATATCTGAATAACCTGATTTCAAAGATCAATTTTTTTCCAGGTCTTATTAACAATAGCATTGATGTGGATGATTTGTGGAATTATGACAGTAACCGAGTATCTTCCAGAAGGACATCCTGCCAGGACTGATCTGAAACTGAAGATAATCACTGATTCTCCATGGTTCAGGTTTCCTTATCCAGGTTACATATAATAAAACATTTTCAAAAAATAATAAAATTATACAACCCGTTGATCTATCGTTTATTGTTTTTTTGAAATTACAGGTCAATGGGGACTGCCGACTGTTTCACTTGCTGGTGTTTTAGGAATGCTTGCTGGGGTATTAGCTTGTACTGTGGAGTCCATTAGTTACTATCCCACTACAGCAAGGATGTGCGGTATGAATGCAGTGGAATGTTCTTCTTTGGATATAAAATATTGAGTGTCTGTTTTTGTAAATTAAATTATTTTCACAGCCGCTCCACCACCTCCTGTCCATGCCATCAATAGAGGTATTGCTGTGGAAGGCTTTGGTACAATGCTTGCAGGATTGTGGGGTTCAGGAAATGGAACTAACACATTTGGTGAAAACGTTGGAGCTATTGGCGTTACTAAAGTGTGATAGAATCCATAAGCTTCAAGAACGAATGCGGAAATATTCATTCGCAGGTTCTGTATTTATTTTTTATTTTATTTTATTAATCTTTATAGATTCTACACCTGATTCCAGGTGGGATCTCGTCGAGTAATTCAGTATGCCGCATTTCTGATGATAATTCAAGGTCTTGTTTGTAAGTTTGGAGCTATCTTCATAATTATACCCGAACCAGTTGTTGGAGGGCTCTTCTGTGTTATGTTTGGAATGATTGCTGCTTTTGGTGAGACCCAATACATATAACTATCTTCCTGATTTGTTTCGTAATTTTGACCACACCATTTACTATTGTTATATTTTAGGTTTATCAGCTCTTCAATTTGTCAATTTGAATAACGCGAGAAATTTATACATCATTGGTTTCTCTCTATTTTTCCCATTGGTGCTCAGCAGATGGATGTCCGAACATCCTGGAGTAATCAATACTGGAGTTGAAGTTTTGGATTCTGTACTTGGCGTGCTTTTGTCTACTTCTATACTTGTAGGAGGAGTAGTTGGATGCTTCTTAGATAATGTGATTCCAGGTAATCTTATAGGGTGAACTCAATATGATAACGTGGAGAATTTGTGATCTGTTTCGATTAAAGACAATCTTGGACAGGTTCTGCCAAGGATCGTGGATTAGAAGACTGGGAAAAGGAGATGGCTCTTCACAAAGGTGATAATGAAGACAATTATGAACATCAACCAGATACATATGACTTCCCTATTGGAATGAATTGTATGTTAAGGTACGGATAAAATATTTGAGTTTGAGGAGATAAAATTTGAGGAGATTCAATATTGGCTTGTCTTATTAATTAATTTACTTTTAAGGATGAAATGGACATCTTATATTCCATTCCTACCAACTTACCGCCCTGGATGTTGGAAGACTTTAGTACAATCGAAGAATAACTGAAAATGAGAATCGAAAACTGGAATACCTTGAAACATCTCTTCGGAGTTGGCTTTTCTGAAAGTGATGATATATTTAGATTTTCACGAATAAAATTATGTAGACGAATGTACGAACTTAATCACGAATTAAATATGTAGAATGAAATCTCGAGAAATACAACAGACGAAATGATTATTTTACTGTTAGAAATGATTTTCATTACCCTTTTCAAATATCGGATGTTAATAATCTCTTAGATTCTTCCGATCAGGGTTGCTGTATTTGTTATTCCAAACCACTACTGTCTAAGGTTCTTGCTCCATGATGTTACCTCTATCTTCTTTCTACTACAATTTCTGGAAGAGCATAATTATAATCTCTGAAATATAATATGGAGCCAGAGAAATCGGAATTCGTTTCACAGTAGTGGTAAGTATTTTTCGTATAAGCCTACTATGAGAAAACCGAAATATATATCTAATAAGATATAATAGTGCGTACTCACATAATTAAGTATAGGTAGGTACTCTTTATTATTTACCTGATATTTACATAATAATGTTACTCTGAAAATAATAATTAAGTACAGTATTAATACAACCAGTGGAAGATGAAATAATAAGGACATGTTACACCACGTAGACCAGCGATGGGAAGGCTGTGAGGAATGGATGGGGGGAGGGGGTGGCAGAGATGGGAGGGAACCCCCTGTTTTCACCCAGCGCGGGAAAAGCTATATCGTGTACTGTAGTGTATATATACCTTCCTGTACGTCTAGAGTTATAACTATACACAATACATTTCATATCAAGGGCTCGAAACAAAACAAAATACTAGCGTGTTATTCTTTACTATACGAGTTGAGAAAAAAACTGAACTAGTATGAGGTGCTTATTGCAATTAGCAGGAAGTATTATTTACACGACACAGACAGACACTGTCAGTCGGAAAATATAGAAACTTTTGTTCATAATAAGAAGTTGGAAATTCACTTTTTAAAGTTCACGAAGAATTTTCTATCCCAAGTAGAAAAGTATGCACGGGCTTCTGACCGACTGAAAAACTGACTTCATCAAATTAAATTGTGTTTCTTTTTAAAAATAATCAGTTAGATATAAAGCTCCAACTTGGAGAAAAATATGTCACGATATTATTAATAAGCTTCATGCTCTTGAGTGCGCAAATAATTTGTTATAATAACGAATGTACAATTATACATTTTTTATTGTTTCGACATCTCGGCGATCGTGACAATCAATTTTGTTGTAATTCATCATTCTCTCATCCATTAGCAACATTTCCATGGCTTCGTAGTTCATACAATATACTAGTAAGAGTATATTTATGAAGTTCGCATGTATTATAGAGTCAAGTTTGTATGGAGTCCTAGTTATATTGACTCATTAGAATTACTGGATTAATTAGAAAAGGTTTTCAGGCAGGAGAGCCAATGGTAGAATACTAGCCAAAGACCACACTGTTCTAAAAAGAAGAGACCATAAGGATGAAGCTTCAGGAAACTCTAAGAAAGGTGGGGATGGTCTGATAAAGACATACCATGAAGGAGATTTTGTATTTCAAATGGTGATATGTTTCTGACAGAAACTTCTTCTTTACTTATTCCGGCTCTGCACCCGATTTACGGATGATGCTGCCTGACAGAAACTTTTCTCCTATATAATTCATAGATCAAGAAAATCTTAGACGAATCGTATAACATCTGTAAATATGAAAAAAAATATCAACACAAGGCGTTGTTTCAATTCCTAAAGGTTAAGAAAAACATTTCCAAGAAAAGCTGTATTAGGGCTTTACCTAAAAATGACTGACGCGAGATTTGTAAAAAAGTATTCGTATTTGTACTGCGTGTAAAGAAAATTCCTTACAGGCCGCCACCGATTTTTATGTAAGGATATTTCCAGAACATTTGGGAAAATTCGCATTCTCGATCTAACACGCACTATATAACTGCGCCATTTTTTTCAAGAGTTACGAGTAATATAAAAATATTGCAATAGTAAAGTAACGATATGGTTTTATTCAAATAAGTACTTTTCGGAGTAGATCTCTTCTGTCCTTTGTTACTTTATTCTGTAGTCCATATTATAATCTTCACTAATTCCTAAATTACTAATAGAACATACGTCTTGTAAACATAAATAGTTGGTTGTTTCATGTTTTATCTATAAAGTTCAGTATTCTCATAGTTCTTTTTTATTTCTGCAGTCTGCAGTTTGATATAAGTTTCCAATGGACAGCGTAAACAGTAAATATTTATTACAAGGGACCCGCTCAAGAGGTTTATTTTGAAATTTTATTTGTCTTGTGTTCAGTTCATTTGCAGGAAATACTTACTGAATTCTTTAATAAAAAAGAACTATTTTTCTTTTCAGTCGACGTAACATGAGCTTTAACATCACGGAAAGGAAATCTTTTTCAGTTTTCAGGAAAATGTAGAGCGTAAAAAGGAGAAGGATATATGCAATACGTATGTAGGGAAGTATATATGTTGTATTATTGCGAGCAGTGGCGCGCGTCGATCACATTACCCGGCCATAACACCACTCCTCTGCCCACTCCGGGACCAGAGCGCCACCGCCAACCGACAGTCGGTAACTGAAAGCTCGGGAGGACGGGCGTCACGACGCTTGGAATTAGTTACAAAATACTGCGATGGCTTAAAAACACACAAAAGACTATTCATATTTTATATATAAATAAAACAATACAATATTTACATTAAATAATACTTACGTAGATAAATTAAAAAAACAGCCGAAGAGAACAAGGGGGATTTACTACTCCTTACTACCTTGTAGTGAAGTAGATTTTCATATTATATCTGCGCCGGTTTAAACCTCCATTTTAATTTTGTTTTTGTTTTCCCTGGAAAACATTAAAGTTTTTTTTTCAAAACGGGTCGTATTTTCACATTTCGCGTCCAAGTGATGTCTGCCTTAATCTCTTAGTCCTGTTCTGTAAAAGTTGAAAGGTGTTTACTGTCTAATTATTTCTTGTCGACCAATAAAATAAAACAATTGGTAAACATTGTTTGATGGCTGTGTTGTGCTGAAGACGTATTCCATTGTTATTATTATACCAAATGTACTGACTCTAGTATGTAGTAATACTTTATATTATCATCAGAGCGTTCAACAATCTTACATAGGAACATTATCTACCAAACACCAGACATTTTCTATCAAGAAAATATTTAGAAGTTCGACGGAAGGGAGACTTTTCACCAAATTTTCTTAAAAAAATCAGGTAATTTTTTCTCTAATTTACATAAAAATCACTATAGATAACAGTGCTAATATTACAATCATGCAATTTTCACACTAAACTATTTAGAAGTCCTTATATTATTGATGATTTTCTTCCCCTAGAAAACACACATACAAAACACAATCAAATTAATCTTATAATATAAAAAATATCAGATTATTTATTTATTTACACTTCGTGTGAACAAAACACAGCAATGAGTTATCACAAAGAAATAGATGCTAAAGCATTTGTTCACTGGGGCGAGCTTTACTGCAGTACTGCGATCTCCGCCTGAAAACACCATTGTAAACCATTGTATTACATTGTGATAATATTCATACATACATTATTGTCTATAAGTTGCAGCGTTGAATGTTCGTTTTCCACAACATTTTTTTTATAAAAAATTACAGTAAATTCAAACGAGAGTAATTTAAGAGAGAAGTAACTATATCAAAGGATAAAAAAAACTGTTTATATTATTTTGAAGTCACTATCACAATATGTTGATTAGATTGGCGGATCAAACCAAAAATTGGTTGGTCAAATTATTGAAATATACGTGAATTAAAAACACGTTGATATTTCATGAAAGTTGCAGTATTCTACGATCAATATTAATACGATCTCTAAATGAATAAAAAAGTCACATTACCAATTTGTTTATTTGTTGTATCGCCACGGCATGTGGTTAATTTCTTTGGCATGATATTGAAGAGAAATGCAGTAGAATATGACTACTGTATATAAATATAACCACAAGAATATTCGTAGTAATTTTGAGTAAATCTAAATGTTTACTAAACACAGATCAGACGTGATGATTCATACGATAACGGAGAAGGAAACTTCATGAACTCACTATAATACAAGTAGTACTCAGTAGGAAGATATTGTTTATTATAAAAAGTTCTCTGAAAATTGTTTCAGACACAACGAATAAAGGCATAATATATAGAGAGCAGGTACTTAGAGTTTCTATGCATGGTGCCTAAGGTGATCATTCGGTTAGTTATAAATTAAAAAAAAGCCAGAAATTATAGCGACTCTCGTCCAAGGTACCAAAAGTATCGTTTTATCAAACTGGTACCTATATTTGTATTTCAACAGTATTTTTTGGGAAGTAACAGAAATGATTAAATAATGAATACGCCTTTAAAGTTGAAGCTTCAAAAGTTCATATTTGTTGATTTGATGATTGGTCTTTTGTCTGTGGTTCTTCTACACATAGTTAGTAAAAAAATCCCGGATAGGTTGGTCAAATTCATTCTCTAACAAGTTTTTTCTCAAAGAAAATGCATTCAGTATTTTGGATCTTGCAAGAAGATAGATAGATAGGTATATATTAGGAGTAGGTGTATCTTTTATATGTATCTCATAGAATATTTTCATATTCTACCACGAATTTTAGGTCTATCAAAATATCTGCTAAACAGCTGTGGTTTTACGGAAAATCGTTCTCTCCATATATAATCTGGAGAAAACTTTACTAATAATATTTTTTTGATATATCAAAGAATGATTACACATCTTCAAAGAAAAAATACTTGATTAATGATTAATAAGAGTTTTTAATGAAAACCCCATAAAAATTATTCCAAGAATGTACGAATTTTCTTTAAAGAAAATAAAATCTTCAGTAATAAATTGGTTCTGGGTAATTCCGTTTGAATTTAATTACACCGTGAGATTTTTATAACGATAAGTTAATGGATATTGATAGAATTCCTTCTGTAAACATCGATACCAATAATGTTTTATTGCTTGACCATCATCTTGAAAATACGAGTAGGTATATGATGAACCTGTACTAAACTTATATAAACAAACCACGCGTTATTCTTGTTTGTGGTAATATCATTGGTTTCAATCAAATCAAGGGCCTCCAATCTACGCTCTGCGGCGATGAACTGGGAATCCAAAGATTTGTATCTATATAAAGTTTCGATGCAAGTTTCCCATAGATTTTTGAACAATGTGTCCCACAATATGTTTCGGACCGCTCGAAGAAAATATAATTAGTTATTTATTCAAATTCACTTTTGTTGAATACATTCATACTAAATTAAAACGTTAAACGGGTAGTATTAATGATTCTTCATTGACGTCTGCCAAAGAAAACTTTTACTCGATTTATTCATGTTTAATGAAGTATATATGACAGAAGAAGTCGACGGCGTCTTCTGCTGATATCGATTGCCCTTTGTATTTAAATTTTTATTCATCTGTCTAATTTTTTGGAGAACATTATTCATACCCATAGAATTTTTCTCAAGACCAACGAAGTGTAAAGACAGAGTTAGCTCAAGGACAGCAATTTTGCTTCGGTAATAACGATTTAATCTTAAAAATTCTAGGCGTGTTTCGTATGCTAATACAAGTTAGTATAAAATTCAATCAGAAATACGTAATTTGAGATGGGCGTATAATTTCTGTGGTAGAACTACTGAAAACTCTAATTTATTATGCAAACTTACCCCTAGGGGTCACTTGAAGGGACTTACTCTTGAATTCAATTAATTTTAATGTCTCAAACACTCACGGTATCGTAAACATATTTCTTATTGTCTGCCAGTGTGTTCCAGTAATAATATCCGGGAATTTCGAAGATTTCTGTTATAGAAATGGTCCAATCACAGCTGCGGGCAAGTGGGGAACTTACAAACAAACCGGAAATAAATCTATTTCAATTACACATCAATGAAATTGATTTTGGGAATTTACGATCTGGCAATCGGATTATATTCTGTGATTGGAATCGAAATGGTTTTGGGAATAATATCAACAATAACATTGATTGAATTTGGATAACATTACTTTGTGTGATTGCATGGTATGCTCGTAAAACTTCATAACAAATCTCGATCCATTATAGGACCCCATAAAGTGGCCTCTTTATTTGAAGTATTAAAGAGTATTCACACTATAGTTCAATATATTAATTAAAATTTTATTGTCATGAAGTAGTGGAAGTTTGTGCGGTTGAGATTAGAAACTCGACACTTTTTTTCTAAACTCCCATGCACTTCCTTTTCGATATCCTAAATTCTCTTGAGAACTTGAACTAAGTAGTGGAGCCCCAAGACATTCTATAGGTAATACTAGAAGGTTTGGCAAAGCCTGGATGACGTTGTTCATCATTCTTAGAATTGTGGCTTTTTATTCACGAGTAGAAAATTGTTTGTGGATCGTCTATTTTATTGTCTATTCCATAAAGCAATCTTTTATGATAATTACATTACAAACATTTAGTTCTTCTACCCCCATTTCATTTTACGGCGCTGAAATCTGAGATTGGCTTTGAAGGACGGGATTCATGTTACTGAAAGAACGTATGTAAAATCTTTACTACCCGAAACTTGTTCTGTGCAAAATTTAGCATTCGGGTGTGAGGAGGGACCTTCAATGTGCAAAATTTAGTATGTAGGATCGTGAAACGTAGGTACCTATAGGGTTGCCACCTCTCTGGGTTTGACCCGGAGTCTACGGGTTTGAGTGGCGTTCTCCAGGCTCCGGGTTAGCATAGTGTATCTCCGGGTGGGAAATTTTTGTCATGACTAACTATTATTACACATTATTACAAATCTCCGGGCCTACGCTCTTACAAAGGTGGCAACCCTAGGTACCTACCGTATATCGCAATAAAGTAAATTTTTTATAGGTACTCAGTTCAATGTTTTATTTGTTATAAAATAAAGTATTCCTACTGGGAAATTGAACTATGTTTTATGTTGGAGAGTTGGAGATTCAAATTAATATAAATTTACATAAATATGGAGTCACATTAAATGAAGCATCATTAATTTACTAGACGACAGACAAGATTATCAAATAATTATAAGAGTCTTTATTATTTTTCTTGTCGTTTGAATAATTTAAAGATGATTTTATTATAACGACTTCGACTTAATGACTGCGAAATGCTAAAAGAAATGGTGAAATGCAGATTTTAATGTTTTTATACAATTTCATAGAGACACTTAATTTTCTGTTTATCTTGGATACAGTGGTCTCTTAATTTTTCTATCACAAACTAACACACACGTCCGGAAGTTCAGGTGACTGAATCGACTGTTTGCAAAAATGCTCCGACCAAAACCTCTCTGAATTCAGTGTTACTCTGATTTTGAATTCGGAAAGAGGTTTTGGTCGGAACTTTTTTGCAAACGGTCGATTCAGTTAACTGAACTTGGACACTAAGACACGAAAACTTTCAAAAGCAATACCTAATACCTTATGAATAAATGATGATGGAAAATCCACAGAAATACAACAATAAGTTTCAAGTATTGAAACTTCATGAACATTGTTTCGTGCATGTTAATAAAATATTATACCTATCGCAACATGTAGTTTTGTAGTGTAATTTGATATATGAATTATTAATGAGCGGTGTAATCTTATAGTTATATAGTGTATTGATCATATAGCAAATGTCACCTTTATAAGAGGGTAATGTCATATGATGTTATATGTAGCTGCCACGAGGCGAGGAACTGGGGGTGGAAAACTCCATGCGACCTACTAACATATTATCTGCTACATACACAGGAGTAGATACTATATGTGCAATGTGCATTTAATCATTGCGAAACAATTTCAGTTCAATTTTGTAGTGAACTCTTACTGTAAATCTTACAGTAAATACAGCTGTTTTGACAATCATTATCAACTCGAAGACACCGAATGCATGAATTGAGCAATCTCTTCGAGAAGTTGAGATAATAGTAATTAATAATGATAATATTGGTGGGATCTTTTAAATCTTAATCTTAAAGAAATTCCTTCCTATGCTGCCGAATCCTACTCAAGTAAGTCTTCGGTCCAATATTTTATCATTACCAGTCCAGTAGACATACGTGACATTAGTAAAAAGAAATCGATAGCAAACAGCAGGATTTTATAATTACAGATTTTATTGTTTGGCAGTCCATAATTTTTCGTTGCCGATTTCGAAGACTGTAAATTATGAAAATGTAATACATTTTATTATTACCTTATTATCAGTTTTTTTTTGTAATTCGGCAGCCCACCCGAACTGGTTGATTTGTGCCAGTAAAAGAAAACATGGATATGAACATGGATAGAACAAGTGGATAAGAACATGGCAAAAACATGGATAGAACAAATCTATTAAAGCTTCAAGTTAAATCTTTTCAAAAATCTATAAGATTGTTAACAGAAACATAACATTCCAACTCACATTTTGACTATTTCATACTGACTAGTTGACATGAAATTGGTCATGAAATTTTCCTTCAATTCCTGGAATTACATTGCATGTTTAGAAGTACGATTTTAATGATGCACTGACGTACTAATAGATATACATACGAGTAGAGGTACATACTTAGTAATTAGTCTATTTTTATAAAAGGTCAAACTCTTTTAATATCAAAATTATTAAACTCATTCCTTTCACATAAAGTGAACTTTCAAAAGTGTATTTTTTATACACATAATTTTTCTCATATATGAAACTCTTGTAGCATATTGCTTTGACGTAATATTTTCATGAGTACACATACTTATTTTTTACAACATCTCTTTGATAGGGACAAAGTTTTGTAATTTTGCTTGTAGGTACTTATATGGTTTCGTACTTGGATAAATTTAGTTGTACCTACTAGATTTTTTGTGTTCAAGGAATACTGTATATTGTTTATTGTATTCTCGAGATAATCACCTTGATGTACTCATCAGTTATTACACATTACAATACAATATTAGAAAAACAGAGTAAATATTTGAAATGGATTTAAATAATTTAAACAATTTACCAACGCCAGTCGAAGTGTGAAGAGATCCAATTAGCGTCTTGTCAGAGGCTCTGATCAGTATTCACGTCAAACAGTTATCAGTAATCACACATACTCGTACAGACAGCAGGAATGTGCAAGACGATGCTGTGGGAAACTAATGTGCTTGGTGAAAATTCTTTCAGATAGCAATAAGACTCCGTCACGCAATTATAATAACACTATACATTTCCCATATTAAACTCCAGATTGTATAATAGTTTAATATGAATACTTAAAGTTTTATTGTACGCGACATCCAAGAGGAGCATAATTTTATTAAGTTTTATATAATTTTCCCTCTGAATAGAATAATTCTACATTATTTTATGAGACAGTGACAAGAATATTGGCGCCACTTCTCCTGACACAACTACACTCTATATAAAGTAAAATGTTATATTATATTATAAGGTATTATTAAGTATAGACTTTTGTTCAAATAACTTAATACATATTGTTACTTTATATAAACAATGTCGCCTCGTATTATAGATTATAGTGTTTGGTTGTATTCCATTAATTGTGTACACAGTTCGATAATAAAGTATCAGTGTTTCTATGGAGGGGTATTTTGTTGCGTGATAGATTGGTCAGTTGTTATTCCATAATCTTCTCTCATAAATATTAGTTTTGATTCCCCATAAAATAATAATTTATTTAAGCATTTATTTACACATGTGGTGAACAAAATACAAATATACGTTAGCATAAGAAGTAATAGATGTAATAATATTTTGTTCAGTAGGGCGATTTTTGTTGGTGTGATGGATTAAATGTTAATAAAACTCGGTTCTAGAGAAAATATCTTGAAACTGTTTAATCAGCTTATAATGCATGTATCAAGCTATTTGGGCAATGATTTTGTCGATGGGTATCAGACAGTGAGGGTGAAATTGTTTAAGTACTTAGAAAGTCATAATTTTTATACTTTTATGTTACACATATGTAGTCAGGATGTACGTCAGTCGTCAAGTATGAAAGTACTCTTATTAGAGGGAGGGGCCTCGACTGTTGCTCATTCTAGGGCCCCACAGATGCTAATCGCGGCCCTGTATAACATTATTGCATGTTAGTTCGGACTCAGTCAGCAAACAACAACAACATGAATAGCTAAATATCACGTACAAAGAGACAATCACAGTCCCTCGTTTCACCCTTAAGCCCTCATTTTCCAGCCCCCAACATGATCTATCAATCTTGTCAACAGATTAGCCGTCCATCGATGGGATTAAACGCGCACAATGGTGTATTCTACTCTGTGTTTAGGTATTATAGAGATGCCAATATATCTTTCATTGAATCTTCAAAGAATGACACTTTTGTTAAGAAATTTGACCACTCATTGTGTTTTTGGTGATCGATCTTGTCTGCCAATTTTTTATATCAACTCAAGGCATAGTAAATTTGTAATCAATTATCATTACTCAAACTGTCTAATAGCTTGAGATCTGATAAGGGGTGAGGTAATTAATAAGATGAGTGACTGTAATGAGGGTGTCTTTACTAGAATGTAAGTGAATAGTACATATGTTTAATCAGACACGTACAGTAAATGGCATTATGAAAGTGTTGTTACGTGAAAAAAGATTGTAAGGAAAGGCAGGCGCACACGAATCATTATATAAAAGGAGTTCTTTTTAGAGGAGAGCAACGCAGCGTGCTTACTGTGATGGAAGCTAGAAGAAGGAAAGAAGATAAGAAGTTAAGCGAGAAGCTAGCATGTTCAGATGAAGATGAAGAATAAGATTAATATGCCAATCCTTCAATTATCTGCGTCCTGTATTGAATACAAGATTATTTGTCCATATACTATGTTTCCTTTTTCTAGTTACGATACTTTGCTCGTTTCCAGTTTTTTTTCAGTATAATAAAAGGTTGCGTTCTAACTTCGACACATAATTTTTACCTTTTTATATCAGATTCGTGATGACGTGGATAATACCAGTATCCACCATAGCATTATGTTACAGAATATATACATACTTACATCTACTATACTACAATTTCCTCTCTGGTAGAATTTTTCTTAATTTGGAGAAAGGGATTTGATTTTGAGGATTAGGATGTCTTACAGATGTGTCAGACCTCTGTTCTAACATTTTATGGCTCACAGAATAATGACTTTATATTAGTTTAGTGCAAAGATTTAAACATTGTGCGTGTACACCATGGGATGAAAATTGAAAGGGTGGCTGGAAATTGTTTGGTTTTAGTTTTTTTTTAATTACCGATCCTATTCAAGCTTTCCGCTATCAGGTATCAAATAATGAGTATATACTTAATCCATTTAAATTGATAAAGAGATGGCTGTTCGTGCCTAGGGATAGACTATTGCCTAATGAAAGGCAGGCACCTGCCGTTCCTTGTAGGTCCTAAGGGGAAATGAAATTAAGAGAAACTTCCTTTCTCCCATAGAATTTCCCTTTGTGTATCTCAATAGTGTTCTAGTTAAAGGTATTCCTTCTGTAGTCACTGTGTTTGCTTTATAATATTATTCAGGAAGTAGTAGATCATGCAAACACTGAAAACATAGCTTTTATTAAAATTACCAGAGATGGCGATAGTGTAGATGTATACTTGCATATGAATAGAGTTCCTGAAAATATAAGTAGAGGCTTTCATTAAAATTCACATAGATGGCAGTAGCGTAGATATTTACTAGCATATGAATAGGGGTGCTGAAAATACAAAACCTAACTTTTATTAAATTCACATAGATGACGATAGCATAGATATTTACTAGCATATGGATAGGGGTGCTGAAAATACAAAACCTAGCTTCTATTTAAATTCACACAGATGACGATTGTGTAGATATTTACTAGCATATGAATAGGGGTGCTGAAAATACAAAACCTAGCTTTTGTAAAAGTTCACTTCTTCTTCAGGTACTAGGTAGCTATATTTGATCCGTGCACATTCCGAGGTACGCTTAATGCATATACAATAGCTACTAATAAAATTTCATTCTTAGAAGAATAGATGATGTGGTATATTTGTTGTATAGTATGTGAGTACTTAGTATAATGTAATGTACTACTAAAATATGTTTTGTGGGTGTGTACATTAATTAGTCCAAATTGTTTGATTTTTTATCGAATGGAAGTAAATTAGTTTAGATTTACGATACGCTTTTGTAACACGAGTACAAAATATTAACAACAATTAGGTAAGTACATATTGACTTATGTTTTTTCTATCTGTAGGTTCAATTAGCTACCGAATTGATTGCTCCGTAATTTACTTAATAGTATACAATATTATTATTTAAGTGACAATATCGAATACCATTAATTATGTTTGTCGTACTAGGCACTCGTATATTAGGACTGGAGAAATTGCGAAACCATTAAAATCTCGCCTTACACTCAAACATATGCTGTTAACTGTAAATAATACAGTCCCAAGAATTGCCTCACAATTTGTCCTAATTATTCACAAAATAGTAGCTCATTACGTGAACAATTAGGTTATATTTACCGAGAAAAAGAGCGTACATGGTGTATGTGCAATGTTGCTCTGGATACCTGGATAGGTACGACAAACAATTATTTAAGCATTTTTATTATTAGGTTAGATATACCAAAATTAGCAACACCAATTATGTATCACCATTTTGTATATTTATTTATGGTTAACCTTTAACATTATTTTTAACTATGTTAACTGGGTGAAACTCATCTGGGACCATCACTAAAAAATCATTTCTCTTACCTGCATATACCGGCGCAAAGGTATTTTTTATGCCGTAATGCCGAATGGGTCTGATATAAATAAAGTTTAAATAAATACCTGAGTACAGAATAAAAGGTAATTTTTCTTATTATATGAGACTTAGTTATAAATAAATCTGAAATTACATACATATACGCCCTTTGATTCAATACAAGCGTCTATAAAAAAGTAAATGGTACTACCTAGTTAGATTTTGTTGCTTAATAATTACATCTCACTCAACACAATGTAGAACGTCCTATGGAGTATTGAAACATCTTTTATTTCGTTGTTTTCACAACATTATTGTTGATCATAAATCATAGAGCTGTAATTAGTATATTGTTTACATTATGGAGCCGTTATATCCCCTCCTCCATGATCAACATCTAATACTTTAGAGTGTTTGTATGTGTCAATATATTCGTTCAGTTTCATAGGTACCGAAAAGAAATGCTGTAAAGCTATGGTTCTTTTTCTTGTGCCGTTTCTATCGCATGTTAGCGACAATACTTTGGAGCTTTTCTGGAACGAATATGCGTAAGTATTCAATATGAAACAGAAGGACTCTCATACGCTGCGTATAGTTAGAGAAGAAATTAGTCTTTGGTTGGCAAAAAAGTGGGCCCTTATCTAATTAGTTACAACAAAAAATTGCAACATATTTTTGTGAATGTTTGTATTGCCTATATTATATGTTTACGTATATTCTTAGCACGTATTGTGGTAACCAGCGATAGCTATGCATTACAAATGCAGACTTAATTGCGCAGGGAAATTGCATTAATTACAGAGGTGGTCGGTAGACTGGTTGGTAACGCGCTCGACTAGTTAATTCAGTGGGCGCGGGTTCAATCCCCGACCTACTCCACTTCACAACACAAGCTTTTAAGCTTTCTGTGAAGTGTGCAAAGATGTATTTGGGCTTATTTCGATAAGCCCAGATTCATTTTTTTCTATAAAAAAAATGTTTTGGCTTGTTCTACTTTTGTTACCGGTAGTTTTGTATGTTAGTTCGTTTATTTAACTGTTCTATGTCGGGGAGTAAACTTATCGTGAAATATTATGTAAGTATGGAGTTGATCAATATCATTTTAGTGTGCCTTATACCTTACAAGTTGATTTATTAATAATCAATATATTGGCAATTATATAAGAATATACTCGTACTTACCTACAGCAAGCTTATGTATAGAAGGAAATTACATGGAAGCATTTTATAAGAATAGACACATTTATTATGGAGCCAATATAATAATTATAACTTGCTTTTTGTACGAAATTGACTTGCAATTTTAGCAAAGTTAGATATATTGTCGCCAGTGGGTAGGCCGGCCTCGATTTCTACGTGCTATGGTGATCAGTTCCCAAAGGATACGAAGGTTAATTGCAAATTTGTTATAGTTTATCAAATAACCCAGTTTCAATGTCCCTAACAAAGTGTACTTTACTTACTACATAATATATCAAATATAATATACTCGTATATGACTTACATTCTACTCGCCAATACACTTCAATTATGTACATGGTAATGTTCTGAAAGAATTAATGATTTGAAAAATGTTTGTGATCTTTAATCTCTTTATCAAAAAGTTTAGAAAATTCTATAAGGATCCAGCCAAATCGATCTATTTTGAGGATTTTATAATCCGGAAAATGGGATACTACATGCACAATGCGTCTTTGAAAAGTTGATTTAGAGGTTGGAATTCCAAGACAGATTAAAAAAAAAAAATGGATTTATATAACTTTGGCTTCTGGTTGGAAGAAACTCGATGATAGCTTTGAGAGTCTAGTCCGTGCTTGTGTTGTTTTTAAAATACAACAGTTCACAGACTGTTGTAAATCAATCAATGTTAAATTTATCAGATCCTATTCATTCACATCATTGCTTTCAACTGATAATATAATCAATGGAATTACAGCGTATATTGTTTAAATGTTTTTCATCCTAACCTTTAACAATGCATCTGCGTTTGAAGATGAAGACAACATCCAGAATATCTGATCCGCACCATTAGGTAGAGTACAATACACGTCAATATTAATTGCCTCAAGTTTTCTGATAAGTAGGGCGTAACCTAGATAGAAAATTAAGAGTGTGCATACCGACATTTCAAAAATTTCTAAAAACGGGAGACCTTCTATCACGACCACCGTTACTAAATATGCTTTGGAACAAAATAGGGTAGATGCATTGAACATTTATCTAGGGAATAACCGTAAAATATTTTTTATATCTTGTATAGATTTCTCAAAAAAAATATTTAAAAACACCTCTTATCTTATTTCCGAAAGACGGAAACTCGTTTCCCGAAAGTCTCGGAGTAATATTTTTTTCGTGTACTGATAATATGCATAATAATCTAGGGAATAACCGTAAAAGTTTTTTGATAGACGCAAAATTAACTCCAAAAAATGGAAAAAAAACGCTATTTTTACCATTTTATCATGCGGTTGCCCACGCAATTTTGAACCTTAATGCCGTGGGAAAAGACCGTGACGTCATTCCTGGTGCCATGCCCTTAATGTGGATATTTCATGAAAAGCTCTTAATATAAGATTCCTTATTATAATCATTAACACAATGCCGTGTTATTATTTTCTTTTGACGATGTTCATTTCACACTAGTCATAATTGAAAAAAAAATAGGGGTTCTCTCTACGTCTTTCTTATACGCTAATCCATCAGATAGTTATGTATCTATATATATGTATAAAAAAGTCTGATTTTTGTAAGTGTTCGCATAACTCCCACATGGATTGCTGCGAAAATTTGGAATAACATTTGCGATAATATAGGCTGTGTCCTAACGTCGCCGGTTTTTAAAGAAAAAGCTTTTCCTAGGAGATGCCATGAGGATGAGGGTATCCATGGGTTGTGTGGGGTCGAGTGTAGTATCGTATGAAAGGGCGATGGCAAATAAATTCATATCTTAAGTCACATTTTTTCCAGCTTAAACCTATAAAGT
This sequence comes from Ceraclea dissimilis, assembly GCA_963576895.1. Classification (NCBI taxonomy): domain Eukaryota; kingdom Metazoa; phylum Arthropoda; class Insecta; order Trichoptera; family Leptoceridae; genus Ceraclea; species Ceraclea dissimilis. The sequence continues at coordinate 5,266,357 of OY756361.1, forward strand.
ATGCCGAGTTGGTTTGTTAAACTTGCCGTTGCGAAGCTCGGGTTACTCAGCTAGTAGATTATAAAGGATGCATGGACGAGTAAAATGGGAGAAGTCTGTGATGATTTGGACGAACCCAATAGATCTTGCATACTGTTTTATCATTTTACTCATCAAGTCAATACCTAGTTTGTTTTCATACGATATCTTGTATTGAGTGCATTTGACTGAGTTAAGTTTAAACATTAAGTAACATCCATTACGTAACATGAAAAGGGTTTCATAAACGATTTATTTTCAATCACTTCTCATTGAGAAATGGGCCAATAAACTCGATTATATTTTCAAGCATCTATAATAATGTGTTTTGCGTTCGACCACAACAAAGCGAAATATGCCGAACATCACAAGCTTGTCGATTGCGATTGCTAAATATAACACACAATAGCTCAGATATATTAACATGTACTAACTATACATAGTAAATATTGTACATTTTGTATAAGAGGCCGAATTAAGACATTCGTATTGGAATATCTTCACTTTATATGATTTAGTGATATACCTGACATACTTTCGGTACATCTATATTTTTCCTATATCCAAATTCCACAACATGAATGGCTACCTTTATAGAACCTATCGATATTCTTCTTCTCCTTAGCAATTATTAATCCCACATGGTGGTGGGGTCTGCTTTTCTTGTGTTTCGCCGCCACTTTGCTCTGTCTTGCGCATACTCCGGTACAACATCACTCTCTCTCATGTCCTGCCTCACCACTTCCCTCCACCTGCGCTTGGGTCTTCCTCTGGATCTCCTATACCGGGAACATTGAGTGTTTGTGCATCGATATTGTTATTACCAATCACAGTAGGTCCGATCATATTCTATAACTTTTTTTTGTAATTCGGTTAGTCCACCCAATTTATAACTTTTTGAATTAAAATAAGTCTGTTTGAAATAGATTTTACCGTGATGTAATTGAAAAAAAAAGAATGTCTTGTGTTAATTAGTACGCACTTAATTAATAATAATTAGTTACAGATTGGACCTAGGCAACCACGGTAACCAGTAGACGATTGATAGAAAATTATGGTCTAGAAACATAATGTATTTCAGGTATGTATACCAAAAATATTGAGATGCCAGAAATCGTAATTCTATGCGTATCTGTGGTCTTTGCTTCTATTCTACAACCACCCAATTCAACTCTGGTAACATAATTGCGCTTGTTGAAACATAACTTTTACATAATACGGTTTTGGGCTAGGCTCATTTCTGTGTCAAAGTCATTCATGAATAGTTTCTTGGATATTTAAAATAATAGTTAATTAAGAAAATATTGGTACGCAATATTGGGGCATTAGCCTTGATTTGATCTGTTTTCAGACACTTAGTAGGTGTAACAGTGAATTCAATCGGTTATTGAACATACGAGTAATCTCCTTAATAATTGTGGATTTTCGGCAGCGTTGAGTATTTGACAAAACGCCGTCACAATCACATCGGAACGTTATTTTGAAAATTGTATATATACTGTTTACAAAAAACATTTCGCATTGCACCTAATTTAATTTTGTTTTAATTATATACGTACAATACAAAAATTAGATATTCGTATACGCCACTGACTTTGCACGAGATTGTATTGATATTTTGGATAAAAATATGTGGAACAAAGGGAATTATTGATTTATAATGATTTTTTATTTCATTTCTGATTTTATAAAACATCACTACCGCCATCTATGAATCATAAATGACTCGGGAAAGAACCTGAAAAAAATGACGATTCGCGTCCGGAGTAAACATTAATACCAGACGATTTTAGACATCCATCTATTAAATAAACTTATAAATGGAATCTCGGCTTCAACATAGGCTATTAAAATATATGATTTGTATCGTGGTTTGGTAAAATTATCAATTTTCCCAAGATACTGAATTCTATCAAGTTAGTATGAAAATGAAAGAAGCCATTTAAAGTAGTCCCGTTAATATGGTTTTTAAATTTGTTTGCGTCGTTACATAATCTAGAACTAGGATATACATCTAAGGATTATTTTTATACAATGTTTTTGCTCTACAAATACTTCTGTATGACTAAAAATGTGTCTATAATAATTAAAAAATAGTTTTGACATTTGCTCCGCGGCGCTTTCTGTCGTCATCTGTTTTGACTCGCGTGGTGTAGGGGCTAGCGTACTTAACTTAAATTGAGTGTTATGCGATGCGAGGGTACGAGTTCGATCCCACTCCATACCCAACGCTTTTTTCTTCTTTTTTTTACTATCTTTTTGTGAAATTTGAATTTAGCAGAATCCTATATACATAAAAAATAATTTTACTAGGTAAAACAAATATATTCCTTCCTATATGCCAAAAATTTATTCCATTAGGTATTTAATTCTAAGACGATGTAACTTCACCACCCGTACACAATTTTAGCCGTTGCGAAGCACGGGAAATACAGCTAGTGAATAAATAAATAAACAAATAGGCAGTGACATTCAAGTTGCAAGATTGATGAAGAACTCAAATTAGCTCAACATTCCCGTGCGAATCCTTTCTTAAATCAAGGGATTTTCTCCGCTTCGTTATTCTCTGAGGCGACTCACTACACAGGGCGTTATAGGATTTTTGCCTAAATTTAGGAGTAGCTCGGTGTCTCCACTCGCCTGTCCACAATGTGTGAGCAGCGTACGCTCCGTTTTTTTGGCCATATTGTGAGAGCGGGTCCAGACAGCCTGGAGCGCCAAATCATGCTTGTGACGGTTATGACGGTAGGAGGGGAAGGGGACGACTACAGATGAGGTGGACAGATGTGGTCAAAAGGATCACGGGGGCCGATTTGTACAAATCCACAAGGATGGCGCAGGACCGAGAAGGATGGGCGAGACTCATCCGTGAGCATGGCGGTCACGATCCTCGTAACCGAGGGACCGACTGAGAAGAAGAAGGAGTAGCTCAGTTGATTTGTGAGTGTAACTTGGTGTAACGCTATCCTTTCACCATATAGTCTCTTTATTGCATTCGTCTACGATAATTCGTATAGATATTTTAATATGTGTAGACTAGCCCAGCCTAATCAACTACGTACTTCTATGTTTTTTATTGTTATATTATAAAGGTCACAATTAATTATGGGAAGAGTTGGATTTCCTAATAAAGGATGAACACTGAACAGGTTTGATAAGGACCGTCATCTGGGAACGGTTTGATTTCACTATACGAGTATATCTCTTGAGATAACTACTTTTATTATTAGTTTGATCGGTTTAATTATACAAAATGTAATGTGGGAATCCTCTATAGTACTCCAGCCAGACAACCACATTGCACGCTAGTTAATTTTATATCAAGTATTCCCCTCTCAATATAAATTGATACAAAATGATATTGTCTTTAATTGAAGTCGCTACGCCATCGCTTGAAGATTATTATTAATTAATTCAACGTCCAACATTATTAGCCACGCCATATTGAAGATGAACGTATTATATTTATATTACCCACGATATTACAGTTTATAATTGATGGTCAGTTTTTTTTGGATGTAGAATATAATATTTCTCATGCAATTTAATATAGAACATGCGTCTATACATAGCGCACATACCCATTTTTTTCTGTAGTTCTGTTGACAAGGGAATACGTCATAACTCTAACGTTTCTATCTATAGGTACTATTTACGGCCAGTTTATTTAATCATGATGTAATTAAACTTGTGGCCAAGTAGTCTATCTTGCAAATTGTACAGTGGAGATTCATTTAATGATGGAACGGTAAGATGTGTAATCAATCACTTGTAATTGTCTGGTTCTTTCCCTTCAAAAAGACATATGCCCAATCCCACCGACTTCCACCTAGGAAGGAGAGCCATAAGTAATTTATATACAAAAACAGAGATAACCGTATTTTACATGGGTTACCAACAACAACCGGCAGTGTATCCATATGAAATGCAACATGCGACTCTATTACGTTAAGTGCCCAAATATCTTCGCCCAGAATCTCCCCAACTCGGTGAGCTGCATGTTGCATTTCATATGGATTTATACTCTACCGGTTGTTGTTGGTATCCCCTGTAAAATACGGTTATCTCTGTTTTTGTATGGAAATTACTTATGGCTCTCCTTCCTAGGTGGAAGTTGGTGGGATTGGGCAATGGGGAACAAAGTTCAAAAATGCCGGCTGCATTTTCTTTAATTCATTGAGAAGTAATTATGTCAATAACTTTGGATTTAAATCAAATGTGTCACCAAGTATTAATAAAATATGCAATATTTTCGTTGCAGGTGTAGTAGATTTGTAATATTAATATATCTGTCTATCAAATTGATATCAAATGTGATGATTCATCAGACATGTGTTGATTTGGGTAGAAATATTGTTAAGTATTTCAGTAGGTAGTACAAGTTATCTAATCGTATGATAAAACAATAATAGGTAGTATGAGTATGTAGATAGTTGAGTTTGTTACATTGTTATCAGTTTATCATGAAACACACAGGAACCACTAGAGCTTGTCAGTGGTTTTCTCTTAATTAATTACCATGTCGCGTGCAATGTGTTGAATACAGATAGTACATACCAGAGGTGGGCATCGTTAATCAAAAAGTTAACTTCGTTAATCGATAATGTAACGGAAAAATGTAACGGAAGTTAACGTTAATCCGTTAAAGCTTTAATGTAAAAAATCGCGGCTAAATAGCATGAAATAGCACAACTACTATCACATTTACACTGTCGCGATGTATCCCAACAAAGTGAAACTTCTTTTCCAACTCCCAACCCACATACCCACATACGAGTAACCCCATACGAGCCTTGGATTATCCAATGCCAGCGCCTCCAGTGGATGATGTCTATGCAAACAATCAAATATTAACGGACTTAATTAACGGAAGTAAAATGTAACGGAAGTTAAATAATCCGTTAACAATTTTTGGAGGTGAGAAAAGCGTTAAATCGTTAACCAAAATGTTAACTTCGTTAATTAACGATTAACGGATTAACGCTTTTCTGCCCAGCTCTGTTTATCATCTACTATACTTATAACAGGTAATTTGTTATTCCACGTGTAAATACTTTCATACATATACGAGTATACAAAATTCAGGGCATTCCAGTTAGTATAAATGATCAAATGAAGCAGAGTAATGCTGAGATTCGGCGAGAAAATAGAAAGCCATAACGTCTATCATAGATGCAAAACGTATTGATCGCCCCAATACATGAAGAACGACGTGGAGAGAATAGTAAATGTCTCGGGAGAATATTGCGAATGGACGGAACGGTTGAATCTCAGTATGCAATATGTTAATGTATCGATCGACACACCTAGCCTAATTTTATTTACCTAATTCGTGAGAGATTGTTTTTATTGCTCTGGATTGAATCTTTTTATGATAGTGTCGGTTGTTAGTAGAAGATCGTTGTTTTCTAATTCGCATGGTTTTCCACGCTAATGTATTGAACGAGGACTTATTATGTGTATATTTGTATAAATACTGCTCAGAATTACTCAATTTCAGAGTTAGATACTCAACATAGAAATTTTAGGCTTGTAAACCTATAATAAATTGTATGGGTATTTTGTGTATATATTTTATCAACATACTTTTTGGCGTGCCGCAGGAGTATTATTAGTACAAACATTTGGTATCTGTAAAATAAAGGTATAAAAACGCAATTTATTCGGACTGCTAAGTCGTAAAATACGTGTAGGATATAATGTTGGTACTATACAGTATACACACATAGTTTAACGTATAATACGATACAGTAATATAAGATTTCCATTTCACGCATTCAAGTCGGGATAACCTTTCGTAATAATGGTGGCAAACAGAATTAGGGTTGGCTGATTGTTTTAGATGGTTAAAATGATAACATTATTTCACGCGTTTGAGTATTAATATTTTGCGTATGTTTTTGATAATTTTCCCCTTGTGTATTCCAGGACACAATTAGAATTTTGAAACCTGTATATTAAAATGCTCGTTAAAATTTTAAAATTCCATCGGATCCGTTTAGTATGGACTTTAAATATTTTGAGAAAAAATATTCTTCTGCCCTTTGCTTGCACAAATTTTTCAAACAATATATATTATATTGGAAGACATTCGTAATTTAAAGAAGACAAGGTATCTATAATCAAAGACATTAACACGTTCCTTAGACATTTTCACCTATAGGTAGTCGGTGAAAATGTACGTAGGCTGTAGGTATCTAAATTTGAAACTATTTTTCACGTCTCATCGGTTGAAAATTTCATACTTATAATTATTGTTTTCTAAATGGCGACCTTATGAAGTACACAGATAATATAAATACAGCTCCACATCTTATATAATTTCGTTTAGCATATTATAGTACGGGAATTTAAATACATCGATCACTACTCTTTAACGACTTTTGTGTTTATTGTTTTTGGACGATGTAATGGAACTAATTTGAGTTCAATTCAATATAACGACGTACAATGTACATAATCACAAATATCGTTATAGATCGTACGGCGTGATATCTCCCTGCGTCAAACCATTTATATAATTAGTATGTAAGAGAATTGTGAAAAAGGGAAAAATTTCTAATGAATGATGGACCGATTCTGTAGATTTACTTTTCAAAATTTGTCTACTATGACAATGCAAAGTTCTCTATAATATAACCTCATGTTGCGTACCTCTAGTAGCGCTGTTAAATACATTCAAGTTTTTTGTTTATTGGAATAACATATCTAACAAGGAACATTACCAAATGAAAAATGATACTATTAAAACGTGACGTAAAGAAATTGATGCCCTACGCCAAGAAGACGTTCTATTCTATCCCGTGTGCCTACAACGTTAGGTGTACACTGTATCAATGTACAGATGTACAACCATTCATTAGAAAAATAGACGAACATAGGAAAATGGATAAGTACCTACCAGACAGTATAAAATGTATGAATTTAGTTCTTATTCTATCACACAGTCAATGCCAGAAACCAGAAACATCAGTGAAATTCTTATTGTACGATTACAAAATTTATCGCAGTATAACGATGTGTCCCAGTTAACCCAATTATAAATTACTGCAGCTCATACATATGAGAGTGGAGAGGGTTATCCAGGTTTTACTTCAAATTGTCATGATTAGCTATCACAAGTTTTGGCTTACATATGCAGTTGAATATTTTAATGAAGCTCTTACAAATTTGATTGAGTCAGAATCGTAAACAGATATCGTTAAATTGTTATACATATAAACCTAACTATATCAAAACAGGAGGTCGTTTTATTATATTAATTTGTTCACATACATTATATCTATTAAAACTATGCCTTACTAGTTATAGTAATTGCATTATATGATTAATATGTACGGAGAGGAATCCAATATGTACCTACCTAATAAATACCTAATCTTAATAAATATCTGAACGTTTGGCTCACACACTTGTTGTGTGTATGTTTAATGGCTGAGAACACAAATAATTATATAAATTAACTCTAAATCTAAACATACAAAACGTGCTTCATGTTTACAAAATTAAAACGACTCGTACTACAATTGTAATTTGATTTGTTGCTAGTGTTGGCAAAATTTTGATTATTTCTATTGTTTACGTACCTACGATATTGACTGAGTAGTTATATACCTATCATATTTTTTATAAATCTCTAATGCCCGATCCCACCAACTTCAACCTAGGAAGCAGACCCCTAAGAAATTTCCATACAAAAACAGAGATAATTTCAGTGATTTTATAATGATGTACAATAGAGGGAGCAATAAATCCATACAAAATACAACATGCAGCTACTTAAGTGAGGGAAATTCTGGGCGGAGATATTTGGGCACCTAACTAAGTAGAGCTGCCTGTTGTATTTTGTATGGATTTATTGCTCCCTCTGTTGTACATCATTATAAAATCACTGAAATTATCTGTATTTTTGTATGGAAATTCCTTAGGGGTCTCCTTCCTAGGTTGAAGTTGGTGGGATCGGCCATAGGACTTTTCACCCAAATAGTGAGTGAATCGAGCGATTTGACAAAACCAGTGTACGTGTACCTGTCTCAAACTTTTACATTATATTTTGTACTAATATTTTTATTGCTATTGAGAAGATATTCCGTAATAGTGCGATTAGAGCTCCATTTTAAACTGTATTCAACATTTCTTTTTCTGCTCTCCCATTTACTATAGGATGATGAACTCATCAATCATAATAAGTTGATATGTCATCAAGCCAGCAATTTTCTTAGAATTTCGCACAAGCTAACGACCTTTGTCGTAAGAGAGTAAAAACCAGATGGAATTAAAGATGTAGAAAATCCTCAGTCTAGTAAATAATCTAAGTTCGTGAACTCAAATCTAAAAGCTTTTGGTGGCCCGAGGGAACTTCCATCGTTGTTCTTTAGCTTGAGACATTGTGCTATACCCAGAGGTGGGCAACGTTAACCAAAAAGTTAACTTCGTTAATCGATAATCCGTTAACTAAAAAGTTAACTTCGTTAATCGTTAAAGCGATACATTTTGAAAAATGTAACGGAAGTTAACGTTAATCCGTTAAAGCGTTAATGTAAAAAATCGCGGTTAAATGGTATGGAATAGAACTACATTAGTATAACTACTATCACATTTACACTATCGCGATGTTTCTCAACAAAGTGAAATTTCTTTTCCAACTCCCAACCCACATACAATACCACACATAACCCCATACAACCCATGGATTATCTAATGCCAGCGTCGCCAGTGGATGATGTCTATGCAAACAATCAAATATTAACGGACTTAATTAACGGAAGTAAAATGTAACGGAAGTTAAATAATCCGTTAACAGTTTTTGTAGGTGAGAAAAGCGTTAAATCGTTAACCAAAATGTTAACTTCGTTAATTAACGATTAACGGATTAACGCTTTTCTGCCCAGCTCTGGCTATACCTAGGGTAAAGAATATCAAGATCGAACAGTGTTCAAAGCATACAAATGTAAATGAGTATGAATCAGTGACGTGTGTAGAGTTTAAATGAAAGATAAACTTGTCGTTTTAGGTACAAGAATAAATTTAAAAAATAAAGCTATAAATATTGACACACAAGTTCGCTTGTCCGACAATGCTCAACAGGTTTGTTATATTTTTATAGACGGTTTTGCAGGAAATTAATCGCAAATGATGAAGAGATTATTTGAAATATACTCTAGCAAAAAATTATTGATACGAAATCAAGATTTACACGTAAAATGTTATTAATAAATTTGTCGACACCTTTTAAAATCCTCGTAAATATTATAATATCTCCTAATATTTGGTGGCAGGTAATTATGGATAGCTAATTCTTTCATTACCTTGTCTTTGCGATTCGATTAATTTAATTGCCTGTTATAAATATTAACATTCGTAATAATAAAGTAGTAGATATATAATATTATGATGTCGTGAAGATAATTAAACTCAGTACTTATACATACACTGCTTACACCTAACTCACCTCTTTAGTCTTTGTCTATAATACTTTTTGGTCACGTAATCATTCAATGCTGCAACTTGGAGCTTTTAGTAAAATGCTATGATTATGTGTGTTTCTCACTTATGTGTGTTTTCTTTGAATAATTTTTAACACTAAAGTACCTGGCTCATTATACCTTTTTCATTTTATTTCATTGACTTAATTGAAATTTGAAAAGAAATGTGAACATCTCAGGAACTTAGCTGCCCGGACAATACTTCTGCATTATATTATAATGTCATTATGTATGTAATGTAATAATAAGCTTGTACTGTATCTGTTCTCTTTGCTTTTTGATGTAACTCTAACTTGTATGCAATGTTTAGTACTTGACAGTATAATGGTATGATGAATTAAGACACCCGTGTTGTGTTCAAAGTTCGTGGATTAGTGGCGCGAGTATTTGAGTATCTGATAGTTGTTGGTCGGAATAAATAAAACTAAAGTTAGTTTGAAGTTCGCATAGTGCAGTGTGGTGGTGTTACAGAAGTATGTGTATTGTCCGAGCAGCCAGGCCCCTGCAGCCCTAGTAGCGAGCGGTCCCCCCGCACCACTAGCGGCCTCACTGATGCTGTGGCGTGTTGCAGGAGGATGCACGCTGTGGGGCTGCAGTCGGCGCTGGCCATCCGCCGTCAGAGGAAGCGACGCGAGGAGCAGAAGAGAGCCAAGGAGAGACGATACTCTTTGCAGAGTTCCGAGTCAGGTCTCACTTCGCCAGTCGGATCTCACTGTTCTCTCGACAGGGTCGGTTCAAGAAAGCGATTCAGAAAACGGGCATCTGGAGAAAATATGCTCGATACTAAAGTTGTGTCTTCATTGGGAATGCTCCATATTGGCGTTGTATTCATCGTCCTGGGTCTATTTCTTATAGGATCTGGTATTCTGCCAGACGACGTCACAAAGTGGAGCGCTTTAGCTAACTTGGGTTGGTGGAATGAATTAGTGTGCACAGGTATATTTGCTTTAGGCTTGGGTATATTCCTCATTGTGCTTAATAAGTACATATCTAAGAAAGAAGAAGAAGATTTGGAAGAATATGTCCAAAGACAATTGACTCGGTCGAGGTCCGGACACAGATTAGAGAGAGATGTGGAAACTGGAGGCATGCTCACTAAACATACTAGAAGAGAGCGCAATAAGCTAAAGGAAGATGAGGAGAGAGGGCTCACGGGAACTACATCATTGGGGGACTCTCCTCCCTTGAGCCCAAAGTCTCCATATGAAAGAAATGATGCTTCTACTACTCATCATGGATTCATAAATCCCGTAGCAACGAACGGGGATGTGCCGAGGGAGCACCATTTGGACCAGATTGTCGAAGAGGAGTACGCGGCATCTGAAAGAGGAGATGGAGAAAGTAGGCGTATGGAATATTTCAACAGAGATACATATACCAACTATCCGAACCAAGAAAACTCAACGCCCCCAGATGCTAGGGAGCTCGTGGGCAATGGAAGGCATATGGTAATGTCGAACATGTGAGACGATACTATTTATTACAGTTGTGATAACAACTGAATGATCTCATGAATTATACATTCCTTATGGGCGGAGCCTGGAATGGGACTGCACTTATTGTGGGTAAAGAAGGGAAATGCTCATTTACTACTTTAATTATCAATGTGTGATTTTATATAATAATTAAATACATACTTTGGCACATATTTATCATTAACATCTATGTGTTATAGCACCGAAACTTTTACGTAATTAATTACATAAATCAATGTTGAGTGTTGTGTATTAAAAAAATTATGTATCATGCTGAATGTGGCTTCAAATTTTACAATTTTAATATCTATAATTGTATTCTATATGAATTTTAATTGTAAAATTTACTTATGTGATTTTAAATATGACTCCAAATCGCTAGGTACATCATTCGTGCATATATAGAAACAAAATTGAATAGACACTTAACCTGTGAAATCTTTATCACTTTGTGTACTCGTATATTATATGTACACGGGCATAATATATATAAATTTAATAAATGTAGAATTGTAGATGTATTATCAATTTGTGTTTAAATATCTAGATGTGTATTATGATAAAACTTTTCATTTCGAGGTTTTGATGTTGTTGTACTTGATACAAAATATTATTATGTATTTAGGAGTATATTATATATACATTTTATACTTATAAAATATATACATTATTTAGTAAGCATTCCACAAGCTTTTTCAGGGTTAAAAATTCTAGTCATTATCCTTTCATTATTAATTGTTGTTTGGTTGTGTTCCTTATTAGAGAAATTTGATCAATAAATTGAATTTTTATAAACTAATATGTTTTTAAATACAAATATAATTAAATGTCATTTTACTCATATTATAAAGCTACACATAAAAAATAATATTGCCAAACTGTAAAATATTTTTTCAAAATTAATTTGAATTTATGTCTCAAATATCTAGACTTACATACCTACTTACAATAGTAAGTAGGTACCTATTTCGTATTTAATAAATTGTGCATGCACAAATACCCACGTACTCTTTTTATACTTGTTTGTATTTATATTATGGTATAGTAAAACCATTATCTTAAAAATATCTAATTACTGGTAGATATGTAATTTTTATTATTTCATTCAAAATTGATTATTTTTAATGTACGAGTGTGTAGCGAGTATCTTATTATTAATAAGAATGAAAAATAATCGGAAAAAAGCTTTTGAGCTTGCAGATTGATTTGTTTTTAATAGTGCATGTCTTTTCAGATTTATCACGTTTTCTAGGATGAAAAATACCGAAAATAAATTAAAACTTTAACAAGATGATAAATATACAAAAAATATGCAAAAGATCATCTAGTCAGACACGTTAAGTAAAGTTATAAATGTATTTGATATTTGGGGAGAGAAATTTATTTACCTATAATTACAGTTACCTATAATTACAGTTTATTTACAAAGTATGGTAATTATTATAAAAACATAAGTATGTATAAACATTCCGAATTTGTTATCGTAACTTAAAAAACTGACGTAGCATTTTTTTGTACCGTAGAAATTTTATAAATTGTATAATTAACTCTTAAGCTTTCTTGCCTTATAATCTACATTCTACAATAGTCTATATGCGTACATAATAAATATATATTATAATAAAATGCTGAAAAGATGATTACATATTGATAATGGAGGTAGACTCTCATTATAATAGCCTTAGCTTATTCCTAGTTTATTATTTATTAAAATATTCACCACCTGGCATTTTATACATTATTAAATATATTTTTCTTACATATTTCAATTACCATAATATGTAAATTTATGGGATTTTCTTACAATACCTATTTGATTCTAATTACATATTTATATAAAATAGTTTACGAAGTTAAAAAGTTTCTGGACCAGCCTGAAAACTGAAAAACCCATCGTAATTATGACAGTGCGGTCAATTTATAAGGTTTTTTTCTTAGTGACTCTGAAATATATTGAGAAATTATTACAGGCAAACCCGAGTAACCTAAGATCATGAAAATTGTTACTGAAAACAAAGATTGTATCTTACTCTTTTTGCACATACATTTGATATTAATATTTTTATTAGATATAATTGTAATTCTTTTTTTTCTTTTAAGACCGTGATTTATCTAGACTCTAGAGTAATCTAGAGAAAAGTTTTGTAATTGTTCTTCTACGAGTATCAAAATTTACTAAACAATTTGAGAATTAAAAAAAAAAAATGGGGTGTCGGATAAATGATAAAAATTGTAGAAAATATTGTAAAAAAAATCTTAAAATTTCCATTGCGCAGGAAATGTATTGTAAGAGGAGGTATTATAAAAAGAAAATATTATGATTGTAAGCATTGCTGAGTTAATTGTCTGTCGCGAAAGATAATTTTCTGAATTCTATGAAGCTTAATAAGCTTAAATGGTGCGAAAAGCATTTCTCATTGTGTACCTAATAATAATTTTAGAATATCTTTCAGCATTTACGTAACGTATGCAATATAAATTTCTTTGTAATATATTCATACTATTATTACGGTTTCGGAATGCGCATACGTTACCACATTTTTATCTTTTAAATACGTTTTCTAAATTGTCAGCAAATATTTAATTAAAACTTGATTAACAAATAAAATGAATGTGTATGTGTATGAATTCCCTTCTTGAAGAATCATAGGTAATAAGATAGATTTAATAAGATATATTGCATTTATTATATGGTGGAAAGTGGATAAAAAAATATATGAAATGAATATATGAAATGAATATAAATATATGAATCTGACTGGTAGTGCCCCTCGTAGAGTTAGTAGAATTTTTGTAATTATTAGCATCATACTATTATATTATTTTAGTAAAAACAGATAGCTTTTTCAATTTGTTTAGAGTGATCGCACCCATTTTGAAAAAAATATAATAGTACCTAATATAATTACAACGTACAAGCAAAGGCTGATAAATAGCATTTTTTTTCTTAGATTTGAGGTAGTTGGAGGTTGTGCGTTTCACACGTTAATTAATAATATTGTCACGTAAACCTCAATCCAAATCCTGTTTTAGACCTTTCTTATTTTCAGCTTTTGGTTTTTTATATTACTCGAATTCGCTGTAATATAGAAGTTCGTACAGCGAAGCTCCATTACGTATATACCTATGTATTCTTTTATTTACAGGCTTTTTTTAAAATCTAGTCCATCTGTTTATGGTGTAATATTATTCAGGATCTAAACGTAAATTCATTTTACTAAACTGTCGTTATAAAACGACAAATGTTGCAAGACGAATTGTATTGCACGAAAAAAATATTTTCTCTCATTTTTTATATTAGTCCAAGAGCCCGCTGCTTAATTTATGACGTATCTGTTTTTTGATCGAAATGTGGTATAAATGATAGCTTACCAATAGGGTATTACATCGCACTAGGGTTGCCTATCAATATCTTGCCGCAACCCCCCCTGTCCCCCCCGAAAAGGTCCCTCTTCGCGGTTTTTCGCATTTTATAGGAATATGGTAAGAGATAGGAGAAAGTGGTCAATGACAAAAATAATCCTTGCTAAATTCTCTACAAAAAATGTTAGGTCCATTTTTCCGTAGAACTAGCAGTTTACCCGCAATGGCCGGTCCAAAACCGAAATTCATTTAAAATACAAAAAAAATGTATTTAAACTAAATTGGTTGAAAATTGATAAGAGCTACAGGAAAATAGTCAGAGAACGAATTAATTACCATAGTCTTAGCTACAAAACGAGCTATAATTTATTTTCATACATCAATTTATTTAGGAGTTATTGCAATAAAACTCAGTGACGAAAATTCTTAAAATTTAGTTTTTTATAAAATAACCAGCGATATAGCGCCGCAGGCCAAATATTTTTTTCCATAAAATGTTAGTGATAATGGGTGGAAGAAAGTTAAAGAAAAAAAATCAAATAATTTTTTTTTTTTTCAAAAAATATCCTGTTTTTCTACCGGCCATTACGGGGAAACTCCTAGTCCTATGAAAAAATTGACTTAGAATTTTTTGTAGAGAATTTAGCAAGGATTATTTTTGTCATTGACTACTTTCTTCTATCTCTTACCATATTCCTACAAAATGCGAAAAACCGCGAAGAGGGACCTTTTCGGGGGGGGCAGGGGGGGTTGCGGCAAGATTTTGATAGGCAACCCTAGTGCGATGTAAAACCCTATTGGTAAGCTATCATTTGTACCACATTTCGATCAAAAAACAGATACGTCATAAATTAAGCAGCGGGCTCTTGGACTATATGGGTTAAACAATGAATGATGGGAAGTTCATAAAAGTTCTTAAATAATTTAAAGAAGTTTATGAATTTATCATTCGCGGCTTGCATGCGGTAGATACAATTAATTATAGAATTCACTATATATTATATTATGAATGCCAAATGACTATATGTATCAGAAAATGTAGTAACATTATTTATTTAAGATTTTTTGAATATCAACATAATGTACCTTTACATCGCACAGTGCCACATTTTTTATTCTATTATCACCATAATAATATTAAATAAGATTAATTTTTATTACAAATTATAATAATGCGTCACTCTTTCACAAAGAGCACGAACTCACGGGAATAAATTATTTATATTGGATTAAGTGATTTAAAAAAAACAATATTGAATACTATAAGAGATGATATATGACTAAATTAATGGATGTGAGATCGTAATTTAAAAGTGATATACCATTTCTTGTAGGTTACGTAAAGCAGTATACTCGTATGTTTAAAAACGCTTCGTAATTCTGCTTTCAACAAACTTTCAGGTCGTAATTTGGTGATGATAAGTAATAATAATATTACATTGAAAAGATGTTTTCCACATCTGTATAAGATACGAAGAAAAACATAATATCGTATTGATAAAATTGTGTAATAATAATGATGAAGAGAAGAATCATTGTATGATACAAACTCCATCTATCTAAGTCACGTTGAAAAGAAAATTACAAACCATTAAGATACGTATTCTGATCCTTTCTAACGATACGAAAGATGCAAACATGCTTACTTATAAGCTGATCCCTATACACTATACAAATCATCATTATAGACGAATGGGCGTAATTGTACGCATTCTGTCCTCGGTGAAATTTACAAAAAATACTTGGATATTTTTTATTTACTATTCGAATGATTTAAAAAAAATGTTCTTCATAAAGAGATACAAAAACATGCATTTATGTATATGGAAATTATCTGCTCATTTCGTAATCAAAGGATCTGCATCGTGATTTCAGATTCATCCATGGTACCGATTTCGCTATATCTGGGAATCGTTAAGTGAAAGTTAGGCGACGTTGAGTTTAATGTCACGTGAGTTAGTTAGAAGACAGATCGAAGCATTTCTGAGCTTACGTAGGTCGTAGGTATCACACACCAAGATAGTTTTGCATACTGACCATGCTGCTTTACTGAAAATGTTTCACACATATCATTTGCATATTGCCATCCAGATTCTAACATAATAAATTTGCTTGTCATTTCGAACAAAGAAATAACTTTCAGGGAGTGTTTGCTGATGGCAGACGGATCCGATTTCCGTTATAGATTTCCTATTCATAAACGAGCGATGAAAATGTTTTATTCATCATATTATTAGTTTATAGAGATAACGCGAAGACAGTTTGTTCCGACACAAGACAATAGATTCAGTCGTTCTTTATAATATTCTAATCCAAAAATTACACAAAATGGAGTGAGGTTCTTATCACTCGTGTTTAATATTTTCGTTTCGTAATAAAATAACACATTCAGTTTGTTCGTGCTCTTTAAAAAACAGCAATTTTTAAAATCATTAAATAATAAATGTTTTAAATATTTTCTATTTTCTAATTCTATTGTACCTATGCTGCCAATCACTCAAGAGTTTAATATTTTAGTAAATTATGTCAGGAATAGTCCATTTTCGTCATGGCAAATCCATCACATGTTTAAATTTTGTCTTTCAATTCACCTAGGAACTGCATCTACTTAGCTCTGGATTTCTGTGTGAAAGTGGACTATTAATACATAATCTTTAATTTTTGGTATTTTGTTGGTGCAAAGCTCTAAGTCATACTTAGTATGCATTGGGAATTAGAGATAAACTTTTCAGTAATGTATTTATGGTTATTTCCCACACTGAATTTTCAGAGAAGTATGCCTGTTTTTTGTACCAACAAAAAAAGAAAAATATTGTAAATAAACGAATCGTATTTTTATTATGAATAATCACTACTACTTACTACTGAAACTTTTTTGGCATCATTTGCATATTTATTATCTTTTACGAAAAGAAAAAATGTGTATGAATGAAAGGAGGAATTATTTCATAACACATATAAAAACTAACTGCTTCATTGATATATTGAATATTATTGGGGAAATCTATTGGCATTTTTATTGGCATGCTTCATTGAAAAGTAAAATCTGCTAATATTTTGAGCTGAATATTCTACGACGTACGTACCATCAAAACTATACCTAATACTACTATTAACATATTGCAAAAAGTTATAAGTGGAAATTGTATTATGTGTTTTATGGAAATAATTATAGGATACTGTAATGCTTGTGATCTTGATAATGAAACTATAACTTGTGTAGTCCTTAAGTGGTTTTTCTTAAGAAAGAATGGTATTGTAATTAAACATAGTTTTTTTGTATTTCGCTTGTATTTTCTATACACATCTAAATAGTAAGAAAGTAACCAATTTGCAGAAATAGTAAAGAATTAATTATTGCAATACTGCGAATTTCTGTTTGCATCGATATAAATTTGTCGTAAATGAGTTTTTTTATGCATTCCCATACGTTTTAATAATAACTGTACTAAGATTATGAAGAAAAAATACTCCTTTTATAATAATTAAATTAATATTTGTCACTTTATTAAAGAATATTTACTTACGTATAAATCAAAGTTTTTGTAATAGTTATACACTAATTTTATATCTGTTTCTTACTCTGCTTTTTTAAATACTTATCTTTTTATATATTACCTATTTTATTCTATGAAATGAACTATAGATACACAGAAGTACCTAATGATTTTTTATTCTATTAAGGGTTAAGAGGAAGTAAGAATTAATTCACCAAATTTTTATCAACGTGCATACCTTTTTTGTTTTTTGATTTTAATTATTAAGTTATTCAATCTGGGATCACCTGTAACCGTAAACAGATATTTGAAATCGGCTATGAAATTTCGACCACCTGAAATTTATGATCCAGTCGGAGGTATAATTCAGGTAAAAATTCCATTATTTGTCAGTCAACGTCTACGGTTCCTAGATGAAACCAGAAGACTTTATTATTTTATTCTGAATATATTATGAATAAGTCTACAAAAAATGGCAAAGTTTTTAAGGATTCCATTAATATTGGATTGTGCGTTTAAATTATTAAAATTTTACGTAAATGTAAATTAATATTGTCTCTTTTGGATATAATTTAATAATTTTCAATGAATACTATGTTGTAGCTACATTAAAATTATTCTGTTAATTGTTATAAACCTAACCAATTGTTCCTTGAATATGGTGTAGTGTATGTAAATAAATAAATAAATCGTTGCTAATTTTGATATGCATAATCTCAAAAAACGGTAATGAAATAAACATTTAGGAAGCAAAACAGAATTCTAGATTGCAAAAAGTCTAAACGAGTTGATGGTTTGATTTTAAACATTTAAAAACTTTATGTATTTTATACCTATATTTCATCCCATTCAAACCTTTGGAAAAGTTAATTATGCTTTGAAGATCAGCTTGTTATGATTATCATTGGTTTATACTTTATGAGAAATTGTCAAAGAAAACTATAATGATCCTGTGAAGTACAGTCCTACTGATTCATGAATATGTTACACTCATCATACTCGTAAGTATGAATACTATGATAAGTTGTAGTGGACTTATTACTCGTAATGAATAATATACGCCCTCTCATGTATAATAAAATAGCAACGTCTTTGAGAACTCTAATAATATACTCAACTTGTAAGTTATAAACTTACATAATACAATTTTGTAGCACAGAAGCGTACAAGAGAAAGGCTATAGTGGATTTGAAGAGAATAAGCAGTAGTGTCCTAGTTAAAGAACTTGAACAAATAACAACAATAGTTCTTGCCTTCATCCATTACACACTGAAATTAACAATGAAATATTATGCTCGTGTGGTGTGCTGACTGAAAACAATGTAGCAAATAATATAGCAAAATTATTTTGAGAAGCATAGCAAAGCCCAGTAAAATTAAATGAAACATCCCTTTTAACTTCTATAGCTTTATACATATTGAAAAACTTTGAAAGTACCTACAATAAATCTGGGTTTACGGTTAGTTCGTCTAACATCAATTCGCCTAAAATCAATTAGTCTAAAATCAATTCGTCTAAAATCAATTCTTCTAAAATCAATTCGGCCAAAATCAATTTGCCTAACGATAAATTCGCCGATTTTAGACGAACTGCTTTTAGACGAATAGATTTTAGACGAACTTACAGGACACCATAAATCTGAAGGTTACAAAACTGATCATTTCAGAAACATTCTGACAAAACCATTTTATGTTATTTGTTTTGTGGATAAAGGTGTGTTTTTAATTGTGTAAATCTACAAGTTTCTTAAGTTATTTATTGAATATTTCAATAAAGAACGGAAAATAATATTATTAATAGCGAAGAATCCAACGTCGTAAATTGATTTGTATATATCTTATTATGTAATCAAACCATTTGAAATGTAATCAACACGTCTGATTCGATTATCATCACAGTTGATTATAGACTTTTCTAAAAATAGACCGAGTAGTGGTTGAACTTCATTCGTATTGTGAAATACGAGTATTCGATTAGACGTATAAGTCATGTTTGAAATGATAGGAAATTCGATCACTGAGGTTCCTTCTAACCACACGAGATTTTGATTAATCAAGATATGCAAACTTCTCAGTATACATTCATTCAATCTTCAATTAAATTCGACTATCAAATTCAATCTCAATCTCGGTCAGTCATTGAAACATTCTAATAAATACGCCGTCGTTACAAGACAAAAGACATCATATTTATGTACTTACTAGTTTTTCTTTACATAATTGTTTTACTAATCCGATCATTTGAGTGTTTGAGAGAAAGCTCCCATAAATAACTCGAGTGAATTTCTCAACAAATAACAAGTAAGCGATTTATTACTACACTGTGTTGTATTCAGGAACAATTCTCTTAATATACACAAATTGAATTGTATGTATATTTAATATTGTATATTATTTGTGTATTGAAAACTGTTTTATATCACTACTGCTAATGTTTATTGTATTGAATTTTTATGTGTATGCACTATAATTCTGAAACGTGTTTTTTATTGTATCTTTATTACTATCAAAACAAATAATATTTTATCTTTTTATTCAAAATATATTACAATACTCGGATGCTGTGTTTCTCTTCAATTTACCTTTTCTGTTTTATGTGTGGCGTTTTATTTCACGTAGCGTATTATAAAAATTTCCAAAAAAGTTACCAAGTGTGGAAATTTATCGTAATAATTTATGCTATTTTGGGATCGGTAAGTATTCGTATATGCATGGAAGAAATACGTCAGATTCTATAATTTACATTGGGATAATTTGGGATTTGTAATTAGCAAACTATGATGCATTTACAGCTCATTATCTATAGATTAAAAACTAGATCTTACGTGTCTTTTTTGATACTAGGAAAAATATGAAAATTTTACTTGTAAAGATAATTTGACCCACGGTGTAGTTTCAAAAATTTCCTTAATGATCCTCTAGGAATTTTCAATTATTTCTCCCAAGCTTTTGAATGGAATCAACGTTCCGTGTTTTTCTCATTTCATTTACAATAATCTGTCTACTATAATAATAATGTTTGTGTTAATTCAACTGTCGGAAACATTTGCCATTACTATTGGAAGTTCTACTGCTTATTTATGTATCGGAAATAGTTAATTACCTGTCGTTGTTGGCTTTATGCTTTATTACACCTATGGGTGTAAAGAAATAGTAGATTAATAAACATTATAATAGTATTTCAGCAGATTAATCTATATTCAAGTCAGAGATTTCAGTATTGACAATAATATTATGTATTAAAGCATCCACGACGTGAACTAGTAAATATGCTCAGATGCTCTCCAGAAATGTGCCACACTTTGTCTAAATAATACATCGATATTTTCATGTCAGGTAAAGGTACGAAAAGCCAGAATATCAACTATGAAATTTTTTGAGATGCTTTTGATTATTTAAAATTTTTGACTTCGCTCCCATGATAATAAGTAGCCAGCACTCGATGGAACGCATAGGCATAGCTTCGTTCTATATAAAGCTATGATAACTCCTACTATAGCCAAAGCTTGTTTTCGTTTTTAACCACTTTCAGTAGTGACGTCAAATAATATTTCGGACGAAAAATTATTATCAATCAATCAATCACCACGCAAGGTTACATAATTACTAATCTCTCTTAGACTCTCATTTTATGTAGCAATAGAGCAGAATCCTAGCTAGGACAGAGACTATTCAAAAATGTAATATCTGTTACGATTAAGGAGAAAAAGTCTTTAATTACAAAACAACATTTTTATGCAATAGTGGTTGCGTCAAACCTAGAACCCAGGCGCAGGCCCTATTAGGGAACCTGTATAAATGTAGGAAGTGCTAACGGATAAAGCCTAACGGATAAAGCCATAGACAAAAATTGACCGCCGCCGGCATTTCCGCTAGGTATACGCAATTTTTTCTCGATGTAAAGTACGCTAATTTACCATTTGATGTATTCCAACGGTAATTTCCACACCGATTATACTACATAATGAGTCGCAAAAATCACTGAAATATCACCAAGATCCATGCAATTGTGGACAACCAACGTGACACGCAATCATATGTTTGCGGCGAAAATGGCGTCCACCATAGATTTGTCATAGATATAGAAGGGGCACAATGTTCAATAGTTCTTCCCACTTTTATATAGATTCCTTAGGCCCGATGGGTACAAAATACGAGTATAATTTTGAAATAATAATAAACTTACTTGCCTTTGAAGCGCATGAGAGTTACAATATCTTCTCCAATCTGGTGTTAATGTTACAACCCTAATAACATTAGGACTTCCAATAAAGTGGTATTAAGTGAATCAATTTTGAGCGTACCGTACATCGCCCCAGATTTAGCAGATTCAGATCACTACTGTGTGAATTGAGGTGACTGGTGGAGGGTGAAGTGGGCGAATTAGGGTGTAGTATATTATATGAAGTACCTCTAAGATTAACGTCACCCATGCCGGGGTGAAGAAATTGTTAGAAGCGAGTGGAATGTTCAAGAATCTATTTTTGATCTTATAAGTTTGATAGGTACTTTTGCTTTTGCGCACGATATAATTCGAATTATTCTTTTTTATGATTTTGTATTCTTAAAAAAAACGTACCCTAATCTATTCTTTTTTAAAAGAAGAGTAATTTATTGGAGTACCTAGGGGTATTTAAAAAAGATGTACTATATTTTTCGCACATTAAACTTACCACCTACCAGATGGATGGACGATATTAAGAGGTTTGCCGGACCCCAGTGGATGGGAATCGCACAGGAGCGGGAGAAGTGGAGGAGTAAAGGGGAGGCCTATGTCCTGCAGTGGGCAACCGCGTGCTGTTGATGATGATGATGATGAAACTTATAGCGATGTCTACTTATATGTATATTGGATTTTATTGCATCACTCTTTCTGTTCCGACGTCTAGCATTATTTGGTAATAAAAAAGTACCTACTCCTTAATGTGATACTGCACTATGAGAATTGTAATTCAATGTGATAGTGTAATATGAGAATTCGAAGTAATTTATTTTTTTATCTAAAAGGGTAGATATGTATTTCCGTGTGGGTTAGGCGTCCTCGAAAGTTGAGTGATTTTAACCGTATTATGTGAACTTTTTCTACCCACAACTTTCAAGACCATTTTGTAGGTACTCAAATTTCTAAGTATCACTTCCTGGAATACTTTATGATATAGGATTTCTGAATTATTTTATTGATTGTTCGTTAATAAACAAAGAAAATAAATAATATTAAGAATGTAATAAAATTCTTATTACTTTCTGTAGGTTGTGGGTTTATCCTTAAGGTATTAAGAGTCTTTATACGTCTAATGAACAAAAGCTGGTCAAGCGAAATATTGAGAAAACTTGGTGAAAGAACATTAGCCTCAAAGCACGAGATTTGATGAGTTTTGGGGAGAGATTCTTATTTGTAAATGCACTTGTCTTTTTTGTTGTATCATTTTTATATCCATCATAACACTTGAATTACGTTTATCTCAAGAAAAGGGAGTAAATATGTACATTTTGAACTCAAACTAATGACGTAGGTATTATTATTAACTATTAAAACGAATTTTCAGGAATATTATTAGAATATTTTTTTATTAAACGGAATAAATATTCTTGTTAATCAGTAAGATGATGATCTTATTTATATTACCATCCCAATCCACTTTAGTGGGACGGTTTTATGGGAAATTTTAAGACGATACCTACTATAATATTAGTTGAGAGAATACAGATCTCCTGGTGTATAAAAAGTGGAGAAACATTCAATATACACCCTCATTCGTATAAGTAGTCTTGAAAGTAGTTGTAGGTCATAGATTGTGTAGAAGTTTGTTGTACATTGAGTTGACGTCATTGGCATGGATTATCATCGCTGTACAGTGGATATCAAGATGAATAGATGAAGGAAGAGGTGATGGGGAGGAAGTTGTGTACCTATACAGACAGGTGGGGAGAGGAAGACGAATGAAAAAGGTGTGAGGTACCTACTGTACTCGCAGTAGTTAGAGTGGCACCCACCCTCTCCTCCTGTATCTACTTCCAAAGGACGAACTTATAATAATTCAACGTCGATTTTATCTATGGGTACTATTCTGAAGATTGTTTATTGTTGTTTATCATCCGTAGGCCTATCCGGACACCTGGAATCGTCATATTTTTCATAATTTTACATCAATAGAACAGAAAATATGATCCAAGATCAATGCTGTTCGGAGTTCCGACGAGCATTTCGTCAAGATGAGGTTCCGACCAGCATTTCGTCAAGATGATGGCTTGCAATAAGTATATTAACCTTCTTCTTCTTTTTATACTGGCCGAAGGCCTCTGTGGCCTGTTGTTCTGCCGCCTCTTGTGATGTGGGCTCCCAGTTGTCCTTCCATATTCACCTAATATAAATAAAATTCTTTTGTATGTACAAGATTTCTTCGTAAGGTACGTCAGTTTCATAGTGTCTAAATAGGCTTCTATTCTATTTCTAGCATTTTTAGAGTGTTTTGTAAGAGTTCAATTAAGTTTAATTGAATATTTGATTATATTAAATATTAATAAGATATACGTTTCAGGGGACAAGTTGTCAGTATCTTTATCTGTGCCCTCCAAATCCTCGATGATGATTTTCACAAACCAAAGTTTAGTTCTGCCTAAATCAGTCGCGAACGGGAGGCCAGTATAAAAAGGAAAAAAAAAAGTTTAGTTAATAAAAAAATAATATAATCTTGCTATTTAGGACAGCAGGTCGAATTAACTTACAAATTCCTGTTATTAGGAAACATGATAATCTAAATAACATCCAGACATGGAGAGTCTTGAGTCTAGACTTAGCTCAATATAGACGATGAAA
Source organism: Ceraclea dissimilis (assembly GCA_963576895.1). Classification (NCBI taxonomy): domain Eukaryota; kingdom Metazoa; phylum Arthropoda; class Insecta; order Trichoptera; family Leptoceridae; genus Ceraclea; species Ceraclea dissimilis. Next base: position 5,291,012 of record OY756361.1, read on the forward strand.
AACAATGACTTAAGTATTCTTATTTACGTTACGTCAAAGTGTTTTCTAGTTCAAAATAAGTCTGAATTAACACATCTGTCGAGAAAGAAGAAAAAATATCAAAAAGAATCTTCATAGAGTCTAATGAAGATGAGAACGTTTTGCAAAAGAAACATAAAAACAATTCAATTTGGGGGGAAATGTAATCAAGTCGGCTGCTTAATTTTACAAGGTTCAAAAAAGTTACGCAAAATACTTTTGTAGGTCCAAGTTTTACTTAATCGTTCTCTCTTTAGAGTTATGTATACAGTTAGTATGATCATTAATTTAAGAGTATAAAAGAAGTAGAGAAAATTGTATTGTTAAACTTGTTACAGGTAAGAAACAGCTGCGCACTCTACGATATAAAAACCAAGTGGGAGGTGAACGGTAAGACACTCGTTTTAGATCACTTACAATTTACTAAATGATAAAGAAAGCTACAATTTTTATGTAAGTACTAGTGTTAAATTTAATACCCATTTATTTTTGTTGCTTTATACTGTGTTGATGCACTCTTAGTAATCCACCATTTTTATCTTTTCTGATATAGAACTGTTACCATCAGACATTACCTATCATTCAGAACGACTATATACTGTATTATTTTCTCCCGTATCGATTGTCGTAGGAATGGCTGGCGCACGGTATGAAATTTATTCCAGGCTGTCAAAAACTCTGTGGTTTAAAAAACAGCGCATTTTTTTACCAATCCAGCATCCTTTAAATATTACTTAAGCTGAATTATGATCTCTGCCCAACTACGTCGTTTAATAATCACATAGATAAGTAAATCAGACGACATAAACAAAGTTGGTTGTAGCACGGACTTCCAAGCCAGAGGTATCAGTTATTAGATTATATAAAGTGCGTAAACAATAATTTGGGTTTCTTCTTCTTCTTTGTCCTGCCCTTCTGTACCGGTTCATCCAGGGTCGGGCCTCCTCGTACGTAGGCGCCCGGATCTCCTGTCCTAGGTTATCACTGTTTATATGTCACAGTTAATATGTGAAAAACTGGATCGTTAAGAAAATGTAAAATTAGTAATAGGAAAGTATAACCCAAATGTTAAATGATTTGATTGTGAACTAATGCCTCAGAATTAACGTAAGAAAGAATGACAAGATACTTGTATAGCTAAGATTTTCTATAGGCTGAGCACGTTGTATTAAGTTACATTACATTTCTCCTTAAAATTCTAAATTTATTCCCGTTTTTCCTCATTATTATTCAGTAGGTATTGTATTATACATTCGTCTTCATGGAGACATTCATAAAACATAATAATATTATTTAAATGACACAGACATTGACGCTTCATTTCAATGGGAGTGACTGTTATCGACATACAAATTATATTACATAATAACATGAGCGACAATGAGCGTCGCCGGCTTCGGAGCTAGGGGGGGGGGGGGGCAACAAACATTAAAGAAATTTATATAGCATGAAAAAGCGTAAATTGCGCCGCAGACGAAATTTTTTGTGAGCAACAGAGCTAGGGGGGGGGGGGGGCAACAAAAATTAATGAAATTTATATAGCATGAAAAAGCGTAAATAGCGCCGCAGACGAAATTTTTTTGTGAGACATAGTAAAGTAGCTCGTGATGTGGTTTGGTTTATTTGAAAATGTATATAATATTTTGTATAATTATGTGTATGAAAAGTGTCTTTCATAAAAAAGCAATGAAAAATAGCGCTGCAGGAAATTTTTTTATGAAACAATTGTATTGTGATGAATTTCCATGAAAATTTATGATATGATGAGAAAGCGTGTGGTGATAATCTGATTTTTTGTGAGGTTTTATCATTTAGTATGAACAAATATATACCTATTCCAATCTCTAGGAGGGTAAAATGCCCCTCTCGTCCACTACCCCCCCCCCCCCCTGGCGATGCCCATGGATAATAATAATGAATACAAAACATAATAACACCAGTAGGTAGGTACTATACACTCAATACATTATGTGTAATGATGAAAGATCTAGATAATATAATAATTTTGTATAAGTAACAAACACTTGTAAAGGTCGTTCAATTTAATCATCGTTTCTGTCACATTAAATTTATAGCAATTTGTAATAATTATTTGTATCTACTATGTTGGACGTATCAAAAATTATATCACCGGCTTATGAAATAAAATGTTAATGGAAAATTTTGAATTAATGTCTCTTCAATTAGACATTTGATAATAAAGTTAACAGATGATTCTATGCATATATGCATAGATAAACTAATTGTTATAAGTTCTTATGTTTTGTTCCTCTCCAAAGCACAAGCTCTGCTCAATTTTGGAGAGTAGTTTTTTTTTTGTGTTATATTGAGTTGTAGTTTCATTTGTTTTTCTTTACAATTTGTAATTCTATACCCAATAAAAAAAATTGAATTTGAATTTGCTTTCAGTTTAAATGATTTAGTTCAGTATTAGATTGTTTCTAATGTTCGTTTTTAGTCTTTCGTCATAAGCAAGAACAACGTACAAGAAGAAAGTTGAAATAGAGACGAAAAAAATAATAGTATCGCCCATATAATTCTATACATAAGAATGCTAAAAAAACTCAAAATCTAAAGTTGGTTGATATGTGATTCTTGCTTATGACGGCAGTAAGTGTCAAAACCAAACCAAATCGCGATGATACCTACTGTAGATCTGAACATAATAAAATCATACATAAAACATTTTATATTTGTACGAATTGACATTGTGGTTTCCCAGCGTTCTGAAAAGAAATATTGATGCTTGAAGTAAATGAGTGAGTTAGCTTTGACCATAAGACATTTACTCTATTTGGTATTGCCTGTCGCCAGTTTGTCTGAACATCATTTAAAGACCAGAGGACATACAAACGGACTTTGTTTAATTAGCTCTCTACTACTGGGTTTATGGGATGTCGTTAGACGTAAAGCACTAAATTTAATTTATTATATACTCGTAGATACATACATACTCTTCCTTCTTCATTATATAACTCTAGTTTAAATGCCCAATGGCTCGTTCTGTTAATTAGAGTTCTGGATTTCCAATGTGTGGAGTAATTACCTACCTATATCGTTTTCGTCTGAACTGAACAGAACTATACTATAACATCCAAACAGTATGGACGAATCGTTGAGTACATTTGAGAACAAATTCATCAACAAGAAATTATAGGAATTAAGATCATCATTGCGATTGCAAAGCCTCAGGGTGAACGAACATGTATTGAAATTTGGATTCGGAGAATGTATTAAGACACGTACCTATACCCATTTCGAGTGTCTGTATTTGACGATACACATGCTCAGTTGTATGACGACACGCAATACACATGCCCAGTTGTATGACGATACGCAATACACATGCCCAGTTATATGACGATACACAATACGTATGCTCAGTTGTATGACGATACACAATACATATGCTCAGTTGTATGGCGATACACAATACACATGCTCAGTTGTATGACGATACGCAATACACATGCCCAGTTATATGACGATACACAATACGTATGCTCAGTTGTATGACGATACACAATACATATGCTCAGTTGTATGACGATACACAATACATATGCTCAGTTGTATGACGATACGCAGTACATATGCTCAGTTATATGACGATACACATGCATGGGTCGTGAATCTTTCTAAAAGAGTATTAATGCGCCACCCGCACACTTACATTTTTTACCCCGTGTGGTGGAAAGTGCTAGATGATGGATAAATGTATGTAGGTATTGCAGGCATAATGGGTATGTCCGAGCAAAAATTATTATTTCTAAGTAGGTTATTATTTGTTAATTAGGTTAGGCTATTGTTAATTAGGTTTCTAATTATCTACTGTCAAAGCTTAATACCTACTTTGTAATTTATTACGCTTGTTAATTTTAAAAACACAATCATGATGAAGCAGAAATATTTCCCGACACTGATGCGCTGTCTGTGGGCTGATGGTTAAACATTAAACAAGCTGCCACAATTTAACGTAACTACGTAGTACTTTACACGTGTATACATGTAATGTATCTACTACTTTTCACGTGTATTAGAATGATACTACTCGTATGTTATATATTTTTACTGAGTAATGGCCTCATTAGCACGAGCACTTGTGTATTGAAGGATGCGCGAGTAAAGGCAAATTTCGTTGTAATGAATTGTTGTCTTACATTTGAATACAAAATTATACTAATATATTATATTCTTCGACGCAAGGAACTCGAATTCGTAGGATCTACGAGTATCACTTGAAAATCTGCCCATCTCTTGACTTGCAAGAATATAGTATAATTCGAATAGGTGTTATCGAGTAGCTAGGTATACGAATATTGAGTCATATTTCAATGAAATGGAAATTTTGTAAAATGCGGCTTGTCTTTTTGGAGGAGCTCTATATGGACCACAAATTTTTGTAATATTTTTAATACTATAGGTATCCGTCGGTAACTATATCTTTATTGAAAACGTATCACAAACCGCTTTTTTTTTATTTATTGTTACAGCGATTTTGGCAATGCCTGCACGGGTGAATATTAACCTACAATGTACTACTGAGTTTTTTATACATAAAACATATAAACGTTAAAATGTTCAAACTTTTTTGGCTCGTTATGGAAGCAAATTACATCGGACATGTATAATAAACATGGGTAACTTATTCACTATCGTGTTGGGGAGAATACACCAGAAATAATATATGGACATCAACTAACAGCTGTTTCATATTATGTACTCCGTTCAATAAAATAATGATAATTTTTGTAAATGCTAGTGTAGGTTTAACATTTGGTTGCCTACCTCTACTACGTCGTATTAAGACTGTTACGAATATTCTTTTCGTGCACAAGATGTACACCAACAATTTGTTTCGTAAGGTCATAGTATCATATTTTTATATGCAAAACCCAATAAGTTAGAGCGAATTGAACTGAGGGTTTCTAGTAGGTATAGTTATATATTATTTTATAACAAATGCTGTAACATTTCTTGATCGTTTGTGAGTAGAAAAAGATACTCTCTAGCATCTAAAATTATACTGGTTTTTGTTCATATGCGTGTAATTAAATTTAATGAAAGTAATTTTAGAAATGGAGTCGTTTTGGTATACGACTTCATTTATGGCTGGAAATGATGCCAAACTTTTCTTATATTACGTTTACCGTAATTAAATTAATAAGTCATATAATATATACGGAGTGTATATTATAAAACATAAATTAATAATGTATTTTACCTCTTTAGTAAACAATTGAAACAGCACATCAAGAGGTAATTAAATAATTTAATTTGATGCCAAGATGTGACCTTTTATGAAGAGCTTAATGAGAAATTTTTGAGAAGCTTTCCTCTCTGTTCGTCTCAACCCCTCTTATTCTACGAATTCCCAATTGCTATAAACCCCCATGTCCTTATGCCAATATCTAATCACCTGGGCTTTGTATGTTGTGCACCCACACTTGTACATATATTTCTCTTTGGCGTTTGACTTGTGACCTTTTATAGGAAACTCACATTATAATTATAACAAGTACGGCCTTTATCTCTCAGTTTGAATCTAGATCTTGAAATTCACAAAGGATAGAGGGTGTAAACAAATTAAAGTCAAACAGGTGTTACGCTGTGCGGGTCTCTGGTTCACATCCCGAGACGGGCACCCATAATGTCACGCTGCCTTCCTTGGTGGGGTCCCAACGGCTCCAGGGGTTGGTTCTTGGTAGATACACCATCCTTGATGACGGCCTTGCGTCACTCAATAGTCCCATCAATAGCGTCCTCAGTACCTTGGTTCGGGAGTGGAGTGGAAGAGATAAAAGGCGGTTGATTGAAAAGATGACTACATTATAATAACTGGATCTATTATTTACGGAGCACATATATGAATTTTACAAGAGTTATGAGACAAGGTTACATTAAATTCACTATTGATTCTGATTAGGTACACTTATTGTTTACTATTATTATAATAATTGTTATTTAACTATTAACGGTTACTGGAATTTACGTGTGGGGGTTTCGGGACCTACCCCCCGGGCGGGACGCCCACGTCCACCCACCAAGGAAGACAAACGCGACTGACTTCACACTGATGCGACAAATTTGAATATTGGTTACTGGTTTTTTTGACTGTAGCTTTTTGTTAGGACCACTAGGTGGCGCTAGTGGTCGTAACAACTTCCCCCTCCTTCCAAAAAAAAGTGAAAGCGAATCTCAAAAAAACAACAAGATGTGAAAAGGAAGAAGAAAAAGAAAAAAAAAAATTGGGTTTTTGTTGTCATGAAGTGACAACCCTGATTCTCAAGTTCTGGTTATCATTAAGTGACAACCCTGATGTTTGTTCAAATTTCATTTTCAATTTAAAATTTTACATGTCAAACAGAAAATTTTCACAAGTTTTGTTCATGGATAAATTCAATCTTATTCTAGTCTTATAATCTCTTTTTTTTTTTTTTTCATGGATCTTCTTATAAACTAATATACATGGTTAATTTTCATCTTTGGGTTGTCGACCCCTGTCACAGTAGCTAGTTTCACCTGGCCAAGGCAAACCATGCCACATATGACAGTTTTCTCACCCTCACATCAATTTTTCTTTTACACAAAAATTTTTTTTTTTTTTTCAACAATAACAAGGCTTTTCATTTCTTTACTCTTATTTTAATTCGTCTGCTTTCTACTTACATTTTGTTCAGTATTCTTATTCTAAGTCATCTTATTCTATTTGTGTAATTGTTTTTTTTTTTGTGTCATGTGTATTTATTCTATACTCGTCAGTATTTAATTTACTTGTGTACGTACACTATGAGTTTTGTTCTACAACTATCCTTAACCTACTTGTGTATTTATTCTAAGCTCTTATAACCTAAACATTTCATATCTCTATTTGTTTTCTAACCCTACCTTATGTTATATTCTTACAAAAAAAAATTTTTTAACCTACGTTTGGTAACTTTTGACAGATAAACTCAATCTAATTCACTTTAAGAGTACTGCTTCCACCACAGATACTCAAAGGGTTGCACGCTCAATATCGTTCATAACTTTCATTTCCTTCCTAAGTACCTACGTACTAACTTGTTCTCTCTCTCTGGGCACATGATTCTGGGGTTTCACATCACCAGCGAATTCTCAACAATTCTCTCACTCTCAAGTATTATCAGGTCTCCACCTATCGCCTAAGTATTATCAGGTCTCCACCTATCGCCTAATTCAACACACATTATAAGGCGCTCCACCTCTCACGCCTTGGGAACAACAGCTTCTCAACATTCGTCTCGTTGCATAACAATTTTCTTGTTTTTACCTACATGGAACTCGTTTGCACGCGTCCCACAGTTCAAGAAACGTTACAATGTGGATGTCCAGGGAAAAAGGATGTTTATCAGGGTACCTTGGGTGGTGGGAGGGGAAAGGAAGTGCTTACATTCTCACTTTTCTCATCTATCATACCTCACCTAACGCTTTCTTCTATTTTCCATCTTCTCTGCCATTCGTCATTTTTTCTTTTTTGGATATCATTCATCTGCACAAGGGGAAAAGGTAATATGCAAATGCCTTCGCATATGGGATGTGGGGAAATTGGACACTACATTGAACTCTGATGTTGGTTGTTACACACTTACGAATCAAAATACAGGTTTCCATAACCCATATATACACATTTTCTCACGAATCTTACAGCCACACTACTGTGAATTCGCAAGAAAACACTCATCTCTTCACAACTCCTTCCACACATAGTTGTGAAATACGTCTATTATCAGCGGACAAGCTTTCTTCACACTTCTATCACACACAATTGTGATATTCGTCAATTATCAGCAGACTTGCTATTGCCTGCAGGGTTTTTTTTTTTTTAAAGAATCATGCCCCGTCTTCCAACTTTCTAACTCATCAGCACCTCTACACCGTTCATCACTTCCTGTCTTAAAAAAAAATTTCTTACTTCCTAAAATCAGTGGCTGCCTGTACTCCACATGACATACACCTGTTTTCTACCCTATCTTACATTCTATTTTCCTATAAACTGCATTTTATTTATCTCAATTTTCTCTTATCCAGGGCCAAATATTCTATTTTTTTTTTTACACAATTCATAAAAAACAACTCCATTATTTCCACTTTTTGCCGTTCCAGTACAGCGAATATCTCTGGTTACCTCATCTTAAACTTTTCCTTTAACAACTCTGGAAACTTTCATTTATTCTACTCGCAATTTGTTTCAACTATTTCAAAATATTCCTAACAAGTCACTGTTTCATTTGCAAATTTTTTTTTTTTTTTTTTTTCTTTACCCCTTTTAAAAAATGTTTACAAGCCCTGGAATACAAAGTACACATAACAATAACAATGTAACATTTCACAATTAGCAATAACATATTCAATACCTATTACCTAAAGTATTCAATTCACAGTGATTTTATTACAACACAGAAAAACAAAAGAACTGGGAAATATACAATGTTCAATCTATAACTCTATTTACTTTCTTACATCTATTACATAGTTGTCACAGTATCACATAATTTACTTGCTTTAAGTTCAAATTCCAATTCAAAAATTAATAAATTTTCTATTTCACTTTTACTCATTTATTATTACTTCAGGTAGTGTGTGCTCTTAATCGGTGGATATTTGTCAACAAAATAATAACAAGATATAATATTACATACCTATTGACATATTTTACAATAAAACAACAATTCTTTTATTCACGCAGTGTGTTCTCTTAATACAATGTAGGTACGTATGTTGCCTCTTAATAACTATTAAATTATGTATATTTTACTCTTAGGTATGTTTACACTTTATCAATATTACAATAACAGTTCAAATTTTATCAAGAAAATTACCTGTGAATTTTGTTTCCAATACCTGTTACATTTAATTTCTTAACATCTCTAGTTGCATCAGCTGGACATGTGACGTGTACATGATATCCTGTTTTGGTACTTACTAGTTTTGGACAAGTTGAGACACGTTGATCTGATTTTTAACGGACATTTTTCTTTGTCTTGCGGCGACAGGGAAGTTAAATTATTGGTCTTCTTCAAAAGGGTTATTTCATTTGCATGACATTAAAAAATCTCTTATAAAATTGGAAAATACTTTTACAAAATAATTGTTGATTTGAAACAACGCATTTGTTTGACCGTTTAACAATGAATATTTATTTGTTCAAAATTTTGCATTAGGAAATAAACAATATGTAAAAACTCACCCTTTCAATTTGTTAGGTACATAGTAATACAACTGGATGGCTACTTACTGAGCATTTAGACAACACCACCTTATTATGTTCATTCTATCTGTAAGCATACATAAATATATTACAATCGTGGACGTAACTTCATTTTCATTTTTACAATACAGTAGTTTTCGTCACTTATATACTAGTACCATAGAATTATAATGGTCCAGAAGCCGCGTATCGTACAAAATTCGTCAACAAATATGCGACCGCTTTTGTTTACATGTGTGCGTGAGCCGACGGTCGGGTTGTGTACGTATACTGCCTTCAGTTGTGTGCGATTTAAAAATAATGTTGCAAGTAAATAAATTTTTCGCCAGAAATTCTTAAACAAATTTGAACTTCGAACAAATTTCAGCAGGAAATCTGGCAAAAAAAAACTGGCGAAATGGCGAAAAAAATAATTTGTCTGTGACAACATTCTCACCCTGTATTGACGGTTCGTTGGAAATTATTCGGATAACTTATAATTACCAATTTAACAAACAAACAGCTTTTAAAAGATAGTAGTTACAATTGAAATGTGATTCCAGTACTTTTTACAGTCTTGCTAGTATCATGCTTACAACATAAAACCACACAAACCGTCATTTTTAGCACTTTTATTTCACGCACCCCGGAGATGTCACCCCTAACGAAAGTCAAATCGTACTGACGCCCGTGCGAGAGCCACCCTGCCACAGTGGCATGGATCTATTGGGCATTCTATCTTCGCGCCGACTAGGTATCTAGACCATATATAATCTAAGACTAGTACAAACAAAACACAATATTATACGCTAGAGAAAAAAATATTCTATATTATCAGTATTTTTTCACTGTGCATATTTACTCTCTACGTTTCACTCCAACACTTTGCATATATTATAGTACACGCAGTTCAGATACTACACGCACTTCCTGGTTCAACCCTGGATCTCTACTTCTTCGCCCGGCACATGCCTTCGGTCCATGGTCTCTCATTGGCGTCTGCAGACCTCCTGGATCTCAGCGCTCTTCCGTTTCCAGTTCGGGTCGTGGACCTCCAGCCCAAACTCTAGTTGCGAAAGGTTCCCGGCTCTCCTTCCGAGACGGTCAGTCCAATTTTTTACACTTACGAGAGGTTCAAGGTTTACAATCCTGTTGCGAGCCCCCATAATGTTACGCTGTGCGGGTCTCTGGTTCACATCCCGAGACGGGCACCCATAATGTCACGCTGCCTTCCTTGGTGGGGTCCCAACGGCTCCAGGGGTTGGTTCTTGGTAGATACACCATCCTTGATGACGGCCTTGCGTCACTCAATAGTCCCATCAATAGCGTCCTCAGTACCTTGGTTCGGGAGTGGAGTGGAAGAGATAAAAGGCGGTTGATTGAAAAGATGACTACATTATAATAACTGGATCTATTATTTACGGAGCACATATATGAATTTTACAAGAGTTATGAGACAAGGTTACATTAAATTCACTATTGATTCTGATTAGGTACACTTATTGTTTACTATTATTATAATAATTGTTATTTAACTATTAACGGTTACTGGAATTTACGTGTGGGGGTTTCGGGACCTACCCCCCGGGCGGGACGCCCACGTCCACCCACCAAGGAAGACAAACGCGACTGACTTCACACTGATGCGACAAATTTGAATATTGGTTACTGGTTTTTTTGACTGTAGCTTTTTGTTAGGACCACTAGGTGGCGCTAGTGGTCGTAACACAGGATACAGAAGACAGTGTCGTACATTTCATTCAAAGATAGAAGAGTTTGTAAAAAGTTTGAAATGCTGCAATTTAGATCTTTTTGTTCCCGGAGATTGGTTTCCTTGTATTTCACAGTCTTCAGCGATTCCTGAATGTATCAGTAATCACTAATTTTACTAGAATATAATAGAAAGTAAACCAAGAGTATTTCTGTTTGGCGACTTTTGCCTTGATTTTATAGCAAGGATTTCGAAACATATGAGTATTTTAGAGATAAACCAGTGTCGAACAAAAAACAAAGAATCCTCTGATTGTTCAAATCGTGAAAATTATGGAGAGACGATATTATTTTTCAAGTAAACACGTATTTACTAAGTATATGTACTGGACGTGCGTGATTGATGTAATACAATACCCATAGTATCTTTGTGCTTATATTGCCGGAAGAGATATTCCGACGAAAAATATACTTGCGTGAAAACAACTGCGGATGAAGTGAAACCCTTTTCAACGATGTTATACACAATATGTAATACTGAAAGAGAATACTTGTGTTAGATTCCAAACCTTTTCACATTGGACTGCGTAATATATTTCCGATCTGTGCGATCTGTGCGATTTCAAGATCGAAAAATTTCAACAGGAATTGTTTTAGTTTTTTTTTTACAAGTTATTCACAAATCTTTCATTTTTTTTATCCAAACAGCAACAATGATGTTAACCTATTTATACAAATTACCGCCATGCAAGATTGTATTAAAGAAAATATTTACTCAAACACAAATCAACTAATGTAAATTGTGGGGGAAAATGTTACGAATACTTTAGAGATTTGTTCACCTATTGTATGATACCATAATAATAATGAATTTAGTCATAATAATCCTATGGTGTTTGCAGACTATATGTGTGTATTTTGGGATTAGGGTCACAAAAAGTAATAATTTTCTAAATATTTATGGGTCAGGTCATCGCCTCTATTGTTCAGATGGCTCGTGTATCGATTTCTTAGAAATGCTACGTATTGTGTATACAATAGAGAATCATACTTCTCATCCTTTGTGTAAAATATTTTTTGTAGCGTACAAATACCACAATAAACACACAATATTTTTCCGCAACTCGCTCATTATAGCGGTATGAATAAAAAAGTTACAGAGGAAATTTATTAGTATTATTATGGTTCGCAGTTTCCTGAATGTTAAAATATCACGCTTGTCTCGATTACATACGTACTTAATTTTGGTTTATGACATTTAAAAAAAATCTAATCGCGACTTAATTCGTGTGCATCAAATTCCCTAATTAATATCATCCACGAGGTCGGAAGAAAACAAAATCATCAACGTTTATAATTTATGAGTGTTCGTAACTTTGATTTTGATGGTACAATTTGTGCGATTTAAACCTTAACATAATAATAAAAAAAACATCATTACTATAGTAATACTTTGGTTAAATTAAAAACTAAACACTTCTCCCACACGCAAGTCTTGCTTTAGTGGGAGAATATTAATGAAATCTTATTATATGTATTAGTTATAAGAAACATTGTACCACTGTATTACGTTACATAAATAAATAAATTGAAATTGAAATCAATATATTAATAATAATGATTAATCAAAATTATACCTGATCCCCTATGTGGAACTTAATACTCGTAGTATTTTAGCAGCTCTAACGGCTAATATTTATACGAGTAAACTTTCTTTTCTCGCCCTCCTCATCAACTTCAGTAGTTCTATTATAAGCTGTTTTTTAAGTACCTGCAATATTGTATAATTCACAAAGTTTCAGTCCCATTAGTGAAGGCCTCCATTAGGGATGATCTTGTGACTTATTATTTAAGGCCTTGGTACCAAGAATGACGTCACAGTCTTTTCCCACGACATTAAGATTCAAAATCGCGTGAACATTTTGAATCTTAATGTCGTGTCGGTAAAAATAGCATTTTTTCCATTTTTTGGGATTAATTTTGCGTCTATCAAAAAACTTTTACGGTTATTCCCTAGATGTTAATACATATTATCGGTACAAAAAAAAAAATACTCAGCGCCTTCTGGAAACGAGCTTCCCTCTTTCGGAAAAAAGATCAGAGGTGTTTTAAAAAAAATATTTTGAGAAGTCTATACAAGATATAAAAAATCTTTTACGGTTATTCCCAAGATAAATGTTCAATATATCTACCCTATTTTGTTCCAAAGCATATTTAGTAACGGTTGTCGAGATATAAGGTCTCCCGTTTGTAGAAATTTTTGAAATGTCGGTATGCATAATTGCATACTCTTAAGAATGTTTATCATATAATATCTCTAGTGACTCCTTCCTATCGGCCTTGCGTAATAAAGTGTATAAATTATTATGGCACTTCATATTTCTGTACTTTATTTTAGAAAAGAAAATGTTTCATATTTCAAGGCAAGGTCAGAAGATATTTGAGAAAACATCACCAGGGCTTAATAAACATACAACTTCCACATTTTATTGGTCTCTTTTCTATAATAATTTGAAATGCTTCCATACCAGAAATGTGCAACTTTCGATTTGTAATACTTGCCGCTTTTTTGCTATCGTTCCTGTCTGTTTTCTAGTTATATCGTAGGTATGGGTTAATTGTAGTAAAATTTTGTTTAGTCATGATCGTCGTATGATGAAATACAAAAACCGACAGAAAATATGATGGATTATTATGAAAATTTCCAACATACAAATTTTTCATTATGTTTCGACGTTTTAAAATACACGCTTTTAAACCCCAAATAATGAAATGGAGTATTAAATTTTTATGGGTAGGGGAACATTTGATTATAGTAAAAATCAAATCATTTATCAAAGACATTGAAGGTACGAAGGTTATCGCCATTCTAGTTTTGAATTTATTTTGATTAAGTACCTACTGTATATACTTTTTGGGTACCTCATTGATTTCGTTTTGAAGTATTATATTAATATTACATTTATATATCCATGGTAGAAAGCTCTAAATTATTATTTAAACATTTCTGATAGCTTTATGTTCATTATATGGTATATAAAAAAGGTTGATTGCCAATGTTATAAACATTGGCTTTCGAGAAAAAACGTGTCGAACATAAAAAAATGAAAAAGTAATGCTCATGTTAAGAGTATGCATACCGACATTTCAAAAGTTTCTAAAAACGGGAGACCTTCTATCTCGACAACCGTTACTTAATATGCTTTGGAACAAAATAGGGTAGATGCATTGAACCTTTATCTAGGGAATAACCGTAAAAGATTTTTTTTATATTGTATAGATTTCTCAAAAAAAAATAATAATAACATCTCTGACCTTTTTTCCGAAAGACGGAAACTCGTTTCTCGAAAGTCGCGGAGTAAAAAATTTTTTTTGAACTGATAATGTGCATTTTACTCTAGGGAATAACCGTAAAAGTTTTTTGATACACGCAAAATTAACCCCAAAAAATGGAAAAAACGCTATTTTTACCATTTTATCATGCGATTGTTCACGCAATTTTGAACCCTAATGCCGTGGGAAATGACTGTGACGTCATTCCTGGTGCCAAGCCCTTAATGTACACTGCCACGTTATTATTTTTGCCTTTTTTATGGTAAACCATAGTATAAGTAGCGATGTCTTGAAAGTCTTGAACCATAGGGAGGTTGAGAGTCTTTCCTGAAAATACTTCGTTGAAATATTCTCTCTAATCTAGGAGGGACCACGTTTTTGACTAAGTCCTGGTTATTCTGAGAATATACCGGTTGGCAGTTGCCTTAAAAGAATGAAATGAAATATCTACAAATTGAAGCATTAGAAATGACGTGGGAAGAGGTAATTTGGGGGCTGTTAAAGAGAAGGAAGTACCTAAGTATTTATAGTATTTCTCCTTACCGCGTCTTCATAACGCTCTGATATGATTATCATACAGATTTTCCTTGTCAGATGATAAGCCTTCAATATTAATAGAAATTGTCATGAGTGTTGGCCTTGATAAAGGCCTTTTTGAGCTAGAACTTGTTTGGTTGGGTACGTTTACAAGAGTGACATGTGCGCCCGAGGATCCACTACTGGCGAATGCCAGGGGTATCCGGGTGGCAGAACATTGGAGATACAAAATTTGATAGTGTTCCGGACACGGAAAGTAAAGTAAGTAAGTATTATCATACAGGCTAGCTTCAGTTTGACGAATGAATTACGGGTCTCTGATTTTATTCCTAATAAATTCTTGATAAAAAAACTATTCACACTGAGGAAGACTTAAGGTCACAAGTTGTCGTGTAAGATTGTATAAAATAAATGTCGTATATCTACAGCATAAATATTCATATATTTTTCGGTTACCATAGTAACAACTCTCTCGCCTTTGAGCATCTTATATTGTGTAGGTATAGGATACAGAATGTAGGTAAAAGGTTAAAGGTTGCGTCGTATTCCGTAGAGAACTGAACGTACCTAATATTCTGTTCAGGAAGATGTACATACGTCGTTTCTTATTATCACGGTACTAGAACATTTTAATTATTCTTCAATATTGTTTATTGTTCTCGTATCATCCGTAGGTCGCATTTAAGGCACTTAGAATCGTCTGCAGGTTTGCATATTAAACAAACATCATAAAATAAAATGCGATACATCAATAAACAGTTACGGCAGAAAATAATCAAATCAATAAACACATGGTGACAAAACAAAACTTAAAATAGGTGTGATTCAGTTCAATGCAGGTCTGGATATAAATTGTTCAGAACTACATTAGGTCAATGATAATTGATAATGAATTTATTTTGTGGAACCGACAGTTCCAATGAAAACTTATTGTGGCGGCGCTACTTTTTAGAGTATGTAAAAAGTAGAACCACAAAATACCTAGTCATGTTTTTATCTAAATTCTTCAATATTTAAAATAGATATTTATCTTCTCGTAATTTTAGATGCCGGAGATACGAAATTTATAAACATTTTGTAGCAACAGATACATTTATAGAATTTTTATATAAAACTAGGGTTTGTGTACAAACGCAAATACTTCCCTGAAAACTTTACAGAAAGAAAAAAGCTTGTGTTACTCAGATCAGAATTACAAGTACCTACACTACATAAGATTTTCTAACTCATTAGGAAGTGAAAGAAGGTGTATGCTTTCTATATAAAAAAGAAAAAAATACATCGAACTTATGAAATACCTCCCGTTTGGAAGTTCCGCACTCCAGCCAACTGCGCTTACCGTGTATCTACTCTAAGCCCTCTGTCAACGTATCCCTTGCGAAGTAGGTAGAAATAACGGAGTGCCAGACTGCCCTGAAGTCAATTAGACTTCGTCTCCTGTTATCCCGGATAAAATGAGCCAACTGAGGAACCTATATCTAAATACATAGACTACGATATTATATGTCTTGCCTAGATGTCGCTAGGTAGATTTTTATTGCCACATGAATAAAGATTATGCCCTCTTGCCTCGGATACCATAAACTCTAGACTAGAATATAATGTATAATTATACACAGGTGTATACACAGTACACACCAGTGACGAAGGGTGGATTTCTGCAGAAGGGAAGCCGGGGCTAATATTTCTTATGGGATTACGTCAGATTAGACACTATTATACCTATAATTTTTTCCAAAAGGTAACTCGATGGCAATCGTGTTCTTAGGTAGCTACGCGCCTAAAACACACACTCCTCTATGTTTCCCAGCATTCGTCATAAAATGCGGGAAGGAAAGTTAATGTAATACCGATATACACGTATACCAATATACCAGAGCAAAGTGAATTATTTCAATAGAAATATGTTATTAAGAATTATAGAGTATGTTCATACATGCTTACGTGAGGGTAATTGTTGTGTCATTGTTGTGTATTTTCATATCAATAATGCTACTATATGGTCCTGACTAGACATTACCTAATGCTATCAATTACTGGACATAGAAGTGACAGGTTGTTGTATAGTGGTTCTAGAAGTACTAAACTATAATCATTGGGCGTGGACTTGATACTATAACACGGTATACATTATATTAGTTTATGTGATTGGACGACATACTACAAAGTAATCTATTCATTTCTAATGTTTTTTTAAACATAAAAGTAAGTTTTTTTCATCGTATGTTGTATAGGAGAATGACTATAGGTTCCAGTCGCGAAGGTACCTAAGAACACGATGCCCATCTTTGTTATCTTTGGCAAAAATAATTGGTATAATAGTGTCTAATCTGAAGTAAACCCATAAGAAATGTTAGACCCGGCTTCCCCTCTGCAGAAATCCACCCTTCGCCACTGATAGGTTCTTAATGGACCTATCCAGTATCCACTCCCAGACAAAGGGAAAAGCCTCTCCATTTGCCTCCGTGTCGCCCTGTCCTTCTAAGCTTTGTAGACTGATTCATGTCACACCGAAATGTTGAACCAGGTCTCTCCAGTTGTGGTCAAATTGTTCAACATTCTCTCTGTCCACTTCCCATCTGCGCTTTTGACTACTTGTCCAGTCCGTTTCCACGTTAGGGTCGCTACTATGAAGCTTCTTTGTTGCAAACCAAATCCCAGCATTGCAACTACGAAGAGTAGAAATATCGTTTTGGGGTGATTAGTAGGCTGGGTCACCTTTGTATGGAAGAAAAAAAAGTTGTTTTAATCAGAACGTAATAGTGAAAGTTTGTTGCCAAATGACTTCTAATATTTATGTACAAAATTTCATGAAAAATTTCCGTCGTCTTCTGTCTCCGCATTGACCTTGAAATTTTCCCATACAAAATAAATATCCCATATAATTGATATTTTCTCACAGGCATGTAGATATTTAAAATACTTAAATAACAGCTTGTTTTATGTACCAATGTACCTAAAAACATAAATAATTGTGAAAACACAAGTAATTAATGTAATTATGTACATGGTTTTGTTATTATAAAGTCTTTTTTCCTCAAAAATTGTGGCATTATACTACGAGATGCTATCTTAGCTTTTATAAAGTTTTGTCTTGATAATTTTGTTGACAAAGGTATTGGGCTTCTATGGAAACCTTCACAGGTCTTTCAAGTGCTTAAGTGTGATAAGGAAAAGGCAGAAAAAGCAATTATTCATTACAATTATACCTGAAGAAGTCTTCATGTATTTATCAGACAGTCAGACATTTTTTGTACTATTGGTGGTTCAGTTACATTTTGCTGAAAGTGCATAAGGTAATTATATGCGCTGGTTTCAAAATTCACATTTGGTACTTTCAAAGAGTCTGATTTTGTTTGTCCAAGCAGTACGACCTTTCATAATCCGGTGCAAAGCTATTTTTTTATACGCTTAAATTGGGCATCAATTAACATCGCCAGTGATAAGTATTCTACATAGGTTAGCATATTTATTTCTTTGAATTATAGGTTCCTGCAAATTTGAGTTCATCTGGTAAATATTTGGACAAGAAAATTAACCTCCATTGGTGACGGGATCCAAACCGTTGCAAGTTTGATAACACTTTATTGCAAACCTGATTGTAGGATAAACTTTAACGATATAAAATACTAAGATGTCAAATTTTTCTAAAGGAGACTTTATAGAATCACAGAATTATATAGCTTATGTCATTATTTAACATTATTTTCATGGGGCTTAGCTAAATAATTAGGAAATATTAGTATCGAAATAAATGAGGCAATTTTGTTTCTCTAATATTCTTTTCCTCGATTTTGTGGTTTGGTTACAGTCACATCTGTGCTCATCACCTTTCGTGATGTTTGCTGATCTACTAAGAAGTTTCTCTCTTACACAACTACTTTGTTATCTCTATAGGACAGCAGAATTTTTTAATTTCTTTACATTTACATGATCAATCAAGAGTTTGCTGCTGCATTGAAATTAGAACAACTTTTTCAGCTTTTATAATAACACTAAAGGACTTGAAAGATCTGTGAAGGTTGCCACAGAAGCCTCAGTAGCTTTATTAATAAAATTATCAAGACAAAACTTTATGTAAGCTGAGATAGCATTTCGTAGTATAATACCACAATTTTAGAGGAAAATAGAT